>JAYKKO010000006.1:16082500-17282500 GCA_037074685.1 Glyphodes pyloalis | reverse complement strand
GTCGACTTGGTCCAAGATCCACGATCTAAGTTAACCCGACACTATACCGAAGACATCCCGGACGTCAGCCTGAACGAGATCAGAATGGCTCTCAAGCAGCTTAAAAACGGTAAAGCACCGAGTGATGACGGAATCACAACGGAGCTTCTGAAGGCGGGCGGCAAGCCGGTCCTAGTGGCCCTTCAGAAGCTATTCGATTCTGTCATCCTCGGGGGCATCGTTCCAGAGGCGTGGACCAGGAGCGTGGTGGTGTTGTTTTTCAAGAAGGGTGACAAAACCCGCTTGAAAAATTATCGACCTATCTCGCTCCTGAGCCACGTCTATAAGTTGTTTTCGAGAGTCATTACAAATCGACTCTCGCGCAGGTTCGACGACTTCCAGCCTCCCGAACAAGCCGGTTTCCGAAAAGGCTTTAGCACCATAGACCACATACATACGCTGCGTCAGATTATACAGAAGGCCGAGGAGTATAATCGGCCTCTGTGTCTAGCGTATGTGGACTATGAGAAGGCCTTCGATTCAGTCGAGACTTGGGCGGTGCTGCAGTCCCTCCAGCGGTGCCAAATTGACTATCGGTACATCGAAGCGTTGAAGTGTTTGTATAGAAACGCCACCATGTCAGTTCGAATCCAAGATAGAGGCACGAGACCGATCCCACTGCAGAAAGGTGTCAGACAGGGGGACGTAATTTCCCCGAAACTGTTCACCGCTGCATTGGAGGACGTCTTCAAGCTTCTCGATTGGACCGGACTCGGCATCAACATCAATGGCGAATACATCACTCACCTTCGATTCGCAGACGATATCGTGGTCATGGCAGAATCCCTGGAGGACCTTGGCACAATGCTCAATGACCTCAGCAGTGTTTCCCAACGGGTTGGTTTACGGATGAACATGGATAAAACCAAGGTAATGTTCAATGTCCATGTGACTCCGGCACCAGTATCTGTTGGGAATGCGATTCTCGAAGTTGTCGATCATTACGTCTATCTGGGACAAACTATCCAGTTAGGCAAATCCAACTTCGAGAAAGAGGTCAACCGACGAATCCAACTCGGCTGGGCAGCGTTCGGGAAGCTTAGGCATATCCTCACGTCCAAAATTCCCCAGTGCCTGAAGAGAAAGGTCTATGACCAATGTGTGTTACCAGTGATGACTTACGGAACTGAGACGTGGTCTCTGAATGTTGGCCTCATAACGAAGCTCGAAGTTGCGCAGCGTGCTATGGAGAGGGCTATGCTCGGCGTTTCCCTACGTGATCGGATCCGTAATACGGAGATCCGTAGAAGGACCGGTGTATCCGACATAGCCCGAAGAGTTAGCACGCTGAAGTGGCAGTGGGCAGGCCACATCGCTCGTAGGACCGACGACCGTTGGGTGAAGAGGGTCCTCGAGTGGCGACCACGTACCGGACGACGCAGCGTAGGGCGGCCCCCAACACGATGGACTGACGACATCGTCAGATGTGCGGGGAGCCGCTGGATGCAGATAGCGCAGGACCGCGCGTTGTGGCGTTCTGTAGGGGAGGCCTATGTCCAGCAGTGGACAAAAAGAGGCTGATGGATGGATGGATTTAAAATAAGTAAAAAATCAGATAAGTAATCTGTAAAGAAATCGTGTCTCTTGAGTAGTGTATGTGAAGCATATATAAACTTGTATATTAATTATTTATGTACTTGAAATGAGTTGCCTCTAATATTAGTTTACAAACGGACGCCATTTTATGAACTATTTTTTAATTTTTATACCGATACAAATTAAAAAATAGTTAAATAGGTAGGTGGAACCAAATTTAAGCTAACATCAGATGTGCAGTCTTAATCATTGGTGCTTAAAAAAGGGAATATGGAACCAATCATCTGATATGAACGAGCGAATTCCCTTTAGATCATTACTATTATGAATATTAAACCATTCTCGTCTGTGCATGGAGATTAAAATTTCCGATCATGCATAACGTATAATGCAGTGTATTGAACGTCTACACTATGTAAATCTTCGGGGGTTTAACAGAGCTGAATGAAAAACGTGATAGATATTTTGCTTTTGATTAATGTTGCTTTTTTTTCTTTATATTACACTTCAAGATTGACCTCATCCCACCTGATGTTAAGTGGTAATCCAACTTAAGGGTGATAAGTATAGCATAATAAATCTGTTACTGGACTCGTCGCCCTTACCTTGAAGGCTTGACCCCTGCTACTAATGTAGCACCCCCCAGGAGCTCTGGAAACCTTAATCACACGCAGGAACACAACAACACAGAAGTGATTGTAATTTGGCTGCGGTCTTCTGTAAGATGGAGGTATTTTACCAGTCGGGCTGCTCCAGTTCGAGCGATAAATCGCTTTGCCCTACCCCTCTCTTGCTTTATGTTAGAACGTTAAATTTGCTTGTCGTTGCAAATAAATAAACACTTTTACTTTTAAAGTAACATTTCTAATTCAATCATTTCATAGTGAGGGTGAGAACTTAAAATTACAGTGCAAAACTCAAGAATGTATTATTTTGGTGCAACTTATTACAATGCACCATGTATTTAAGCGTGTTGCGGACGCATTGAATTTAATCATAATTCTATACTTATAATATATAGCTGAAGTGTTTGTTTGTTCGTATGAACGCATTAATCTCAGAGGGTCTACCCCCAAAAACGAAATATGTCGGATCCGACAACGGATAGCAATTTTTTATTCTCATAGTTACATCTAATTCACTTAAATTGCAAATTAAGCGTTTTCATAAAACAAAATACTATTTATGCAAACCAAAAACCACGTTTTTCCTTCCGAACTTTTGATAAATCTTCAAAAACGAAACCTTTCGTTTGTTCGTTTCGTCTTTGGGAGTAGGCCCCCAGGGCGTCTACTCCTGAAAACGAAACGAACATACGAAAGGTTTCGTTTTTGAAGATTGATCAAAAGTTAGGGAATTAAAACGTGATTTTTGATTTGTATAAATAATATTTTGTTTTTTGATAACGCTTTATTCGCATTCGAAGTGTGTTAGTTGCGATAATGAGCAATAAAAAATACTAAACGTCATCGGATCCGACATATTTCGTTTTCAAGAGTAGACGCCGAACTAATAAAAGTCAAAGACAATAATTTTGATTCATATTTATTACATTAGTAATACTTATGAATAGTCTCTATATAAAGCAAATGAAGCCACCTCCGGTTCGCAACCTATAACTACAGAGAAGATACCGGCAAGAAACTTAATAGTTTTTTTACAAATTAAAGCTAAACTTATTACTTATTTTGCACTAAGAGACACAGTTAGTTTTTCAATTGTAAAATAGAATTAAAAATCAATTATAAAAAAAAACAAAAGTATTTTGTAAATTAAATGAAAATAACTGTACGACTTACATGCGTTATTGTGGCCTTATTCAGAATTTTAGTTTTTTTCTCACTGATTTAGAAAATTTTAAGAACAGAGGTCATAGCTCGCTGAACAAAACGTTTAATAAGAAAAGTGACAAAGTACACTTCACTCCAAACACTAAGTTACCAAGACCAAGTAAGTGCTCAACTTATAGACAATACCTACTTATTACGCGTTGACTTCGCTTAGTCAATTAAGTTGAGCGGCAGCAAGTCCAGCTCTAGTGGAATTTAAAAGTTAGACCATCAAATTGTGATTGAATTCATTCCCTGTGTTGACAATTATTCTTTACAATGTTTCGTGCAAACTGCAGGCATGTCACCTAATGAAATAAAGTCGGCAACTTAATGGGAAAGTGTTTTAATTGTCCTTCCATTAAGATGACATCGTTGCAATTAATTAGAGTGCAAGCTAACAATGCCTTTCTTCGTGCCTGAATCGCTTTTTTAACTTATGTAACGCGACCTCAAACTAACGTTCGGACCTAAGCGCTCAGGCGGTTTTAAATTTACCGGGACTCACTCTCGCGCCACTGACTTCCGCCAACACCGTCCGCCCGCGATCGTTCGGGTTTTATCGCACTAGTCTGCCTATAACCGCGACGCGCGAACATACTGAGTGTACCGAATATATTGTTTTCTGTCAGTTTTACCGTTTGTTACCTGTTTACCTGTTTCTACAATATACCTGTTTAGTTTCAACCGTGCCTAGAACTCATTTTCCGCCCAAATAGTATCCTTGAGAACATTTTTTCATCCATCTCCATACCTACCTATCACAGTGACGCCCAAATTGCGGGGCACGGTTTGAAAAGTTAAAATCAGTGAATGTGGACGTTTAAAGTAACAGTGCAACGTTCGACGTTGGGGAAAACCATTGTGGAAACTCAATAAAAACAATATTTCGCGAGAAAGTGCCGTGCGAACACTCGAAAACCGATTTGAAGAGCACATTTTTGGGCGAGTCCATTTTTACGCACGTGCGCGCCGCCGAGTGACAAACTTTTTTTCCGGTGGTCTTCGAGTTTGTGACCACAACCATCCGCATACCTGCAACACCGTGTTGTTCGAGCGAGGATAGTGAGCTGACCTGTCATCATCATGCCGCCGAAACGCAACGCCGGAGCAGTGAAAGATGTCGGATTGGAGTGCGACTCGGACGCCGAGACAGAGAGGGCAACATCACCTACCATCCGTATGTCTGAGCAGATGCTCCATACGCTGGTCTCCAACATCACCAGGAGTCAGGCTGAAGCCAATAATAAGCTCATTGAGCAACTCCTGAGCCAGACTTCGCATTCACACGCATCACCGAGAGTCGATACGCCGAGTCAGTGGCAAAAGGCGGGAAACTTCGCCAAGTGCACGGCGCGGTACGACGGCAAATCAAAGGACGCCGACGAGCTGGAGGCCTTCATCGACGCCGTCGAGGTGTTCCGCGATTGCACCAACGTGAGCGAGGAGCACGCGCTGCGCGGCCTGCCCATGCTGCTGGTCGGCGACGCCGCCGTCTGGTGGCAAGGCGCGAAGTCATCCGTCGCGTCCTGGACCGAAGCCCTGCAGCGCCTACGTGGGATGTTCGGCGTGCCGCGACCCGCGTACAAAATTTTCCGAGATATTTTCGCGAACGAACAGTGTAACGATAGGGCCGACGTGTTCGTATGCAAAGTGCGCGCGATGTTATCCAAGTTACCTTACGTTGTTCCCGATGTCATGCAAATTGACATTATTTACGGCCTACTAGATCGCAGAGTGAAAAAACGTGTGCCGCGAGATGCCGTTGACGGGCTGGACCAGTTAATTTCCAAAGTCAGGTTGGTAGAGGAGTCGTTGGCAGAGGTGAGTTCCCATTTCCCTACTGATAAGATAAGCCCCGTTAACCCTTTGACTGCGGAGGCTCGAAACTTAGGTCCGAGCGTTAACCCTTTCCGCGCTAGTGTTCCCGCACGTTTAGTCGAAGCGAGTACTTCACCCAAATCACACAGTGCGCGCGTTTCAGAGGTGATTGATGGCGATAATAACGCGCCAAAGCGGGCGCGACCAAAGTGTGCTTATTGCAAACTTTTTGGGCATACTATAGATAACTGTCGGAGAAAACCCAGTAGAGCCGAAGAAAACGCTTATGAGTCGGGCAGTAATTCCACTGAATTGCGTTGCTACGGATGCGGTCAACCAGGAGTCGTACGGTCGAGCTGTAGCAATTGTAAAAGTGAGCCAAGTTACAATATTAATAGAGTTGATTTTTGCGCTGCCCAGATTAGCGACTATAATGATCCGCGGCCAATGGTAGAAATCAAGATTCTGAACCGAAATGGCGTGGCTATCCTAGACACCGGGGCTACGCATTCCATCGCAGGCCCCCTGTTGCATGATCTGCTTGTGAAAGAAGGCGTAGAGTTCAGAGAGTCATTTCGGAGTGTAGGACTTGTTACCGGGTCACGGCGAAAACGTCAAACGCTCGAGTGCGACATCGATGTTGTATTGTATGGACGTAGGATACCTACCACGTTCATAGTATTTCCGAACGCGCAGACGAGGACTCTGTTAGGCAGAGATTTTATTGCTCAAGCTAGTATCCTGCTGGACTTACCGCAGAGCAGCTGGTGCTTCAACGACGAGTCCCACCAGTGGCATCCGTTCAGCACCAGCTTCGAGCTATCCACCGCTAGCAACATGGATAGGAGGGACGTAGAGACGGCAGGCTTAACTCTTCGGGACGACGAAGGTATTAAACTAACTGCAGACCGGAGGGTGCAGTTAAACGCATCCCTGGTACAGAGGGCTGACCGCTTCGCAAAGGCAGGCGTCCCCACAGTATTTAGTACCCATAACCTTAAGGTGAATGCACGTCAGGAACCCATCGCCTCGCCGCCATATCGCACGTCTCCTGACACGAACCCAGTACTAAACAAGGAGACCCAGAAACCACTAGATGCTGGAGTGATAATTAAATGTGACTCTTCGTGGACGCCAAATCCTGTGAAGGAGAAGGACAGAGGAGTGCAGCTATGTATCCCTAAGGTCATGGATGATTTCGGCTCGAATAACGTTCCGTTCAGGGGGAGAGGATGGTCCAAGAAGGGTCAACCCAACCAAAATTGTTATGCTGACGAGGGTCGTCGCCCCGCGACTGATTATGCCACCGGGGAATTCGTGCTCCTGAATACACAGGAAACCACCGATACGACTCGCGGCCAAACGCTTAAATTTTCCCCCCGCCGAGACGGACACTACCGAATTAAGGAAGCCGCGAGTTCAACCACCTATATACTTGGGAGGCTGAGCAATAGGGAAGATCCGGGTAAGTATTACGTCTCCCAGCTGACCCCGTTCGTAGGTGATGCTCCACCGCCACCAGTCAACAAGAAACGCAAGCGTGGTAGACCCAAACGATTCGTGACGACTGACCAAGACGCGAGGGCGCTATGTCTAGGTCAGAGGGGGAGGTTGTAACGCGACCTCAAACTAACGTTCGGACCTAAGCGCTCAGGCGGTTTTAAATTTACCGGGACTCACTCTCGCGCCACTGACTTCCGCCAACACCGTCCGCCCGCGATCGTTCGGGTTTTAAATGTGTGCGCTTCCGCCCACTAGTCTGCCTATAACCGCGACGCGCGAACTTACTGAGTGTACCGAATATATTGTTTTCTGTCAGTTTTACCGTTTGTTACCTGTTTACCTGTTTCTACAATATACCTGTTTAGTTTCAACCGTGCCTAGAACTCATTTTCCGCCCAAATAGTAACCCTGAGAACATTTTTTCATCCATCTCCATACCTACCTCTTACACTTATATATTTTTTCCTGGCTATCAACGAAAGGGGTTTAATGATTTGTCAAGATTGTGGTGGTTTTACTTTATTTGGTTATGCTTGAGACATTACAATTGCGTCACATTTTAATTAAAAAGCTAGTACAAGAAGTTAAAAATTTTCAGCATTTTTTTTATAATAGCGCAGTATTTGGCTCGTTCCAGCCTGATGGTAAGCAAGAGAGGAACCCACATCGCGATGACGACGGATTCGATATCGAAATATTCTATCCGTTAGCATCGCCATACTGGCCCGCAAGATGTTTCTTCACGCTCCTTTTGAAGGAATCCATGTCAAAGTATGAACTCTTACAACAGAGGGCACTTACCTAAGGCTAAAATACTAATTGCTATATTAGAAAAAATTGGTTGTGGGCTCAAATACCACATCGCCAGATTTCTTTTCTATTTTGTTTTTATTATTTCAAGTAAGCTAGTAATAATGGCAATACGAAGGCGTGGAGTCCATCGGCAACGTGATTCGTTATGTTTTATATGACATTGACGGACATGTCATCGTGACATTTAAATTACCAATCAAATAACAGTTGGACCCCACGCCTTCATATCGCCACCTAGCGGATTTTTCATGCGTAAAAAATAGGTTTCCCTTACATGTGCAATCTGGTCGAATCTGCCAAAAAGCTCGTTCAAGGTCTTGACAAGATCGGAGGCGCTGAGCCGTTCTGACAGCGGGGTGAAGTTGACAATGTCTGCGTAGAGAATACTGACGTTGTTGTGACGTTGCACGTGCATCTCGTGGAAGCGGGTTTGCTTGGAACTGTCTGCGCACGCGTCAGCCATCTTGAGCATTATTGAGCGTTTCACCTGGAACAAAAGAGACAGGAAAATAAGTATTTAACAGTTCCTACTGTTTACTACCAAAAACGAAATATAAATAAATAAATGCGCCAGAAAATCACACCAATCACCTGGTCTCAAACTAAGGTTTTCCCTCGTACTATGAGTACCAGATGACGGATACTAACTGGGGGCGTCATCCCAGCACACCCAGACCCAAGTCTACCTTAGCCACTGCGCCATCGAGGTCGTCTATATATATGTATATGGTCATCTATGTATATGGCGGATCCGATAAAGGATATCAATTTTTAATTCTCATAATCGCAACTTCTCAAATTTTAGTGCCGTCATATTTAAATTTCATTACGTAATACAATTCGTTAACCAAACCACTAATGCCCGCTTCCAATATTTTACGATCCTTGTACCAAATGTGACTATCCGTTTTTCTACGAGTCGTTTCGTTTTGTCACTCTAACTTCAAATTTACTTTCCATATCAGCTATCACCAGTAGTCGATCGGTCGTTTTTAGCTTACGCCTTGTAGGTATAATTTATTACTATTCGTAACTAAAATGGTTCGGTTTCAAATATTGGGACCGGGTATTAGTCAGTTTGAATGTTCCTATAAAACAATTATAAAGTTTAAGAGTTTGTTTTTTTGTTGTGATTGAACGCGCTAATCTCCGGGACTACATACTGCTTCGATATAAACATATATTTTAGATAGAAAGATCATATGATGAAAGTATATACTTTGGAAGGTTTAGGTTATATAACATCACGCTAATATAAAACGAATAGGCAAGGTAGACTTTATCCCACTAGTACTTATTTCAAAATAACTTGTCTCTACACATCGTCCAAAAAAAATTTCTTTATATTACACTTCAAGATTGACTTTATCGCACCTAATGTTAAGTGGTAATGAGGTCCTAGCTTATGGTCGACTAGTATAGCATAAATCTGTTACTGGACTTGTCGCCCTTACCTTGAAGGCTTGACCCTGCTACTAACGTAGCACCCCCCAGGAGCTCTGGAAACCTAACTCACACGCAGGATCACAAGAACATCGTAGCGGTTGTCATTTTGCTGCGGTCTTTTGTAAGGTGGAGGTTTCACCATTCGGGCTGCTCCAGTTCGAGCAATAAATCGCTATGCCCTACCTCTCTTAAACATTTATGTTAAACCACTTTAAGCATACAATTTACTTTGAATATTCGATTATGATTAATACATAAATACATAAAATGTAAATGTATAGTATTACTTACATTTTGTATTTGTAAATTTTTTAGCTGACCTATTTGTTCTTACAAGTGGCTATGAAATCGGACCAACTCATCAGAAAAATAAAATGCTCTTCTGTTTTAATATTTCGCTGAACAAACCTGTACCGAATATGCAAAAACAATTTAAAAGTTAAATAGGTTTTTGTATCCACGTTCGACTTTCCTTTATACACTTAACAATGGTTGGGTTCAGCTAATTCTTTTAATTACCGCTAATGTTTTTCTCTTTCAAAGATTTTAAGAGCGAATAAAAAAGAGGATTTTTCAAAATGAATTGGCAAGTCACCTTGCGCGTTACGTAAAGGTTGTAATTTTCTTTAACCTGACGTAAGATTGATTGAAAAACCACATAGCTGCAACTCATTTTACCAAATACACTTCCAAAGGTGGTATTACACCCCTCCCCCCCTTATTTTCTAATAAAAAGGAGCCTATGTCCGTTCTTGAGATTCAACGTATACCTATACCAAATTTCATCAAAATCGGTTGAGAGGTTTAAGCAGGAAAGCGTAACAGACACACAGACAGACAGACAGACAGAGTTACTTTCGCATTTATAATATTAGTAGGGATAATTAGATATATAATATTAACAGCATAATATACATTGCTCTAATTCTATGGTAAGTAGCTAAAGAACTTGTGTTACAGAAATAAGAAATATTACCACAACACCCAGACTCGAGATAATATACAAAAATTCGTTTTCCATATCGATCCGACCGTGAATCGAAACCGGAACTTCAGAGATAGTCCTGCCTCTAGGCTATGGAGGTCGTCAAATTTCTTTGTATTTTTTCAGGCTATCTATCGCTCAACCATTTCATACTTCTGAAGAAGTTCTTCCGTTAATAAAATAAGATCGTATCCAATGGTCTTGTTGTCACTTAACTGTCCAATATAAATATTGGACAACATCACATACATTGCTCTGTTTCTGTGGTAAGTAGCTAAAGCACTTGTGTTACAGAAATCAGAAACAACGACAGTACCACAACACCCAGACCCGAGACAATATAAAAAAAGTTCGTTTCCCGTATTGATCCGACCGGGGATCGAACCCGGAACCTCAGAGATGACGCGACGCCAAAGTCCGGCACGCTTGCCTCTCGGCTACGGAGGTCGGTTACGAATTACTGAGCACTCAAGTAATTCATTAACGAAAAGGAAAATCCTACAAACAACTACTGTCCTTAAAAATTAAATTAAAGGATATAATCTCGACAGAATCTACGCAGATCTCAGAGAAAACTAATTTCATAATTCCATTAAGGGAAGGAAGCTGTTAACAGATAAAAAGTATGTAATCTCTAACTCAAAACATCTCGTTGACAGAGCTCAATTAGAAAAAGTCGAGAGAAAAGTTTTGTTCAGGAAATTCGTAATTTCTCGTTCAAACAGATGCGCAACTTTATGTTTTTCAAAATATGCTTACGTATATTTAGATAGGTACCTAATATTAAGTTTAGATAGTTTAAACGAGCAGTAGTTCCTTGTTAAGATTGTAATGCTGTACTTGTCGCCTTTAAGCTAGGACCTCATTACCACTTAAAATCAGGTGGGATGAGGTCAATCTTTAAGAGTAATATAAAAAAAATACCTATATACATAATATTATTTAATTCGTCATTTAATTTATCAATCTTGGCACACAAAATAGTACTACTCGTAGATTTACTGCTCGGCAAGTTCTCTACCAGTCAAACTTGGGGTAAAAAAAGCAGTTTACTTAGGGGACTAAAAAAAGCAGACAATAATTCAAACCCAATATTTTTTACTATTAAACGGAAAAATACATCATTTTTACCATTTACATCATATCATTGCTATATTTTTAATATAATTATAAGTATATAGCACTGTACCTTAAAACCTACCTTTAAAAGCACCATATACTTGGAAATTGTGTGTATAAATAATTATGGAAGTTTGTTATCTCATAGCATTTAGGCACTCCTGTGGACTTTGTTACATTAAAATATATTCGCAAAGCCAAATAAGTCACATAGACATATAAATTAGTTTGATACGATAAGGTACCAACTGTAGTGTGAAGCAAATAATTAAAGCGACCGTCCCTTTAAACATGAAGACTGACCCGTTGGGACAATGGTAAGCCCAACAGCCAGCACGTTGAAGCAAAGATCGTGATAAAAAATAATGAAATAGAACTCCTCAGATTAAAACAATGATAAAAATGCTTTAAATCAACTTTGCCGTATAAAAATATGCAGGCACATTCAATTTCGAGTCGACCCGAAAGAACGAATGACTCAAAATAAACGACACGCAAATTAAAGAATCACGACTTACACAAACGTTATCTTTGCACGTCAACCAATATGTATTTGACCTACATATTGTGTGAATTATGAAGACCTTATTCTTCCATAACCTATTTGGAAACATGTTTCAATTACTTACTTTCATATTCGTGATTTTGTTCAACATATATTAAAGTATTGAGCCCGTGCGAAGCAGGGGTGGGTCACTAGTCGATTTAAAATCCTTTGCGTGACCTTTATCTGCCCTCTTTCACAATATTAACAGAGCAGTCTCTACTTCAGACCTTCAAGTTGTTAATTGTTAAACAAATAAGCTCACTTTCGAATTTCATACCGCCGAAATATTTCAGTTTTTATTATTGAGTTCAATTTGTTCAGCTGTTAACATGACTAGAGAAAGTGACGTTACTTTGGGTCACGAAAACCTATTTTGTCCTACTTTTAGTTAGAACTAGCTGTTTTCGTAGCTTGGCCTTCGCTTTTTTTCGTAAAAAGTACCTATTTTAGGTATATCACTTGGGAACTGGGTACTTGAAGTAGGTTTGAAAAACCTGTAATAGGTACAGTGGTTCTTAACCGGTGATAAATACGAACAACCCTCCATTTATTTACACAAAACCACACATACACACACACATTCGCACACATACTTCTCTTGAAAATAACACCCAGTTTTCATTTTATTTTTTTATTTTTAGCTAGGTTACTATTTTATTGTTTGTATTTTTGTTTTTTGGCAGTAAAAAGAACTGGAGCTTGCAATGACACTTTGTTTTATAATTGTAATTAGGATCATGCTCACTCGACTACTGTTATACAGGCTTCGAGCCTAGTGCAGAAGTCACTGTTACTGTATCCTGCCTTTGTTTTTGCCAATAAAGAATTTATTATTATTAATAAAAGTCCCTTAAATTTACTTTACATAAATTAATCAACTTAGTGGTCAATGGTAGCACAGAAATTGTATCAAATGTTGGAACCATTGATGACCATGACAATAAAGTTAAGAGAAACTGCTGTAGTTTAAAACAAGTCACAAGTGCCCTGTTTGATAATGAGGTCTATCCTCCAGGTCGTTATAAACTAAACAACGTTTGCTCTAGCGTTAATAAAACTGAGTTAACGTTAATTAAAGTAAATTACACCTAAACCAACATTTTGTGTTCAGTCGAAAATTGCGTGACAAAGCGCAATACAGGTGCGAGCAGATAATGACGTTGTTGTTAGCTTCTAGATAAATCAATTCAAATCAAAAATATTTCTTTATTCAAGTAGTTACATATTATAACACTAACGCATCGTCATTGAATACAAACTAACTACTACCGATTTGGAACCTATACCGAAAATACCGATAAGAAACTCAGTAGATTTGTTACAGTAGCGCTAGTAGCAGTATCTATCTTATTGCCATGTGCAGGTCGCAGGCATTTTGAATAAATCCGCCGTTTACATACGGCGTCGTCAGTTTAAAAACGAATTCTGGTTTGTAAAATGCCGAAGAAAAAATGTCGTTATGTATAATGCCGCGGCAAATTGAAGTATGGCTTGACAAAGCTAGGGTGACCATAACATTTGGTTTGCAAAGGACAGTATTATTGAAATTTATAAAACTAACGAACTGTCACTTTAATAATGTTAAAAAATATGGAATGTTTTAAATATATATGAAATCCCTAGTACTACTACTGTTTTATTTGTTACTGGGATATTTAAATGAAGTATCAAAAGCGAACCGAAACGTGAAAGAAAAGTCTTAATTTGTCCAAACAGTGTTTTATTCAGGGTCACCCCAAAACTGTTGTCATTTTGCCTGATTTTGCATTCGGCATATTACATACCAGCGAGCGATTTAAACAGACGACGCCATTTGTGAACGGCGGATTCACCCAAAATGCCTGCGACATGCATATTACTTTGTTTTGATGAATGAAAAAAAACATAACATTTATTTTTGAGAGGTAGGTGAAGTAGACAAGTCCCCAAAAATGGCACCTGTTCACAATAATGACGTATATGACAGCCATCGCTTCACTCAACCATATTAAAGGGAATGTAACGCCATATAGTGCCACCACCCCATGAAGTCAGTGGGCTGCCCATATTTCCCACAGAACCGATATCTGTTGGGGTAAACGAGTTCTGAAGTAGAGACCGTGTCTCGGCAAACGTAGTAGAACACGCCTTCAGACTAGGTGGAGTAACGATCAGCGTAAGATGGCTGGATAGTACAAATTGGCCTTACTATTGTAGAGGTAAGCATCTCCGTGTATGTCCAGCAGTGGACTGCGATAGGCTGATGGCTTTATAGCCATAAAAATATATGTAACATCAATAATGATATATATATTTTTTTAGTAGCACCTTATGCAAGCAAGTTACCACTAGCAATGTGAAATTGATGCAACGAACCAAGTCATGTCGCCCGCAGCGAGGAAGCGGCACACACTTCCTGTTCCTCCTCCCACTTTTTTACCTTCTTATTAGCTATCAACTTGGTGCAAGCGAGACAGTTAACTCCTAGGAATATCGTGCAATGCTCTGTAATTCACCGTTTTAAAAAATACTTATCTATACCAATATTATAAAGCTGAACAATTTGTTTGCTTCTTTGAACGCGCTAATCTCAAAAAGTACTGGTCGAATTGAAAAAATATGTTTGTGTTGGAAAGTCCATTTATCATGGAAGGCTATAAAATATCACATTGTGCCCAATGGGAGCGACGAATCAATGGAAAAGGTGGATATTACGGGGTTAAACCAATCCGCGGCGGGATTATTATAAATTGACGGATGATTCTATGCATAGATTTTTTGCAAAAAAGAACTAGCAATTTTGCGAAGGCACTGATAATAATTCAAAAGTCGTTATGATACTTCTCAATATTTGCTTAATTACTAGCCATGTGGTACCGAAAACAAAAACGCAAACTATGTTCGAAGTAGAACATTTATTTTTCCATACAGGAAGCACTCCAAAGCCAGAAAATACACACAAGTATTAAGTAACATTCAAACAACTAAACCATCGAGACAATATTGTTAATAATATTTTGTTGTGCTCAAATTGTATTCATACATATCCGGCCGGTCATACTTAATGTAAACGGATTTTTTTTTAAGAATGTAATGTTTTTATAATAGCACAGTACATTGGCTCCTCCCAGCCTGATGGTTAGCAAGATAGGAACCCACATTGCGATGACAACGGATTTGATACCGATATATCCAATCCGTTAGCATCGCCATACTGGCCCGCAAGATGTTTCTTCACGCTCCTTTTGAAAGAATCCATGTCAAAGGAAGGAGAAAATACATGAGACTTTTATTTTATTTAACACAAAACATACTGAATAGATTTTAATGAAAGATGGATGAGATAGTAGATTTACATATAGTTTAGTTTTTAACCCAAAATCACCCGAACGAAGATGCAGGCAAGAGCAATTAGTTTTCATCAAATTTTAGCAGACACTTCTATGTCTAATTTAGTATTTATCTTTTCTACTTTCCTTTTGCGCAATCGCAATGAAGAGTTATCGTTATGACGTCATTTGCTTTTTTTTCATTCTTAGTCACAAAGTTATGTGGCGTCAGGAATGCCAGGATAACTAGATTATCTAGAATCAATCCGGCCAAAAGAGTCGTTTTAAATTGGAGACGAGTCACCATACATCTGATAAGTCGCCATCACCACCGTTTACTAGAACTGCCCAGCCCCAAGTTCTTTATAATAAGGTATGCTTGCAGTTATGTCAGTACTTCTTGGAAATCGCAAGTCAACAGCGCCTTGACCTAACGGGCTAATGTGACTCAGAGTATGACGTAGCTGTCTGTGGGCTGACCAAGCGTACGTCATACGGTCACTCCAAAAGAAAATCCGGCTTTAATAATCAAGCACTTACGTCAGATTACTAACCACGAACTACAAAAATAAAAAATAAAGTCAGCTCGTGCACGAGATTGGGAAACCCCAACCGAAACGTCAGGCAGTAAGTTTTCTTTTTTATAATGCACTTCATGATAGACCTCATCCCACCTGATGTTAAGTGGTATTGAGTTTCTAGCTTAAGGACAAAAAGTATAGCATAGTACAACTGTACTTGTCGCCCTTACTTTGAAGGCTTGATCCCTGCTACTAATGTAGCACCCCCCAAGAGCTCTGGAAACCTTACTCACATGCAGGAGTACAACAATACTGGAGTGAATATTATTTGGCTGCGATCTTCTGTAAGATGGTGGTATTTCACCAGTCGGGCTGCTTCAGTTCGAGCTATAAATCGCTATGCCCTACTTCTCTTATATCCATCCTTACCTCATCACTGGCAGAATAAGACTTCGTAAACACGTTGCTATTCAATACAAAAAGAAGCAGAAGAAGAAGAAGTATTTATTGAGTGTGTATGAGGAACAATACAAAAAGCGTGCGTAAGGAAATCTTTGACGCTAAGACGCATTACCGGTGACCACAACCCAAAACGCACGAGCCTACGTGATGTGAGTCTGGTTCGTTGTACGGCTGAAAGCACGCCAGACTAAACATCACTCTTATGTCGTGTGTATAAGATCAAGTATTGAACTGCAAGTGTTTGCCTTGATAAGCTGCTCACCATATAGACAGACAGATGCTAATGCACTACGCACTAGAATACATTACTGACTTAGTTCCTGTACTGATGGTGGCCTTGATGACGTAACAGGTTTGGTGTTTACTTATTGAAGCGTTTTGACTTAAAACTCGAAATGGAAATTTCTTCATGGCATTGGATTTTTGGTGTATGAGCGTGGGCGTTAGTAGACTAGAATACTCGTTTAAATTATCTTTCTTCATGTAAGATTTACAAAAGCACTTATGAATCGTAAGTTCAAATTTAGTATTCTATCAGTATTAGTATTCAATGTTTGGAATGAACCAGCAAGAAACACGACACTTACGTCTTTTCAAAATAACAGTAATTCACTATTAATAAATAAATATTGGACAACATCACATACATTGCTCTGATTCTGGAGTAAGTAACTTCAGCACTTGTGTTACAGAAACCAGAAACAACGACGGTACCACAACACCCAGACCTGAGATAATATAGAAAAGTTCGTTTAACATATTGACCTGGCTGGGAATCGAGCCCGAGACCTCATAGATGGGAACGCCAAAGACGCAAGGTCGTCTCTCGGCTACGGAGGTCGTCAGTATCGTCGTTATAGGTTTTTTTTTATTTTTATTGCTCTTCAAGATTGACCTCATCCCACCTGATGGTCCTGGTTATGAGGTTCTTTTTTTTTTTTTTTCATGGGGAGTAATGACGTGACGCACCGTACCGCCACCCGAGGGAGAGTGGCGGCGTGTGTGGGACTCTCCTGCCCTCAAAAGGGCAGGCCTACCCACTAAAACTCTCCGGTGGACCTCATCGCCCTAAAACGGCGATGCTATGGGAAGCAGTAAAACCATTACCACCACAGCACCGCCAGGCGGGATGGCCGCTTACGCGGCCCCATCTCCTTTCCCCTGGATGATCGGGGGGGTAAGCGGGGGTAGCCGATCCACTGAGCTATCCCCGCCTCGTACTGGAGACCGTGGGTGCAATGCCGACTGGAGTGCCCTCACACCACCAGCCGGCCGGTCTCCAAGCGTAATATGGCGCGGTCAAATTGGCGCCGCGCTCGTAACCGCCGTCTTCTGCGGTGAGCGGGAGATATTGGATTTTCGGTGTCTGAGTGTGAGCCTATAGTAATATAAATAAACGAAAGCCGCAGCTGAAAGGAAAGCGGCCTAAACTGTAGCGTCGCGCCTTCTCTGAGGTCTCGAGTCCTGGATTCGATTCTCGGTCAGATCAATATGGGAAACGAACTTTTCTATTTTGTCTCGAGTCTAGTCGTTTTGGTACCGTCGTTGTTTCTGATTTCTGCTACACAAGTATTTACCACAGAATCGAAGCAATTTAGGTATGCAATGTCGTCCAATATTTATTTATTTATTAATCAATGTAACTAATATAAAATATATGCATCGTCTGGATTTATTATGTTATATAATTTATTGTATTTGGTGATAATTTTAACTTGACTTATTTACGATTTTTTAATTTCCAAATATATTTAAAATTGTTAATTCTAATTAATATATTTTGCACACCATGTAACTTGGTAAATTGTAGCTAAAAGATACCTTATATTTAAGATCATTTCATATGTAACATAAATGCTTTCTGATTATTTTTGTTACCATTTCACGCAAAAATTACTGAACGAATTTAGAGAAAATTAGGTAGGAAGAAAGATGACTTACTAGATTAATATTTAAGTAACTATTTACCCCGTAATAACATGGGCAGCAGCTAGTGTTAAATACGTAGTAACTCATTTACAATAATTTAACGGATCAAAACGCGACACCATTTTTATTTAGTAGTTAATACGAACTACTTACTGCCCAACGTTTTGACCCGTTAAATTATTTAAAATGTTTAAAATGGAACGCGAAAGTCTTAAAATTTATACGTAGTAACTCACTTTGTAACGCAGTCATAATAACTCTTTGCTGCTCTATGTTAGTGTAATCGTTTAATAACCTGTTATACGGGTACAATGTCTGATTGCGAAACAAAGACGTTGTCGAGTTTGAATGGAATTATATACTGGACATTACTTAATACACTCTCCTCCAAGCTATTTAAACTGATACAGTCGCCGTCAGATATATTGGAGCAGACAAAGTGACCAAATACTTATGAACAGTTACAAATGTCAAAAAGTTCCATACACTACAAGTTACCATTAATATCTGAACATCATGATATTTAAAGGATAGAACAGAAAATATTTTTATTTATGTAATATTTGCAGAAGCACTTATGAATCGTCAAAACAAATTCAATATTCTACCGACGTGTTTGGACTGTCGATGACGTGGAGACGAACCGGCAAGAAACTTGACACTCACTCTTTTCAAAATAACAAATATTCACAATATAATGTACTTAAATAAAATAAACAACGCACATATTTAATTATACTTAACAAGAAAAAGAACTCCAGTCTTTTATCTCGCTCACCTTATAAGGGTATTACCATTTCGTTGATGTTCGAAATAATATCAAAAATAATAAACCCACCATATAACATTATTTAAGAAGCAGGAAAACCACTAAATACGTCATTTTAAATGTACGTTATGATATTGCATCGAATGCATCCTATTTGATTAAATTTGTGGTTCTACTAAAAAATATGGCTTGGAAAATTCAGGCTTCGGTCATCTGACACTATAACTTAAGTTAAGGATATGTCGCAGTCATCTGGTTTAATCAGCTATTTGATTGGATCACTAGCGCGTTCATTGAATGACGACGTTTTATTGAATGACTAAAGGACAACTCGTCAAATTGTTTAATATAACGTTCAACTTCTTGACTGAACGTCATTAAGCATAGTCGTTGAATGGGATATAGCTGACTTTGTAATGTTTGATTAGGGTGACCATAAGTTCGCCACTTAAAAGATAACTAAATTTAGATAAAAAAAATGAAGACATGATATAACACACCTTAATAAGATTGTTTAATATGTTTTAACAATTTTAAGTCTTAAGACAATTAGGCTAAAAAAATATTTTTTTACGAATAAGTCACTTTATATCTCAATTTCACTCTAAAAATTATCAACACAGTGCTATTCGATTATATCTGTACCAGCTGTTTGACGCCATCTTTGTTTTGATGAGCACTAACGACGCAGTGGAAAAAAATGAACTAAATTACAATCACCTGACTGATTACGTCCGCTATGTTCAAAGGGCTATGTTACAATCCGCTAACTTGTTGGACGTTCAGTGAGTCTTATTCATTCAACGTTCGGCCTAGTCATTCAATTAAACGTCGTCATTTAATAAACACGCTAGTGATTCAATCAAATAGCTGTTTCAACCAGATGACTGCGACAGATACATAATTTCGGATACGGATGTGGATACGGATATATTCAAAATATTATATCGGTTTCGGTTACGGATACGAAATTATTTCAGATTATCCGATAGTATCGGTTATGGATATTATATTTTTATGGAAGTGTAGAAGTGAAATACAATTAAGAATATAAATAATTTGACATAAATTGTATCTACCTATTAGGTTTTAAAATCAAATCAGTCATTGATTTGATGGTACGTGCCCTCTTAAGATTAAATTCAGATCATGCGGCCCGTGGCACATTCATTGCAGAAGAAAAAAAACTACCACAATCGAAACATAACATCAACTGATTCCATTTGATATATAGAATAGATTTTTATGATTTTTTATAGTGCATCGCCCTTAAACGCAAAAATTTAAAAAAAAAAAATAAAGGAAAAATGTAAAGGTATTTCTTAAAACATTACCATTTTAGGCGCATGTGCACTCCTACTCCCAAGAACTGTCCCAAGAATATTTAATTATGGGATAACCTTTTTTTATTATTTTAAAGAAACAGAAAGTACTAAACAATTAACGTTAATTCTAATTTCCTTTTTTGAAACCAATTTACTCCGAATTCGAATTGAGCGATTTCAAAAAACAAATTATTATTTATGCAAATCTTAAACCGCGATTTAATTTAGCAAACATTTGATTAATCCTTAAAAAATAAAGCGTTTTGTTTGTTTGGTTTTTTTTTTGGAGCAGACTAACCCTAAATTTTTATAAAAATTTTAAGACTTTCGCTTTCCATTTTAAACATTTAAAATAATTCAACGGGTCAAAACGCGACCCCATTTCTATTTAGTAGTTAATACGAACTAGGGTAGACCGAGGCGAATCGGATCACAGGGCGAATCGGATCAAATTAAGAAATCTGCTCATAATTCAAATATCGCATCCACATAGAACGCACTCAACCGTCGTTTTGCGTCTCTCCCCTCACCCCGCACCTCCCACCATAGGCAGTTTTTTGATCACGCTTGTGAATCAATGTCGATGCCACACGTCAGCGAGTCGATCGTTTGTGCATGTCGTATTTTTGGCGTGAATCTAAGTTACGTACTTACGATTTATTTGTGTCATATTACGGATTTGTGTTAAAAATTTATTTATTTATTTATTTATTTATTTATAAGGTACAGCAACAAAACACAAATTAAACAAAACAATTACAATAAACGTTAAAGATAGCATTAAATTTGAGTTCCAATGATAGCTGCACACAACATTAGAATACAACATTTTGAAAAATCGCTAGGTACGTATCCGTTTAGTAAAATGAAGCATATTTTTGTGTCACTTGTAACATAATAGTAAACTGACATTATCGGAACATTTAATACATTTTAGGAATGATTTTAGATTCTGGTGAAATATATCTACATCCTTACATACAAGATTGTATTTGATACACATACGTAACAGGGGGCTATTTTGCGAAACTTTGTTTCTTGTTAAGGGTATACAAAATAAATGCTGTCTACGGTCTGACTTCGATGACAATCTCAATGAAACATGGCATAACAGATCGGAATCCAAATTAGAATTGACGATTTTATGTAATAATGCAAAATCACTAAGTTGCCTTCTCATGAGGAGGGAATCCAGATTAAACCTCTTCAATTTATCGCTGTACGTAGTTAACTTCTTACTTATGCCTAGTTTATAACTGAGGCCACGAACAAAGCGCTTTTGAATTGATTCAAGTCTATTTTTGTGATTATCATAACGAGGAGACCATATTGTACAGCAGTATTCAAGGTTGCTTCTCACGAGAGAAGTATACAGAATTAGAATGCTTTTACTTCTTTTAAATGGTTTCGTTACTCTATTCACAAAACCCATTGTCCTTCTTGCTCGTAAGATGATTGTATCAATATGTGTTCTAAAAGAGAGTTTAGAGTCAAACCAGACACCCAGGTCACGTATTACGCTTACATGTTCTAACGGGACTTCATGAATTTTATAAGGGAAAGTTAAAATATTTCTTTTTTTAGTAAATTTAATGACTTTGCATTTAGTTATATTCAAGGACATATTATTACTAACGCACCAATCAGTAAGGGTATTAATATCGGCCTGGAGTGCCATGCAGTCCTCTAGTGACGATATTTTTCTAAACAGTTTTATGTCATCTGCAAATGCCAGACACTCACTACTGAATGCGTCCAACAAATCATTTATAAAAATTGAAAAAAGCAGTGGGCCTAAATTGGATCCTTGAGGAACGCCAGATCCAGCTATAAATGGAGTCGATTCATAACCGCAAACAGTCACAAGTTGTGAGCGATTTTGCAGATATGAATGTAACCAGCGTAAAAGAGAACCATGAATACCCAGGTGTTCCGCCTTGGTACAAAGGATTGCATGGTCAACTCGATCAAATGCTTTTGCAAAATCTGTGTATACAGCATCAACCTGCCCTGACCGATCAAATGCTGCACTCAAGTAATGTGTGTAACTGAGCAGATTAGTGACCGTGGACCGAGACTTCATGAATCCGTGCTGCCGAGAACTAACAACTAATTTGAAATGCGCATAGATATGTGTATATACTAAGCTTTCAAAAATCTTTGCAAAGCAACTTAGAATGCTAATAGGCCTATAATTAGATACATTTCTTTTATCACCTGATTTATGTACTGGTATAATTTTTGAAATTTTCCACAATTCAGGGAATCTACCACTACTTAGAGATTTATTAAAAATTATTCCTAAAGGTCTTACAAGGGCTTCTGAACATCGAAGGGCAAATATGGGAGGTATTCCGTCAGGGCCCGCTCCTTTACCTATGTCTAAAGACTTAAGGCTAGATTTGATATCTTTATTACAAATATGAATCGAGGCGAGAGTAATGTTCGGTTGTATGAAACCCGGAGTATATTGGACCGATTGTGAAGAATTACCGTAAATTGACGAGAAAAATCTTGAAAACATATTAGCAATATCTTTTCCACCCTCAGCAGCAAGAGTTTCATCGAACATTTTATCAGGATAACTATTACTGATCTTTTTGGACTTCGTATATCTCCAAAATGATTTAATATTATTTTCAAGGATATCCTCTATACGACTAATATATAATGTGAAACAGTTATCTAATTCAGTTTTACATCTCATTCTAAGCATTTTAAAAGCGTCAAAATCACGTGGATTTTTATATTTCTTATATTTGTTGTGGTAACGGTCTTTTTCCTTAAACATTTTGATTAAAGTTGGACTAAACCAAGTAGGGTATTTAGTATTCTTAGTTTTGCCTTTTGGAGTGTATTTTTCTATTATTTCCCATAAAATATTATAAAAGTTATGTACAAAATCGTTACAGGACATATTTTCGAATTGCTCCCAGTTAACCTCCAACAGTTTTGATAAACAAGCATCATAATTAGTCTTATGAAATAAAAATCTTGGTGTACCAGTCTCCCTTATAGCACGTATTTTGTCTTCTTTTATTACTATTTCTAGTGGCGGATGATGTTCATCTATTTTACTTATACCTATTGTTTTGCTAACAGAACATAATAAGCTAGGGCTTACTAGTACAAGATCTAGCATTTTTTTATTGTGGTTAACAATGCTGTTTAATTGCACCATATCAGTGCTGACCATAAATTCCTTCAGCGATACTGATTTCTCATCATTGAGATGTTGTGATAGGCCATTTGAGTTACCGCACCAATCAATGTCACTCAAGTTAAAATCTCCTAATATTAGATGTTTATCATCAGTAGTTAATGTTCTTATTCTATCGCAGTTGTCTAGGAATTCCAAATAATCTTCGCGCGTTAAGTAAGAAGGAAGATAAGTGATACAGACATTCAACCAACAACGACGTAGCTTAATGCGGACCCAAAGGTCTTCAATTGTCGTTTGCCAATCAGGTTTAAATTCCGATAATATAGATTTTTTGATAGCAACTAGTGTCCCGCCACCATGACCCTTTTTATATTTAATCATGAACTCCTTAGGTCGATCCCTTCGGTAAACTATGTAGCGTTCATCAACGAACTCAGCACAGTTAATATTATCATCGAGCCACGTTTCACAGAGACATATCAAATCGAAATTATTAGCAAGTATTGATTTATATACGTCAATAGTTTTTGTTTCAATTCCGCGTACATTCTGGTAATATATGGTTAAAGTATTTACAGACTCGTATTTTACAAAAGTAAGATGGAATGTTATTGTTCGCTATATTGAGAAGGAAGAGGAAAAACAAATATATACATATATATATATAATTAGATTAATGGAGAGATAAAAGCGTCTGCTCATTTTTGATATGGATGAAGCGCGAAGTCTCATCTTTTCGCATAAATATGTGGCCATTCCTAACCCACACAAATTTGTATTCGAGTTCTCGAGCTCTTGTGCGAGATGCGGCATGCAACGCCTTGTTTGTTGGCGACAAGTGTTCACAGACGTAAACAGGCGACTTATTACCCGGCATTCCAAGATGTGAAGAATTGAGCTTGTCATCTTGATGCGTCTTGTTAAATCTTGAAACAGCAGAGTAGAACTCATCACGAAAGCGGTTGCTTCTTAGCTTAACGATGATTGCTCGGGGTCTGTTTCCTGTTTTGTTCACGGCCGCCACTCTTGTGCAGTTTAATATATCATTATCATTCAATTTGAATGTCACAACTTGAGCTATATGTTTAACAATGGTAATAACGTTTTCCGTCTTACTTTCTGGCACACCTTGAATCTCAATATTAGAATCCCTCATATATTGTTCCATAATATTAAATCGGTCGGTGAGATTGCTGACAGTTTCATGAAGTTGCACATTTTCCATTTTCAAATCCTTATTCTCCTTTGAGATGACCTGCATACTTTTGTTTATGTCATCATATTGACTGCTCATGAAGTCAACAGAATTTTGCAGTACACTCAGCTGATTTTTTATTGGGTCCAAATAAGACTTAAATAATTGTTTTATCAAAGTCGGTAATTCGGAGCGCAGGGCGGCATTAATCTCTTTTTTGATGATCACTGATATGGATTCAATGTTAGTGGGACTACTGTCAACCCTGATATCACCAATATCGCTCAATTCGCTATCGTGTCTTTTTTTAGTAAGCCTCGTTGCTCGCAAAGTCACATTTGCATCAAAGGGAGAGAGATTTTCTGAGGGAAAGTTCAGTGCTGAAGGTTTAGACTCGGAGTTAGGTGAGAGTATGCTACGGTTAGTGACTGAGATCGAGCGATCATGAACAGGAGTGTTCGTATTGTCCTTTTTAGGCTTCTTAGTCTGACATTCGGGGCAACTCCAGTTTGATCTAGCAGTTGGACTCATACTATTAAATTGCTTAGCCGTTAAACTGGAGCAAAGCAAGTCGTACTCTCCCTTACATAACGGACATTTCATGAATTCTTTCCTTTTTATAAGTCCACAGCATCCCTTGCATGTTTTATTTTTATTTTTTAACATCGACATTCTTGAGCCCAACCAGGTGTCAATCCAATATCAACAATGTTAAGCAATTTGTTCAATGTTTTCGTTGATTCTGGAGCCAGAAAATAAAGTTCTCAAAACACCGTCACACTTCAAAATAAGGTTGTTGTACTGATTAATCAATTAATACCTTAATAATAGTCCAGTAAGGCCGACAATCTTCCAGCAATCAGTCCTAGTTATAATGACCGATAACACAATACAATCGCACAAACCACTCGTACGAGACACCGATAGTCACTGTTAACGCTCGTATGCAATGGGTCTTCTTAATTGGTCAGTTAAAAGTTAGTGACCAGCGACACTAGACACGGTCAGCACACATAAACTTCGTAAGACAGGGATCTTGTTCACTGGTTATGCGCAGGAGTACGGTATGGACACGACTACTCTCAAGGACGTACGACGACGAATGAAAAATCAACTATATTGTTGTATATTGCTAAGCAAGGTGTCTATATTAGAGAACTAATTCGCTTTTACGTATAATGTTAGAGGTAAACGTATAAAATATTTATTTCTAAGGTCTTGATTATGGGGCTAATCGGATCATGTCGTCAGGGGTGAATCGGATCACACTTTTAAACTAATTTATTACATGTCTGGGGTTACTAATTCATATTTATTCATTTGTCGATGGTTTGCAATTACATGAGAAAGACTAATGCTAGAGATTGTTCTCAAGAAAAAATGAAAGAGGCTGTTAATAAGGTCCAGAACAAAGAACTGACCATACGTAAGGCTGCTGAGTTTTTTGAAGTACCGTTCACAAGCTTATAGAAAAGAGTTTATTTGGCTAGGGGTGTTGTTAAGCGTCGAGGTGGACAGTTAACTTTGGATGAGAAAGCAGAAAAGAAGTTTGCTGAGCGGCTTTTGAACTTGGCAAGTCTTGGCTTCTAAATTACACCCAAAGCGGTACGTAAGTAGGTACGCGTTTGAATTCGCAGAACGTCAAAACATAAAACACAAATTTGACAGAAGTGCTGGTAGGCTGGCCAGGACCGGTTTCATCGTTTTATGCAAAGGAATAAAGACTTAACTATTCGGAAGCCGGAGGGTCTGTCAAGGATTGACGGTATGAAGGAAGAAAAAGTGGCAGAATTCTTTAAGTCTTTGGAAACAGTAGTCAATAACAACAATTTAAGAGGAAGACCTGAATGTGTATATGTCACCGTAAGATTGTAAAAACCGTTAGATTACAATCTATCTCGCGAGATTGTAAACTGTCGACAGATTGTGAACCGTAACTTGAGATTGCAATTTAACGGATTATTTTTCGCTGTATTGTAATCTATCGAAGTGAAACCGTTAAATTGCAATCTGTCCGGCGTCAAACTGTCAACTGTCCGAAAGCTCTTCCTGATTGGTCGGTTTATTGTATGAGCGACCAATCACGACCAACCTTTTTATGTCCCCGTAAAGTTAGGAATGAAATTCAAATCAAATCATTTCTTTTATTTAAAAAAATAGAGATGTCGTTTAAATAAATTAAATGCACTTCAAAAAATCTTCAAGTATTTATTTACTAGGTAATCAATAATCCTGACATTACTTTGAGAAATAATTGTACCGAAATATTTATCCTTCAAACACTCAAAATTTTAATTGAAAATTACAACAAAATGAAACAATTATTTTGTCTTTTAACACAATTAAAAAATTGGAAAATTTTAAGAAATTCTTATAAACAAATATTTAGTCCATAAATTAATAGTATAAAAACAACAAACGAAATTACAAACAAATATGGCGAATGACGGGGCGGCGGGGGGCACATAACTCGCAACCAATCAGCGCGCGAGATGCATTTCGTTCTACGTCAGTTCACAATTTGACCGATTCCCATCGATAGATTACAATATAGCGAAAAATAACGCGTTAAATTGCAATCATAATGTTACGGTTCACAATCTGTCGACAGTTTACAATCTCGCGAGATAGATTGTAATCTAACGATTTTTACAATCTTACGGTGACATATACAATGTTGATGAAACGGGGATGCCGCTTAGTAACCGCTCACTTAACAAAAAGGTTCTAAAGATGTTGTCATCATGACCAGTGTTGAACGAGTGTATGAACGCAGCAGGACAGTACCTACATACCTCCATTTGTTTTATTCAAAGGTGTGCGCAAACGTGACGATTTTCTCCTAGGTTTGCCACTTGGTACTGAAATTGCCATGACAGAAAAGGGCTGGATCACTGAAGAGGCTTTCACGCTGTGGCAGTGCAATGCCTGTGGCAGTGCAAGAATGGTGCCACGAAAAATGTGCTGATATGGGGGAACAAAGGATACTATATGTGTGAATTATGTGCAGATGTTTAAGATTGATCTTATTATTATTTTTTTACTCATTCCAAAGCTTTAATGTTAAGAAACTTATAATTTTATTATATATTGCGTAAGATCCGATTCACCCCGACAATAGGGGCGAATCGGATATTTTTCATTTTTTAGTTTTAAGTAGCTGACTAACAAAATATGAGTCCGATTTAAGTTTTTAAATGTTTATTTTATAGCTGATTTGTACTTCTTACGTTTTAATCAATAAAAATAACATTATATATCAATTTAGTATGATTTGCTCACCCTCAAAGAAAAAGTGATCCGATTCGCCTCGGTCTACCCTACTTACTGCCCGACGTTTCGGTTAGGTTGCTCCAACCGTGGTCACGAGCTGACCACGGTTGGTGCAACCTAATAAAATGGTTCACGTGTAAATAAAAATGGTGTCGCGTTTTGACCTGAATTTTTTTGTTACAAGTACAAATAATTTCTAAAATTATTTCTTTTCTGTAATTCGTGTTTGTATTCAGTCGTTGTAAACATCTGCAGGAGCTGCAGATTTGATTAAAAGTAAACATACGCGTATCTTTATTGATATTGTACAGAGGAAAGATTAGATTGTTGGCATGTTTTTCTTGAATAGGATAAGCTTCGATACTGAATGAACAATTTTAAAACTCCTCTCCTTCTTGAAAAACTACACTATCCCGAGTGATAAATATACTTAAGTACAGTTAAAACACCCAGATATACAGAACTTAGTAACGTAAGTAGTAACGTAAGAGTGACAAATGCTATATTATATTTCCCTATTGTAACACAAGGTGTAAAAAAACCTATCTCCCCGTGCAAAACAGGGACTTTTTTTTTTTATAATGCACTCCATGATTGACCTCATCCCTTCTGATGTTAAGTGGTAATAAGTTCCTAGCTTAAGGGCGAAAAGTATAGCATAGTACAACTGTTACTAGACTTGTCGCCGTTACCTTGAAGGCTTGACCTCTGCTACTAATGTAGCACCCCCCAAGAGCCCTGGAAACCTTACTCACACGCAGGAACACAACAACACCGGAGTGATTGTTATTTGGCTGTGGTCTTCTGTAAGGTGGAGGTATTTCACCAGTCGGGCTGCTCCAGTTCGAGCGATAAATCGCTTTGCACTATGATACCTCTCTTAAGATATATCGCATCATTAAATACCTGCCTTCTTTAATTATTTCCCACTAGCTGTGCCCACGACTTCGTTCGCGTGGACTACATCCTTTCATGGTCGGTTTTACCCCTATCTCCCCTAATAAAAAATACTTTGATCCCATGCTATATTACGAGTATTTCCATATTAACTGAAACCTTTTCGCGGACCATTGACGTCTTTGCACTCTCTGGGATGCCTCCTGTGTACACGTAGACAGATTCGTCTGCAGATGGCATCGGCGGACGCGTCTGTCGACTTGTAGAGGGTGTGATTTGCTCGTCTGCGGAAGGTATTTGATATCCGCAGACGAGCAAATCATTTGATTTGGATTGATTTGATTGGCAATCTGTCTACGTATAGAGGAAGCATTAACGAGTGCAAGTGAGATGATAAAAAAAGTACGTAATAAGTACATCGAAATAGAGTTCATTTTTCCGCGCGTCATTAACGAAGGCTATTGAAAAAAAATGCGTCAAACAACAACGCCAATCACCTGGTTTGAGACCAGGTGATTGGTGTGGTTTTCCCTTGTACTATGAGTAACAGACGACGGATACTAACTGGGGGCGTCATCCCAGCACACCCAGACCCAAGTCAATTTAGAAATTTAAAAGTTCGTTTTCTAAATTGACCTGACCGGGAATCGAACCAGGGACCTTTCGCGCTTTGGCCGCCTACCTTAGCCACTGCGCCACCGAGGTCGTCTTACTTTTCTTTAAAATGTTTAATTTTACGACACCCCTAGTCTAGAGGCGAGCGGGCCGAACTTTCGCATCGCTCCGTATTTGGGGTATTTGGGGGATCAATACGTCTTATAGGTATATTAT
This sequence comes from Glyphodes pyloalis, assembly GCA_037074685.1. Classification (NCBI taxonomy): domain Eukaryota; kingdom Metazoa; phylum Arthropoda; class Insecta; order Lepidoptera; family Crambidae; genus Glyphodes; species Glyphodes pyloalis. The sequence goes on along the minus strand of JAYKKO010000006.1, from coordinate 17,253,189 downwards.
TCGTTAACAATATGAATAAAAATTAATCAACCAGCCTTAACCGACTAGCCTATAGTCCAATGACCACCTTCGTAGCCCTGAGGCGAGTGGGCCGGACTTGAGGTCCCGAGTTCGATTCCCGGTCGGGTCAATAGGAATGGAACTATTCTATATTGTCTCGGGTCTGGGTGTTGTGGTACCGTCGTTGTTTCTGATATCTGTAACACAAGTGCTTAACCTACTTACCGCAGAATCAGAGCAATGTGTGTGACGTTGTCCAATATTTATTATTTATTTATATCTCTATTGAAACAAATGTCCTACGGCACGTCAAGGTAAGACTTGTAGTTTCATATTAGACCTTATGTGCTAGGCATAAGGGCGGTGCAAAAGTATGTAGTCTGGCAAACTTCGTCTGTATAATCTACGTCATTAAACTTCAACACGTGATGAGTAAAATAACGTACAATTTTAAGTACAGTTAGAAAAACAACCTATTTTCCTTGAATAACTAAATTCTGAAGTCACGTTTTCACCACGACCTAGAATTTAAAAGTGGAGATAGACCGATCTGAAGATGATACCAGTGTCTAACACTCATTATAAAATGTAGATCGAATTGATAAAAGATAAGGTGCGTTTGTAAAGATTGCGAATTATTTTGTCACGGTTATCTATTTCCTTTGTTCGTTTTGGTATTTTATACCGATAAAGAATGATTAATAAACGTAAACAAACTGCAAAGATTCATATAAGGAGGTATTTTATTATTAACTACCATTTTTTCCACATTTTCTATCGATTCTTCGACCCTATTGGTCTCAGCGAGATGTTTAAAGCCTAAAACCTTGCTTCATAAATGGACTATACAAAGCAAAAAGTATTTTTAAATTCGACCCAGTACAGTCGCCGTCAGATATATCGGAGCAGACAAAGTGATACTTCTGAACAGTTAAAATGGCAAAAGTTCCATACACCACAAGTTACCATTAATATCTGAACATTCATTACTTCAATAATATCTGAGCAGATGCTAGTCAATAATTTCTATACACATAACTTACCAATAATAGATATTTTTATTCAATTCAACAAATCAAGTTAGTGAATGGAAGTAGACGAAGTCTTAGTGGCTTTATTTTGTTTTCTATATTGCACTTCAAGATTGACCTCATCCCACCTGATGTTAATTGGTAATGAGGTCTTATCTTAAGGGTGACAAGTACAGCATAGTGAACCTGTTACTGGACTTGTCGTCCTTACCTTGAAGGCTTGACCCCTGCTACTAATGTAGCACCCCCCAGGAGCTCTGGAAACCTTACTCACACGCAGGAACATAACAACACCGAAGTGATTGTTATTTGGCTGCGGTCTTCTTTAAGGTGGAGGTATTTCACCAGACGGGCTGCTCCAGTTCAAGCGACAATAATCGCTATGCACTATGATAACTCTCTTAAGATATATCGCATCATTAAATACCTGCCTTCATATGAAATCAGTACCTTGTTAGATTAGGTTAACTCTTTATCTGACTAAACTTTCGGCAGATGGTGTGACAAGGTTCTGAGGTCATTAAGTAAGGAAATCACTGTTGAGGTAGATAACATATATATAAATTGCATGAGCTAAGTAGGTGGTGTTTAATTATTTCCCACTAGCTGTGCCCGCGACTTCGTTCGCGTGGACTACATCCTTTCATGGTCGGTTTTACCCCTATATCTAATATAAGAAACAAAAAGTAGTCTATATTTTAATAGAGCTATATTTGTGCCAACTTTCATATCTCTAACTTAAAAAATAAACATTTTCCCATATAAACTTTCAAAGGTGGCATTATTTCTAACAAAAAGTAGCCTATGTCCGTTCTTGAGGTTCAACTTATACCTAATTATTTGAAAGGATTAATTGAAAGTGAATTACAGCGCTATTTAATTTTTGTTGGATTGCTTCTAAAATGTCATGTTTTTTTTTAACTTTTATTTATTTTTAGAACCATGTAGCAGGATCATCTTTTCTAGACAATTCGTCTGATTTATAAAATCATCTCATATACAAATAAACCAGCTCAATATGACAATATATACCACGTGCCGAGACAAACTGCCTAAGGTAAGAGATAAGTATGTTATCTGAGATAGTAGAATGACCGGGTTATTGCGGTTTTAAGAAATCTATTTATAATCACAAACAAACATTTTATCTTTTCCTCATTTTGTTATAAAATTTCTGTCACTTTTTTGTTTTTAAGTCAAACAATATTGTTGGAAAAATGATATTATCGCCTGTTTACTTATAAAAACGATTTGTTTTGATATTTGTTTGTGTCACGTATCTTAATACATTGTTTGTTTGTTTTGAAAGAGGCCAAATTAAGATATATTCTTATTCTAATTAGGTATTTTCGTTAAATTTTTTTATTTAAAAATAGACAAATTTCAGAAAACATAAGTACTTTAAATAACTATAGTATACATTACTTAGGCAATTGTGTTATAGAAATTATTGATAACAAAATACACTCACATTAAATTAACATTTTAAATATATACCTATTTAGTTTATTTTCTATTAGAAATACTTTCTTGCTTGCGTTGCAAACAATAATAACTAAATATTATTTAGGTAAGATTTTCTTTGATCAAGATTTGTTCTACACTAGCTGTCCCGGCAGCGGTGAGCCGCCTATTTTCTTACCTTATTAAACTTTCGCTGACACTCCACGACTATATTAAAACCAAAATCGGCTGAATCGGTCTAGCCGTTCTTAAGTTAAAGCAAACTAACAATTAATAATATAAAAGATAATTAATATAGAACAAGGCTAGGCTTAAACGTCATAGTGTTTCTAGCAATAAAAGAGCAAAATTTGAATATGAAATATAACAATCACTTCTGTGTTGTTGTGTTCCTGCGTGTGAGTAAGGTTTCCAGAGCTCCTGGGGGGTGCTACATTAGTAGCAGGGGTCAAGCCTTCAAGGTAAGGGCGACAAGTTCAGTAACAGATTTATTATGCTGTACTTGTCACCCTTAAGCTAGGACCTCATAACCACTTAACATCAGGTGGAATGAGGTCAATCTTGAAGTGCAATATAAAAAAAAAATATACATGGAAATGTTCTGAAAATAAATCAAACTATGGAAATTGACTATGGAAATTCGCATTTACAAACCCTTTTATATTATTTCAAGTGGCTTAGTTTTGAATAAAGAAAATGTTCTTTCGAGGAAACTGTTCACTAAGATCGATTTTGAGTTAGTTAAGCTATATATTCTTGCAAATACTGACAACGTTGAAATTCCAAGAAGACTCTTCAATTTCACTAAACAACTGATATATCATACTTCCGTTCTATCATGCATGACGCATCTTGAAATATTTAATCATGCGCTAGATCAAGATGAAACAATGATTTAATGTTTGATTTGGAAATTAACTCATATTAGCAAACTAACTGAAGTAATTATGATGTCATTTATACTTAAATAAATAACTGTAAGTATGCAAATAAGTCTCGCATTGAAAGAACCTTATTATGTACCATGTTTTTTTTTAATGTTTCCTAATTTGATGATTTAAGTTATTTGCTGTCCGTTACTTTTAATAATAAACCCACAAGAACAATACAATAAAATCTTCAAAACATTTTGATATATTATGAAAAAGTTATTAAATTTTAACTAAAACCTAAAACTTGTTAAACTATATATTAAAACCTAAAAATTCAAATGAAATAATTTGCGACTGTTAATCACTAATTTACAATTATCTTATTTATACCTCAGCGCAGTTAAGGCACGTGGTATTTTTTCTGTACATTAATTTGCAATACTAATCAAATCATAAATAGGTTAAGCAAGTTGGATTTTATTTTATGTCAATAATACTCGGTTTATTATTTTTATTACCTGAGATTCCATATCAAGACATAAATTGTTTACAGTTTGAAACAACTATCTAATTAATCTTCAGGCATATTTTATTACGATTGTGCGTGAAACACCTGCGCATTAAATTCTAATCAAAGTTTGGCATCATGTTTATCTAAAGTATTGCAACAGCGATGACAGCTATAATCCAAGTCTAAATTATCAGATTGCTTCCCTGAAAATCAATTAGCGCTAGCGAGCAGACTATATCAAAGGTAAACAAAGATAAAAGGGCAGAGCGCCCCTCTGCGCCCACGCCGATGATTCACCAAGGATCGAGCGATGCATTCAGCGTGGCTCCTACAGAAGCGTTCGACACATCGACTCGTGCGCACGTACGTACGATATACAGTTGCGGTCTTAGTCGCGAGCCTTGTGTGACTCCAGTGTTTTTGACGTAGCTTTATATTGTGAAGTGGGTGTGTCTATGATACAAGTTTACTGTGATTGCTTTTAATATTCAAGTGTGAATAGTGACGGTTAACAGAATGTTTCCGAGGATACAAGGATTGGTGAGTTTTGAATATAACAAAAAAACATAGTTTATTTAAAAATATTTGTACTTTAAACAATACCCGTTTCAGATAACGAATTTATTGAATTTAAAAGTTTATAATCAATAGTCAAACTTAAACTACATATTAAAATCGTAAAATCTATGTTAAATACACAACAGAGATTAAACGGACTTGTGTTATTCCAAGTCAAAAATTGTAAATTATAGTTTACTTATTAACTTACCGATCCATTTACTTAAACGGTAGGTAAATTATAAATTAACAACAAATGTTATCATTTCAAAATACGGAAACAGATATAACTCTATTACAAGCGTTATTTACTTAACCCTTAGATATGGAAAATATTAAATAAAAAACAGTTGAGATAAACGTTTGCGAAATAGTCTCTGCTTATGTCATAGGAAAAAATATTGGCTAAAAATCTTTACACACTTAGGTCGTTAAGCCAGTTTTGTGACCTACTTGAACAGACATCGACCGAAACCTCCATATCAGTCACAGAGGAGTTGACCCAGTTGCTAAATACAGCTGATTATGGGCTCTACAAATTAGTATCCAGGTATAGTCACGTACGTTTTGTGTTTGATTTCACTCGCTTTATTAAGTAGTCTAATAGCTCTTTAATCTTCATTGTTTCATGACCATGCTTTAAGACCACGGTCATTTAAATCTGAACGTTAAATTAGTGGCTAGAGTTATCAGATATGCTTTTTCAACTTCTTCTTAACCTAATTACCTAGCTATTACTATTCTTGAACAATATGACAAGTATTTGCAACGCGTCAGTATATTAAATGGAATCAGGTTTATTGAATCAACTCAAATCACAATAGATTGTTGATTTATTATGACACTTTATAAGATTGTGCGTATCATGAATACGCACAATCTTATAAAGTGTCATAATTACATTTGATACAAATGAATTAAAAGGTTAATCGCACGATTCGTGTCATAAATCTAAAACTGTCAGCATTTTGAGAAATCTTCACAACATTTTACGTAAATGTTGCGAAGATTTCTTAAAATAATCTAAGAACTAATTTATTTAGAAGATATTTTAAAAGAGTTGCAATATTTTCTTACGAAATGCATAGATTCACAAGTCACTATTTTAAGACGCGTTAGCCAATGCGTATTTGGCGCGAATCAAGAATTTTAAATTAGGCGCTTTGTCGCAGCCTTCAAAGAACTATGTATCTTTATGTGCTATTGTTTATAAGTAACATATCCACAAGTAATTTGACAAAGCAATCACGTACACTATCTATTCGATTTCACTTCGCTTCTCGATGGTTCGAATAAATACCACGTGTGTTATTAGTCACGTTCAACTTCCCAAAGGATTGAATTCAAGTCTGCAGGGAAATCTTACTCATTGCTAATACGAGGCCAATCGTTTTGCATTAAGTTCGCTTATGAATTCAGGTTGCCTGTAAACATTTATCTCGGTAACTAAGCGGCAGAAGTGTCGATTGCAAAATCATTTCATCATGCGACTTTAAGATAAAGATGGAATTTAAAGTTACGCCTCTTATATTCGCTAAGTTTTTTCAACAACAAATATAATCTGTGATATTTGTAGTTTACTTGAAGATCTTTATGATGAGGAGCAGTGCTCATGGTGTGGTACTGACAACAATTCGAAATTTAGTCCCTATCTCATCACATTTATCACGACAATGCTTCGGAAAGCATGTTGATAGACCCAGCTAATATCTCGTTATGAGTTGTTAAGCAGAGTCAGAGGCCATTGCCTGTGACTCGACTTGAGAACATCTGAGAGGGAGGTTGATCACCTGCCTTACACAAGCCTCCATTAATTGACACTAGACCCGCGTGGTGGTGTAAGGTCTGTTCCATCTCACAGTTGAGGTAAAACCTATGACCATCTGTGAGATACCAATAGCTGAATTAGGTCCTACATTATAACGAGTATAAGCGCGAAGTTTGTGAGAATTTAAGGATGTCTGGAATATAAGTTTGTTTCTCTTACTCACAAACACTTCTCAGCTCCTTTCAGATTTGGATGAAATTTAGTGGAATGATGGTGAGATAATATTTTATTAACGAGTATATGATGCTTTTTATCTCAAAATTAAGCTACTGAAGTCGCGGGTTACAGCCAGTTATAGATAAAACAATGCCATGACTTCTTATTTCAACAAATGAGTAATCCAGTAAAAGTTAACTAACTAATCGTGTTTTCCAATTTTCATTATTAGTAATTCCAATAATAAGTAACATATTTCAAAAGTCCTTTTCAATATTTTAAGGATAACGGAACCAAGGCTAGCTCTTATAAGGTCAACGGTTCCGTGGAAATAATGGTCATGTCCTTAGTCATCTTTATGCCATATTTGAGTCACATTACAAAATGATTCAAAGGCAATGTTAAAACCAAACTTGGAGTTGTTTTCTTTAAAAAGTTAATTAACTTTACCCATACCTAAAAAAAAACAATGAAACTTTACTTATATTATTAATTTCTCAAGATTTAAATGTGGAATAGCATTCGACAGAGTCTCAACTGTAAACGAGTACATAAAAACCATGATTAAAAGTCTTAAGTACAAAATGAGTATTGAATAAAGTAGCTTTGTCTTCGCCAAATAAAAAACTCATCTGAAACAAGTTGTCGTTTTATAACATTTAAGATCTTTTCTCGAAATGGAATATTAAAACAAAGAGAATTATGCTTATTGGTACAAAACAGGTAAAGGGTTTATAAATGGAGAGACAATTAATTGTTTGGAATTGTAAACAATTGTAAGGACTACTAAATGGGTGTACAAGGAGTTTCTAAGTAAAGATTTATTTCAACTTACCCTTCTAAAAGTGAGTCAGATATGACAAGTTAAGTCCCTCGACGTCGTTTATCTAAATTTTCCCAGCTCTCCGGATTAACTTATTGTTTTGTTGAAAAGATTCATTGTGTTTCAGTCTTTAACAAAGAAAAATAAAAATAAATGAAATCGATAAGGGATTTGCGAAAACACACGTTTTTATCTTGCTGAATATTTCTTTATTAGTTTGACTATTTTTCTAAATTTCGAATAATCTTGCAAATATTGCTCATATTTGAGATAATTGTACTCAAATAAGTACGAACAGCATATCCTTTGCTTTAATTATAATAAACGTAATTTACACCACGTTAAGGCTTACTTTTACATCTTATTGTATTTAAGTACTTTCGATAATAATATAAATAGGAATATTTGTGTTTATCCCTTTTTGTGTGTGTATGTTTGAAACTACTGTGCCGATTTCAAAAAATCTTTTACTATTGGAAAGCTAAATTTAATTAGAGTAACTATTATTGCTAGAATAGATTTGGGAACTTTCTTATACTAAAGTAATGCAGCCTAAGGTTTACAAAATGCCAGAAAATGGTGTACACCACGCGTACGTGGTCACCGTCGGCGGCTATTTTATATGATACAAAGATGACATAGATTAAAAATATAATAATCTTCTAAATACACTATAGATAAAACAGATAAAATATAATATAAATTAATGCTAATAAGAAAACTCTTTTTCGAATACAGTACCTATCTAAATACGAAAAAATATGCTGAGGCTGGGACCTTTTGGCACATAAATGTACCTTATATAAGTACTTACTATATGTACAAAAGTTGTGTGTCTATGTGTGCCAATAAATGTTTTTTCTTTCTTTCTTTCTTTCTTCTTTCAAAAAAATTACTCTCTCTTATGACTTCAAATAGTATGATCAAAATACCACTTGGAGTACATCGTTACTTCTACGATAAGTTAAAAACACATCTTTTAACTCATCGTAGAACGATAATCTATCAATATCATAGTTTTAAAACAAAGATTTAAACGTTTACCTATAGCAGATTTTCATAGTTACTTGAGCAGAATCAATTAAATCTTATTGACGTAAGTGGCTTATTTGCGACGTTGGTTTACAATAACAACATATTATAACCGGTTTGATTAAACAAATTGCCTAGTAGGTATGTTATCGACTTCTTTTAAACTTAAGTATTTGTTGTATTTGCAAGTAAATGGCGATCTCCGTAGCCGAGAGGCGAGAGGGCCGGACTTTGGCGCAGCGCCATCTCTGAGGGCCCGTGTTAGATCCCCGGTCGGGTCGATATAGCGAATTTTTCTACACTGTCTCAGGTTTAGGTGATGTGGCACAGAATCAGAGCAATGTATGTGATGTTGTCCAATATTTATTTATTTATAAGAAAGTTTCTATGGTTTACAATTTTATACAAATAACACTAAAATTACATTTATTAATTAAAAGTTAAAGATCAAATTTGTTAGTAAAAAACATTTTCTTCATATCTTTTTTTTACTCTGCCAATAGCAGTGAAGACGAATCCAAAAAGTGGCAGCTCATATAATTCGATGCAGCCATTCTTGAGTTGTGTAACTAACTTCTTTGTTTTATATATTTACATTATACTATCTACAAAATGTTCCGAAGTAATAAGTACTCGTGGAAAGTATTAAGACCTATTATTCTAATTAATTCTGGTAAACATTTCCGCCTTATCATGAATACTAATTTACGCAGTCCTCATTACGCTAAAGCGCAGTTAAAACAGATGTCTTTGTAAATTATTGACAAATTGTGACTAGTCTTCAAAGTTTAATTGTTGGCAAATTTATTTGAATATAATAATAGTATTTATTTATATAGGACAACCAACAAATCTACACTAAAAGATAACATTACGTACAAACTTAAAATAAAGTCTAAGTGCAGATTCATTTACAGGCTGCCACGACTTGCAAATGTGAGGTTATTAATTTTATTATAATATAAGTGTGTATGTAGGTATTACTGTAGAAAGGTAGGTAAAGATATCAATTAACGAACTAAATATAAAATAGGTTACAGTTACTGAGCAAACAAAGTTATTTACCTTTTAAAATGATCCAGTATGTTTTTTTGTAATTTATAAAGGCTATCTGAAAAGATGTCAACACCGCTCTTTTCTGGTACTCATTATACCGTCGTTGCACTCTGTTTATTATTGAGTGGTGACCGAGCTTAATATCTAACAGAAGCAACAAATTAACAATGTCGTATATTTTATTGTTTACTAGCCGACGCGGGCTCACACAGGTACTATACCCATTTTAACCACATTTTCTAATGATTTTTCACTCTTATGCGGGACTTTAGTTAACCTAAATCCTTTCTCAATAAATAGACTATCCAATACAAAAGTATTTATTAATTCGTACAAGTAGTTGCAGAGATCGGCGTGTTCAAACAAGCAAACTCTTTATAATATTAGTATAGATAGCGTGTGAACTCGTAAAAATATAAAGCTTCCATCATTGAAATCAATCAAAAATCTGGCTTAAATACTTGGCTAGACAAAACGCTGCCAATGTACAGTCGCCGTCAGATATATCGGAGCAGACAATGACCAAATACTTCTGAACAGTTAAAATGTCAAAAAGTTCCATACACCACAAGTTACCATTAATATCTGAACATTCATTACTTCAATAATATCTGAGCAGATGCCAATAATATCCGAACACTCATAACGTCAATATGTGTCACGCACGTCATGTGTCTCATTTAGCTACCTGTATAGATAAGTGTTAAAATATTATTGGTAAGTTGTGTGTAAAGAAATTATTGACTAGCATCTGCTCAGATATTATTGAAGCAATGAATGTTCAGATATTAATGGTAACTTGTGGTGTATGGAACTTTTTGACATTTTAACTGTTCAGAAGTATTTGGTCACTTTGTCTGCTCCGATATATCTGACGGCGACTGTACAAGCATATCATATTCCACATCTGCAACATTTTTGTACCAGAAATGGAACAGTTATGTTGTGTTTCTTGATAAATTAGGGAAGAAAAAGATTTAAAATAAGAAAAAATAGTAAATTACATTAAATAATTATGTAAGTAATAGACAGCAAGGAAAAAATAATATCAAACACACACGTCAAATTTAAAATCATAATTTAAATAGTAAAAAATAGGTTCGCTTGCCCACATAATCCCGGTAATCGAACCCGTTGTGTGTTACCACAACTAAACCACTATACCGTCGAGCCATTAAAAAGGAACCGTATCAGATCACATCGAGCTTTGCTAGTGAGATAGATTAAAACTAATGGTTGCATGGGAAGGATGTGTGTTGCCACTTCCTTCCCTGTCGTCAGGTAATTATATATTTAATTACAAACATATCTATTAATTGGTTACTTGCAACATATTCTGAATTAATATAATGCTGAAGGGTTTGTTTTTTTGAACACGCAAATTTTAGGCACTTTTTAGAATCTGTAATATAAAAATGAATCGCAAAATGTTTTAGTAAGCGCATAACTCAACAATGCCTGGACACATTTTGCCAATTTCTTTTTTAATGTTTGTTGAAGTCCAGAGATGGTTTTTACGCCAAAAATAATATCGAAAAATGCCAGGAAAACCCTAAATTCAGCTTAAATTATTCTAATACAAACGTTTTCTAACAAAATGGAGAATCAATTTAAGCTTTATTGCTATTCAATAAAGTTTATATTAATGTCATTCCAAATTTTTCACAGAAAACTGTCGGGTCAGCTAGTTTGTAAATAAAATCAAGCTGATACAAGCAGAGAGTCAGAGGAAACTCTGGAAAAAAGGGGGTAGTTCAATGAGTTTAGAAGTTAATCGCTATCTTATAATGAATGTTCAGATATTAATGGTAACGAGCAGTAGCAGTGTATGGAACTTATTGATATTTTAAACTGTTCGAAAGTATTTAGTCGCTTTGAATGGTCCAATGTATCTGACGGTGACTGTACCGAGGATTTCTGGCTATATTAGGCGCCATGTACCTAATATTAATTGCATATGTGGGAATATTTCTTACTTTGCTATTTTCTATAGTACATTGGTTTGATATTCAATCTAAACCAGAGAAAAACAAAACGAAGAAATAAATTAAAGTAAATACCATTTGTAAATTCGGAAAAAAACAAGATGTTCATTCGAAGATAGTTCGCACCAAATACAATGAATAATTAATTACGCTCAGCTGTGAGGTTTCCCGAAAAACAAAGATGGAAGGTTAAAATGGATATTTAGCCCACTAAGAAATGACAAAGTCGCCGGCTCGACATTCAGACATGCAAATTTTGTTAATTTACGTTTCATTTATCTAAACGTGTATAGTTGTTATGGTCGGTTTCCGGACGTTTCAAAACGTTTTTTTTTTAAGATTTTCTTTCAATAATTATTACTTAAAACCTTCTAAGTATATCAATCAGTCGAATATTTATTTAATAAAGTAAGTTACATGTAACACTTTTGCATCATCACTGAATACAATGCAAAGTGACTTTACCGCCTAACCTTTATCTACCAAGAAGACACTAGTAAGAAACTCAGTAGATTAGTTACAGTAGCAGTTTCCAAATTATTGATTAGTTTAGAACACTTGGGACCAAGTCGAGTGGTTATAATTTGATAAGAAATGAAGTATTAAGTTTTTATTTTTAAGAGCAGATCAGTCCCTAAAATGCAAGCCCCAGTTATCGTTTTACTCAATTAAATGTAGGTATTAAATTCCCAGTCGTATACTGGGTTAGAGATAACATATAGTGTAACATGATAATACACCAATAATGGATACATTTAAATTTAACTTAACAATGACAGCATTGTAAAACCACAGGGTCTAATCAGGAAAATAATATCATTGGATATCCGAAATATTTAGGCATATTTTGTTACTATTAACTGAAGTAGAATAATATCACAAGTTAAAAGATCGCTTTGTAAATAAGCGCTATATTAGACAAGTTAAAAAGTAAACAATCAACCTATCGCCGTGACAATTTATCTTTTTAATAGTTTTCACATCGTAAAAAGTTTAAACTAAATTAACTATTTTCACACTTCCCCACTGTGATTATTCAATTGCTGTGTTTACCGCTTAAACTTAAGTAAAGATGTGTATTAACCTACGACAGACCTTCATAATAAGTCTTGATATAATTTCAACTTGGCACAAAGCAATAGAATTCTCACATACATATTGTCACAGAATGCAGGTGTGTATGATACATGTAGTATGGCACCTGTCAACGAGGTCACTCCCACAGGACGCGACTAATTATCTCGCCTGACTTCCCCCGCTTCACATATGACCAGTTTTTCTATTCAAGCACATAAAGAACTTGATATCTAGACCTCGCACGCCAGGTGAACAGGCTGGGTTAATGACCTTCGAAGATGAATGGCTTCGACCCTAGATTTGCCTGTGTAAGGCTTTATTTACTAAAAGAGTATGACTCTCATAACACAGGGTGACTTTATCTTTATTTAACACTTTATTTACTACTTTATTAACTACTTTATTTAACACAGTGCATTTTGTGTACTGCTCTCATAGCAGTACACAAAATGCACTGTGTTAGTGTTTTCTTGAATCAACGAATGTTTATTTATTTTAATGACTGCTCAGATAGGTCATTGGTTAGCACTTCTTACTATTGGTCGTGGGTTCGATTAAACATTTGTAAAGTTAAAATTAAGGTTTACAAGAATAACAATATTAAGAATACATTCATTGTATAATCAATAATAATTGTTAAAGCTTACTAATAATAGTAAACAATATGATGAGGACACATTATGTACATTAAGTATGAGCATATATTATATACGCTAAGTACAAGAGGTAAAAAATCAAATGAACAGATGTTTCGGGTAGAAATAACCAACACGAATCTAAAGCGCACAGAGCGTTACAAAAAAGCAACACTGTTATTCCTAATCTGTTTAAAAGGTTACCTGCCACTGATCTTTACGACTTTTAAAATTGGGTGGATTTCACAAGAGTACGGGTTCCAATCAAAATACTAGAACATTCCAGAACAACAATAAGGGTTCGCTCAATATGTCGATAACATGAGCACACAATATTTAATGGAATTTACGGAATTATTACAGCGGACAAACGTCAAGGATGACGACAAATAAGGAAAATGTAAGGACATCTAAGTACCAACATTTATGTGCAAGCTATGAACGGAGGTACACAACTGATACAAAATGTATTGCTATTCATAGTGAACAGCAAACAGTTGTTTGAAACTGTACAATGTTAAAATGTTCAGTGGGACTGAATTCTTGTACGTCTTTCTTTATTACATTCATCTCATTATAAAATTACTTATAATTTTTTATGTCTGAAGGATAATGACCCTAATAAATAATGTATAAATTTAATTATTTACATTAGTCAGTTGAAAGACTGAGGAATTATATTATAATATATATTTTCCGCGTGACCTTAGCATCTAACTACGTAAATGGTACAAGATTAATTTTTTAAAATTTTGATGAGTAATTTGCTTTGTAATTATGTACATTTAATGAAATTCGTAATCGTAATATCATTTATTGATTTTAAAAGTTACTATGCAATTGGTTGTCTAGTTTGAATATATTTAATCGAAAGTATAACGTTAAATAATTTGGTATTTAATGTTATATGAGTGATCTAACTGTAAGTCTTGGTGCAAAATTAGAAATAAGTTTAACTTTGTTTTTGTAAAAAAAAGAATTGAGTTTCTTGCCGATATCTTCTCGGGAGTTATGGGTTCCAAACCGGAGGTAGCATCATTTGATTTATAAAGAGACTATTCATAAGTGTTATTAATGAAATCTACATGAATAAAAATATTAAACCATTGACTATTGAAACTACTGAAAAATGGTAACTTAATCAAATTGCTATAGTACTAAACAGAATGAATACTGCAAATATAAATCGGCCTTAATAGATGTTAACAATGGAACATACGACATAAAACTCAATGTTAACACATCTTCCTTGTTACAAGCTACACACAAACTCAAAATTGACATTGAAGATTCATAACTTAAACATACAAATACGTGCAACCTTCGAATTGTTGGCACAACTCGTGTCTTTGAACCTTAGAAAGAAAAAATCAGGAAAAACAAACTTGCACCTTGACTTAGGCCGAAGTGAGTGGCAAGTACAGGGGGCCTTGGTTTACCAAAATAGATGACGTAAAAAGTAACCTTTAGTGTGAAGAGAAAGCAAAAAATCTGAGGACAGATTATCTGTATTATAATAATTAACTTTTAATTGTTCTTTTCATATGATTGAAAATGATTAGCTCAAGTTCAAGGGTCTGGGTGTTGTGGTACCGTCGTTGTTTCTGATTTCTGTAACACAAGTGCTTTAGCTACTTACCACAGAATCAAAGCAATGTATGCGATGTTGTCCAATATTAAAAAAAAAAAAGTTATATTAAAAACATTCAACTAGTAGAAAACAAATCAAATCTGGCAGTGTGGTTTTATCAAATGTCCACCCAGCTTCATACGGGTGGTATGTAGACACTTATACATTTTAGGGTTTCCTGCACTATATTAATAGCGGATCTATTTATATATATAAAATTTAGGGTTTCCTGCACTATATTAATAGCGGATCTATTTATATATATAAAAAATTCTCATGAATAACTATATCTATTGAACGCATTTAAATTCCACATTTAAAGATCTAAGCATACATACGGACAGACAGTGAATTTGTGTTTTACTATGTATGATAGTGATGACTGGCATAGTATTGCTTGTGACAGGTGCCATCTATGAAAACTTTTTACGCAAATGTCATATCTCATATCTAAACTGTCTGGTATGGCTGAATGAAAAATAATTTCAGACTACGAATAAGTTAGATACTGCCATTGTTAAATTTTTAACTGATATTCTTCTTGGTACTGCTTGGTAGAGAAGTCGCATTATACTGTGTTCAGTGACGATTCAAGCGTTATTTATAATAAAATCTTCGTTAATAAAGATATTGTTGATTGTTGATCATAATAAATTTCATGCATACATACTATTTCAATGAGATTTACAAACCAACCTCAAAATGCTGTCTTGATTTATGAGACATTCAAACCTTTATCTTCTAAGTTAAAGAGGAATCTTTAAAGGTACAAGTTATTGGCAGAGTATTATGTTGGAATTGTTTTTTTTTTCTTGCGATATTTCTAAAACCAACTTGGACAAAGTCTTTGTAGGCGGCCTGTTTCATAACCCAAAAGCAATGGTAAAATAGGTCCCCGGAGTATGTGACGGTGTAAAAATAAGTTGGAGCTCTTTTGTCACTACCTGTTATTTCGAAAATAACTTTTTACCTGGCCCTTGGGTCTCATAAGGGAAACACACCGTTACTAGAGGATATTTGCTCACTGTTTATTTCTGTTACAATGTGCTAGGCGATTTTGTGATGATAATATGGCTGCAGTTGCAGTAGGTACATACCTAGTAGAATTTTGGTAATGTAGCTGTATCAAGCTAGCAATAAAAATAATTGAATATCTTTATTATATTAATCCTCTGCTGTATAGGCCTCATTTCAGCTCTAAGATGATTCAGGCCATACTGCATTACGTCTAGATAGATTGGCGATGGGGTATCCTGGGGGAAGTGATGGGGTTGCTTAATAGCGATCATCCCACCGGTGGTGTTGTTATTGCTCAGGTTGATCCGATTACCTAAAACACCAGCATAAGGCGAAGATTTCATCGGAAGTTTCAGTGGGTAATTTTAACTTTCCTACAAATGCCGTCATCTCCTTCGGGTGACGGTTTGGTACATGTATTTCCCCTACTAATGATGAAGATTATGGGGAGTGTGTTTGGCAAGAGACCAACCTAGACTAAAATGTTACCAAGAGTTTAACGCCTTACGAAGGAAGAAAATGCGCGTGATAATTTTACATTAATCTGAACGAAGGACACCCCATCCAACATCAAACCACGTTGAGCATAGCTTGAATATTGTTTCCAAACTGTTATCGCTATTACGCCACGACCTTCTTCCAAAATTTTGTTGAAGACTTCAAAAACAACTTGTAACTAAAATCTAAAAAAAAACGGTTTTCTTTGAATATGAAATGGACAAAAAAAAAACAGGCAATTGAAGCAAATTAACACAGATAGTGTATCATTAAAAATGATATAAGTGGATGATAATAGAACGATTGACACAAAAAGCTAATTATCTTCTATAAAAAGGTTCTACTTATTGACTTACCATTAAATCATCAATATTTCTATCAATTCATATCGTTCACCGTCATAGTTTATTTTAATAAGATTGCTAGTGGCTTTCGTAACCTCTGAAGTACCAAATGTAAGTGTTTTAAGGGTGAGGTAAGTAACTAATTCGATACTTCAATCGAGTACAAGTTATCGACTTTATCGATATTATTACGTTTCCGCTTCTTGTAATATCATTAACCGGTTGCGTGTTATGGGTTTTGCGTCACTGCATGTTAATAACGCGTAAATCTTCAATTTATAACGATACGAGTACGTTAATCGAATCGACCTCTTCTTCGATTGCAATTTATTTATACAAAACATTTTGTATTTTGTTTTGCACATAGTACATACATACGTTGTCTCTTTTTAGGGCTCCGTACACTTTTGTGTACCTTTTGGTAGAAATGGAACCCTATTATTAAGACTTCGCTGTCTGCCAGTGCTTCTGTCTGTCAATGTAGTATCTCAAGAACCGCAATAGCTAGACCGTTGAAATTTTAACCTCTCATATATTTTTTTGCAGCTATAACAACAAATACTAAAAATAAAATTAAATTAATATTGAAAGGGGGTTGCCTACACGAAGCGTGTTCTGTTTGACATTTTCGGCACGATAATGGCACTTGGAATATTCACAAAACATTAAATTCTATATATACACTGACAGAAAAATAATAAAAGTAAAAAAAATAGGCGGCAACAAACATTTTTTTTCTACTTTTTGTCGAATATCTAAATCAGCACCAGATTAAAATATTGACAAAATGTAATGAAATTTGTATACCTACTAGTTTTTATCTATTGTCTTTCTCCATTTGCACTAATTACCGTCATAATGTTAATAGAAGCTTTAGTTAAACAAATACGCTCCCTTCACCATTACCAGGATAAACAAACTAAGCACGCGTTATCCCTAAATTGTTTGTTTATCTTAATCGAACTTTCTCTTCTACCGAATCCTCGATACAAATTGTATACGCGGCAACAAACTAAACGTTTATTAGTAGAAACGTAAACACGATGTCTCCGATACTGATGACACATCCGGTGACTCAGCCGCGTTGTTCCCGAAATATTCCGTCTGTCTGACAGTAACTATGGGAATGCAGTGGTTATGGATTCTTATTTGAGAACTAGTTGTTCGCGTGGACTGCGGGATATTGAATATTTATTTTTTATATTGCACTTCAAGATATACCTCATCCCACCTGATGTGTCCAAGCTTAAAAGCGACAAGTACAGCATAAAAAATCTGTTACTAGACTTATCGCCCTTACCTTGAAGGCTTGACCCCTACTGTAGCAGAACCCCCAGGAGCTCTGGAAACCTAACTCATTTGCTGGAACACAACAACACCGAAGTGATTGTTATTTGGCTGCAGTCTTCTATAAGGTGGAGGTATTTCACCAGTCGAGCTGCTCCAGTTCAAGCGATAAATCGCTATTCCCTGCCTCTCTTACATTATTTGTAAATATATATTTTTTCCTAAAAGTAGACGAAGTTATTTCTAATACCATCTGCTATCTCCCAATGAAAGTCCCGTCAAAATCGGTCCAACCAATTTAGAGATTAGCCGTAACAAGAAGACAGGAGGATTTTTCATACAAAAGGATTTTCCCTCTAATTCCTGTTCCCGTGGGAATATCGGGTATTCCTTTCTTAGTGCACTTCTACGGTACCTAAGCTACGTCCCTTCCAAATTTCAAGTGCCTACGTTTAGCCGTTTAGGCTGTGCGTCGATATGTCAGTCAGTCAGTTATATATTTAGATAAAAACAATATCTTACTAACAAAATCTACGTCATAATTTCTGCGGAAACTACCTCCGTCAAAGAGCTACAAAGACATATTACATATTAGAATTAATCACACCCCATTAACTCAAATCAGGTTGTAACTAGAAATCATGTGCACTATAATCCCCAGCAATGAACGCGCTAATTCCTAAACAAATCCACTATAGTATCTGTCATTCAATATAACAAGTGTGCTCTTCGAGTATGTACGACAAAGGCACATCAGACTACGTGTGCCTTTGCGCCGCCTTTATGACGTTGGCATAAGATTTAATATCGAACTCCTAGTGTTAACTTTAACACGTTGTCGAACGTACAACTGCAACGCGGAACATACGTGTTTCCCTACTTATTAACTTATGTAAGAGTGACGTTGGTCTCTTTCCAATTGAGAGCATTATTGCGATTATTCGCAATCTTTGTGCCAGTTAAATCTGGTTGTGAATGTGTAAACGTGAGAAGAAAGGTATTGAAGGAACAAAACCTTGTTTTAAATAACTTTCTTTAATAAAATTTTGTTTTTAAATTCATTTTAAAATATTGTACGCTAGAACAGCAGGTTTTACTGCAGTTTTAACTTATTCGAGACCAAGAATGTAACCTATAACCGAACATTATAAATGATTTTTTTGACAGATTGAAAACATTCTGTTTCTAAAACATTTGCTAGGTTTTAAAAGACCACTTAAAATCAAAGATGTCTGTAATCTCTTGAATCGCCTTCACCAGCCCCAATACCATATCGGCCAGGTATCGTAAATCCAGTTAATATAACATTTTAACACGAAACACAACAATGCATAGATTCACATACTCCCTCCTTCCCATTATTAGATTTTTATGTTTCATATTCACAATGCAAATTCTGTAAATACATCTGTAATATAGAGTTATTACTCACTCTATAGCTTAGCATCCACCGTTAACTAAAATGGCTTTACAGGTTAGTTTTCATTATATTTAAAAGCCTATGTTGGTCATGAGAACCTCCTTCCTAAGCAGTCATAAACCTTTATGGTCGGAGTAACGACACTACTAGCAACATTATACAGACTATCGCCTCATGTAACAAGAAAGCATACGTTACCTTCCTTTTTACCTTTCTACCCGCAAGCTTAATTAACCAAGGGTATATTAAACAGTTAAACGCCTATTGCATGGTAGCGACCATATTCAAAGTCAAAGCAAATATTTTTTATTCATACAGATTACATTAGTAATAGTTATGAATAGTCGTCTCTATAAAAAACAAATGAAGCTACCTCCGGTGCGGAACCTTTAACTACCGAGAAGATACCGGTAAGAAATTCAGTAGTTTGTTTTACAAAAAAAGCTAATCTTATTATTAATTTTGCACCAAAACATACAGTTAGTTTGTCAATAAAATGAAATAACATTCGGAAATGACGTCGAAGATTAGCTATGCATGCTGCAGTACAGGATTGTATAGGTGACGATTCTGAGAGGATTTGATCTCTGTGTACAAAACAAGATGATCTGTTAATAGCGACTGATATATCAATGGACGTGTGTTTACATACTTGCAGGGATTTCAGACGACTGGTTTACAGTTGGCACAAATATCTGTCTATATCCCGCCGGTTTTTTTCTTCGGTTCTACCTAAATGTGAACTTTTTTATAAATTACTAGCGGTCCCGGCGAACATCGTTTCGCCTTAGAGGATATTCCCGCTTTTCTGTTGAAATTTTACCTGAATTTTCTTTGCTATAAACCTCACGGAGCCCGAGACCTTTCTAACGAATGCAAAACCGTGGAAATCGGTTCGTGCGTTCTGGAGTTAGCGTCAAGGAGGAAAACCCGACTTATTTTTATATAGTAGATTGTATTATTTATGATCTAAGTGATTATATAATCACAAGACAAGTGTTTAATTCAATATTCTTTAAATTACATCAGTAATATTTATGAAACGTCTATATAATGCAAATGACGCTACCTCCGGTTCGGAACCTATAACTTACAGAGAAGATCCCGGCAAGAAACTCTGTCGTTCATATTACAAATATAGCTGAACTTATAACTTGTTTTGCACTAAGACATACAGTGTAGTAATTAGATAAAATAATGTAGTAAAGTGTCTTAACCACTAGACAAAGAGGTATTCACTTTCCATAACTTTGCTGGTGAGCAATTCTAGGCCTATGTGGTAATAGGTATGGCTCGTTCTAACAGAGAGTGAGATGGTTAGCCTAGCATAGGAATGTTTAGAACTAAATTAGCGAATTGGTAATAAAGAACCTTAACGTTGGTGGTTAGTTTACAAAATTGCAAGAATGCTAATAAAACACTAATGTTCAATCTACTAATTATGAAGTCGATAAGCCAAATTCACGCTAGGTCTTATCAATGCTTAAGATTATAGTTTTGCGAGTAACATTAATAAGTTGCAAGATATACTAAAACGAAAACTCTTAGTAAACTTTATGAATGATCATATTATTTATGAACCCAGAAATTATCCGCGAACACACATAAAAATAAAAATATACGGCAGAATTTAAAAAAACTCCTCCTTTTCTTAGATGTTTTTAATAACATATCTCGACTGTGTTCTGATGAAGTCATTCCAGAGAAATCCGGAGGAATCCGGTTATTTTAGGTAAAAAATATTATTTTACTGAATTACTTAACCAATTAAGACTTTCATTGTACCGATTTTAGTGACATTGCCAATTTTCTTATCAAGATATGAATTACCACACTTTAATGTAGCGCAATCGTTGTGAATCTTATCTATAGGTTCTAAAAGGCAAATATGACCTTTTTTTGGATCAAACAATTCATACAAAACCTTATCACTGAAAATACGCGCTAAATTCTTCCCACGATGACTTCTTATCGTATGATAGCAATGTTTACAACTTATCGATCAAAAACCAGGTCACTAGTGTGACGTGAGTTTTATGATGCATTGTTGTTTTATCGATAAATTATACTATATATCCTCGTTAACCTACTTGGGATAAAAATGGATAAAACCGTGGTTTACTATCGGTTATAGTAACACGTAGAATAGGAAATGACGCACTTATGACGCTTTGCGAAATTTTCACTGAGTTTAGTTGAAGTCAGTGCAACTATGGCAATTGAGATTGCTCTGGCATTAATATTTGTTTTAATCACAAAATAAATGGTTTGATAATCCATCCCTTTTTGATGATACACTAAATTAAAAAGTAGGTAATTGCCTTTACGACAGTTTACGTCAGCCATATTGGTTTTTGTTGACGTCACATGGAATACACTCAGAAAAGCAGAAGCTTACGCATCTAGTGTCAAGTCGTGGTTTCACCATTTGTCTGTGGTTAGCTCTCATCGCCGAGCATTCTACATTATTATAACGTGTCTCTCTAAACACTTGACATTGGCAGAATCATCGCGTTATCTAGAGAGGCGAGATAGAATCCATGACAAAAAAAAAATTGTCTGATGGTGAAAAAAGCGCAAGACAACCGCAAACATTCAACTCGTTTCTTAACAAATCTCGAGTAAAATGTTGAAATTTTTACTTCACTATAAATCCACTTATTACAATTCTCAATCCATTTAGATAATGGTTTATTGACAAATCCGTGGGAGCCTTTACTTGTTCTATGAAGTAAAGTGATCGTTACGTACTATAAATAGGAGATAATAGCTTGCAAGTGATAGCAAACTTGCTAAGGAAGTGCCTTCGTTGAAATCAAGTTATTGTGAGAATAATAGGGATTTTGCAATTACTACACGACACTATAGGTATTGCCGGTCTGACTCAGGGTTATTCCGTTAAGTGAAGTTATCGGCAGCACAATGGCATGTTGAGTCAAATTATCGTACTTATAGTATAAAGGCAAAAGTTTGTTTTTATAGACGCAATAAGATATATGTATATTGATAGATAGACAGATAGATAGATATACTTTATTGCACGAAAACTTTACAGAAAGGTTTCACAGATTAATTATAGTACAACTAGCTGTGCCCGCGACTTCGTTCGCGTGGACTACATCCTTTCATGGTCTGTTTTACCTCTATCTCCCCTAATATTCAAAACAAAAAGTAGTCTATATTTTAATAGAGCTATATGTGTGCCAACTTTCATATCTCTAACTTAAAAATAAACATTTTCCCATATAAACTTTCAAAGGTGGCATTACTTACTTACTTACTTTCTAACAAAAAGTAGCCTATGTCCGTTCTTGAGGTTCAACGTGTACCTATCCCAAATTTCATGAAAATCGGTTGAGAGGTTTAAGCGGGAAAGCGTAACAGACAGACAGAGTTATTTTCGCATTTATAATATTAGTAGGGATTTTCTGCGACATAAGCGTACAAAGTGTATAGTCAGACGTGTTTTCGACCGTTTATAAAATTCAAATAGTAAAAAATATATTGGCAAGGAATATTTTTGATTTGATAGCGTGTTTTGGCGATTTTTTTACATCTTGTATTCGGCACAAAACTCAAAATACACATTTTCATATGTGTAAAATACCAAATGACATGAATAAGAAATTAATACTCTCGAAAATTTACTTGCAAATGTATTATGACTGTATACTTTTACAAACATTATCATGTTTGTGTTTTATCAAAAAGTTTCAAGTTTTAAAAATAATAACATTTTGACATGCTTTGTTACGTTAGATTACGGTTACGAAACCACATCGGAAGGAATTCGATGCGGAACTAATCGATTTAAGTAATCGATTGAAAAATAGACCGTTCTACATCTTAAAATGCAACTCTTTTAATAAAACATAAATAGCTCAAAACACTTTTTTTTCTACAACACGCAGCTAGAGTGTCACACAATCAAAAACATGTACATGCAACGACTTATGCTAGGTTCCAATATTTTACGATTCGTATGTTTCAAAAATGACAATTCGTTTTTCTCCAACCGAGTACGAGTCTAGAACGAGAAATAGGGCTGTGACGTGTCTCTCTAAACACTTGACATTGGCGGAATCACTGCGTAGTTTTTAAACGCGGGATAGAGACAATATTTAAAAAAAAAAAAGAAAGAGGAATAGGGCATAGCGATTTATCGCTCGAACTGACTCGATCGAAAATACCTCCACTTTACAGAAGACCGCAGCCAAATAACAATCACTTCTGTGTTGTGTTCCTGCGTGTTCCTGCGTGTGAGCAAGCTTTCCAGAGATCCTGGGGGGTGCTTCTCATCCGTGGGGTTTTAGCTTTATACGAGGCGTATCGTGTTAATTAAAACCTACTATCCGTAACCAAAATGGATCATTCTTCAAATATTTGAACCTGGCATAGTCTGTCCAATTCAGGGCCCCCCAAACGCTGGAGCGGACTTCTTTTGTTGATATTATGTGCATATTTTCTTTTTATTATTAATAAGCGACCCGCCCCGGCTTCGCACGGGTGCAATACACAACGTTCACAGCTTTTTTGCCATTAGATTGTTTAACATGTTTTGCTTAGAGGTTACTCTTGACAGCGCGACATATAATTGGCCACGTGAAAAACACTCAACGCTCAAATCGAATCCTGCAGCGTTGAAATTTTGACCCTGCGATTTATTAATGGCCGCGGGTCGGTACCGCCGCGGCGCAACAACTACGTCCCTGCATTTTAAATTCGTAATATCTTCGGCAATATTCACTTAAATAACATGCTATAAAAAGCATATAGATCTATAATAAATGCACAATTATTTTTAGGGTACTTAATTGGATAAAGATTAATGCTGTATTGTTTAAACTCACTTCGTAAATATCTTTTTTTTAATAAAGTATTAAAAGTAATTCCTGAGATAAGCACGTTGATACAAACAAAACAAAGTTGTCTTTGTAGTTCAAGGAGAGATTCTTTTTGGTGCGACTGGCATAGAACTTAAGTTTTACGTTATTTCAATTTGGACCTTATGGTTTAGTGGACGATCAACATATGAATAACTTAACACGAGCACGAGTTACCTTGGTTACGAAGGTCTTATGTAATATATTACGATGCAATATGCAACAGCTGCCGTAAAGCTATGATTGAACACAATTCTGGCATTGTTAATACCATGAAAGAACATGGAAGTATGCTTGCTGAACTATACATTTGATAACATATTTTTTATTGTAAAGTAGGAGTTACGTTAATAGTTGCTTAGAACTTAATTTATGGAATCTATCAGGCACGACAACGTAGGAGGAATGTAGGTTTAGAATAACTTAATTTCTCATAAAGAATTACAAATTCACTTACTGAGAAACTAATGCTTAAAACTAAGCTAATTATTAATTTATCTCAGGTATCTCAGAGGTTCTGGGTTCGATCCCCGGTCGGGTCAATATGGGAAACGAACTTTTCTGTATTGTCCCGGGTCTGGGTGTTGTGGTACCGTCGTTGTTTCTGATTTCTGTAACACAAGTGCTTTAGCTATTTACAACAGAATCAGAGCAATGTATGTGATGTTGTCCAATATAATTTAGAGCGCACAAGGGTACGTGAATATACAGAGTATAGCAAAAATAACAAATAATGTGGGTAAACAACAAAAACAGGTCGCACCCATAGTAGCCCGCGCTAAACAGAACTTTAACTTAATAATATATAAGGTTAAAATATTACATACAATTAAATGTATATACTGACAGCTATCCCCGTTTAATATATATTTTCCCCTGTTTCTTTGCTCCAATTGATCGCAGCGTCATGTCATATAGCCTAAAGCCTTCCTATATAAACGGACACAAAAATAATTTTCCAATTCGAACGAGTATTTTTTTTATATTGCACTTCAAGATGACCTCATTCCACCTGATGTGAAGAGGTAATGAGGTCCTAGCTTAAGGGCGACAAGTACAGCGTAATAAATCTGTTACTGGACTGGTCGCTCTTACCTTGAAGACCCTATCTACTAATGTAGCACCCCATAGGAGCTCTGGAAACCTTAATCACACGCAGGAACACAACAACACCGAAGTGATTGTAATTTTGGCTGCGGTCTTCTGTAAGGTGGAGGTGTTTCACCAGTCGGGTTGCTCAGTTTAAGCGATAAATCGCTTTGCCCTACCTGTCTTAAAAGTAGTTATTGAGATTAGCGCGTTCGAACAAACTCTTCACAAACCCGCTAGCATCTGATAAAGATTAACTAGGCCATCAACTCAAGTATTCAAATCTTCAAGTACAATTGTTGCGTATGGTTGCTCCAAAATGTTACGCTTTATAAACACCTTCATTCAATGCTGCGGAAATACGTTGTGTTGTAGAAGACATTTCCGAATCTCCCGTAAACACCTCGGCAATTGTGGCGACACTCTAAAATTGTCAGTCATCGCTCATACCAGGGCTGTCTAAACTACTTAGGTAGCTTCATTTGCTTTATATAGACTATTCATAAGTTTTACTAATGTAATCTATGTGAATAAAAAAAGATTGACTTTGACTTGATGAATGCCCGGTTCCAATATTTTAATGTAGGTAATGTGGCAAAAATGTCTGTCTGTTTTTCTACGAGTCGTTAATTCTAATTACAAATTTAGTTTCTATATCAGTCGTCCGTCAATCGTTTTTAGCTTACGCCTCGTATGATTTATTACAATCCGTTATTAAAACGGATCGTTTTTCAAATAATTCAAATAATTTTTCAAATAATTTTCAAATGAATCGGACATGAGTATTTATCAAAGATCAACTAGAACAGTTTGAAGCCATCAGGCCTCCTTAAGTATACATTTTTATTTCGTTATTATCCTTTTTACAGCAAACATATGATTTTAATATATCATCCCTATCGATTGAGATCAACTCATTGTTTATTGTGTCCGGACGTTTGCGCAACATACAAGTGCACTCTCTCTTTCTTCACCCATTTCTTTTATAATCCTACTAGCTGTGCCCGCGAGTTCGTTCGCGTGGGCTACTTTCATGGTTGGTTTACCACTATCTCCCGAAATATTCAAAACAAAAGCACATAGTTCATATTTTAATCCAAGTTTGAAGCTATATTTGTGCTAAATTTCATATCTCTTACATTGAAAATAGATAGATAGATGGATAGATACACTTTATTGCACAGAAAATTTACAGAAATTGGTTTTACAGACATATGTAAGTACAATTTAAATAAAACCCATATAAACTTTTAAGGGCGGTATTACCCCCATCCCTCTTTATATTGAAAACAAAAAGTAGCCTATGTCTCTTCTAGAGGTTCAACGTGTAGCCGTACCAAATTTCATCAAAATTGGTTCAGTGTTTTAGACGTGAAGGCCGGACTGACAACCCGACAGACAGACAGTTACTTTCGCATTTAAAATATTAGTATTGATGGGACTGAAGTCCGACATGATCGAAGAGAGAATAGATGCAAGACCGACTATTGGCATGATTTTTAACAGACAGAAGAAAAAAAAACAGTTAAACCTGTTCACAGTGAAAAATCACGAACACGTTTGTTTGTCCGCAAATACCTCGCATTTGAACTGATGCGATTTCCAGAAAAATATTTTTCCACACTTAGGAAAACATTTTGGTATTTCTACTGACTTCAAGAAAGGGAGTTCTTAGTTTGATCTGTATGTTTGACCTCGATTTTCTCAAGTTTACTTCGCTGAATTGGTTTTGATAAAGATTTTCTTAACGTCTTATATTTCAAATTTTTAGTGTGTCGGTTTTTTAACAGCGGTCCACTTTTATAATTGAAACTATATCTCCTTACCTCAATATTTATTGTATGTTAGCCAATGATAATGGGTTTTTTTAAGTTAAAAGCATTAAGCTGCAACTAACCATTGTATAACACATATATATTTAAACCATCCCTTATGCGCTGAAGATTACACTATGGTTGAATCAAGAGCTGTAGTTACCATTATTACTTCTGTAATCTTTTGTTTAGTTTTCTTCATTCTCATTCTTAACCATTCATTTTAGTCCAGCCCTAGTCGATACTACAATGGAAGTTTGGTTGTGAAATCTTTTTTCAATCAGCCCACTTGGACAGTTGTCATCAGCTTCAGTATCGGACCGGTCGTTCCGTCAACAAAAGGTTACCACAAAAACGTACCTAAATCGGTCAGCGATAGAGTTGAAGAACAAATTGTGTTTAATTAAGTGAGGTGTTACGAGCGAAATGAGAAGGAATATAGTATATTATCATGAGCCGATCTCGGATGACGAAGAAGATTGTTGTTACGGGATCAGGGACTACCATAATTTGAGGCGTGTTTCTAAAATGGCCCTTTTTGGGAGAGCCGTGAGTTTATTTTCGTATTTTTCTATTTGTTGTTGTAAAGTTATATTTTCATTGCATGTAGTATGCTAACTGAAAACAATGAATCTGTACCTTTAGTACTTCGTAAGAAATTTTGGTTAATTTTTCGATAATAATTTCCATTATTTTAAATTTAAATTTAACCAAATTTTTTTACATATTTTATGAAGCATCAAAGCATTTTGTTAATCAAAATCTTAATGAAAACAAAAATATGCACAGAATTAATGCCTTCTGAGAAAGTTCAATAAATTTTAATTTTTGAAGTTTCTTAAATATAATGAAAATTTTAGCTTATTTGCTCTCTAAGCCTCTTTAAATGTTATAACTGAGTTATATCACGTTAAAAATTTAATTGAGAGGTTCAATTTACAATACTTGTATCATAAAAGTAAGCTTTTTTAAATGAAATCGCTAACATTAATATAATTTTTGTGAGTCTTTGCTACAAAAATGTACGCAATCATAGATATCATTAATTATTAATTTAACCAATTATGAAAAAGTATGTTTTGAAAACAAATGCAGGTACTTATACCTCAGAAAAAAACTAGATAAGTATATACTAGCAACGGCCTATGCGTGCAGATATTCCCGCAACCATTCCAATTTAAAAATCATATTTGTATCTCGTATGCACTAAACCGAATCTCAATTATTAACGGTTCAAACGGTACAAATATCTTTACAGTCATTTTAATATAAAAGTCATATTTCTTACTCGTTTGCAGTTAGCCTTTATCATTTCATTCACAATTCCAACTTTGTCACATATGCCACTATCAAATTTGAACCACATATCTAATGCTTTAAAAATATTTGCATGATATATGAAGGTACTAGTGCTAACTTGAAGTACTTGGTTTACAAGTGTCCACACAAATGTAATAAAAGAAGTCGTGCTAAAGCAATATTTATGTACTGTTGAAGATTTTCTATCACGCAGCCAAAGCGTGTTTAAACCAGGAGACGCTTCTAGATAAAGGCTCTGTCCCCATGATTTCCATCATGTATCTGCACAGTGATTTCAATTCGCGTCTCATTATGATCAATTTTAACATTTCGATGTTAATTCGAATCTTGATCATTCAATTTGGATGTAATTTGGGTTACTATGCTAATGAATTCTGAAGCACATCTTCATATTCATCACGAACTGTATCAAGGCTGTATTCCGGTTTTATTTGGTTTTATTTATTGAATCGCCTAAAAGGTACAGTACAGCAGGTCTTTGACTTTGGACTGCCCTTATGTTAAAGATATTAGAACTATTCGATTTTTAACTTTTATAGTACTTTATTTTATTTATTTTATTTAAAAACTTTATTGCACAAAATAAAAAGTACAAAAGGCGGACTTAATGCTAGAAGCATTCTACCAGTCAACCGTTGGGTCATGCAGATAGTTCGTTTATGGGTGCGGTAACAGTAAAAATGTGAGTATAGATTACAACAAAAAAAAAATTAATAATAATAAATTAAACACCAGAATAGAATACAAAGGTACATGGTAAATTAATATAATAATAAAACAAAATAAAATAATATATACATCTAACTAATAACATATATATATATATATATATATATATATATATATATATATATATATATATATATATATATATATATATATATATATATATATACCTTTGGCATCTTAATCGATTCGTGGGTTCGATTCCCACACCGCAAGGGCAGATAAAAAAATTCTGTTTCTAATATTAGAACTATTATCGAACTTTACTAGTGTTTATAGTGATGTGAACAACACTATGATCGTACTTCATAAACTGATAAATAAAGTCTTGTGATTTTAATGGAGAATGATATGAGAGGAGTAACATTTATATTAACCAATCGTAATTGTAAATTTTTAATTCCGTTGAAGATGTGATTATATAGTATAGGAATCAAAGACCGGTATTATAGATTCAGAGTTTCTTGATAGTATTTTCTCTGTTATTATATTATAAAGGTTCTGAACCGGAGCGATCTTAATTTGTTTTATTGAAATAAGATTATTAATACACATTTAATACACTAACTTATCAATAAAAACTTAACTATATATTTACAAATATAAATATATTACAAAAAATAAAAATCTTCTAAAATTGGACCTTGTGGGATCGACCCCAAGACGCTGGCAGCATAACCTCGCTGTATAGCTAACGAAACACGCTGTGCGAGGTAAGTGCCAGCCCTGGGGTCAGATGTTATTTATTTTAATAAACATATTTCTAATTTACATCAAACCTAAAGACCTGTAAAACCGATTACAACTGTGCCAGAAACAACATAAATTTAACGTTATCATCTCTTTAAGGCTCTCGAAAGATCCAAAGAATGCTTCAAATCATAGAACTTAAATTGCTTCTTTGACGGAAATCTATTTCAAATTGTACATTCACCGTTCTTCAATATCCTATGACCCAGAACATTTCCATTCAATTTAAGCAAAAACGCAGCTAACGACTTATACAACTGTTCTCATTTTGTAATAAAAGAAAAAAGTATGCTCCGATACAGGTAATAAAAGAAAAACTTTGTACGAGTAGATTGTCTGAAAGAGTCCACTACAAATAACGTTAACGTTTCAAACTAAGTTTTAGTTTTTCCGCGTTCAAGAATGGATAAAGTAAAGGTACGCGAAGGCGATTTATTTTAATTGGGAGTAGTATTGTACGTTTCCATATAAAAGAGATTTGTGTTTTGATAACTTACTTACTACGCTACTTTTGTTTATACCCTATTTCAATATTTGAAACAGACAGACAGACTGACATGGCGAAACTATAAGGCTTCCTAGTTGACTACGGAACCCTAAAAACGATCCATCCTAGTTACGGATAGTGATAAATTATACCAGGCGTAAGCTAAAAACGACTGATGACAGTGATGTGAAAAGCAAATTTGAAATTAGAATTAACGACTCGTAGATTAACGGATAGTCATTTACGCTGTACATGACATTTTATTTATAAAAAAAAATGTTGTACATGTAATTTTATTTAAATGAAATACACTTAGGTATAATTTAACCCTTATAGTTAAATAGAAAATAAAGAAATAACAATAAAACTGTCCGTTAGTGCATGAAAATAGAATTACATATACCTCTCGATTAGTTAATACCTAGTGGTCCAACAAAATAACCAAAAAAATGTGTCAATTCGAAAAAGTGAAATTGAATATAATATGCTGTAAGTATGTATAGATATATGTATTTTCACGTTTTACAAGTTGTATCCAATGTCTCATAAAATCGGTTGTCCATTTGCCTGGAACGATTAACTTCATCATGATTTTAATTAAATATTATTACATTATTACGTTTTGGTATTGCGTACTCATAACCTGCTTAAAATTCCTATTCCTACTCGAACTTTGTTCCAAATGGTATTTCTTTTTAAACTTTCCTTGAACCTCCGTGATTATATAAAAAAACAAAATCAGCTAAATCTGACCGTTCTCGAGTTTCAACGAGACTAACGAACCACGATTTATATTTATTACTATAGATAGATGTCTTGGTTGCTTGATTTACTCTTTAAACATTTGACAATCAAATTACAGTCCACCTTACAGAAAACCACATCCAAATAACAATCACTTCGGTGTTGTTATGTTTCTGCGTGTGAGTAAGGTTTCTAGCTCCTGGGGGTGCTACATTAGCAAGGGCAAACCTTCTAGGTAAGAGCGACCATTCCAGTAACAGCTTTTTTATGCTGTACTTGTCGCTCATAAGCTTGGACCTCATTACCACTTAGCATTAATTGGGGTCAATCTTGAAGTGCAATATAAAAAAAAAAGTTAATCCACTGATGTTGGAAAGTAATTTAATGAATAAAATACTATTGTACTTTAGAAGTATGTCTTCAAATCCATGGAAAGTAGTATTATCGGGTCCAATAACAGTGTCGCAAAGCAGCCAATACTGGTTCTGTTCAGATGTTGCAAAACATTTGCACAATGCAAATATGCAAAACATTTCTTCACTATGTTTCTTGTATTAAGTAGCACGAATTTTGAGATATTATCTTTTAAGAGGAATACTATGAATGTAGTGAAATGCATTATAAAAGCTGCATACAAAAATTGACATTGTTTTAATATTTATTGTATTTATGGCAGCGATAGATACTAAATTGGCTACTTGACAGTGTTAACAATAAAATATGAAAAGTGTTAGATATGTTAGCTTATTAGTTAAGTAATCTTTTTACATTTTTACTTTTTAAATAAAAGCATAGTTAGTATTTTATTTTTGCAAAATAAATTTTAGTTTTTTTATCTGTGGAACAAAAGAACCGAAACGGAAACCACCATTGCAATTCGGAAATGACAGCTGTCGGCGAAAATTATTTATTTTAATGTGGCGAAACAATGATTATTTTACCGATTAAATTGAATTATTGTGTCTCTAATCGTATTAAGAATTTATTGAAACATTTTCCGTTTATCTAAATTAAGTCGTTCCTATGCGTATCGGTTCGTTGTCTAGGACGTTGACGTCATAATTGCAACACTGACGTGACTTGGCGTTTACGCGCGCTTTTTATTTGTGTTACACAAAATCTTATTTTTCACTGGTTATTTAGATTATTTCCAGATAAATCGAATTGCTTGGGATATAAAATGAACGGGCGCACATTTTACAATACTTTTTCAAAAACTGTCAAGTAGCCAATTGTATATTGAATTGAAAAACTATAATTCAAGTTATTTAAGCATGGGAAAACTATACCAACCATGAGACAGACTTGTCTCAAACTCTGCTACTCATTAGTACACAACTCCTTTAAAAAAAGTGTATTAAAAAGTGTGTATGTTTCCTTTCAAAAGGCCTGACTTAAAATGTGTAATTAATCATTGATATGCGTATTGTAACGCATAATTGAAATGAAAAACGAAAAACCTAAGTCATTTTAATTTTACGGACACATAATTAATTTACGCGTGCTTAGCTAAATGTAAATTTATGACAAAAAATATATATGGCTAAGCACGGCTAGGTACGAATAATATTTTATGTTCACCGTCTTTATCTGCTTTTCAAGAGAATCTAACGTTACTAAATTATCAATACAATCAATCATTGAAATCAAGTAATCGATACAAATAAGAACTGATTTAATCATCACGTATGTTAAGTGGGGATAGAGGGTCACAAACCCGCTTTACGTTCACAAAATCCGTAACATACTTTACTCGATAGAGGTAGGGCATATTCCTGCGTGTGAGTATGGTTCAAATAACTCCTGGGAGGTGCTACATTAGTAGCAGGGGTCAAGCCTTCAAGGTAAGGTAGTCCAGTAAGCTTTATTATGCTGTACTTGTCGCCCTTAAGCTAGGACCTTATTACCACTAAACATCAGGTGAGATGAGGTCAATCTTGAAGTGCAATATAAAAAAAAATCTCGACCCCAGAATCGAGTCCAGCACCTCAAAATCTTAATCCAGTATTTAACACAGACCATCAAGGCTATCGACAATAATACCAAACGTTTAGACTAACAATTCCAGACCCGGCCCACGGGTATGTACCTAATTACTGTAGGCAATAAAACAATTCCGTGAATATTTATTCACATGCCAATCTCAAAGCTCAAACGCAGGTTTCAATGAAAAACAAATAGAGTTGTACACATACCTACTCGTATTAAACTCCAAGCACATGTTTGAACTTGTCTGCCGTGAAATTGGAATCGGAACAAAATTTACAGGACAAACAAAGTCCACGAAGGCTACACGAGTTTGGAAATAATAAAATCGTAAACGTTTGAAAAAACGTCAGACTTCACACATTACATTTTGTAACGCCCTTATGATGTGGGCAAAAGATTTAAAATCGAACGACAAGTGTTACCCTGATGTGCTGTTGCTTTACGTACGTTCACGTTAATAATTTCTGAGAGGTTAGATGATACGACGAGTTAGTAGCACTTGGAGTCAATAGCTCAAAAACGTTCAAAGGTTTCCTTTCTCAAGGGGTGAAAATAGAACCCTACGACTAAGACTTCGCTGTCTAGTGTAGTCACAAAGTATGTACTTCAATTGTCACTATAACAACAAAAACTAGAAATAAAATAAACAAATATAAAAGGGGGAATCTCATACAACAAATGCTTTTACTTTGCACGATATTCTAGTCAATGCTACGAAACCCTTCGTCAACGAATCCGACTCGCACTTGACCGATGTTTTTATTGATCGATTTACTCTAAATTTTACACCATCTTGTTAATCGGCAAATAACTTTTCTGGACTTCGTCTAAAAGTAAAAACGAATGTAATTAAAACGAAAACTGCAACATGTTATTAGCTGGTTTCATATTACGCAGCTGTTACGATAAAATTGGCATTCTAATCTGACCTCTATTGGTTTACAAATAGAGTGGAAACACTAAGACTTGTGTGTAACATTGCAAACCAGTTTGAGATCAATGAACTATAGCCCTTATCGCAAGAATACCGAGATACTGCTAAGGATTTTGAAACATATGTTTTTTACCTTTTTTTCATAGTGGTGATATGCAACCAAGCAATCATCGCATTAAGTTATGACATTTTGTTTTCATCCATAACTACATATATTTTTTTCATTTACATATTTAAAGTACCAAACAACATTTAATTTTTTTCTCAATTCTCATTTATGTCTTTGTTATTATACGAGTATTTATGAAACAGTGACTTTTAGATATTTGTAGCAATCTAAGCTGTAAAATCAGTCAGAGTATGCAATTAATAAGCTCTACTAATATTTTAGAGCTGAACAGTTTGTTTGTTTGTTTGAACGTGATTATATATATATATGTATATCATTTTTACTTAAACTAACGACTTCTAGTTCACAACCTCATATGTAGTTATGTAATAAATTTTATTATGATGTTTAAAAGGAAAATACCTTAATATATTTAGAAGGAAAATTTGAATGAATTGTCGATTACATATGAATGTACTGCAATGCATGCTGTAGTCTTGATAATAATTATGTTTTACGGTACGAATAAAACAAACGTAATACAAGTTTAGCAACATAATCGCAAATTAAATTATTTGGGATTTTTCGTTTGTAAAATTGCTATTTTGGCAATTATAAAATGCTTACTATTAATAAGTATACATAAGCTTACTTCTGTGTCAACGTACGAAGAGCTACGAGTATTTATAAACATTTTTACCACTAACAAATGTGTATATCGTCCGCTGAAATGCAAAATCTTATTCCTCCATTTTTTTTTCAAGAACCGTTTTAAATATTTCAGTACTTCTATTTCTTTATTGGTCACAGCGTGGTTTTATACAGCCTTTAGCTTTCTTCGACACATGTCTCATACAAAATTTAAATTCAAACCTGTTGTTCCTGAGATTTGTGCATTTAAAAAATCAAACTTTTAAGCTTTTAAATATAGGTGAATATAGTATAACTAAGAAATCTAGTAATAAAAATATTGAAACATGTCATTTGAAATAATGAAGTTACGAGGTTTAACACTCTAGCCAACGTTAAGTGCCTATTTCAGTTCAATGATTACTTAAACTGGTCATTTATAAACCGGTTCCAGCCTTGAAACGAACCTGAGTTTTAACCCACTTTGCTTTGTAATACGTAAAAAACAAAGAACGAAACTCGAGTAGAAACCGGCGGCTCCAGTTTTGGGGTTTCTTTCACACGTTCCGTTTCAAGGGCTTGCCGTAATTTACTCCGATTTCAACAAAGTCGCGATGTTAACTCGCCATATGCGTGCTACGGAACGCATTTTATAGTGTTGGTGTTTAAAGATTAACTTTATAAAAACATTCACCAATCGTCAAATTCGAATTTGAAACTATTTTTATCTCTTCCTTACAATAGACAATCGACAGAGACAAAACATTCCAAATCGGAATCATTTGTGAGTTGTTAATCAGCTCCCAGATCAGTTTATTTGATGTTGAAGTGACGTGTGTGAGTGTGAAAACTGAGAAGTACCTACCTATTTCATTCATATAGAATTACAGCAGTGATATTTATGAATTGTCTTTAAAAACCAAATGGTACCTACGGTTCGGATCCAGTCTTTCATTTCAAAAAAATGCTGTACTCAAAACTAATTTTGGTAATAATAAATATTAAATAACTAGCAATAAGCAGGCCTGTTAGTCAAAAGGCTAAGTAAAGAACCACGCTGCGAGACCAAAAGTTGCTGGTTAAAATCGAAAAAGTAAATTGTTATAGTAGTAGCAAACTATAGATTAATTCAAACATGGAAACAACAAACTAAAATGGAAAAAAATATAAAGCAAATAAATTGTTGTTTTAATACCTAACGTCATGAAAACTCACTGACTATTTTTGACCTCCCTATGAACTTCCTTTAATATTAAGCGTTAAGACACAAATTACGTGCACAACATCTTAATGAAAATGCACAAGGGTGATTTGTGTTCCACTAAAGTACTTGAATTATTGCACTCACCCCCTAGGACTTAAGTGCATAAGCACTTTAAATTAGTTGAGCCACTTAGTTAGAAAAAGGTTTTAGCAATAAATACGTGTGCTTCATACATTATACATTAAGTAATTTGAGGCTAAAGTTCAAAGTTGGGCTGCAGATTGTGCAACCGTTTCATTGAAATTATCAGACTTTCCGAAATTAGAATCATGGCCAAAGTATATCCATTTGCGAGTAATTCTTTATCAATATTACTCGTACATAATATGTGAAATCAATTTTTGTTCCAGTTACTAATTTCTGAAAACAGTTTTTGTAATATTCTAGATCTTGAAACCATTGCACAACAACGATTTTGTAAATCCAACAGAACCACGCAAGATTATTTTAAAAACCAGCATTGTTTTATGAAATGATCTGCTTAAATTACATTATTGTTGCGATAGTCAAGTTCAAACGAAATCAACTTCTCAAATCCTTACAACAAAACAAATGACAAAACACAGACCAAATTATAATAATTTTAACAATTGAAGGACAACTTAAGAAAGACATAATAACAATAGATCGTTTATTCGGCCTTGCAAAATCTTCGGGCATTGGCAATTCAAGTTCTTGAGCAAGTGCATTAGCCTGGCAAGTACTTGCCACTTAAGCTAGTCTTTGGTCGAGTGTTTAAAAACAATTGATTTATTGAAAATTGTACACATTACGTAACACACATCCCTGGTTTATCTTCGGAGGTAATATTAATCAAACAATATTGAACATGAATTACTTATTTACTTTGATTGTTAGTAGTTGTTTGAAGATTCTTGTTTGTTCGATCAGCATTATTAGAAACTTTGAATGTTTTCCATAATACCAGATATATTTGAGTGTTATTGTGATTGAATCGGTCATTCATCGAATATTGCTTCAAAATCGTACTAAGTCATAAGTGTAAGGTTCATCAACATTAGTTGTTTAGGTGCAGTTGAAAAGATTATTTATTGGCTGAAATAAATTTAGTCCAAACCAAGTTTATAAATAACTGTAGGTCTACCTGAATTTCCACGCAGATTTTTATACATATTTAAGAAAAAATTAACGCTCTTGTGGTGTATAAATTGATTAAACTAGAGATTTTTTTCTAACTCGTCCACTTTACCCAATCCTGTGCAATGGCTTCCCAAACATCTCTTTAATCTTTTAATTTGTCAAAATATATTAGTTCCTGTTAATAGTTAAAATCATCCCATAATCTTTACTATGTATATTCAGTAAAAACCGCCAAAAGGACTTAAATAATACCATTAGTTAAAAAAACTACTCTATATCTTAAGAACTGCAAAACTCAAAACTTACTTTAATTTCAATTATGAAAATATCATGAAAGTTAATTAATATTTCCTTATGTGTTGTCCACAGTTTCACTCGGTGACCGACAAAAGATCTCATGCGACAGATTGTGGTGAAAACAGTCTAACAATAGTCTCCGAGAAGAAAATAGAAGATGATTCCTCAGATTCCTCTAGTGGAGAGAACGTAGAAATTGAAGGTTCGTGTCTAAATTTTTTATTTCGTTAATCCGAGTCCAGTCCTAATAGGTAAAGTAGGCGTAAAATGTCAAATTTCTCGCAGGAGATGACAAATGGTTCGACACTGTTGATTGGCTGAAAGCACACGTAGATACGAGTATATTAAGCCAGTCGTGGGTTAAATTCCCACATCGTAAGGGTGAAGGAAATATTGTCTTTTCGTAAAATATTTTCGGAAGTGCGGTATTATAATGCACTATAAAAATTTGTAAAAGAATAAGAAGAATGATCATAGTTTTTTCATATACACAACTGTTGGAAAACCTTTTTGGTATAAATTAGTTTAGTTTAAAATCCTATCTAACAAAACAATTTCAATATCTCTGTCAATCTCATGACCGATCTCTTCGCTCCTCAGACAACCTAAGCTTAAACATTCCTCGACATCAAAGTGACTTCTTCTCTAAGTCTTTCACTGTGCAAGCCGCTCGGCTTTGGAACGCTCTGCCCGCTGATATCCGACAATCCCTGACTAAGGGAATTTTTAAAAATAAAGTTCGTGAATACTTCTTCTCTCTCGCTAACAAGTAGGTAATGATAGTCATGAATTTGTCAATTGCTGAACCAATTTATTTATCTGCTGAATTTATAGTTATGTAGATATTTGTTTTTATATATAAATTATTAATATTATGTAAATCTAAGTATACCTTCATATTTTATATATTATATTCTAATTAATTTATATAGTATGTGTATTATTATCGTATATTTAAAAGATACCGTAATGTTATTTTTAATGCTTAATTTATTGTTGTTTAAAATGATTTCTTTTTTTTTCTCCCATGTTACCGCACCCATATACAAACTATCTGCATGACCCAAGGGTTGACTGGTAGAGAATGCCCCTAGCATTAAGTCCACCTGTTGTACCTATTTGTGCAATAAAGTTTTTAAATAAATAAATAAAAGACATGTTGTTTTAACCTTCAAAATTAATTAACCAGTCTGAACTGAATGGTTAAGAAATTATGCTTTACTTGAGATACGTGAAAATTTTGTTACCACGAACAATTTCAGTAATTAATTTACAGGTTTTAAAAACAAACTAAATAAAACTTTTGCATTAAGACGTAATCATAGAAACACAAGTTCTGTGGAAACAATAGCCATTGTGTCAGCAAGAGCGATAGCGCAGGAAAATAATTAGAGAATCGATGTGGTGTGGTGTGTAAGGTGTCACTAACAATGATGCTTTTAAAGCATTTTTATTACCATGTAATTTACTTGTAATGACGTTTTTGTAGTTAAAAGGCCAGATAATATTATGTAAATAGTGATGAAATACAAATAATATGGTATTATTGCAATAGTTAGTAATAATACTCAATTTTTTTATATTAATACGCGAAAACTTGCAAGAATTTATGGATGTCTGAATGTTTGTCACTCTTTCACAAAAACACTATTATATGGATTTGAATGAAATTTAGTATTTAAACAGTTTATATAATATAATAATATACGATGCTCTTTATCCTTATATCGTCGTTGACTACGCTTGCCAAAAGCGAGTTAGCGATCGAAGCCCCAGCTATGTTCGAAAGGTCTAAGACATACTTTGCTTTACCCGGGAATTGGACCCAAGACTATACCCTGTACTTAAACTACTTAACTATCACAGCACTATATGCACAGTATCTAGCACATTAATTAATCGTGCTCTACACAAATCTTTACGCATAACACCAATAATATGGCTTGTAATACAAAAATGTTTATGAAGTTGTCATGAAACAAATATTGGGATGTTTGAATGACATTGAGAGCTCGATTGCCTTTAATGGTAAAAATGAAATATTGTGTCAGCATTACACTTACAACAGTGAATCACTTTACTACTTTACCTACCAATCGCGTTGACTTTAGTGCTAAAAAATGGTAATTCCTGTCGATCATTATTTAGATAAGAACTTTGAGCAAACAATACTAAATAACAAATATCGTTGCCTAGTGAATCGAAACGAATTTAATGTTAACAGAATCATGAAAACTAAACGAAAATACTGTTTTGTTATTGACGTAGAATTGAGTAATTGCATTCGATCATAGTTTTGATAAAATAAAAATTATTTACTGACATTACTATAAAAATAGTAAATATTAAACATAAACTATAATTATTATAGTTTTGCCAAATGGACAATTGAGTAAGATCATAATTAGCTTTATTTCCATTGTAAAGCTAAATTTTTTGAACGCACTAATCTACAAGAACTACGGAATCGAATTGGAATAAAATATTTTTTGGATAGGCCATAAATCTAGGAAAGCCATAGGCTATATAATATCACAATGCGACTAATACGAGAAAAGAATCAATAAAAAATCAGGAATTATGCACCAACATTCAAATGGGATTGTTTTACTATTGAAGAAAAAAATAACCACCAAACCCACGGTTTATCTCCGGCAAATGTCTATCATTACATACATTTTGTGTGTATATTTTGTGACCGCATCCGAATGAGTTTACAATAATCTGTACAAAAGACCAAGCCTGTAGTTTTCCTAAGCAATATAATTGCAATTGTCACAAATTAAATATGACATTAGCCACTGATTAATATTATGCTAACTAAATTTGATATGAATAATATTCATCAAGAATTTAAAAGATGAATTAATTACTGTAGTGGAGTTCCACAAGGAGAGCCGCTTGCACCGGCATTCAATATTTTGACCTTACCATTACAAGACTGAAAAATAAATTACATTCGAAAAACCTTACATCAAATTAGCAGATTTTGAGACATCGTCTGACATTGGATGTTTTAAAGGTCACTTATGTAATAAAGTTACGGAGGAATATGATTCCATATCTAGCAGCGTAAAGCCTTGACACTAATGCGGTCCATGTATGTTTATATCATTTTTATTATGTCATTTTGAACTTACATAATATGCACTTTAATGTTGTTGTTATTGATTTTAAATTCAAA
This sequence comes from Glyphodes pyloalis, assembly GCA_037074685.1. Taxonomy (NCBI): domain Eukaryota; kingdom Metazoa; phylum Arthropoda; class Insecta; order Lepidoptera; family Crambidae; genus Glyphodes; species Glyphodes pyloalis. The sequence continues at coordinate 17,212,644 of JAYKKO010000006.1, read as the reverse complement.
CAACATTTGCATACAGTTTTATGTTAGTGGTAAAATACATTTATATTTGTACATTAAAAGTAAAAGATTCGATGTTTTTAAAGAATTGAAAAGAAATATATTTATTTGGTACCATAACAAAAAAATTAAAGCAAAAACCATGAAATTAATCAATAAAAAAAATACTTAAAATAACATTAAAATTAAAGGTGGTCTAAAACGATGGCCGTTCAGTAATACAGTTGTAACGTGAAATAGATTACCATTTAATTTATTTTGCTGTATTGTTTTGTGTACAGTCTTAAATAATCATAATAGGTATATTGCAAGTGGATTTTTATTTAAATTCAAACGCAAAAGTCTTAAAAAAAGTTATAAACGTTGAAAAATTTGTGGTTTACTTCTTTGCGGTCCACAGAAATCACGTTATTTTACAACACACAATGTCAAGAACGTTTTACAGCGATTTGTCACAGTTTCCATTTTTGTGTGAATAGCCGATAACTGTTCATAACTTTTGTAAGTGACAAGTTAACTGGGCCGGCTGCAACACGGTTATCTTTCTGACCAAAAGTTGGAAATAAAAACCGGCTAACTAAATGATGCAAGGCAGTATGTGACGTAAGATAGTCAACCTTGACAGTCATACTTGAGAATGTCGCGTCAAATTTTAATGAGATGCTCATTTTGAGTACACGCCTTTTTGTCTTGAGCTAACGATAATGTTCGTAAACAGTTTTAATAGGTTCTTCAACTAATGCCTAGTTAAAAATAGTTTTGCAGATCTTTCGTGTAACTTTTGCATCAGTATGTTGTTAAAAATTGATTTCAAAATGAGTGACTTAAAATGTTCACAGTGCAACACTTTTTCAGCATTATTTAAAGAATACAATAGACTGTGAAACAAGTATTCGTTGTTTGTATTTTTTTTTATTATTTGATACATTGGCGAAACATGACAAGCGAATAATTTTCAAATTGTATGTTAATAATCTATACCAATATTTTTTAAGAGTGGGTTGTGCCAATCCTGTTAGCACAAAGTAAACAAAATGTACATATTTTTGTCTTCATCTTAACAAAACTATCAGAATTAAACTACTCAAATATTCATCATAATAATCAGTCAAACTATGTTACTTCAGACGAATAGAACTAATATTAGCATAACCTAAAAAACCTTAACTTACTTATTTTTTTTCTTAGTTAGTTTTATCTAGTTTGTGCTATAAGAATCGGTAAAAATATCAGCCTAATAAAGACACCGGCGTTTTAGTCATAATAAATCAGTCAAATGAAATTACTTCAGAAGAATAGAAAACACGATATATAAGTTAGTTAGTTTTGTCTAGTTTGTGATGTCTGAATCGGCAATAATATCAGTCCAATATACAATAGATACCAGATTCATAATTTACTTCATTAACATCAAGGCATTGCCATTTCTGCAGATGACGTAAAATATTGACACCAACTATGGAAATATTTAAGTCACAGTATCAACTTTATACGAAACCCTACACAATTATAGTTATTCCGTCACTATATACCGGTTCTCAACTTGATGTAGCCTTAGACCTTTCACTTTCGTTACCTACTCGACATGGTTTTAACTAACAGTTGTGCAACAGTTACGAGATTACGTTTTACTATGATGCTCAACGTATAATTGATCTACATCTTTTTGTGATGATGCATTCAGAACTGGGTTACTAGATTTTGAGTTGTTTATACAAATATTAAGGTCGTATTTTAATTAGTTTACATACCTTTGCAATCATACTCATCTCGTTTTTATCTTCAAATGAAACAAATCTGACTATTAAACCACGATAGGCAATCGAGACAACATTTTAACTGATAAATCTAATAAAGTTAATCGAATTTTCTTTCGGACCTTCTCTTTGAAGTGAGTTAGAATTTGAAATTAGATTCGACCAATTTAATCGATCAGTGTTGTTAAATTCCTTTGTATCTTGACTACTCGTTCTTGTAATCGAATATAAATAAACTTTACTAATTAGAAATCCATTACCAACAAGCACATATTTTATTAGTGAATGGAAATCTACCAACACTTCTCCTCATTACTATAAAGTACCAAATCATTTGTCCGTCCCAAAACTTTAGAATCGGTTTTTAAGTGTCTTATTTTTAGATAACCATTGTTATTTTAGCCTGGGGCTAACTGCATATATAAATAAGTAAAATTAGTAAACCCATGTCATTGATAGGTGAAGTATTGAAAAAAACATTATTTTTTTATAATAGACCTAATCTTACGTTTCTAGACAACATGATTATTTAATTTCGCCAATGTAAAGTGTTTAGAGATCTATCTATTAAGAATATTCTTGAGATAACAATAATAATTAATAGTCTAGTCATATAGTTAGCAATTAAATTATTCTGTGCTGTTAAACCGTTAAATGATGTAAAACAATAGTTAAAGCTATCGAATATACAAACAATATGGACGCTTTACCAATCAGAACACAGCTGATGATAAGTATATTTTTAGATTGGGACGTTATATACCTTTCTTTACCGACTTAGCCTAAAATTAGACTTATTTATGATGACATGACAATAGTGGTTTGGGCCTCCTGATCCAGCTAACAGTATTATTTCTTTTTCCAGACAAATCCCTGCCTCTAGTAGATGCACCAGCTCTTGTTCCCGCCGAAGAGGGCCACGCCGCTCAATGCGCCTGCCCCAACTGTGATGAAGTGCTGTCTAGATTCTCAGAATGCAGCATTTGCTTGGAGCCTTTACAGGTAAAGAAATATAGAATAAAGAGGTTAACGCCTCACATAAATTATAAGGTTCTGCATGTTGTATCGTTCAAAGTAAGAGAGCGTGAAGAAACATCTTGCGGGCCAGTATGGCGATGCTAACGGATAGGATATTTTGATATCAAATCCGTTGTCATCGCGATGTGGGTTCCTCTCTTGCTTACCATCAGGCTGGGAGGAGCCAATATACTGCGCTACTATAAAAAAAAGCTTCACTCTCAATGAGCCATGGTTCAAATAGAAAGCACTAGTTTCTGTAAATTCTGTGATTTTTTCCGGTAGCCATTATGTTTTAATACTTTGCTAGTATGCAACCAGTAACCGTACATTTAATGCGTGCACCCAAAGAAATACAAAAAAAAATATTATATGTTATTATTTCACGTTTAATATGACGAATGGATGGACAGATTCAATACCAGAATAACATTTAAGATACTTTACGTCTCTATATACTGTACAATAAGTAAATAGATAGATAGATAGATATACTTTATTGCACAAAACTTTACAGAAATAGGTTTTACAGATTGATTATAGTACAATTTAGGCGGTCTTATCGCTAGAAAGCGATCTCTTCCAGACAACCTTAAGGTAGAGGAAATAGTAGATGGCGAGAAATGGGTACGGCCGTGCAACATTAATAAAGTTTTATTTCTTGAATTATATTCATAGTATAGCATGATAAATATACATAAACTCATAGATATGTAACATAATATACATATATATATAACATAATCAATATATATATACAAATTAACATGCTTATCAAATATAAAATTAAGTAAAGTATTTTAAAAAAATATAATAATAATAAGTTAATATGAAGTGGATACAAAAGTTTTGAAGACGCTCAAGCTTGTCAAGAAATAGTTCATTAAGATTAGAGTAGCAACAGTCTGCATAATCAAGAATAGGCATCAGTAAAGCCTGCACCAGTGCAATTTTGGTGGGTATGGGTAAGAAATTGCAAAGTAGGTACGTATCATATTAAGAATTAATAATTTTCATATTAAAAAGGTACGATTTCAAGTTAGGTCGTAATTTTTAGTTAATAATAAATCTAAGTATATTTTACAATCACTATATTATGAAACTTATGAAAACGAAATCATTTTTACCAAATATAATGTTTTACTATTAAGTGTGTTACTTTAAAACTTTCAAACCATTGAAATCATTTAAATTTAAAAACAGATTCCTATAGAATGCGAGTAATAGTATCTATGTTTATCTAAATACTTCGAAAACATATTTTTTATGTCGTTCTTATTATTAAATCTTTAAAACTTGTAACAGATCTACTAATTTGACGTAAAACATAAACCTTTTTAGCTTCAGGGGTCTTCAATATGTCTACTTTATTATTAATTAGCCAATGATACTCGAAATAGATCCTACATCAAATTGGATCCTCTGCCCTTGACTTAGCAGTGAAAACGATTAAATTCCTGTAATATTCTATGCTTCGTTAAGAATTAACTATTTAAACAATTTGATGCATCATTTTGCAACTAGCCATAAAAATAAATAGCCATAAATAATTTTGTATGGCACAATAAATTTGTCGTTCACTTTGACGTCAATAAATTCTTATGTGCGTCATCAATATGCACGTTACTCATTATTTTTACTCAATCTTATATTTTACTTATTTTTTATAAACCTGACTCTTTCTGATTCGTATCCCTACTAATATTATAAATGCGAAAGTAACTCTGTCTGTCTGTCTGTCTGTCTGTCTGTGTGTCTGTTACGCTTTCCTGCTTAAACCTCTCAACCGATTTTGATGAAATTTGGTATAGGTATACGTTGAATCTCAAGAACGGACATAAGCTACTTTTTATTAGAAAATAAGGGGGGGGGGCGAGGGGGGCAATACCACCTTTGGAAGTTTATATGGAAAAATGTTTATTTTTGAAGTTAGAGATATGAAATTTGGCACAAATATAGCTCGAAATTTGGATTAAAATATTGACTACTTTTTGTTTCGAATATTAGGGGAGAAAGGAGTAAAACCGACCATAAAAGGATATAGTCCACGCGAACGAAGTCGCGGGCACAGCTATATCAAATAAAATATTTTCTACTAGCTACTGTCTGCGACTTGCTCCACGTTATTTGGATTTAAAAATATCATATACAAGCTGTTCCCGCGACTTCATGCGCGGAAAGAAACTTTCATCCCGTATTTTATCTCCTTGGGAGTGGAATTTATCAAAATACTTTATTAAGGGATGCCTACGTCATAGTCGCTTTATGCACACAAGTCTCAGTCCGATCGGTTTAAAATTGACAAAGTCTCATACAAACTTTCATCCCCCTTTTTTCCCCTTGGGGACGGAATTGATCAAAATCCTTTCTAAGCAGATACTTATGTCATAACATCTACCTGTATGCCAAATTTCAGTCCAATCCATCCAGTGGTTTAGGCTATGCGTTGATAGATCACTATGTCAGTCAGTCACCTTTGATTTATATATTATACTAGCTGTGCCCGCGACTTCATTCGCTAGAACTACAGGGTTTATTTTTCGCAATAAAAGGTAGCCTATGTCCTTTCTCAGGGTCTAAAAATTGTCTGTGTCAAATTTCAATAAAATCGGTTAAGAGGTTTAAGCGGGAAAGTGTAACAGACAGACGGAGTTACTTTCGCATTTATAATATTAGTAGGGATTTAGATTTTAATGCTTATTTCTGCCCACATATAAATAACCAATTGTGTGAGTCTACATTTTGAAACAGCAAACTTGTACTCAAAAAGTATGATCTGGGTACCTTCTATTCAAGAGTGAAATGGCTACTACTGACCTCCTCATCATTTAACATCAGACCAGGTTGAGGCTAATCTTTGGTCGATCCTAAACAAAATAAAATACGTGTACTCAAATGAAAACAGCATATAAGCTTTACCTGCGTAGTAGGTGGTTCTCTCAAGGGTGGTTTGAGGGTCACTTACTACTGAGAATTAATTAATATGCCAATAACGCTAGCAGGCAATTTAATAACCTAGTTTTATTAATTGATTGCCTACACTTTAACACTAGATTGGGCTTCGAATGCCAATACTACTTTCTGGGTATAATTGTTCATTAGTGTAGCTACTTAATGAACCAAGATTTATGATTGTCATATATATTGCCATTCTTTTCTTTGAAATATTAATTATTATTTTGATAAAGTAATAAATATTAGTACAGTCATTTACCCATTTATAGAAAAAAATCGTGGTCCTCTTAACGCGATAATGACAAAGATATTGAAACGATGCTGTAAGGATAAGCTACGCTGTCGCAATCGCGTATGGGATGGGTGCACAGGCTAATCAAGTTGAGTGACCGATCACGAGCATATCTGTGCTTCTGAAGGCACTTGTCTTGTCTTGTAAAGAGAGAGGCCATTAGGCGGCTTGAGTACATTTGAGCCTTATCCCAAAGGTTAATCACTTTTCAGCGGGCCGAAGGCTCTGAGGTTCCGGGATCGATTCCAGGTCGCGTAAATAAGGAAAACCAACTTTAACATAAAATATAGTATCCCACAACACCTAGGCTCGAGAGAATCTCGAGAGCCTGTCATTTTATTTTGCTAAAACAACAATAAGTTTTTACAGTTGATGTTATTTATAAAGAAAAGAAATACATTTTAGTTTCAAAAGAATAACGTATAATATCTTGTAAGGCTCAAATATAATCAAGATGTGTGAAAAGATTTAATGAGATCTATAGTACAGAATATTTTTTTCTCAGTGTACCTATCAATTTTAACTCAATATAATGCACTCAAATATTATTAACAACATAAAACCTAACAAAAGAAACTGTTCAAATTATTTTGACACTACATCTCAAATTGATATGTCTCCAAGAAGATATAACAAAATCCATCGCAAATAACGATAACTTTCGATCACAAAATCAAATAAAACTTCAGTAACAAGACGTGTATAGATCACTGAACCGCACGCAATCAACAGCCGTGAAACGAATTTGTGCACTAACACTTACGAGTACAAATTGGACTACGATCGTGACGTAAAATAGATTTCATAGCTACAAATTGGTTCAACTTCTAACGTGCGGTCGCGGTTGAAACAAATTGGAATGAAAACTAAACGCATTTGCTTTTTACAAGGCCTATACTCCGCTTTTACGCATTATCAATTTTGTAAATAAAGAAACAGTGGCAATCATCCTTTTCTTTTTTCACAGGTACAACTAATTCTTATCTCTTATATTACCAAAAAAATAATAATAAACAAGTAAATCTGTACATACATAGTATTTACAAAAGATAGTCCGCTACAGCGTTTAGGGTGCTCATAATGCTAGCAATATTGCCTCTTTGAGTGGCCAGACTGAGCCGAGAAATATGCCAGCATTCTGGTCACCCGAAACCTCTACTAGGTCAAAAATAATGATTTTGAGTTAAAGCAACTTTCAATTAATTGAAATTATGGATCATAATTAAGTAGAACAGTTCTCAGTTCTACATTATTCACTATTATTTTTAATCTCCACTTAGAGGTGATGGGTTATGACTTAAAACATTTTTTTTAAACGTTTAACTTCATTGAATTCAAATCTATACAATATGTAATGTATTATATATTTACAAATTATATTATACATTACATACATTTAAAAAAAATGCTTTGTGGGATCGATCCCAAGACGCAGGCAGCATTACCTCGCTGAATAGCCAACGCAAAACGCTGTGCGAGGTATGTTCCAGCCTTGGGGTCACCCAAAGTATGTATCAGTATTTTTGCCAAAACACCGAGCAGACTTTTGGCATTGGACCTCCACAAACTAAAAACGACTTTATCGGCTTGATAATTTTTAACTGAATTGACATATGTGTTAAACCAAACCTTTTTAAAACATTGTATTATGTGCCTGATAATGGGTGTAAATAAGGTTGATTTCCATTTACAAAACTTATTATTTGAACCTGAATATTTCAGATCAGCTATGACAAACTTTGCCAAACTTAGCAAGTAATTTCCAACACATCCTTAAGGTGGAGAATGTTCAATAAGTTGTACTTCATACAGCATAATCTTATTGAAATTCATGTCAGGCACGCATTGGAAGCTCAAACTTCTGTCAATGCACAGAATATTTAATGGGACAAAGTTATAATTTTAAAGCCACAATGTTCACATAAATATGAGTCATTTTATTAATGGAGAACATTTTTAAACAAAGCAACATATTTATTGGCTACATATACGTCATTACAAATACAATAAAATATTTGAATTTATGAATATGTAATACTTAAGCACGTAACAAATAGTTGTTTCGTGTTAGTTTCTCGTGTGGACGCATCGTAACAATAACTTTCGTTTATTACTTAGCGTGATTACATGTCTCCTTAAAATTTTACTGTTTTTATCTGCGTAGTAAATCATCGAACTTTATCATCGAAAGTACTCTAACATATAGGCGAAGAGACTCATAGGTAGCGTATAAACATTATTTATCTTACTGTAATAAAACCACAGAGCACTTACTAGCTTAGCGTAGTAAAATAGCGCCTAACCTTCAAACTGTATTCACTAGTAAGTTTGGAACGATAGTTTATTGAAACTTAAATTCTGAGGATCAGATTGGATATGTTAATTGAAAACTTATCCAATGATATTATAATCCGCACGCTTTAAAATAAGTAAATCACATTGAATCACAAAAGAACAGAGTGATAAAATTAATTGTCTAAAATGGCCTAATTTTAGACGTAAATTTTATAAAGCGTCAAAATTTTGATTTTTTTTTCATTTCATTTAATGTTCAGTGATTAGAGAATCCGATACAACATCATACATTATACATACATTATACTATATAAAATACATACATTATAGACAAAAAGTATTTTTTCGGTTAATTTTTCCCAGTGCATTCTATTCTGCTTGTGACCCAATCTTTGAACGATTTTAATTGTATCTACTTAGATTATATAGACAGGACGGAAAGTATTGTTATTAGAATATAAGTTTCATATCTTAACAAAGTCACATTTAATCATTTCCAAAATCAACATCCGTTTGCCACAAAACTGATAAAATAGTTTTCTCATATACCTGGGTTTTATCACGTACACATACGGTTGTGTGAAATTAATTGCTCACGTCATGCTTGTAATTGACAATTGATTTTCTCGTTTTCAACTTCATCTATTACTCTAAAAGCTTTGTTCTTTACTATTACAACAAACTCAGTATTATCTTGTAAACTACCATCATTATCCCTATCTACACCGCTGCATCTTCTGAACTATCTTCGTGGCTCTGTTTGTGGACTCAGCCGGTTACTTATCAGATACACAGTTAATCAGCTTACACATAAAAAGACATGCATCTGGACAATGCATCTCAATTGCAAGGCTTGGCATAATAACACATCGCCCTTGGCATTGTAAATGTCAATGAGTGCAAACTGCGTTGCGTTCAGATAGTCTTTTTAACTTCGCTTGATTATAAATGCACCATTGAGATGCATAACTTTAAGCAAAAAGATAACACAGGATGTTACAACCTTATAAAGTTCTTGATGATACCTAAGCTCTTCATGTTTTCACTGTCAATTTCGTTTAATATTACTTTTAGGGTCTTTGTTTAAATTTACTCCAAAGTAATTAGTTCAAGCACTGGCACGAATTAGCACCACATTGAATGTTTGTCCTAAGATCAACTCACGAACTGTGAATGCAGCACAGAGTTCTATCAGATGTGCCATGGAACCAGCTTGTGAACCGTTTTCTTTACATACAAGCATATTACACTGCCAGCCATGCTTGGTTCTCATGCCCACAAAGAACAATAAATTCATGACTGTTTCTGTAGTTTTTTGTCTTGTCTTTGTCACCCTTACCTTGAAGGCCTAACCCCTGCTACTAATGTAGCACCCCCCAGGAGCTCTAGGAGGAGTTAGAGGGTTACTTCTAGTATGAATTGTGGTGCCACAGTTCCCGTTATTAATGTAATGTAAGCATTACCGTCTTTCCGTATTAGAATCATTTTTGACATTTGTAATTTTGGAGGCAGGGTCTCGGTTTTAAGCACCTAAACAGTGGGTTCTCTAAAACGAGCTTGTATGAGAAGTTTAACGAAAGTCGTAAAAGTGAAATACCCGTAAATATCAGGAGGTCTAGCCAAGTATCAATTATTGTACTTCAATATCGCATGGACAAGTATTTGACCACAAAGACATGAAAAGTCAATCCTATACATTTAGAACTCATACGAATATTAAAGTTTTATAACCATTATTAGGACCTATGCAAAAGAAGATGGAGTCTGCCCTACCCCCTTGAAAATATGTAAGTTTATATAAATGTTTGTTTCAGTGTTGCGGGCCCTGTGTTTGCCCGTGGTGTGGAGGTGTCTGGTGTGCGCGCTGTTCTCGGCGGATGTCCAGATGTGCCTGGTGCCGAGGGTCACTGCGCGCGCCGGCGGCTCCCTGCCTCGCGCTGCAGAGGCTGGTCAATGACCTGATGCTCCCGTGTCGGAATTACAGGTAATATTTATTTGAAGCTCTAGAAGAATAATTGCTTATAAAAGAGAGAGAAAGATCTAAACTAATTCTTTACACAGCAAATTGTTGGTAGAAATATAACATGTAGAACTTAGGTATCATCAAGCACTTAATATAGTTGGTCCGGAGTCAGATGCACTACTGAATCTGATGCTGCGGAGACATACTAATTTAGAATACTGTCATATTAAAATGAAAGAGGAGGTTTTCATCAATCATATCATTTATATTAACAATTAAAATTTAAACCATATCAATCGGAGATGTGTATCTTTTATGTTTCAAGTTTTAATGATATCATCTGAGAACTATGAGTAAAGTAATTATTTTCTCAGTAAATAATTGGTAGACTTGGTATCATTGATCAAACTTTAATACTTATAACAACTCTTTATATAAACTCACTCAGTAATATATATTTACATATTTGTGGACAAAGCAGTGATATTTAAAAAATGTATCACCCACCTAAAAAACAAACAAAAGCAACGTTTAATACGTTGCTTTTGCAAACAAACTCCAATAACCTATCAGCATAAGTAATGTTATTTTTAATGCTTAATTTATTGTTGTTTATTATGATTTATTTTTATCAGAGTACTAATTTATATATCTTAGTAGACTGGTAGAGAATGCCCCTAGCATTAAGTCCACCTGTTGTACTTATTTGTGCAATAAAGTATTTAAATAAAATAATTAAATGCATACGTACTGTGCCTATGTCGACTTCAAAAATAACTATGTAAACGAGGTTATAACAAAAGTTGCCAAATTAGCACACAAATTGCTTCTAACGACATAATTTATATTCGTATCTATTTTTACTTACGCATCATTTTAAACCAATCGCTAAGTTTAACAATTTGTATTCTACGGTGTAAAATAATAATATTGAACAGTGACGAGATATACATTTTCTGTGTTAAAATCTGATGATGTTTGTGTACGAGAGTATTACAGTATAATAGTACACTAGTATTTCTCGTGAAAAAGTGAACAAGTCCAACTCACAAAAACTAAATATGTCGAATCTGTTGACGGATAGCAATTTTAAAAGCTCATGATCGTAACAAATTCACTTCGAATGCGGATAAAGCGTGTTCAAAAAACAAAATATTCTTTATGCAAATCAAAAACCACGTTTTAATAAACAAAACTTTTGTTTAATATTTAAAAAACAAAACCTTTCGTTTGTTTCGTTTTTGAGAGTAGACCCCCAGTATACTAGTTACTACCAACACTAGTAAACTAATACTATGACTATATTTTACTATCGGCTTCTCCTCTATCACGAGATAACGCATAACTCACCTTTGGAAGAACAAGAGCACAATTATAGTGTTTGCAATTTGACAGGAAAGCCATTATATATATTTTTTGCATTTAATGTGGTCTAGCTTTGTTATCATTACTCTTAAGTTGTCCTCCTTTGCCAGTCTTAAACTACTCGTAAATGCTTTATTCTTTTTAGAGATGTGCTTTATGATAATTAAAACAATAGACAGTTAACAATTGTGGCCTTGTTCTACCAAAGATGAGATAAATTAAAAACGATGTGTATGCGGAAAATGTAATTATATTGTCAGTGTACAATTATTTAGGTTTGAAAAAGACAATGCATAGATACGAAATCGTTTAGTGAATGAGACGGCACATGTAACTCAAGTACTGTATATTGTAAATATTACCTACATTAAACAACCCTGTATAAATTGGTAATAAATCTCTGCCAATACAAGATATCTACACGCAGACAATTAATCTGTACGTGATCTGATTACATCTCCATTTGAATGGTAATGCAGAACAATAAAACAATAGACTTCCTTGATCCATTTACCAACATCTCAAGTGTATTCATTATTAATTTGATTATTTTAGCATCGTAAACGATAGTTTATTAAGATTATCAAACACGCTGTATCAGATAATAGAAAATGAACATATGATCCGTCTTCTGGACTATGACATTGTAACATCTATACAGATAAATTAAATTGGTGTGTCTGTTCATATTCAAAATAAATAACTTTTACTAAATGGTTATGGATGTAGACCCGGTACATTATGAAATTATAAATCACATTTTAAAAAGTATGTAAGCCAATATTAACTTTCCAATATTAAATAACAATTAAACCTCTGATTAATAGATATGATGAACAATAGTGATCTCTTTAATTTACTAGCCTTTCAGCTAATTTTCCATAATCTCAATCAAAACAGTTATTAAATTCCAAAATTATGCTAAGAATTAAGTTGTATGTATTCCACACTTCCATTCAATAAAAATTATGATGTAGCTACTACAAACACACAATTATCATCCTTTTCCCCTTCCCTTAAGGTTCAAACGATCGAACCACACGATTGTCGTTTGCCACATGTACCAATTTCCAGTAGATTTGATTCAATGATAAGTTGGTGGCTCTAAATCAGAGATAGGCGTTTCCACAAAGCCAAGACCCGGTCGTAAAACTTTACTGCAGCCAACAAGTTGGCAGTATCCATTAAATACATCAGCTTGTGTAACTTGTTGGATTATGGATTTGATACATCTGGTGTTTCGGGCTGCTCTGTTTCTAAGATGAAATATATTTGGGAGTTCAGTAGAATTGCAAACAATGTTAATTTATGAACTGAAATTAAAACTTTGCTTGCTCGCACTGCTATTGAAAGGCACATTGAGTAAAGGGTTGAAATTGAAGTTGACTCATAATTAAAATTAATACAAATATGAGAAACAACTCTAGATACGCCAAATAAGATCGATTTGACGATTTTACGACGCGCTAAATACGAATTGTCAAGAAGAGCAAAACTTAAAGAATAATCTTTATTTACCTGCTCGTTCTTTCATGCCCATGACAATTATTTTAGAAATTTGATGGGTTAAAATCCATTTGCCAGATTATGAATATATCAGACCGTTTTGGTGTCGTAGATGCCCTACTTTGTTGATCATGAGCGGTACTTTTGGCAAGTGAAACGTTGGAAGTATACATTACTTTTAGAATAGACAGGACATGATTTGTTTAAGGACAACTTCCATTATCATTTTGTTCTGGAAATGTGTTTTTTTCAACATTTTTAGTGACTAATTGGTCAAAATATATATATTTTTGAATTGCTTGACAGATATACATAGTGTGAATTATTGTTTGTTCCACCATCCTTTATTTATATATTTTTTATTTTACCCTTAGAGTAATAGTGATAGTTACTGCATGGAGCCTTAGACCTTTAATCGTGTTTTCAAAGTTCCCTACCACAATATCAAATTCCTTGACAGTTATTTTAAAAATGTATTTTGTCTTTTCAGACGAGGCTGCACAGACCTCCTCACAGCAACCACCAGAGCGAAGCACGAGGAGGAGTGCAAGTTCGACACTATGACGTGCCCCATCACCGCCAACTGCTGCACAGTCCCCTTCGAAGAGCTCGCCGCGCATCTCCAATCCACCCACAACATCATCGCGGTCTACTCTCAAAAGATCAAGATCCTCATCGAAAACTTCCAAACGAAACTCAAAAAGACCGCCTGCTGCCGAACCAAATACAAAATCATCTTGCTCCACCAAAAGAGCGCATTCATCATCAAAGTCTGCATCTACAACTATCACGTCAGGGTCGAAGTCATGAGGCGGAAGCTTGGCTACATCGCAGACTCTAAAGCAGAATCTAAAAAGAGCGAATACTGCGCTCTCATAGAATTCCAAAGCAAAGCCTTGTGCACCAAATCTGCTATCCTTATAGAAAACGAATCGTACGGCAAAAAAGCTGAGGTCCAATGGAATGATGTGATAATGAAGTCAGAAAACGATGAAGCCATTACCATACACGTGAACATCGGCAAATCTGATTCTGTGGAGTCATAATACAAGTAGTATGTATTATTTAATAGAACATCGAATAATAAAGTTTTTAATACTGCCTTTGCTATTGTGAAACGATTGTATAGTCATAAAATTGTCAGAGATGACGATGAACGTTGAAGCCAAACGTGACTGATATAGACTTAATTTTAGTTTTACTTATTATTTAAGATGTTTAAGGTCAAAGAAATAAACGCTAGTATTTTCATACTATTTGCATTTTCATTTATAAACGAAGTAGTTCTAAGTTAAGTATACCTAAAAGTTTTAAATAAATTCAAGGCCTATATACTTAATAACGTTTTTTTGTTTTGTAAATGTGACAATAATAAAGGTTTGCACGTAGTTACTAGCATATAAATCAACAATTTATGTTAATTTTATCCTAACGAGCATGTTTTATTTACAAATGAGGGCAGTTTGAATAGGTAGACTTATATTTATCTAGGAATTGTACTTACTAATTAGACAATATCAAACAAAGGCCGTGTCTCACTATTTTGGTAACGATATAATATTATTTCTAGGTCAAGTCAGGCAAACTAGTAAGCCGAAGAGAGTACGTCTGGTAACAAAGGTTTCTTTGAATTGGAAACCCTTGAAATCGGAGCTATTTATTATCATTGAACTGTAAGAGAAAAGAGCTAAAATGTGTTTGTTTATTATAACCATATTATATACTAGAAAAGTTTTATTTTCTTGAAAACAAACTTACCGTATAGTTTAACTAAAAATATTTTTATGAAGTTTCACGAATTCCAAATATTATTATTAATCGATTCATCGAATGTTTCATCTTCATACATTTCTACATTTTAGAATGCTAATTCCACAATAGGCATAAAGATAAGTCTGGAATGACCCAAACCACTTTTGAGTGGTTGTCTGCGAGTGCGAAAATTAACAGAACAAAAACAAAACAGAACATTATTTAGGAATTATTACCTAACTAACATAAAAATATATATTTGTGTAACCAAATACAGAATGAAAGGTTTTATTTTTGCGATGCCCCGAGACATGTATGTCATTCAATAACTACTAAGTCTGGGTAATATTTTGCCAATTTCAGGTTTGATTAGTAATTAGAACTTGTTAATGCGTGTTCAATTCATAAAGTCGTTCGATACTTACAAAACTCATTACAGTAAAGATTACATGTACTTAATATTTATTACAAGTCGAATGTTCAATTAGGTCAGAAAATATAGAATTAAGGTCTGTTAGTAGAAAAAAAATAAGTTTTTCTTTTTTTGAAAAACTAACAATAACTCGGCTATAAATTAGACATTTTTTTAATACAATGCAGCAATGTTCTCAAGCTTAACACTGTTGATTTACTCGTATATTGAAAATCCTTAAAATTAGTGTCTTAAAACATTTACACAGACTCAAAATGAGCAGTATTGTGTAAACATAGTAATTTAGATTTTTTTTATATACGCATGTAGGTTTTATAAAAAAATCCATAATTATTAAATTAAATAAGAGGAGTTTTCGTCAAAACGACGCAAAATTAATAGAGGAAACAAACCTTACTATTTTAATATCGGGCAATATCACATACACCGCTGCTAGCAAAGTAAATATAACTCAAGTATATGAGTTATGGTAACTAGAGCGGCCACATTATTAAAGCCCGGAATAGACATGATATTGCGCCCCTGCTGGGGTCTTATCGCAATTGGGGGCTTAGCAGCCTTGTGCTTCTCCGGTAGTAAGTCAGAGATGGTCACCCAGCCTCCTCAGGCTTCCTTTTCCTCTCAGCCTGAATGCGACTAGCTGCGAGGTAAGGAGCCGATAATGCTAATACTATATTGATTAGCAGGTTAATATTGCTCAACTTGGTATTCCGCAAGGTATAAATACAGGAGCTGAGGAGGGCCTACTCAGTATTTTGTTGCTGGATTTCCTATCCTCCGCAATCAGGCAGAGACATGCTGTCGCTTTGTGGGACCAAAGGCAAACTAGAGAACGCACCTTCTTGATCGACTGCTCTCCCAATAATAATCCGTGGCTAATAGCTTGCCCTTTTTCCAGACCCACAAAGCCAAGTATTTTATTTCCCCGTTTCCCATTCGAATGGATGGCCTTATTTAGATGAACAGATGAGAAAGGTTAGAGTAATGATAGGGCGTTTACTTGCTGAGTCGACGATTGGTCGATTAAGGAAAAAAATGGCGGAAGTGGCGCGACTGATGCCGGGATCAAAACAGGAAGCGGGTTATTTCCTTGCTTTTCTGCGGATGAACAGTTTTGACCAAAGGAAAAAAGAGAAAAGGGATTCTGTAATCGAACATTAAACGATTTTTAATTTTTGAAGTTGAACGAATCCTTATTTATTTCGCAAATTATAGTTTTAATTGTTTGCAAATTTAAACTTTAATGTTGAAGTAACTTACCATACTGTCTAAGTCTGAGGTGAATCGAGATGCAGAAACATATATAAGACTCACCAACAATATAATAATTATAACAATGGACGTAAATAAATATGTTGGTATTTGATATCTAGGATTTAATAATTAGGGTATCACGATGAATTTACACGACATTACTTGATAATTACCGTCACTGAAACTCGGATAATTAAATGTATTTGCCAATGATTAGTATAGTATAGTCAATAATAATAGAAAACATAAATTTTATTATTAATTTGTGCATAAATATTGGACAACATCACATGCATTTGATTGCTCTGATTCTGTGGTAAGAACTTATGGTACAGAAATTTAAAACAATAACTTATTTATTTATTTATTGCAAGTTTTACAATATAAATAGAATAAGTAAGTAATAATTATAAGGATGGCTATACTATCGCATTAGGCTAAGATATCTGTAATGGTAGTATAAGCTTGCAATAAATAAATAAATAACTGTACTACAGCGCACATACCCAAGACAATATAGAAGAGTTCGTTTTCAATATTGACCCGACAGGGAATCCAACAACCAACCCGTGTCTTCAAAAGATCATTTCAAAGAATCTGTCCAGTCTCCACACTTGAATTAGTCAACAAGCCTTTAGGAGTAAATATAAAATGGAGGAATTGTTCACGTCAAGACACGGATGAAGGTAACCCTCCGTCGAAATGCACATCAAAAGGTCTATCCGACACATTAATTTGAAAAGGGTTTCTAAGCAACAGTCCTGGCATTCGTAAGCCGAGGGACGATATAAGCAATCAATAAATAAGATACTTATTTCTGCTTTAGCTTCACATTATAAACATAAATCGCCCAGATGCTATAGTCCTTCTCATAGTCCCGGTTACCTTTTCGACTAGCACCTCATTCACTCAATTTCATAGTCCTGCGCTGACCGGGGGTTGTCCTTGGTTGCATTTATAGCGTATACAGGGATAATCATCGGTTGGTGTCACGTTAAATTAAAATCATACATATAAATTTTAAGACTTTCGCGTTCCGTTTTAAACATTTAAAATAATTATCGGGTCAAAACGCGACACCATTTTTATTTAGTAGTTAATACGAACTACTTACTGCCCGACGTTTCGGTTAGGGTGAATCAGCTCGTGATCACGGTTGGTGCAACCTAACCGAAACGTCGGGCAGTAAGTAGTTCGTATTAACTATTAAATAAAAATGGTGTCGCGTTTTGACTCGTTAAATTATTTTCAATGTTTCAAATCATACATGTCATTTAAAGAGCCTCTTCGAAGTGCGGCCCCCGGCCCCAGACGCGCCTTCCAAAAGTCCAGGACTCTGTAGGTCCGAGATATTGGCAATAACTGATAAAATAATATGAGACAACATTACATATATTGTTCTAATTCTGTTATAAGTAGTTAATGCATTTGTGTTACAGAAATCAGAAACAACGACGGCACAGGTTCGAGCGATTAATATAAGGATGTATGGATCGTCTAGTAGCTTATCTTACAACGAGGCATTGTTGTATATATTGTGTCAGCCAAATTTCTCATTTGTTTGCTCGACATGTAGTGTCGGCGCAAACAACGCGTTTGCCCGCGAAACGTAATTATCGCCGGAGTACAGGCCGCCCCTCCGAGAATGGTAATCGTCAAACTGTTTCCATTGTAGGGATTTGCACGAGAGAAGAAAATATGAACACTACTTTCATATAAAAAAATTCAGTGCTAGTGTAAGGTTTTCATACTTCTCAAATTGTTATTGGTGTTTTCATGATAACGTTGACACCGTAAGTTTTTTGTTCTTAGATTGTGTGGTGATTAGACGTTTACAGAAGATTTTTTTTGCATTTAATTATTTTTAGTGCATAAGAACCCAAACTTTACAGCTTGTCTGCAACATCCGTATCAAAATGATATCTTCTGTAGTTACTCTCCGTTGGATTCTAATACTGTGTAAGTAAACTACTTGATTGATTTATTGTTTTACATTGTTATGTTATCAAACTTTGGTCTCAACCGTATATCTAGGCATCAAATTTTTTTCTAAACTTGTTACTAAAACTTTACTATTTTAACCTTCTTTAGCTTACTTACCATTTCTTTAATAGGAAAGTGGCTACTTGACAGTGTTAACAATAAAATATGAAAAGTGTTAGATACGTTAGCTTATTAGTTAAGTAATAATTTTACTTTTTTATTTTTTAATTAAAAGCATATTAAGTATTTTATTTTTGCAAAATAAATTTTACTTTTTTTATCTGTGGACCAAAAGAACCGTAACGGAAACCACCATTGCAATTCGGAAATGACAGCTGTCGGCGAAAATTATTTATTTTAATTTGGCGAAACAATGATTATTTTACCGATTAAATTGAATTATTGTGTCTCTAATCGTATTAAGAATTTATTGAAACAGTTTCCGTTTATCTAAATTAAGTCGTTCCTATGCATATCGGTTCGTTGTCTAGGACGTTGACGTCATAATTGCAACAGTGACGTGACTTGGCGTTTTCGCGCACTTTTTAAATGTGTTACACAAATTCTTATTTTTCTCTGGTTATTTACATTTTTTCCAGATAAATCGAATTGCCTGGGATATAAAATGAACCGGCGCACATTTTGCAATACTTTTTCAAAAACTGTCAAGTAGCCAATTTGTGCTAAAAAGTACACTTTTCAATGAAAAACATCATATCGCATCAGTGACGTTATTTTTTTTAGTACACTTCAGCGTCCACCTTAATACTGAGTTAGAAATAATTTTATGATACAAATAGTAAACGACAATATAGACACAGCCTTTAAAGTACCGCATCCAACAACGGATACAGTTTTAAGGCCCTGGCAAAGTCAGCGACAATTTATTTAGGCCGAGTTGCCACAAATCAAGGCAAGTGAGTATGTGAAGTAGACAGTATGCGTCTGGTCCCCTTAGCCTCCTCTTCTACATTAATCTAAGGCACTGTTAATGAGAAGCAAGTAACGATAATCGCGACACAGCTTGTGTCGTGCCGTGTCTGACAACGGACACAGTTCCAAGGCTCCGTGCGAGGCATCGCAAGTCAGCGACCGTTATTATGGCCCATCAAGGCAAGTGAGTAAGTAAAGTAGACAGGCCGTAGGACCCTCTGGCCTACTCTACATTTGGCAGATTTTCTATGAAAATAATGAGTCATTGAGTTTTTGGTGACGAGGCACGCTTTCGATTCTATTGTTATCGCCTTCCTTACATGGTTTGGTTTTGCAAGTTCATTGATTAGTTCCACCATAGTCTATTTATAGATATGCCTAGTGTCAGGTGTTTTTGAATGACAAATAGGTTCCAAACGAGTTATAGTCATCGGTAGTACGAAATGCAACTGAGGAAATATTGTAGTGACAATATTATTATACTTACTTATAAAAATCACCGTTCTTTCGTAGATCCTTGGCAACATATACGTAACGGTAACTTTTTTGGTATTTTTAAGGGGTAATTTTGGTCGGCTCACCTTAGCTTGAATCAAAATAAGGCTTCGGAATCCAGCAATCTTTATAACTAGTGCTCGCTGACCAATAGACCCCAAAAATCAAATCATTCTTTATGTGAGTGTCTCACTTTAAAAAACCAGGATGCAACGCAGAGACGTAGAATAGGGAAGGCTGGAGGCTATGGCCATGGTACGTGAAAAAGGGTTTTGTACATTCCCAAACCTTGACCAAATTTAGCCAGTGTAATAAAACAGTAGTTAGTACCTCCTCCTCTAGGATCCAGGAGTATTTTGGCGCAAAAAAGCCTGCACTCGATCTACTTCAGGGTGACCTTGAAATAATGTACAGACATAACTTTATTTCTACTGGGGGAAGGTCCAAGCTACGACACTGATGCAATGAAAGGTAGGGCATAGCGATTTGTCGCTCAAACTGGAGCAGCCCGTCTGGTGAAATACCTCCATACAGAAGACCACAGCTAGATAAAAATCACTTCGATGTTGTTGTGTTCCTGCGTGTGAGTATGGTTTCCAGAGCTCCTGGGGGGTGCTACATTGGTAGCAGGGGTAGCCTTCAAGGTAAGGGCCAGTAACAGATTTACTGTGCTGTACTTGTCGCCCTTAAGCTAGGACCTCATTTCCACTTAACATCAGGTGGGATGAGGTCAATCTTGAGGTGTAATATAAAAAAAATACATAGAGAATAATAAGGGTCATGCTTATAGAATCAAGTGCTTACCTCAGCAGCGATGTAGGCCGGTATCACTGACAGAAGAAGCCTCTCTTGCTGTTCTCTTTCACACTCCAGCTTCACTCGCTGCTCCAAGCAAGTCCTGGTACCAGCAAACGTGTTCCGGTGTGCTCGCTCCGTCAACGCTCTGTAGTACAGGCCGATGCCCGTGGCTGATAGGAGGAGGGCCATCTCACAGACCAGCTGGGGACAAATGGTTGGGGTCATACTCCGTTCAATACGACTTAAGTAGATAAGTATGCAGTTCAATGCATCCTACTTAAAACTGATGATATAAACGCGAAACCGAAGATGTAGGATTGTACATGATATTTGCTACTCTTTCATGCAAAAACTACTAAACAAATTAAGATGAAAATCGGTAAAAAGATAAATGAGGTGATACAGATATAGTATGCCTTTTATTCCTAAATGACGCTTAGTCACGGGCAATTACTAGTTTGTTTTAAGGAAGGTACCTTCTATCCGGGTATCGCACAATTGTGTTTAATTTGTGATTTCATTGTGTCTGCGTGTTCATTTTTATTTTAATTTGTTTTGTTAGTTTTCATCCATTAGTAGGTATTCTTAATAAAGAATGTGACGTTATTTAGTTGTTTTTAAAGGTATCCAATATTTTTGCTTCCTTTAAATGACGTATTTTTTCTTGCAATTTGTTTCATAGATTTGTGGACAGAGTTTTATCTCTGTAGAAATTATTTCGTACTAATTAACCTAGGTTTTAACATACCTAATTCTTACACAAATCGAATTTGCACGTTATTAAATTTATGGCCCAAATTATTGCTACAACTCATGCATAGACGATTCCAATTAATTGTTGATCTGCTATAAGATTAAGTATAAATGGTTCTTAGAAATTTCGACATGAAATTGAATGCAAGCAAACAATCAAGTTAAACTAAAATAACAAGTTGTTTTACAGTTGCTTTAATTTCAAGCGAAATACACACAGACCAAACCGACGAAATAAAGTTTATATACATCAAATGAAATGTAAACCTTCATCACATTAACTTGGGATCTAAGTATGCAGATAAGGAAAGTTCAACGATTTTATGTGGGAAAAGCGAAAATATATTCAAAGATCATATCAGCCAGTGGAAAAGCAAATTCTCGAACCGCCCTTGGAAAAGATATGTAGATGAATGTTTAAACAGAAAGTGATTAGACTTTCGATTTATGTGGACGTTTCGTTTCGTGATAACTGTAACTTTTTATCCAGCTACATTGAAGCTGGCTACAATACATATTTCGGAAACAACGGTTATACCATAACACCAAGACACAAGAAAATATGGAATAGTTTGTTTTTTTTTTTATATTGACCCATCTACATTTGTCAGATTGTGAACATCGTTTTTTTTTTAAACAATTGGATTTGGCGGCACCCGAAACGTAAATCGTCCTAGGTATGTACGAATCACGGACAAATTGGACCAAGAAACTTTTCTAAATCAAAGAACAAATTGAATGGTTTATCTTAGGAATTTCTTCTCTTCTTATTTTAGGAAGTTAACTATTATAATAATGTCTTCAAGGATTTTTTTAGCCTAGATTTTTCCTGTTATTTTTATATTGTAAAATATATAATAAGTTACAAACAAATAAGGTACAAACCTTAATAAATTGGTAAATTCTAAGCAAAACTCGGTCAACCATACAGTCATGAGCAATGAAATGTAAACACTTGAGCTTTTAGACCGTCGTAATACGGTTTTTTTTTTATATTACACTTCAAGATTGACCTCATCCCACCTGATGTTAAGTGGAAATGAGGTCCTAGCTTAAGGGCGATAAGTAGAGCATAATAAAGCTGTTACTGGACTTGTCGCTCTTACCTTGAAGGCTAAACCCCTACTACTAATGTAGCAACCCCCAGGAGCTCTGGAAACCTTACTCACACGCAGGAACACAACAACACAGAAGTGATTGTTATTTGGCTGCGGTCTTCTGTAAGGTGGAGGTATTTCACCAGTCGGGCTGCTCCAGTTCGAGCGATAAATCGCTATGCCATTCTCTTATTTCATTTAAAATGAAATAAGAGAATGGTTCAGTTTAAAATGAAGTTGTATATATGTATGTAGACGTGACTGTAGGTTCTATTGTTTATTCATCGTCCCCAATCCCGTTAGTAAGTATCCCAACAAACATTGGACATACACGTTCAATACTAAATTACTATAATTTAAGCATGTATAAATTTCAGGTAACAAAAGTCCACAGGTCTCCGCCCTTGTATTGACTCGTTATGCTTGCCGACCCATCCACAACAAATAAATTGTGCCACTTACTACCAGCGGACACGAAACTAAAGTTTGTACCTAGATAAAGCCACTGAAGTTGAGTCGCGGTAGGTGCCAAAATTAATTAAAACAAACAAATAACATGTCATGTTTTTCTTCTATGGTTTTCCGGAAATAATTTTTAAATTGTTTATAGAGCTTCACACTGGCTCAGTTAGAAGAGCAGCACACTCTGTAAGATCTTGGAATCGATATTAACACTGTGATAAAAGATAAAAAAATTATGTCGCTGTTCAATGGTTTTGCGGGAGTTTGGGAAGGGTATTATTAGGAGCGTGGAGAAACATCTTGCGGGCGAGTACGGATCGTCATATCCATCCGTTACATACCTACTATCCGTTAGCATCTGTTATCGGATAGGATGTAACGGTATCAAATGCGTTATCATCGCGATGTGGGTTCCTCTCTTGCTTACCATCAGGCTGGAAGGAGACAATATACTGTACTTCCATAAAAAACCAATTGGGATTTTCTTTCTCATACCTTTGCCTCTTACTTTTTAACGATAAATTCTATCCGACCCATCAACCTCATTCAACATCCTAGTCAACATCCTTATTGAAACATAACATTTTTGAGAAATAAAGATGAGACGGCGCACCCCAAATTCCGTAGCCCTTGTTCTATTAGTCGCCGCTGATAAGGTGTGTAAAGCTTAATATCGATACTTTAGAACTTACTTTAACCATTTAAAACTTATATCGCTTATCTTAAATTAAATTTCTTCATAGGACTGTCGCAGTCTAGGCTAGAACTATAAACATGTTTGTTGCGCAAACCTTGTAGACTATACAATAGCAAATACAAATAAAATTTGACGCCTTCCGTAGCCGAGAGGCGACCGTGCCGGACTTTGGTGTCGCGCCATCTCTGAGGTTCCGGGTTCGATCCCCAGTCGGGTCAGTATGGTAAACGAACTTTTCTGTATTGTCTCGGGTCTGGGTGTTATGATACCGTAGTTGTTTCTGATTTCTGATACACAAGTGTTTTAGCTACTTACTACAGAATCAGAGCAATGTATGTGATGCTGTCCAATATTTATATTTAGGTATATTTAATTTATATAACAAAATATGTGATCCGTTTCTAAAAAAATACTCAAATATTCTTTATAGAAACCGAAATATTTAATCTTCCCTTGTAGTGTGAGATTCGAACCCACGATCTCCATGTAACGCACGTGCTGCTCTTATGACAAGCTTGCAAGGGCAGTTTTTTTTTACTAGCTGACCCTTCAGACGTTGTACTGTGTAAGACAGCACAACGTCTGAAAGGTCAGCTACGTCCGACGACTATTTAATTCGAATTCAACCCATTTTCTAATTCGACGCGCAATTTTTAAAAATTGTCTTTCTTTTTAGAGCCTTCCACTGACAATAATAACAAACACAAAAAAAAGTAAAATTAGTCCAGCTGTTCACGCGTGATGGCGTGGCCAAGGGTTGGTAATTGGGATTCATTTTACATATATATAAAAGATAAATACAATATAGTACTAAGTAGGACTTTAATTTCTTTCTGAATTGCTTAAGCTCCAATTTCAATATTGTAAATAGAATTGAACAAGTGTGACTTTTCACATAAATTTTCCCACTCCACAGCAAGAGCTAGCGAACTTTCACTAACTTAAACACTTGTAAAAACGTTTCTAAAAATAAACATGAGTCGTTCTTTTGAGTTAAATCCTACTCAAAAGAACGATTCATGTTTATTTTTGTCACATAGGTGCCCACTGAGCACTTTGTATAAAACACTCGACCATTTACAAGAGCGCCTGTGAAGCTAAGATAAGCAATGCTCTCTAATTGTGAATTGTTGCCCTTTCAAACTCGCAGCGTTTCGTGCACTTTAATTGAAACGAATGCTTACTCTGACTGGCTTGGAACGATGGATAGTGAGCTGGCTGAACCAAGATCAACGTAGGGTTATAGGTTCGAACCTAAGACAAAGATTACTATGCTAAAAAAAAAATACTGTGCCTGGGACTAGCTGTTTATTCATTTAATCACTAGCCACCGCCGACAACTTTGTACGTATGGAGTTAGTTACTTACACTTCAAAAAATCCCCCTCCCCCCCTTCTGGGGTACAACTCCTCCATGAATAAAGGGATGATTTTATATATATATTCTAATTAATTTATATAGTATGTGTATTATTATCGTATATTTATAAGATACCGTAATGTTATTTTTAATTCTTATTTTATTGTTGTTTAAAATGATTTCTTTTTTTTCTTCCCTGTTACCGCACCCAAATACAAACTATCTGCATGGCCCAAGGTTTGACTGGTAGAGAATGCCCCTTAGCATTAAATCCACCTGTTGTACCTATTTGTGCAATAAAGTTTTTAAATAAATAAATAAATGATTTTTGAAAAAATGTTTTACGACTTTCGACGAAGAACTTTCAAAGTTCGTTTATATAAATCCTTTATCTATTTATCTGCTTATAATTTTCATATTTCAATTGGATTATTAACAGTTTTAGAATATACAAACTACCCTGTATTGTCATGCTGCAAAATTAAAAGAGTACCTACCTATTAAGGTCAGCTTTTTTTGTAATGAAAATTGCACAGTTTCTTGCCGGTATCTTATCTATGGTTATATGTCCCGAACTATATGTATAAAACAAAAGCTACTTCCGGACTTTTCTTCATACAGGCAAGCAAAAGTCATGACTAATTTTGATTAAAGTGACTTTGTTAAAATCATGTTAGAAGACGCGCTGCCTAGAATATATGCTACTGCTATAAAGGCTATCAAATGTTACTGACCTGCTGATAGAAGTGGCTCTCCTGTCTATCGGGCCTCAGGCCCAAGGCCAGGCCTAGATAGGCCAGAGTGAGGATTACCGACATTCCCAGCGATATCGACCGGGATATCGGCATCATTGTATGCACCATCTGAAACCAAACACTACAATTTAACTCT
Source organism: Glyphodes pyloalis (assembly GCA_037074685.1). Taxonomy (NCBI): domain Eukaryota; kingdom Metazoa; phylum Arthropoda; class Insecta; order Lepidoptera; family Crambidae; genus Glyphodes; species Glyphodes pyloalis. Next base: position 17,186,590 of record JAYKKO010000006.1, on the reverse strand, counting down.
TGTTTGCACTATTGTAACCTCAACATTATTATAAGCACTATGAAATCCACATAAATAAATATTGGACAACATCACATACATTGCTCTGATTATGTAGTAAGTAGCTTAAGCACTTGTGTTACAGATATCAGAAACAACGACGATACCACAACACACAGACCCGAGACAATATGGAAAAATTCGTTTTACCATATTGACCCGACCGGGGATCGAACCCATGACCACAGAGATAGCGCGATGCCAAAGTCTGACCAGCTCGCCTCTCGGCTACGAAGGTTGTCACAAATAAGATTCCTTACTAACATTGTAACCTTAGGTGTAAAAAAAATATAAAGTGGGACGTCGAAATAATACAAATTTTATAAACACATCGAGGGTTCCCTGGTCAAACCCGATAAGTGACAAAAATTGAGAATTTTAGTTATAAATGCAGTTCAGATGCACTTTTTTTGCTCTTTCTAATGGTATATTCCAATAAGCCGAGTTTCAATTTATCACAAAGATACGCTTCACTAAGAACCCAATAAGTGCTACTTTTTTCTTTTTGACTAATGCATAAACAACATAAGTATATTTAAAGGAATCTTTTTTAAATTAAATTAGATGAAGAACCCAATAATGTATATTTATTGGGTTTTAAGACAAATATATTTTAGGAAATTAAACTAAGTGAGTTAAGGTAAGACAAGTTATTTGCACTTATTGGGTTTTTATACCAGAGAAATTCTGAATTAACGAGGTTTTACTTAAAACTAAAATCCATCAACACATTTTGTTGGGTTTTACTATTATAATATTAAGTATACAAACAAATTTAATCATTAAGCTAAAACCCAATAAGTACTACTTATAGTGTTTTACTTCAAGCAAATATTAGAAATGACATATGAAAAGCATACTTATCGGATACTCGCACGAGCAGATATCAACATTGGACTGTAATTTTATTTGGGGAAGAACCCAATAAGTAGATATGACAGTAGACAGGTGGTGATAGGATCGCGAACGTCGACCTTCGTTTGGTTGCATTGCACGTAATTTTGACAAAATAATCATACTCTCCGTTTATTCAAACGAAATAGCATCATCTAGACTCCGGAATAGGGAACTTATTGGGTTTTACCTCTAACCAATTTAGGTTACAATATTTACGTACTTAGAAATATTTTTAATGGAAGGATAGTAAGATATTGGGTTTCACGTCTTGCTTTTTATTTTTGTTTTACGTACTTATAATTACAAGGTTTTAAAATAAATTTACACTTTTTACGTATGAATAAGATGATGCTAATTCCGGTTTTCCTGTCCTCAGCTTAATGTTCCATTGCAAAATAAAAATAGCAGCATTTATGTGCAGATTTATATCAATGGTACTATTGGTTGCATGGTTTAAATTTAAATCTAATATTTTTTTAAAGTATTTATTGACACTATTATGCAATTTTTTTATTTATTCAGCAAGATCAGAGGGTTATTTTTCTCACGTGCCGTGACCCTGTGCTTTTTGGGGGCGTGATCTGTTACAAATCTCTAAATAATCGGAATTAGGTCAATTTTACTGTACCTATGTTCGTGGAATATTGTTCTGCTTTCTCCTTGCAAGATTATCTTTGGAGCAAATACCAATTACTCGTCAGAACTTGATAAGTCACAAAAAGATATTGCCACGCAGATGAATAGTATCGTCAAGCATATTTTTTTGATGACAGACACATGTATTTTTTTTAAATCATGTTACATACATATAATATGATGTTTATTGGTAACTTTACCTTTGTTTCCAAAATTCAGACGTCAATATTTTTTTTATATAAAAACGCGGTACATTGTCTCCTTCCAACCTAATGGTAAGCAAGTGAGGAACCCACATCACGATGACAACGGATTTGATTTCGTTATGCCCTATCCGTTAGCATCGCCATACTGGCCAGCATTATGCTTCTTCACGCACCTTTTGAAGGAATTCAAAGGTTAGAATTATCAAACTTTTTGGTTCGCGATGGAATATTTTCCACGGTGAAGCGATAACATCGTTGGCCGGCTCTTGTAGTTTTGTAAAGGCAAAGGGAAGGCGGGATAAGAGAAAACAGTTTTTCGGAACACTCACCGAGATAAAAACGATAAAAGACAGTCAATAAACTAATGTCTCTACGAAATTGAAGAGGATCAAGGTTCTCAGTAACCTCTTCAACATTGATAATGCGCACAGCCCTTTGCTGTAACCAATCAAGACCATCCATAAGGTATTTGGCGGAACCGTCCCAGAGATACAAGCAGTAGTCCAGACAGGACTTGACTTGAGTCTTGTATAAAAGACAAAGCTGGTCCGGCGTGAGAAAACAACGCACTCTATTCAGGATCCCCTGTTTTTTGGATGCTTATCAGATAAAGGAATTGGGATATTTTGTCGAAAGTCTGCACTCTTGGGTTTTCTCGGCATTGAACTGGACCTGGTTATTTGAAACCCATTGGCTCATGAGGCTCAACACCCGATCCAGTTTAACGATAAAATTCTCCAGTACGTCCTCCATTACTGCGTTGCCAGCCGAAGGCCAACCAAGGTTTCTTCCATTGACCGTACTGTGATCAGCATAGCAATGTATGTTTCTAAGCAGTGGCATATCATTTATATGAAGAAGGAAGAGGGTGGGCGATAAATACGCATAAACTGCGATACGCATCCGTCAGACACGATGTGAATTCTACGTCACGCAGAAAGCCGGAAATCCAGTCACAAAGCCGTGTGGGTAATCCATATACCGTAAGCTTGGAAAAAAGAGCTTTGTGCCAGACCCGATCAAATGCCTCGGCAATTGTCTCCCCCCTGAGATGCGTCATATACGCTAGGAGATCAACCATCGATCGTTTCGGCCTAAAGCCGAGTTGGAGATCATTAATTAAGGAGTGATCATCTAGGGAGCAGACCAACCGGTTATAGATAATTCGTTCCATGACTTTGAACAGCACTGCGGTCGTGGCAATAAGGCGGTAGTTTGATGGGTCTAATCGGTCGAAAACTATGATGAAACAAATAATTCCCAAAGAAAATCATACCTGTTATTATCCTCTAAATTTAAACAATAAATAAGTATATAAAAAGAGTATAAAAATAAGTAATAACCTAATGCGAACATAATTACGAGTGTTTTTTGCCTGGAATTAATAAAAACTTAAGTGATTAAATCGGTTTTTTCTCTGAGGTGAAACCCAATAAGTCGGCACCCTTTACCAAAAAAAAATTTTTTACAGCAAAATTGTAAGCATTAGAAGTAAAATAAATATGAAAACTAAATCTTTATGAAATATCATTAGTAATAAAACTCAAAATTGTGGACATTTACTTATTAAAATGCACTTTTACTGTTTACAAACCTTTAACATCGATTATCTCAGAAGTATGTTTTTGGCACTTATCGGGTTTGACCAGGGAACCCTCGACATACCAGATATTAAAATTAGGTAAACAAATTATACTATGGCTACTGAAACTTAAGATATTTAATTTATAGCAGCAATAATCAAATTGTACATATTTTAAACAACTACGTTATCTTTTCCAGACTTCATTGAAATATGGCCGGAAATGTTTGAAACCTGTTCGTTATAGTTTCAGCCCACATTGTTTCTTTTCATCTTCCGTTAAATTTATTAATTAGACATGAATCATTTGTCTAGAAATAGGATTTACCAAGTTCCCTTTTAACTCTAGCAAAAAAGAAGAAGAAATAAAAACTGTTAATTTCAAATCTTACTTAATTGGTATTTAAATAGAAATAACTTTAATTTTACTTGACCTTACATTTATTGTTCATTTCACTATAAAATGTAGACCAGAAAGTAAAACTTTTTTTTCATATTTTTGTTGCCATATTTTTATTTATTATTTAAACATAAGTCAGATTGACGGTCATGAGTAGGTTTAGCTGTTAAACAGATCTTCTAGTTCAGTCATTAGAAAGAACGTCCAAAATCGCCTTTAGTTTTAAAAATCATACGGTTTGCAATACAAACACAGCCTAGAAGCGGTAGTTTTGATGTTACGAAAAATAGTCGCATTTTAGTTTCGGCGTTATAGCTAAAAGTTAGTAAAGGGTAGGTACTTTTTTATCTCTATAATCTCTTATGGACTATTTCTGAGATTTGGCATGTCGTTGAGACTATTTCACGACTATTTTTTGGAATCTAAACCAATTCGATAGACTCTACGGTGAATGCACCAGAGGTGAGGATTACAGCTTAACGTTCAAGCTGACTAACCTTTATTTCCTCATTAACCTTTAGCTATAACGCCGAAACTAAAATGCGACTATTTTTTTTTACTTGTACCACTATTTATGACTATTTCAGGAGTATTTTTTAGCGTTGTCAAAATTCGTTTGCATTAAGGTTTTAAATATGAGGATTCCAGCTTGAAGGAGACAATAGTTCCTGAGTTTAGCGCGTTCAAACAAACAAACTCTTTAAATTTACAGTATTAGTCTGTATTAACTAACAGAATCTGTATTGTGTATTTTAAAGTTTAGGAACCAATCGATTGAACAAATTAACAAACCTACAACTATGGACGAGTATTATGGACGAGTAGTAATGTACGAGTAGGTAGTAGGTAAATCTCAAAAGTTATTTTTAAAGCATCCAACGAACGCACCATAAATAACTTTTATTTGCATTTAAAAGGTAAAGAAATAAACAGTGTAGTAAATTACGTTAACAGAGAAAAATGTTGCGCTGCTTAAAATAATTTATTTGGCTCGTGTAAGAAAATGCGAGCAGGTTATGGGGATTTTAAAAATAAAGTTCTTGAGGTGGAATAATTTGATTGGGCGAGAATGGATTGAACCTACCTGTCAGACATTATCACTTTTTGACTGAGATAATCTAAGGCGTAGGCGTAAGTAGTGTTATAGAATTTAATATGTTCTATGCCTACTTAATACTATTATGAAAGAGTTTGTTTGCGTGTTTGTATATTTCAACGCGGTAATAGATATCAGAAACTATCCGACCGAATTTATAAATTATTACTGCGTTGAATATACCATGAGACATAGAGATTTGTAGGTTGTATCGTAACATAAATATTTTAATAAGTATCTGCGACATGGTGTCAATTTTATGTTAAGTTAGCACCTAAGATTCTATTGTGCTTTGAAGTTCTGTAGGTACTAGAACAAATTTGTTCTATTTTTTTTATGTTGCACTTCAAGATTGACCTCATCCCACCTGATGTTAAATGGAAATGAGGACCTAGCATAAGGGTGACAAGTACAGCATAATAAATCTATTACTGGACTTGTCACCCTTACCTTGAAGGCTTGACCCCTGCTACTAATATAGCACCCCCCAAGAGCTCTGGAAGCCTTACTCACACGCAGGAACACACAGTGATTGTTTTTTGTCTTCTGTAAGGTGGAGGTACATCACCAGTCGGGCTGCTCCAGTTCAAGCGATAAATCGCTATGCACTGCCTCTCTTAAAATTCAATTCAAACTACTATTTCCTCAGATAGCGTGTTCAAGCAAACAAAAAATGTTTCCAGTAATTAGTGTGGATAAGGATGCCGATGCACAAATAGCCTAGTGATTGGTTCACTGTGCATCGATTAAAAAAACCTATCGCTACTCGATTTGACGATGAACGCGTCCAAAACAAAAATACTAGGTATGTATTTCTTGTGCTGGTATAAAAAAATATATTAAAAACAAAATTTAATCATTATTTATGGGGGCTCCCGACTCCCATGCAACAAAGGTGTTTTTATTTGGCCTATTTTGCTTGATCTTCATAACGACAAACTGAATATTTACAGTATCTTTATTTTAAATTTATTTTAACTTTAAAAATAAAATGGTACGAAACCCTTGATGCGCGAGCCCGACTCGCACTTGGCCATTATAAATTTTGTAAACAAAGGAGCAGTGGTACTAAACCCTTTTTTTTACACAATCACAAGAAATTAGTAAATTCAGCAAAAAAAGTCACACGAAACGCTTGCAGTTGAAATATTAGTTATAATGCCTAAGATTTAAGGATGGTACAAAGTCCGAATAAATGTAAATAAATAAATAAACATGCTTTAGAACGTTAGGTCCCATACAAAGTACCTATTTACTTAGACAAATAAATGTAACAATTTCCTCAAAAATCATATTCCACAGACCAAAGACATGAATATCAAATAAAAGTGACTTACGAGCAAATTGCATCAGCCTTTATTCGAAACTTCTCACAGAGCGGGCTCATTGCAAATTGGATTTCGAACACATATTTCTTTTTTCAAACGTGCCACCCGACGAATTGTGGCGCTGTGATTGCCACCATTCGAATATTTCGAATGTCGCTCGTTCGAACATTCGATTTTAACAAGTGACTTTGATTGTGCATCGATTTAAGTTGGCTGGCCACGCGAAACCATAAATCTGACGGAAAAATAAAAAGAGTTTTCTTTCTTTTAATGTTCTTCGCTTGAAGATTGTGAACATACAACCTCTTTGCGCAAACAAAAACAGAACGTAATGTGGTGCTAAAACAAAGTAAGCACGCTTGTTCCATTTTCAAAGGGGTCTTTTATTATAAAGCATGTAGGTAGCTTAGTTCTTACGTTAATTTTCTTGTTTGCGCTGTGTAACGTTAAATGCTGGAAAGATCAATTAAAATCCAGATAAAATTAAATGTACGATTAAAGTACAATAACATTTGTCAAATGAGTTAACATTCATGGTGTTAGATGATTTTAATCGAATTTTCGCGATTATGCCATTCATTTTGCGAGAAGTGAAATCAAAATCGCTTAATACTTGTATGTAGGTAGTATTTTAGCGAGTTATATGTGACATTTCATTGAATATTTCTAATTAACTTGATATAAATTAGGTACTGGGTAGCTTTTATTCTGATTGGGTTTTAGTTGAGTTTTAGAGGTTAAATAAAATAATATTTGTATTAATATAATTTATTGACGAGCCGAGAGGCAAGCGGGCCGGATTATGGCGTCGCGCCATCTCTGAGGTTCCGGGTTCGATCCCCGGTCGGGTCAATATGGGAAACGAACTTTTCTATATTGTCTCGGGTCTGGGTGTTGTGGTACCGTCGTTGTTTCTGATTTCTGTAACGCAAGTTGTTAAGCTACTTACCACGGAGTCTGTTATTATGCATGTTACAAAGACACCTACGTAGAACTTTATCTACTATTTGTAGATAAGTTAAATTTCACATACCCATATAATAAAACCATATAAAAAAATTTAGTTAGTGAATGGTTTGACGTTAAAACTTCAAATCACCAATAAAGGAAAGGCTTTCATGGGTGATCAATGCTCTTATTACATTTTAGCAACGATTTCGCAATCTTACTGAAACGATTCGAATTTTTCCAAAATTCCTATCTGATTTACATGGATGTTTAAAATTGTGTAATGCTTCACGTCGCATTTAATACATTTAGTATTTACGGTGTCCGTAAACGAGAGGCAAGAAGGTCATCGCCAACTCTGAGGTTCCGGGTTCGATTCCCGGTCCTAACGGAACCGCTAAAGGTTTGCCTTTTATAAAAAACACAACTTTGTGTTGTGTTTTTTATTTTACAAGATTATGACACTATACCGTTTTTAAAAAGACTTAATTTGTTTTCAAAAAGTGTTATCTTAGTCTACCATCGCATAAAAGCAAACAAAACGGACCCAGTGTGGACCTGACTGGGCATAATCGTATCTAATTATAGTGATGTGAACGTTTCGAGTCATCTCATTTCGAGTCCCTAGACGATTTAACACTGTCCCATTCGCGTTTCGTCACGCATAAATAATTTATTTAAAAAAACCATGTTGCAGTTGGTACAGCAATAAAAAATAAAACATCGTATTTTTAATAGATAGGACGTTATTTATTGTCGTTGAATTTTAAATAATATATTAAAAGTTTATTTTTAAATATTATAATATAATCATCATGTTGATATTGAAATAATACACTAACTATTAAAAGCAAGTTATTAACTTGCTTAAAAGTTTCTAGAAACAATAGTTCAACTTGCAGGTTTAAAATGTTAAAAATATTTTTTGTCAGAGTAGGATTCTGTCCCAGAATGCAAATGAAACCGGTTGTGAATGGGACCATTTTTCAATTCATAGTGAAATGTTAAGTACGGTATGCGTCAAACCCGTCTCAAGATTGACGAAGAATCTGATTTCAGCAAGCTTTTTATTTGACGTCTCTTGTTAGTTATTATGTATGGGACAAAGATGTTAACTAAAAACCATATCTCCTCTACCGATTGATCTGAAATTTGTGTATACTTATGTAAGTAAGAAGAATAAGAATAATAATTTATTTTATTATCACACACAATCAATAAACAATACACAGACAAAAAAATGACACGATCAGATAAAAGGTAAAGTAAAAGTAAATTAGCAAACAAAGAAAAAAAAAATAAAAAACAAAGTGATTGCGCAGCTAATAAGGTCCCAGCCTCAGCATAAGCTGCCACGACATTGGATGCCGTAGGAGTGCTGGTATTCTGGTGGATCCTTTAGCTGAGTGGAATAATGACAAAAAGGAGAGAAGAAAAGAGAGGAAAAGAACAATAATATTAAAATCGTTTTTTGTAAATGTCTTTTGCAAAAAAATATATCTATCTATCTCCATACATTTTACAAGCCTAACAAAAATTCAACAGGCAGGTTAAATTCATCTGACATTAATAAACGCAGTTTTGATGAATTTCATAGGACAGAAAATAGCTTTTGTTACCCAAATTTGATTATTTTTCGTCCGCAAAAACCTTTAACATCTTTCGTACCATATTTAAAGCAAATTATTCTATTTTTTTTTTCTTTAAATTACCATTTCTATTTTCTATTATATTTCTATTTATTTTTTTCTTTTTTATATTTCTACTTCTTTTTATTTTTTCTATTTCTATTTCGAGGTCCTATGAAAATTCGAGTCCCACAATCGTTCCGGGCTAAAACTCGAAATTCCAACAAAGTCGCATTAGCATACCACTCGGCCAGTTTTAATAAAGAAAGGTGTCGCCCTAAAGTTCCCGGTTTAATCAAAAACAGAGGTGAAAGATTTCGCCAACGAATTTTATTCAAAGCCGGAGGTCAAGCGCTGAAATGAAAATCGTAATGAGACAAGTTACTCAATAACGAGCCCTGATAGTTACTTACTTTTTTGTACTTAATTATAAAGTTACGAGATGAGAAATGTGAGGATCATTTTAATTCATTTGAAAGTTCCAAATATCTTGCGCTGGAAGGAAATGAGGAACTTTGATCTTGTTGAAAAAAATTTAGACTTTGAACTTTTGATTTGAAAGGAAATTGTAAATTAGTTTACTTGTAAGTAAATTACAAAATATTATGGTTTACGTTACTACGTCAATTTTTAATAACACACGTAACTCAAATAATGGTGTTAACTCATCCAGCGAAATTCAAAACTAAGAACTATAATATTCCTCAGTTTTTTATTAAGGTCTCCGATATGAAAATAAATAAAATAAAAATAATAATATATATATATATATATATATATATATATATATATATATATATATATATATATATATATATATATATATATATATATATATATATATATATATATATATCTATCTATCTCCTGAGATAAGCGTGTTCAAACAAAGAAACAAACCCTTCAACTTTATTATATTAATGTAGAATTTTCATTATTTATTTGTGCATGTCTGATAACATTAACATCCAAACAGATTCCGTGAGCTATCCTGTATCGCCTTCCAACTATTATCATTAATCGTCCCGGCATTCAGTACTTGTGTTCCCATCGCTCCAGTGATCGTATGATTAATTAGTAGTTAAGTGTTTGCATATTCTAACCTTCAAACTAATTGTAAATTCCCATTAATTTGAGCCGTGGGAGGCGGGCTATCAATTCTGAACGTGAGGACGAAGATTGATGATGACGTGGATAGAATTAAAGAAGATAATGTTACTGTTTAGTATTTGAATTTAGTGGATAAGGGAAATATCGGCTCTAAAGATGAAAAATCATCGCTTACGATAACTTGCGGTTAGCTGAGCTCAGAGGAGCACACGCTATACGTGAAGGCTGTGTGTTTGAGCCCCTCACTGCAAGGGGAGATGAAATGTATGTAATCGATTTTATTTTAGTTTCTTCTTAGTATATGTTAACCGTCACTCAAATAGGCTGCACCATAATACCAGCGCTGCAGCAGCCTTGCGTCGCTGCAGCATATAGTTGAGGTGTGGCCTAGTTGACCACTTACCCATTTAGTCTTTTGTTTTTGTTGCTATTTATTTCATGTTTGTTTTTGTTTTTACTTCTTTCTGTACTTCTTCTTGTTTTTAGTTTTTATTTTATTTGTGTAAATTTGTATCTTCTGTGTAGTGGTCAATAAATGTATTTTCTTTCTTTTCTTTCTTTCTTTCTATTATTTTTATAGTACTATACGCCGTACTAGCGAACTTTAAATATTAGAAAGAGAAAAATTGTATCTCCCCTTGCGGTGCGGGAATAGAACCCACGACCTTCACGTATCGCGCGTGCTGCTCTTACCAACTGAGCTAACCGCAAGTTATTGTAGGCGATGAAATTTTTCTGCTGTATCAACCGTTAGCCTTTCGGTAAGTGCCCTCTGTCGAATATGTTTAGAACTACATACTTATCGGCCCGTGAAGGTCGTGGGTTCTATTCCCGCACCGCAAGGGGAGATAATTTTTTTCTGTTTCTAATATCTAATATGAAATGTATTTGTTTCATTAAAAATATTTAAAGTTCGCTAATGCGGCGTGCAGCATTATACAACACTTTAAAATCTATTTAGACGCTAAGAATGGAATGTCTAAAGTAACTAAACAATTATACGCCTCAAATCCTATATAATTTATGACACAAAATTGCTATATGTACTGTAAACTTTAAGAGAAATAATTTAATGTTAAATATTGCAACTAAACTTTATTGAATGATTATATATATTATATATTATTATATTATATATTGTATAAGCACTTGTGTTACAGAAATCAGAAACAACGACGGTACCACAACACCCAGACCCGAGGCAATATGGAAAAGTTCGTTTCCCATTTTCTCGGCTACGGAGTGTAAAGTAAATACATAATCAGAAATAGCCAGTAAATAAAATGCTGCTCTTTCGTTCTTCAATAAATAGTTTCAACGAATTCAATGAATCGCCGACTTTAACCAATTATTTTGGTCTGGACGCTGTTCGATGGATAGTATCATCAAATAAAATAAGTTTTAATAAATGTGATTTTAAAGTACATTGTTAAAGTACAGCTCTGATTGAAGCCGCTGAATTCATTTGTAAGTTCAGTGATCAATATAGTACTTAAATATTTGTTAAAAGCTTGTTACTTTCGTAAGATCGCGCTTCAAATTAGTATTTTTTTTTAATTACTATTTATTTGTAGCTGTAGTCCCGTCATTATTTTAAAATTACGTCATTACTACGGATAGTGAAGGGACCTCTCTTTAGATAGATACATACACTTTATTGCACAGAAAAATTTACAGAAATTGGTTTTACAGCTATATTCAAGTACAATTTAGGCTGTCTTATTGCTAGATAGCAATCTCTTCCAGACAACCTTTAGGTAGAAGAATTTAATAAATAAATAAATATTTCATTGTAAGGCCACATTATTTTCTTATCTAAAATAATAGTGTTGCCAAACTATAAACGATAAAGTTTTGGATATTTTTCATCTTAAAAAGGAAGTATAACTAGAAAATATTTTTTAAATATTGGAACCGGGCATTGGTCAGTTGAATATATAGAAAGTTGAGTATACTGATACATACTATGTGGGCAGATATATTTAACTCTAGTATTTCATTTATTAACATATAGATAGCATTTAGTAAATATAATACTCATTGATGTACGGTCAACAGCACGTCAAGGTGAAAACTTGCAGTTCAAAATTAGTTCTTATGTCAACGAGACATGGGCGGTACAAGTTCAAAGTGATGTACAGGGTACACCAGAGAAACTTACTTATTTGAAAAAATTCCCGCGCGGTGAGTTGGGCGGTTAGAGGGGCGAGAGGGGGCGTATCTAGAGGGGAAGTTCCTAAGTTTTTTTCTCCTTCCAGTCAGTTGCCATCATGTATCATCATCATGTGGACTAGAGAGCAGCGGGCCTTCGCAGTCGAGAGCTTCTTTTCTAACGGTCGCTCACTTGATGCTACGCAACATGCTTTCCCCGCTCGCTTTGAAATTCCTCCTCACAGATTCGATTCTGTCGTGGGTTAACTCATTTTGGGAGTGTGGGAGTGTCGCTAAACCCAGAAATGGACTTCAACGGACCATCAGAACCCCGGAAAATATCAAAAGAGTGAGGCAGTCAGTTGTGCGTTCTCCCCGACGTTCGGCTCGCAAACACGCAGCTGCTATGGGAATTTCTGACACCACTGTTTAACGAATTCTGCATGAAGACCTTCAATTTCATCCCTAAAAACTGGCTGTTGTGCAAGAATTAACTGAACGCGATTTTGTTCCCCGACCGACTCAGAGGCGATCTCCAATGGCTGCACGTTCTCCAGATTTGACTCCATGCGATATCTTTTTATGGGGTTATTTGAAATGCCTGGTTTATGTCGATCGACCACGGACCATAGCACACCTCAAGAACAACATTCGACGCCATTGCCAACATACCGATTGATATGCTGCAAAGAGTGGATACGAAAATAAAAAATCGACTTCATCAGTGTATGCGCAATGAAGGTCGCCATTGATCCGATGTCATTTTCAAGACTGCATGAAAAAAAGTATTCTCAAATAAAAAAAATTAAAACAATAACTGAAGTACTTTTGTTTTTATTGACCTTTCAAATAAGTAAGTTTCTCTGGCGCACCCTGTATAATGAGTGTACTCACTACTATACTTAGTTTGTCGTACTTTAATCATACGACTAGTGTCATTTCAATTTAGATTCACTGCTGAGTAGACCCAATTAATCTGAGCTGTCATAATACACCCACAAACGCTAACTCTTTTAATTGGTTTGAGCCAACGATTCCGTTTAAAGTCCAGCAAACCGATTTGGCCGTTCTTGATAAAAAAGTTTTAGGTCGAAAATTTATTCGGAAGCGAAAAAATCACACAATCATGAACCAATAAAAGTTCGTAGATTGAAATATTGATACGGACAGCCGATCTCGAAAGAAATTAAGAATTCAATATTTCAAATACATAATCTTATTCCATCTTCAGGAAAATTTATTTGCCTTCAATATTCATAAGATAAGTGGAATTATAATCGTTTGGGTTTAAATATTGAATTAAGACTCGCTCTCTCCATTGTGTACAATTACTCCGATATTTATTTATTATGCTGACGAATTTTGACTCTTGTTGACGAATAAACCGTTTGAATTTTAGATGCGATTCATCTGATTCTTGTACTTGTTTGTTGAATACGAAATATTTACTTTAATATTCTCATTAGATTTTAGATTTTATGTCTACCGCATAGAATTTCATATACACGTTCCAATAACCTCTAGGGACAATACATTTTCCACTTCATAACTTTACAGACTCGCTTTTTGACAGGTTATTCTATTGAACTAAATTTATTGGGTTTAGTATCGTGTGAAACTTGATTAACCGTATTTATTCATTAAATACTTGAGCAGAAAATCTCTAATATTTAATATTCAAAGGAGACATTAACTGATCACGATATTTAGATTTTTTTACTCGAATCAAACGTAGACTTAATACTTAGTGGTATTTTAAAACAGTCAACTTCATACTTGTTGTCTACGAAAAGTTACTAATTAGAATTTTGCATACACATATTAAAACATTTACACCGAAATATACTACTAATATAAAAAAAAAAACTTAATTAAGATCTGAATAATTAATGGTTGTTATTGATTCAATGTATGTTGACGTTGAAGTTTTTGTAGTGTATTATGAATAATATTTTTTTGGTTAATTACGTATTCATAAAATTTAATAATTTCGCGTTCCATTTAAAATATTTTAAATAAGTTAACTGGTCAAAACGCGAGAGCTAATACGAACAATTTACGAATTTTTTTACTATTATCGTACTTATTCACAAATTCTTTGCATGACCTAAGGCTGGGCTGGTAGAGTATGTCCCTAGTATTAGGCACATGTTGTACTTTCATGTGTTATAATGTTATTATATAAATCCTAAAATTAATAATGAATTTTCAAACCGCTAAGTTTTTGAGAATGCCCCGAATCCACCTGTTGTGCTTTTTTATGCAATACAGTTTTTAAATAAATCATTTTCAAGTCGCTAAGTTGCTCTCAACTTTCTAAAATATCGCAAAAGACGACATAAAGGTGTCTTAGTCGCATGTGGTATTCGAGAGCAGAAAGCTTTGGCTCGTAAACTGTGAAGTTCGAGCTTGCACGAGTTCGTTAAGTTATTGCTTTCAGTACAGGCGCGACGTGAAAAATTGCATTTAATATTTTATCGGCCTCCGTAACTGAGAGGCGAAAGGACCAGACTTTGGTGTCGCGCCATCACTGAGGTCCCAAGTTTGATAGCCGGTCGGGTAAATATGGGAAACGACCGTTTCTATATTGTTTTGGATCTGGGTGTTTTGGAACAGTCGTTGTTCCTGATTTCTGTAACACAAGTGCTTAAGGTACTTACCACAGAATCAGGGCAATGTGTGTGATGTTGTCCAATATTTATTTATTAATATTTATTGGTCTTATAACATTGGGTGGGCGTGTATGAAATTGTGTACGGTCAGCATCCTTAGTTCTTATGCAACTCAGTACTTTGTCACTAAGTTCACTGTACACTGACGAACTATTTACTTACTTATATAGATTGACTTAGATTAAATGTGACAAGGTACAGAAGTCTGTACAAACCAATGACATTATATCGTCTCTCTTTCTATCGGTTAGTAGTTTTTGCGTGAAAACTACTTAAATAATTTGAATGAAGAAAGATACTTTTTTTTTTTTTTTTTTTGACGGGGGGAATGCGTTGATGCACCGTACCGTCACCCCGAGGGAGGGTGACGGCGTGTGTGGGACTCCCTGCCCTGAAAAGGGCAGGACTACCCACTAAACCCCCCGGTTGGACCCTCATCGCCTAAGTGGCGGCGCTGTGGGAAATCGGCTCAGCCTTTGCTTCCACAGCGCCGCCGGCGGAAAAGCCGCTTAAGCGGCTCCGTCTGCTCCCCCCACGGTGTTCGGGGGGAGACTGGGGATGGCCGGTCCAACGGGACCATCCCCACCTCGCTGTGGAGACTGGTGCAATGCCGGCTGAGGTGCCCTCACACCATCAGCCGGCCGGCCCCCACGCGGTAACTGGGCGCGGTCAAATTGGCGCCGCGCCCTAAGCCGCCTTCTTCGGCGGCAGGCAGGAGCGGATGGATCGTCCTCCCGCTCCCGCTCTGCGGCCTCCTTCTGCGACATGACGTCTTCGCAGAAGGAGGCCATCCCTTCCCACGCCGTCTCACTCCCGAGCATAGCCTCGACTATGCTGGGGAGTGAGAGATTCGGCCCCACTGAAGCGCGCAAAGCCGCGCGCTGCGCATCCCAAGCGGGGCACACTAGCAGCGTGTGCCCCACTGTGTCCTCCGCCGCGCCGCAATGGTGGCACGACGGAGACCCCTCGCGGCCGATGCGGTGCAGGTACTGCCCAAAACAGCCGTGGCCGGACAGCACCTGCACCAGCCGGAACGATAGAAATCCCGACTTGCGCTCGAGCCAGCGAATTATTGCTGGCCCGAGCGCATCGAGGGTCCACCGGCTCGCCGGACACTCTAGAAGGCTGCGGGACCACGTTTGAAGCATGTGGTCCCGCGCCTCCCGCTGAATACGCGCCAGGTCCTCCGGGAAGTAGCGCTCCCCGGAGGCCTTCTTGGCGGCCCGCCAATTATAGGCCGCCGCCAGCGCCTGGGCCTCAAGCTCCCAGGGCGGCGTTTGTGCGACCGCACACGCGGCAGCAAAACCCACGGTGCGGTACGCGCGTGCAGCCCTTTGGGCGATCGCCCTTTGGGGGCGGCGCAAACACCTCACATTCTCCGCCCTCTGCAGAGACTCTGCCCAGATGGGGGAGCCATACAGGGCCATACTGCGAAGAATGCCGGCGTAAAGCCGCCGGCATTTGGCCCTTGGCCCCCCAATATTTGGCACGAGCCACGAGAGGGCGTCAGCAGACCGGAGGAGGCGAAGTGACAGGGCCCGGAAATGTGGGCCAAACTGCCACTTCGCGTCCAGGACGAGGCCCAGATACTTCATCTGGGCCCCAACCACGATGCGCACGCCCCCAACGACGATATGGGCGTCGGGTGGGCAGCGCTGCCGAGGCCCCGGGAAATAGACGGCCTCGGTCTTCTCCAGCGCTACCTTGAGCCCAAGACACTCAATGCGCCGAACAACAAGCGCCCCCCCCGCGGCCGCAAGACGGGCCGCCGACCCAAAGTCCTTCCCCCGGGCAGTCAGCAGGGTGTCGTCAGCATAACAAATGACGCCCGTGCCCGGGAGAAGGGCGCCCCGAAGCACCCAGTCGAACCCTATGTTCCACAGGAGCGGACCCAACACCGACCCCTGTGGAACCCCAGCTTGGACGTTGTAGTCGCGTAGGACCCCATCCCTACCGACGCAGGTCACACTCCGGCCCGTGAGGTAATCCCTGATTAGGGTGACCAAGTACTGGGGGACGCGGTGGTGGTGAAGCGCCCCCAAAATGGTCGAGTGGGGGATGGTGTTGAAGGCGTTGGCGATGTAAAATGACACCGCCAGAACACCCTCCCCCCTCTCCCGCGACTCCATCACGGCCGACTTTAATTTGGACAGGGCGTCAATTGTAGATCGCCCTGTCCGGAACCCGAATTGAGCATCCGAGAGGTCCGGGCCAACCTCTCGGAGATGCTCGTTCACCCGCTGGGCGATTATTTTCTCGAACAGCTTACCGGCCTCATCAAGTAGCACTATAGGCCGGTAAGCTGATGGAGAGTCTTGTGGCCTCCCCTCTTTTCGGAGGAGGCAAAGGAGACCCTGTTTCCAGACTGTTGGGAACTTCCCGACTCGAAAGCAAGAGTCGAGAAGTTCCCTCATTCTGGCCTCCATGGCCACAGCGGCCAAGGCCACAATTTTAGCCGGGACCCCATCCGGTCCCGGCGCCGTCTTCTTAGCACGGAGGCAGAGTGCCACCGTGCTAAATTCTTCCTCGGTGATCGGAGGACAACGCTCTTCAATGGGCCCGAAACTGCCCGAAAGGCCCATGACCGGCGGGACAAAGTCGGAGTCACTGTCCGGGAACAAAGCCCGGACGATATTGGTGAGTAACCCCGGCTCAAGGGTCTCGGTTAGTGGGGGACCAATTGGGCGCAACTGGTTACGTGCGGCCCTGTACGGTCTCCCCCACGGATCCTGGTCGAGACCCTCTAACATTTCGGACCGGGCGCGGTCCTTGGCGGTGCCAATCTCCGCCTTGAACCTTTTCTTGACCTCGAGGTAGGCCTCGTAAAGTCGGGCCTCACCTTCGAGGTCACGAACTGCCCGGCGCCGGCTCCGAGTGTAGGCCCTTCGAGCTGCGACGGTCCTGGCCCGGAGAGCAGCGAGCTCCCCCGACCACCAAAAACAAGCGCGCCTGGGGGGCGGACGGCGGGACCGAGGCATGCAAGAATTGCACACCTCGGTCAGAGAGCTGCGGAGGCACGCTGCGGAGCTGTCGACGTCGGGGCCGGCCAAGGGAGGGGAAAACCAGTCCTGGAGTAGGACCGCCTCCCTGGCCACGTTGCGGTCCAGGCGGGACAGAGCCCACCTGGGAAAGGGGGAAGCCGACGATGGAGGGCGGCTAGAACGCCCCGGGGACACGGCCGAGATCTCAAACCGAATATATTTGTGGTCGGAGAGAGTCTCGGCCGGATCGACGCGCCAATTGCGGACACGTGCGGCGAGAGCAGGGGTGGCGAACGAAAGGTCCACCACAGACCCCCCCTGCTGTCGCACGCACGTTTGCGCAGATCCCCGGTTTAGCAGGGACAAGCCCGATGATGCCGCCCAATATTCGACCAGCTGCCCTCGCATGTTGCACCTGGCAGCTGGGTTCCCCCATGTCGTGGCCTTGGCATTAAAGTCGCCAAGAACCACGACCTGATGACCAGAACTGACCCCGCGTACGACAGCCCCTTGCAAGGCCCCCAGAAATAACTCAAACTCTTGGAGTGTACGGCTCGGAGAGCAGTACACTCCAAGGACGACGGTGTCCCCCCATAAACCCCCGACGAAGCCGGCGCCCCTCTCAAGATATGAAGAAAGATACTTAGTTAACATACATTTTCCCTAAATAACGCGAATGAAATCACTCACAATAACAGTGAAATATAAGTCATTTAGTGTTACAAATATCCTTATTTAGTAGATAATAATCTTAATTGAAAGTATATCGTTATTCAAGTAATAAAGTTAAAGTATAATATGAAACCCATCAATCAATGATAAGGAATTAAAAAAGAAATTTATCTTTAAAGAAGAAAACTCACTTTTATAATGAAAACCAATAAGGTTAGTAACAAGATTGAAGAAAAGTTTTCTAAAGAGCAAGTGGACATTACATCTAAAGGAACTATTGTAAAGGCACTTAAGGTTCTGAAAGTTCAGAGATAAGGTATTTTTATGGCACATTTTCCTTGTACCTTTGTCAAGCAATGTGGTCTGAATAGCACAGCTGTCATTTTGTGCACAAAGAAAATATAAAAGAAAGACACTGGCAAAGGTATTTTTTATGAAGACACCAAAATAATTCGGTTGAAAAGAAAATAAGGAATGATTTAAAACTTACTGGTTGAATACAAATTCAGCGAAATAAACCATAAAGGAGATGGATAAGTTTATTTTTCTATGAACTTTCCTTCAAGACGATTTTGCTACGGAAATAATAATAGGTACTAAACAATTGAAAAACACAAAAAAAATAGTCAAAAATATATAAAAATAACATTAATGGCCTTAAAATGCTTTTGAGATGTATTTTGGTAAGACAGTCATTAAAAATGTGTGCTAACATTGTCTGATCATTTAATTAGTTTAAATAAGTATTTTCAATTATGAGTATAGTCACTACACATGTCAATTTTAAAAACATCAACTACCTCGCATGATTTTTAGTTAGCTATATCATTAACAATTATTTTTTTTCTGCCACTTCCCCAAAGTTATACAAAATAATTTGCTGCTTACCATACAAAGTGATGACCAGCCAAATTATGTTGTATGAAAAAGCGTTTTATTTTACAATATTGATAAAGTTCTAGTGAAAAAGTTGTTGTTAATAAGTTTAGAAATATATGCCTGGTAGGACGTTTATGTTTTCAGAATAACCTCGTATAAAAATTGGTCGCTAAATGTGTTGCTAAGCTAAAAACTCGAAAACGGCTGACTAGTTCGTCATTTCCTTTATATTTACATTTATATATTAAGACATAATAAAGGTTCTTATGGAGAGAAAAAGCGTAATAAAATGTATGTGTCTAAATTTCACGCGTACAAAGTCGCGGGTAAAAGCAAGTAAGAAATATTATCTACATAATGTATTTGAGAAGACGTGTTAATCAAGCCATCACTGGCTTAGAAGAGCCGGCCATTTCAAGGATTACACGGAGACGCTCTTAAGATTATCTTTTGGGTTTGACATTTACGTATAACTTGCATGGCTACGCATGTCACCCAGCTCTTGTAGTTGATGAAAACCACAATTATATAATAATTGTATGAGTATTAGGAGCTAAGTTCTGCTAATTTTACAAAATATTTAACAAGCAAAAAATAAAACTAAAAAGATGAAATTAATTTCGTATCATTCTTAAAAATACTTCTAAAAAATATGAAAAACATTTGTGGCCGAATGATTTTAGAGAATATAATACGAGCTTAAAAACTACAAAGTCAAATATAAAAGCCTTTCTTGTTTTTTCACTTGACAGAAAAAACTACAAAAAATATTAATCCTACACGATAAATTTTGCAACACAATTCTATAAAGAGAGATTAATTTTAAAAAGTGCCAGTTCCAAACCTTACCACTCTCAGTAGCGCTAATTAATTGGCTGATGTTTTTAAATGACTTCCAAAAAAAAAGCAAGTATCTCAATTTGATTGTAAATTAATGTATTGATATGTCTTCACGGATAACTTATAAGCTGATTTCGATGATATTTTTTTCGTTGGAAGGAGTCATCAATGATAACTGATGAGAGAAATGATATAGAAATCAGGGTCTCGTGACGGAAATTT
This sequence comes from Glyphodes pyloalis, assembly GCA_037074685.1. Taxonomy (NCBI): domain Eukaryota; kingdom Metazoa; phylum Arthropoda; class Insecta; order Lepidoptera; family Crambidae; genus Glyphodes; species Glyphodes pyloalis. The sequence goes on along the minus strand of JAYKKO010000006.1, from coordinate 17,166,303 downwards.
TCCAGAGAAATGCTGGAAAAGTCTGTTTTTTTTCTAATTTCTTTTTAATACTGGCAACGGGTGTATCTTCATCAACCGCCATATGAGTGCCAGCATCAAGCATGCAGTCATACTACTTCAACCATGTGGATAATTTTAGATCAATATATTTCTATTCATATACCAACAGCAGTTTGTATTGCCAATCGAGAGTCTTCCATCGATATTATCATATGTCATATTATTATAGTGTCTGACCTAATTAAAGAAAATAAAATAATTTATAAAGTGGACCGTCATAAAACGCGTCGAGTGTAAAGCGAATTGTCCATGTGGAAAGCTTACTTTGTGCCTTGGATGAAGAATTTATTCCTTAATTTAGGAATGAGACCAAAGTATCAACTTGAACCAAGCAAACATCAGGATGAGCTTCACGGGACCTTTAAAAAGCTAAACATTATATCGTAGATTTATCTATGTCCCTCGCGCAATATTGGCAGAAAATAACTTTGCTGAGAAAGGAAACTTTGCATTTGATTGCTTTATAATACAAAAAAATCTTACCAGTATTATCGCGAAGAGAGGCAACGGCGCATGGTTGGTCGCCATGAGTGTGCCAGCTCCAAGCGTAATGGTGACCAGGATGGATCCAGTCAGAGCGAATGCCTCCCATTCCGGCGCGACAGGTAACAACGCCAAAGCCAGCACCACTGACAGGACAAATGTCATCACTGACAGTGATGCTATTGACTTAACTTGGCTTGACAGTTCCTGGAACAAATATTGTAAAAATCAATTACTCAAGTTTCATAAGTTATCAGTGTTGATTTGTATTCTGGATTGTGATTTCGAGAGCCTGTGTTCTTTTAATCGATATTACGGAATTTTCGAAGTCCCGGTTTGTGTTTTAACTAACACTACACTACCTTTGGCTAATAACCATTATAGAAACAACGATTTATTTTCAAAGAAATAAGACTTTTACCTGTAGTGTAGAGGCTTATTTTATACTGTGATAGAGAAATAAGTATAATCTATCTGAATAAAATAACTAATCACTTTTAAACGAACAACGACTCATTTAAATACTTTTTGACCGTAAAAATAATTGATGAGATTAGGTAAGTTAATACAGAAAATAAAACATGGTAATTTGAAATTTAAAAACTACACTTAATAATTTTAAATAGTTTTAATAATAATAAATGTCCACACTTCATCAAATAATACCTAATTTGCTGTTGCATTCCAAAATGTTGTCAGATTTTTTTTTGAAAGTCAAACTATTTTTCTTCCAAAAACACATTCAACTTTTTCTCAATTCCAAATAAAGGAACATATTTTTCACTAAACAGCAGCAATTCCGCCAAAGAAAACAACACAATTCGGAACAGGCGACCGACACAACGGCTTAAGAGATAAAACTCATCCCCTTCCGCAGCTGGTCTCAGTAATGAGTGCCAGTAAATCTAGAAGCATTCCCTTAACCTACAGATGTTGACGGGACTCCACTGGACGCCGAATGGGATATAAACCGCCCCCTCAACTTTTATGCGACATTGTGCCCTAATTAGACCAGTTTAATTTAATTCTGATTTATTTAGATGATATAGTATTAGTTGCGTATTGAACTCATCAATGAGTTTTAAAACAAACCGTATTCATGACAAAGCTTTCATTTGCTCTGTTGTGACCGTCTTATCTTCTGCTCCTAAAATTAAACAAAGTGGTTTTTATTTTAATTAATTACTAATACTTCACGGTTCGTTCGTCTATACATCTGTCACTAGAATGTATCTCATGAATCGTTATAGTAAGAAAGTTAAAATTTAAACCTTTGAATGCAATTCTGCATTTCAAATAATTAAAATCATTTACATTTTGCAAATAAATAAAATATCCCTCATCCATGAAGTCTGTCAACTTATTTACTAGGTACTTTAATTTAGGCATTGAATCAATTTGAAGGGCTATATTTCATGACTTTGTTTTTTTATTCAACATTAAAGTACATTCCTACAGATAATCAGTTAGCCCCTTTCACAAACATTCAAGTTACTGGTAACGATTCGTTTAAAGTAATTCAGTTTAAGCCTAGATTGAACAAAGATAGCAAATTTAGCGAGTAAATACACTCAAATCTTTTGAATAAACTAAAAGTAATTCTCTTTGATAAACCTTATCACGAGATGATTGAAGGCGTTTATTTTAATAACAAGATAGGGTTTTATTTCAAAAAGAGTTTACATAATTTTAAATTTTTTGTATTCCTACCAATATTATAAAACTGAAGAGTTTGTTTCAACGCGCTATTCTCGGAATGAACTGGTTTGAATAGAGAAAAAAAAAGTTCTGTATTGGACAGTTAATTTGTCTAGGAATATTTTAGGCATTATTTCGCTGGGACCAATGGGAAGCCGCTCGGCTTTGGAACGCTCTGCCCGCTGATATCCGACAATCCCTGACTCAGGGAATTTTTAAAAATAAAGTTCGTGAATACTTCTTCTCTCTTGCTAACAAGTAATGATAGTCATGAATTTGTCAATTGCTGAACCAATTTATGTATCTTCTGAATTTATAGTTATGTAGATATTTGTTTTTATGTATAAATTATCAATATTATGTAAATCTAAGTCTACCTATTTTATATATTATATTCTAATTAATTTATATAGTATGTGTATTATTATCGTATATTTAAAAGATACCGTAATGTTATTTTTAATGCTTAATTTATTGTTGTTTAAAATGATTTCTTTTTTTTTCTCCCCTGTTACCCTACCCATATACAAACTATCTGCAAGACCCAAGGGTTGACTGGTAGAGAATGCCCCTAGCATTAAGTCCACCTGTTGTACCTATTTGTGCAATAAAGTTTTAAAATAAATAAAATGGGAGCGCAAAATTAGTGGAAAATGTAGAATAAACGAGTATAGTACGCGAGCGAAGTCACGGCTGGCTACTAGTTCTTAAAAGGGCGCGTGCCATCTTATTCCCTAAACTTACAAATTGTATTGTGGTGCCACTGTTGCTTCTGGTTTCCGCAAGACAAGTGCGTTAGCTACTTACTTTGGGATTAGGTCGACGTCTATTCATATAATATTATGTTCATATGCGTACGTTTATAAAGAAGCACTAACTTTAGTTATCCTGACATTTAACAAATATTATAAACGTAAAATATTAGATACATGGAAGTTAAATTTAAGCTTATACTTAGAAACTGGTAGTTGTATGGTGTCATTTCTTAACTGTCTAAAAACAACGCACTGATTCCGCCAATGTCAAGTGCTTAGAGGAAAACGTCAAAAATGACACTGCGCGGTGTAATGAGGTATTTCTTTCTTTATTGAAGACCTCATTTTTTAATTTTTTTTTTTATATTACACTTCAAGATTGACCTCATCCCACCTGATATTAAGTGGTAATGAGGTCCTATCTTAAGGGTGACAAGTACAGCATAATAAATCTGTTACTGGACTTGTCGCCCTTACCTTGAAGGCTTGACCCCTGCTACTAATGTAGCACCCCCCAGGAGCTCTGGAAACCTTACTCACACGCAGGAACACAACAACACAGAAGTGATTGTTATTTGGTTGCGGTCTTCTGTAAGGTGGAAGTATTTCACCAGTTGGGCTGCTCCAGTTCGAGTGATAAATCGCTATGCCCTACCTCTCTTAAATTATGTATGTAAAAAAAACACGAATGACACATTAACATTGAAGACAACAAATTTCATCGCAATCCATTCAGTAGGTTTTGCCTGAAAAAGTAACAAACGTACATCTAGACATCCATACGTGCATACATTCGTAAAAAAAAGCGTTTTAATATAAATATTACTTTTTATCCTGAAGTAACGTGAAAGAAGTCGCGGAAAACTGCTAGCATTGCGTGTAGAGCAGCTGAGTGCAACTCCAGCCAGTTCACACCAATATAAACTAGACTTTGTTGCTAGTCGTGAAACCTAGTCTGAACTAATTGCTTGCACAAAGGAGTTCTGTAATGCATGTGCACTGATACGTAATGATTATGTAATAGTTATGTAAATAGTGCAAGGCTATTCATTGTGTTGCGTTTGCTTTGACTTTGCCTACAAAGACACTAAAGGGTGAATTATGATGTAGTGGATAGATTTTGCTTTGTACATTTTGCATTAACGGAAGCGGTAATCGTGTAATTTAGATAGGAAAAATAGTTTATTTACCGAAAAAGATAGTTACAAAATATTGCATTACAGTGGGTCCCACACTAGGAGAAGTCCTGTATCGTGGGCACCCTGTTTAAGGAACATAAACCAGCGGAGCAACAGATCACATTATTACTCTCCAAGCTAAACGTTTAAATTTAAAATAAGGTAACGGATCAAAACATGATACTATTTTTAAATAGAATTAATTAGACATATTTCGACTTATTTTAAATGTTTGAAATGGAACGCGAAAGTCTTAAAGTTTATACTTTCCAAGCTGTTATAATATAATTTATTTGTATTTAAAGTATGTGTCTACAACAAATTCAATGCGAATACAATTTTAATGAAGACAATGTGATTGTCCCACGGGGTCACTATTATTGTATTACTTAGACGTGAGCAAGAGCCCACATAATCATAATCAATTCATTTATTCATGTTGGTTACAAGTGATACTTATGCATCGTCAAAATAAACACAAACCAAAATCGAAGCTACAGCCGGTTCGGAACCAAATCCTACCGAGAAGAACCCGGCAAAAACTCAGTAGTTATCCTAATCTTTACAATGCTTAGAGCTAGAGAACTTAAAAATGACTAAGGACTATGAAATAATGATGTGCAAACGAGCAGACAATCATGTCCATATGTTTATTATTGAAATATTCATCAAGTTTATAGTTCCCTTTTTTCATTAAACATGATTTAACATAGGTAGACCTTGAATCTATGCAAGGATAAGTCAATAATACCTTGCGGTAACTTGTTAAATATATTAATACTTAATCCAACAATAATTAGTTCTTTTAAGGGTATAAACTACGATTTCTTTGTCCCTATTCAATGACTAACCAGTATAAAGCAATTTTCAAGTTCACTATTTTTTTACAAAATTTTTTTTTTTGTTTTTCTAAGAACTCTCTTACATTTTAGGATTTCAAAAAATATGTGTGCTCTTAAACAACAAAACTGATTACTAGTTATATAATTCCAATCAAGATCTTCTAAAAGTTTGTATTATTCGACCAAAACAACGAGCAGTTAGCTCAGTTGGAAGAACATCACTTGCGTTTGGTTTTTTTTTCTATTTCTTTAAAACTTACCTAAATAATACATTTTTTTCTTACCCTTAATCACAACATATTTACTCCTCCTAGACTGATGGTAAGCATCTATATTGAATAACCAACTTTAAAAATTATTTAGTTAAATGATAGAATGTTTTCTTTCATTGGTATAAACGTTCCTAATCTTATACTGCTACTGTGTTTAAAGATGTGAGGCAACAATATGTTCTTTTTTATCTTTTTTAGTAATAAGTTTTCAAGATGAACTCATTTTTTTTTATTGAGAATTAAAGTATTAAAAATAAAATACGAAATGTCTATGTCTTGAAAGTAGAATTAATCCCTATTAATATTATAAATGCGAACGTAACTCTGTCTGTCTGTTACGCTTTCCCTCTTAAACCTCTCAACCGATTTTGATGAAATTTGGCATAGGTATACGTTGAACCTCAAGAACGGACATAGGCTACTTTTTGTTAGAAAGTAAAGGGGGGGGGGGGAGGCTAATGCCACCTTTGAAAGTTTATATGGGAAAATGTTTATTTTTTAATTTAGAGATAAGAAAGTTGGCACAAATATAGCACTATTAAAATAAAGACTACTTTTTGTTTTGAATATTAGGGGAGATAGGGGTAAAACCAACCATGAAAGGATGTAGTCCACGCGAACGAAGTCGCGGGCACAGCTAGTAACAAATAAAGATGGTTTTTCAGAACCTTCCCATTCGTTTTATTAATACAACAATAGCAAATCTCAGCATTCTATTTACCCAACTTATCACGAAGTACCCTAAAGGTGTTCAATATAACTCAGACAACGTTGTTCCCATGGGACCCTGGGCCAATATCAGTTTGTATCCCGGAGAATCGAAGGCCGAACTTGCCTCATAACACGATAATAAACGGCCCTAATAAAAGTACTTTGGAATCGCGGTTTAGTACTTCGGGCTAGCAAAGATTTTCCTTATTTATATGTAGGTACAATGATTTCTATGACATTATTTAGTTGGGAAAAGTCCCAGCTAAACATATTAGCCGACGAAAATAATGTTAACCATTTGATGACAAATGTCCAGAAAGAAAGTGGACGCAAAAAATGACAATAAAACATTCATGCTCTTTACAGGGTTAGTGGTTTTAGTGAGATGTCGGGGTCCTGGGTTCGATTCATGGGTAGGGCAACGAATCCATACTTCCATACTAATATTATAAATGCGAAAGTAACTCTGTCTGTCTGTCTGTCTGTCTGTCCGTCTGTTACTCTTTCACGCCTAAACGGCTGAACGGATTTTGATGAAATTTGGCATAGGTATACGTTGAATATCAAGAATGGACATAGGCTACTTTTTATTAGAAAATAAGGGGGAGATGGGGGTAATTCCACCTTTGAAAGTTTATATGGAAAGATGTTTATTTTTGAAGTTAGAGATATAAAATTTGGCACAAGTATAGCTCGAAACTTGGATTAAAATATGGTATACTTTTTGTTTCGAATATTAGGGGAGAAAGGGGTAAAACCGACCATGAAAGGATGTAGTCCACGCGAACGAAGTCGCGGGTACAGCTATGTTTGAATAAACCTCGGATTGCTAAGGTGGAATCCAACCGGCCTATATAAGTGCTTAATGTTAATTGTTTTATATCGCAATTGTGACCAATAAATTACACATATTTCTTCATCTTCATTTTTTTTTATTTTTTCGAAAAACATACGAGTCTGAAGATTTTAGGTTTTTTTGAGTTTGATTGATCCTTAAGCCCAAGTGGAAAAGATAAATAACTTTAAAGTCTGACGCTAATATTAGTCGTTCGCCTGCCGATACTGATAAACTTCTAATCCATCAAAAGAAGATTTTCTCGCTTATCTATTTTCCATCAAAGTGTTCACGGAATTTGATGGATAAATAAGAAGTGGCATTGAAATGCCCACACTCTAAGTTAAAGATTACTTTTTGAGCATTGAAGTGTAAAAGATTAATAAAAACGAGAGAACGATGATTATAGAAATTCGACTAAATATATTTTGACGACCTCCGTAGCCGAGAGGTGAGCGGGCCGGACTTGGGCCTCACGTCATCTTTGAGGTCCCGGGTTGGATCCCCTGTCGGGTCAACATAGGAAACGAACTTTATTATATTGTCTCGGGTCTGGGTTTTGTGATAACCTCGTTGTTCCTGATTTCTGTAACACAAGTGCTTAAGCTACATACCGCAAAATCAAAGCAATGTATGTGATGTTGTCCAATATTTATTTAATTATTTATTTTATTTTAATGTTGTATGTACAGTCGACAGCACGTCAAGGTAGATACTTGCAGTTCGATATTATTTCTAATGCCAACGACATAAGGGTGACATGCTTTTGACTACATCTTCTCAGTGTATATCTTTTAGTTGAATGATTACCTCTGTCACCTTTTACCCACCTAAAGCTAACATGCAACGTATGAACATACGTCTTAAACACTACCCAATACTTATACTATAATATTTGTCGATACTAACATTTTGAAGAGACACGATTTCATTGTTTACTTACATTAAGTAGAATCCAAAACACCTGAATTGTTTTGAAAATTCATTCACTTACTATTGGGAACTTTACTGAATGTCTAAAAACATCATTTTCCGATTTTTTAGTTGATTCGTAACTTCTTTTTAATTTTGACAGTTTTGACAACTGAATATAAGACAAACGATTACCAACAAAATTGTTTTATTTTTCTAATAAGCCATGTAATACCAATCGCATCTGTTTCGTAACACTAGGCTAAATTAATAAAGGATATATAAATGATCGGTCGACATAATATAAAAGCAAAAAGAAAATACAAAATGTCAAACATATAATTCTTCTTTTCTAAAGTCGGTTAAAAATAGAATTCCTTAACAAAACTCAAATAAAGTAACATAAAAAATACCTAATCTAGTCGTGTGAGGCCGGGAACTACAGTCTTTTAAAAATAGTTCTATTTCATCAAGCAAAAACAAAAATACTAACCTAACCTAAATAATAGGTTGAGCACAAATGTAATAAGTAAGTCACTTGGGTTTGTGTGACTTGTGGCTCAGTTAGTATTTCTATTGCTCAATTTTTTTCTTTTTATATTTCACTTCAAGATTGACTTGATCCCACCTGATGTAAAGTGGTAATGAGGCCCTAGCTTAAGGGAGACAAGTACATCATTATAAATCTGTTACTGGACTTGTCGCCCTTACCTTGAAGGTTTAACCCCTGCTACTAATGTAGCACCCCCCAGGAGCTCTGGAAACCTTACTCACACGCAGGAACACAACAACATACAAATGATTGTTGTTGGATGCGGTCTTCTGTAAGGTGGAGGTATTTTACCAGTCGGACTGCTCCAGTTCGAGCGATAAATCACTATGCCCTACCTCTCTTAAAATTGTAATAAAAAGGCGCCTGTTAAATTAATTATCCTTATAAAATACACTATTTGTACGTTTAAAATATGTATTAGCCTACATACCTACAGTATTATTAGAACACAAACAGAATCCCAAAGTTCAGCTCCTGGTAGAATTCCTTATGAAACTTAAAGATCTATTCACGTAGATGGAACACCACTTAGCTTAAGTGAGCAAGCATCATTGATCCTTTCAAAGATTATTGACCCTTGACGAACCTAAATGGACGTAAACGACCCTTAAATCAATTGCTAACAAGTTATTTGAGAAACTGTCGGAGTTTTGGACAAAATGTAAGTTAGGTTCCCTCCCTTATGACGCTTGGCCCTTAGGAAGTTGAAGGGAACTAACGTTAATTTAATAGTCATAGGGTTTAAAAGTATTTGGAAAAGCAAAAAGGTTTCAGATGATGAATCATGAATAATTAACATGTTTTAATAAACATTTAATTAACATATTATATTTAGTCCAAACATTTAACTACCTAGAATATATTATTATAATAGTATATTAATCACACCTACTAGTACTGATAACTTTTTCTTCTTCTCGCTGGGATTAGGTTCATTTTGAACAGTATTATTTATAATGATACATCACGTATGTACAGTCGCCGCCAGATATATCGGAGCAGACAAAGTACCACAACACCAAGACACGAGACAATATAGAAAAGTTCGTTTCAAATATCGATCCGACCGGGTATCGAACCCGGAACCTGAGAGATGATGCGAAAGTCCGGTCCGTTCGTCTATCGGCTACGAAGGTCGTCAAAGTATACGCTCTGTAATTGATAATTGTTATATATATAAATTTAAGTTATAGCGATAAAATTAAGTCGCAAGGTGCATTAAGCAGACGGGGAACGATAAGATATTTTCATGTGTGTTGATTAAGATTTTGAGGTGCTGGACTCAACTCTGGGGTCGAGTTTTTTTTTATATTACCGTTCAAGATTGACCTCATTCCACCTGATGCTAAGTGGTAATGAGGTCCTAGCTTAAGGGCAAAAAGTACAGCATAATAAAGCTGTTACTGGACTTGTCGGACCCTTACCTTGAAGCCTTGACCCCTGCTTCTAATGTAGTACCACCCACGATCTCTGGAAACCTTACTCACACGCAGAAACACAACAACACAGAAGTGATTGTTATTTGGCTGCGGTCTTCTGTAAGGTATATCACCAGTCGGTCTGCTCCAGTTCGAACATATAATTCGCAATGCCCTACCTCTCTTAATAAGCCTCTACTAAGTAGAAAATTAAATTTATCCTTGGGGAATAACTGCTTCCTAATTCATGAGTATGCTTCTGGATCTGGATTTACTTGTCACGCTATGCTGACGCGTTTTGATGAAGCGATGCATCCTACATTTATGAAGGCTTTGTTCATTGTCTGGGATTAGCTGCTGACATCGATGTGAAGTGTTGATTAAGTAGATGTGAATTTTGAAGTTGTGGTGAATTCTAAAAAACAACTAGCTCAGGTCATCCAATTGTTACGTTTGGGCCGCGTCTCAAACGTAGGATGCAACAGGACATACTCGCAACGGGATTAATTACAGACCGGAAAAAATAGGACGGATTCAGTAGATATCTGGGTTTCATTTCAATTCCGCTTTTAATATTAACATTTACACACAAAAGAACATCACTTTGGACTTTGCGACGCCCTTATATAGTACGCATAAGATCCAATTTCGAACTACAAGTGTTTATCCTATGTGATAGATGGATAAATACACTTTATTTAACAGCAAAAATAGCAGAAATATGTTTGTTAAAGTGCTTTTGACCGTACATAAAATCAATATTATAGTCAAGTGTTTTTTTTCAAGTAGCTTAGAATTACGGGACTTTAAAATCGACATCGAATACAGTACAAAGTGAATCTATATTATGTAAATCTAAGTATACCTTCATATTTTAAATATATATTTTATTTAATTTAATCATGTATGTGTTGCATCATTTTATATTTAATAGATACCGTAATGTAATTTTTTCTGCTTAATTTATTGTTATTTATCATTTCTTTTTTTATCAGAGTACTAGTTAATACATCTTAGTACTAGTTATTTAAGCACTTTCTTCTCTATTACCGCACCCTTAAACAAACTATCTGCATGACCCAAGGGTTGACAGGTAGAGAATGCCCCTAGCATTAATTAATGCTGCACCTGTTGAAAGAAAGAAAGAAAGAAAGAAAGAAACATTTATTACTAAAAGACATCACAACATTGCCATATAAGTACACATATACAGAGAGGAGACAAAGAGATAACGACAAAAAAATATATATATACAATAAAACGAGAAATCGATCTCCTCGTCAGCCGGGCGGTGCAGACTATGACAAGGCGTAATGTCCCAAATAAAAGGGCCTCACTCAGCATAAGTCATGGCCCACGGCGCAGGCCATGACGCTGGTTTTCAGTGAGTCCTGCCGAGTGATTACGCACGGACGCCAGCGAGGTACTTACCTTATTTGCGCAAAAAAAGTTTTTAAATAAATGTATGATATTAAGTTTTTATATTTAAAAAAATTAACATTTTAACAGTAGCTTCACAATACATTTTTGATTGTATTGTATATGTACGCAAAAACTTACATTCCTTCATTAAGAAGTCAGAATGTCATAAATTTAACACGAGAAATAAACACAAACTTGCTGTTCCACATCTAAGACTTCACAAAATTAGCAATTCTTTTGTGGGGTTAAGTCTGAAGATCTTTAATAAGCTGCCAGAAAAGATCACTGCATTACCTATGCATAGATTTAAGTCTCTGATCAAAAATTGTCTAATGAAGAAAGGATATTATAAAATAGAAGATTATATTAACGACAAAAATGTTTGGAATTGATAGTCATACGCTATGTTGTTTATATGTATTTTTATTTTTTTTGCATGTTACCATTTTTGTAAGTTTTTGAAAAGAGTAACTATCGAGTTTCTTGCCGGTTCTTCTCGATAGAAGCAACATTCCGAACACGGTGGTAGTATAATCTGACGATTCATAAATGCTTTTGTAAAAGTTTACATGAATAAAGACATTTTCTATTCTATTCTATTCTATTCTTATATTTTTAGTAAGCTTTCATTTTGAAGTGATTAGTTGGTATAGTTAAAAACACTGGCTGTACACTTTGCAACGCCCTTAAATCGTAAGCATTAGAGCTAATATCAAACTAGAAAGAGCACTTTTAAATAGTCCAGAAATACCGGTAATTAACTCAGTGGATAAACGTTCCAATAAAAGTATTTAACTTTTTACTATGCGTAAATAATTTGAACCATTTACACAGTTTTGCTCTGTAGTCACAATTAGAACTACTGGATTACATCTTAGTTAATCTATACTAATGTTATAAAGAGGAAAGATTTGTTTGTTTGTTTGTTTGTTTGTAATGAATAGGCTCCGAAACTACTGGACCGATTTCAAAAATTCATTCACCATTGGAAAGCTACATTCACCATGAGTAACATAGGCTGTATTTATTGCTGGAATATACTAAGTCCACGCGTATGAAGTCGCAGGCGGCAGCTAGTTAATTATAAAGTTGTTGTGAGGACGCTTTCAAGAAGACCAAAATCAATGATTACTTTTTAAATCGTCTATTTTTGTGGAGCTGTTACTACAGTTTGATTGATACAGTGAATATCTTGTATTTAAAAGAACCATAAAATCCCTCGCCTTGAACTAGTTGGAAGAGCAGCACGTACAATAACGTTTGAATCCCTTACCACAAGGGGTGATGAAAATTTTATGTTTCTTTAAAATGTTTTTAAGTTCGCTTTTGCGGCGTGAAGAACTACATACATACATACATATTGAACAAATTCACATACATTGCTCTGATTCTGTGGTAAGTAGCTAAGCACTTGTGTTACAGAAATCAGAAACAACGACGGTACCATAACACCCAGACCCGAGACATTATCGAAAAGTTCGTTTCCCATATTGACCCGACCGGGGATCGAACCCGGGACCTCAGAGATGGCGCGACGCCAAAGACCGGCCCGCTCGCCTCTCGGCTACGGAGGTCGTCATATATATTTATAACTGTAGTAAATATGTTGCTCCTCAAGCTTTACATTGCTTTTTTTACATTGATATAAGCTACATTTATAAGGATGTAGCTGCTCGTAAGGCTTATGTAGCAAGCTTTTAAAGCAGTCCTGTTTCCTTATCCAAATACCTACTAGAAATGTTTCCGCTTCAGAAAATGTATGTTTTGTTTCTGTTGGATTGTATAGGTTATAAAAAAATAAAGGTTGCATGTACTTGCAAGGTAGGTATATAATATGCAAGCGTCTAGAGCTATCAGCTTGCATATTCACCGTCCATAATGCAAGGTCACATCGCCGGCGTATCTCCCTAACACAATAATGTGCACACGCCGGAATCGCATTAGGCCGTCTCCGGTCCGGTAACGCGGTTACCTTCAGATTAGCCGGAGGGCCTGTAGATGAGCAGGATATAGGCCTTACTCCTATTACACCTAAATAGACACTGCCCGGTACATTGCTGACACAATTTAAACCTTGTTGTAGTGAGATGAGATTCAAAACACGTAGGAATCAAAATGCAGGGAATAGACACTAGATATATTTACACAGATAGGACAATTTGAACCTTATTGCTTGGATATGAGATTTTGAATACGTAATGACTGACATCGAGCAAAAAACGGTTATAAATCACGTTTGTTGTATAGGAGCCCCTCTTGTTTATTTTTTTATTTTATTTTAATTATTTTGGTCTGAAATAAATATTCTGTGAATATTTCAAGCGGTTCACAATAGTTTCTATAAATATCAAGCAAAACATCATGTTTGTTGTATGGGAGCCCCATTAAATAATTTATTTGTTTGGTTTTCACATTACCTGTCAAAATTTAAACTCTCTAGCTATCGTTGTTCTTGAGATACAGCCTGGTGATAGACAGACGGACGGCCGGATGGTCAGACGACTAGACAACGAAGTCTTAGTAAAATAAAAAATCAACATGCTGGGTCCATTTAACCTCTCTTTTGCCATTCATTATTTTATCGGGTAAGGTTTATTTACAATGAATTATATAAGTATTTGTGTCTGCTTAATAACAAAGACATTTTAAGAAACCTTGGCAAGTACCATCCAACTTTTATTTGTATGATCGATTCACAGGTCGCGTGTTTTAGAATTCGTTTGTGTCATCCAGTGTCATGTCTGTTACCAAAAAGTTTGCATTTTGTTTCGTTTGTAGCTTACTTCAACATTAAATACGAAATATTTTTGCCATTAAAACGATTCCAGTACAGTCGACAGACGTCACATCAAGGTAAATATTAGTAGGACGACTTTAGTTCTTATGCTTACGCAATTAGAGCGGTTCAAAGTCTAAACTGTCATCTGACGTGCTTTTGACTATATATCCTCTGCAGTTCAACATGTTTATTTTGGTTTTGCATTGAAGATTTTTTTTTTTTTGCTTTGTGTTAGGCTCCAAAACTTAGTAATTGGTTGAGTTCCACGATGATCTCATTTTAAAGTTTTACCAGTTTGGTTGAACATTGTAATGTGTTTCCATTGATTAGAATGATTATTTCGAGTTTCGGAAGCCACTTTAAGCCGTTGGCCTCGGCTTTCCTTGTAAAAGTTTGAAAACTTCCCATCTCTACTTAATTGTTTCAACTTTGCTAATATGGCTAGTATTGGTATATTTTGTTAGTCTGCATTTAGCATTAATTTTTCTAATGTTTTTCTCTGTAAGTGAACTAATGTGATTCTTTAAGAGAAACAAACTTTGTAAACCTTTAAATTGCTGAGGTCACATGGAAATCGCTCCAATATAATCCAAAGTCGTTAAAAAAGGACTATAGTTTTTACAGGCTCTTGCTTCCATATTTATATACGTAATTTTTTTTGGCACTGCCAAGATAAAGCCATGCATTCGAATCCATTTCTCGCGTTTACATTTACATTGTATACAACATAATACATAACGGATAATATTTTATTTACTTACGCATATCGGTTATTAAAAAAAATATTTAATTTTAATGTCAAATCACACTGAATGTAGGTGACTTTATCAACATGCCATAACCGTCAAAAACTTAAGAGACACGTCAAAGTTACACATCACGCAAATGATACCGTGACATGATTGCATTATCTTAATTAGCAGAAAACCAGGTTTAATTAAAGAAATAGCAAGTATTCATGATCGTAGGACTGTGTGTATGATTGTATGACTGTGTAAGATACAATTAGCAGGGTACCCATACATTAGGAGCAATGATAATACGGACTGATGACTCTGAGAGCAGTAGTAATCGCCTTAGCGTCACTGCTTTGAAATTACTGTAATGTTATGCCAGTACATTTCATAGCTTGTATAATTACAAAATCTTCTACAAATCACATTTATAATCAACAAAAAAAATAGCTGTGCCCGCAACTTCGTTCGCGTGGACTACAGGTTATTTTTCTATATTAATATACTTTCATAGTCGGTTTTACCCATATTTTCCCTAATATTCGAAACAAAAAGAAGTGTATATTCAATTCAAGTTTCGAGATATATTTGTTTATTTCATATCTCGGACTTAAAAAATAAACATTTTCCCATATAAACTTTCAAAGGCAGTAAAACTCCCAATCCCCCTTATTTTCAAAACAAGAAGTAACCTACGTCCGTTCTAGAGATTCAACGTATACTATTCCAATTTTCATAAATATAGGTTCAGTAGTTTAGGCGTCGAAGCCAGACAGCCCAAAAGACAGACAGACTCAAACTCATACTCAAATATTTCTTGATTCGAGTAGGTTACATATAACACTTTTGAATCGTCATTGAATACAATCCAAAATTATTCTACTTAGACAGAGCTACTTTCGCATTTCTAGTATTAGTATGGATATACTAATATAAGAAAAGCGGTTGACAGCTAGTCTATCTTAATTATGGTTTCCAGAACAGTTTGATATCATGTTAAGACATGCTAATCCCTCGAAGGATCGTAGTATCGAGTGACTGCCAATCAAGATGTTAATTAGTCTCAAGAATGCTTTTAGTGTACCTGGGAATCCACTAAGTGGCTATGGAAACTGTAAACTAACTGATGTCATTTTTTATTTCCCGATACAAATTACTTCATTGCATATTTACTTCAGAAAGAAATAATTAAAATATAAAAAAAAATTCAAGGACCTCCTATACTACAAAAGTGATTTACATTAAATAACAGCAACAGGTAGCCACTTGAAATATTAATAAAATATTGAATATTTACTTTTAAATAAATAATTGTGTCTAATTTTGAATATTAATGGTACGGGACACTTCGTGCGCGAGTCAGACTCACACTTGACCGATTTTTTCGAGTATTATTAATTTGATTCTTTAGTAATCCAGCCACAATAACTTGTCTTAATTGGCAATTTCAAGCAAAGGTTTTATTGCACCTAAGTTAGGTTGGCTTGGAAAGAAAAAGCTTCATTTATAATTTCATCACGTTCCATTCTAAGCACTTTAAGAAATAGTTCTTTTGGTGAGAGATATTGCGATACACTCTTATTGCTGCAATTTTGCGAATCATTTTGGATCTCTTAATAAAACGTAAATGGATTAATTCATTCTGATGGTCAGCGTTGGACTGATCAATAATAAATTTTCTTAATTAAATTTTATTCTATTTTTCTCGTTACTTTTAAGTTTTGTCTCTTATTAATTGCTACATTAGTAGCAGGGGTCAAACCTTCCCCCCCGCATCTTGTAGTGATGAGGGGTCTCAGTAACCCTTTGGTCTGGTGGCAGAGGTGGATCGCGGAGGAAGAGGAGGACCTCGGTGTTTTCGTGCCGGCCTCCCTGTCCTCCACGACCCAACAGAGACGCGCAGCCGCGCGGGGCGCGAATAAATTTTCTTAATTAAATTTTATTCTATTTTTCTCGTTACTTTTAAGTTTTGTCTCTTATTAATTGCTACATTAGTAGCAGGGGTCAAACCTTCCCCCCCGCATCTTGTAGTGATGAGGGGTCTCAGTAACCCTTTGGTCTGGTGCGTTGAAGCTGCCACCTATCCCGAGCTGGGCCGCGGAGAGCAGGTGGCTCTCTGCGGCAAGCCCGCAAGGGCAGAGGTGGATCGCGGAGGAAGAGGAGGACCTCGGTGTTTTCGTGCCGGCCTCCCTGTCCTCCACGAACCAACAGAGACGCGCAGCCGCGCGGGGCGCGAATCTCGAGGTGGTGGGAAAGAGGAGGATGCGGTATAGCGTTTGCCGGCTCTCTATCCTCCGCGGCCGGTGGGTTTAGGGACTCCATCTGGCTCTCGAAGGGAGAGCTGGAGTGTGAGTCAGGTAACAACTAATATAATTGTGCTGTACTTGTCGCCCTTAAGCTAGGACCACATTACCACTTAACATGAGGTAGAATGAATTCAAATTAAAAAAAAAACGTGTTATTTTTACATTTTCCGCTGATTCTTTGCTTACTATTTGGTCGCAGTATGATGTTATAAAGCCTAAAGATTTCCTTTATGAATGGATGGATGATATAATGGATCTGACACAAAAACATTTCTTCAATTCGAACCAGTACTTTCTGAGATTAACACGTTCAAACCACTCGTAACAAACAAATAAAAACAACTCTTTAGCTTTATAATATTAGTTTAGATTGCATACGGATACTGGGCATGTGTGCAAAGACTTAGGTAGGTACAAAGGTAATTTTCCAGAACAGTATCAAAGGGAGGACATCGATCAAAATGCATGAGGCTATTTCAGGCTAGGACACTATATGCAAGATTATGTGGAGTCGGAGGACTTGGGGATAAAGGAATCAAGAACATAAATGTAAAATGAAAGCAAAGTGGAAATTTGAATTTATACGCTAAATAATGTTTTTATGAGATCTCCATTTTTAAACAAAAAGTGGAATTAAATTGAAACAAACGAGGAACGTTCGAAAAAAAGTTAAAAATAGCCAAGTTCAATATTGTGATATTAGCATCGGTTTTTGGCTTTACCAACATAAGAAGTGAAACATATAGGGGTGCCAATTCAGCCCGGAAATATGTTATTTATAGTGTGATACATTTTAATCCACTTCAGTATCATTTCATTTTATAAAGAAGGGTTAGTTTTTCTATTTTCACATAAACTTAACTACCTGATTAAGTATGGCCTGTTTAAATGACATGAAGTAATTTTAATAGATCAAATTGTATTTTAAAATGTGAATTTTTCAATTTATTGAATTGGTGACTTCGCTCATTTTCCTCCTGAACTCTTCAATTTAGGTCTTAAATAACCGTGCTTGGTCGGTGGTGGCCTGAGAGTTGGCACTGGAAGTGACGCTCCAGGAAGGCCCTTTGTGAACGCTGGTCGCCTGTTACTGACGTATGACGAACGCTACAGCCAGCCTATAAATAAAAGACTGGCCCGTTTTGTGCTTTGTATCTATGTTGGACCGAATACTGTTTTGAATTTCTTAACAGAAACAAAAAAAAACAAAGTTACAGTTTTTTCTTTCAATTGTTTACGACCTCTTTAATAATTAAGATAAAAAACATAAGTATGTTTCTTATCATAAAGTCAAATAAGTGTCAAATGTCAGTTTAATAATTAAGATAAAAAACATACTTATGTTTGTTGACACTTGTCAAATGTCAGTTCGAAAAATAAGTGCAAAATAAAGTATCAGCAAAAATCTTTACCGAAAACTAAAACGTATTTTTTTATTCATAACGATATATATCCAAGAAAAACTACACCACTCGAAGATGACATATATCATGCTCAAGTAAAACGCGATTACATCTGATTCAAATTAAATCAAATCTAATGCTTCTTTAATCAAGTAGGTTACTTATTTTAAGACTTTCAATGTGTCATTAAATACAATGCAGATATATTTGCGTTAGGTTGATGTTTCGTACTTTTTATTTTTGTTTGACAAATACAAATGGCGGGTCCCAATTATAAAACTATTATTTTTATTTTCTACTTTTTAGTTTTCTCATGTATCAATAATTATATAATTCTTTTTCGTATCCCATTCAGCAAACCCTTTCATTTAATACCCATATCATAGGGGTGCATTTCAAATAGCCTGTCCGTTATCTTGGACGCCCGCCATATTGGATTTGAATCACGTGACTATTTTTTTCGTATTCCTGACAGCAAACCCTTTCTTTTGATACCCATATCATGAAAGTGCATTTCAAACAGTCAGTTCGCCATCTTGGGGAGGCCGCCATATTGGATTTGTAATGACGTTTCTTAGCTAGTCATGTATTGTCATCAGAACTCAGAGCGTGTGCAAAATTTCATCTTAATCAAAGACCGGGAAGTGGGTCAAATTAAGATTCAAAGATTCCGTTACATACATAGATACATACAACCCGAGCTAATAAAAGCGTGTTAAAAATATGAGTAAAAGAACTTAGTTTTTAAACTGCTTTTTATTTTTTGGAATATCAAATCAAAGTCATCAAAGAACAATAGTTCGTGTTAACAAGAATTGAATTTTTTTTTCTTTTACTTTCGAAGGTGTTGCAAATTTTCTCCAAATATTTCCACAAATTCCCTGCTGATTTTGCATAATTTTCCTATCTCGAATTCAAAGTGTCTGATTAAAATTACGTTGAATACAAAATCACCTTAATAAATTAATAAAACCAGAGGTTAATGAGTTCAAAACTTGGGAAGCTGCGCTAATTCTTTGAATTAATTAAACAAAATTTAAAGAGTGAGATGGATAGAATGCTGAATTTTAAATGACTGGGTTACAAATAACAATTTTGTATTTTTAGTGATCACTTCTTAATCTAAATTTTCAAATAAAAAAATACATGTCTTTGTATCTGTATTCAACACCTAAATAATATCAAAAAGCCAAGATTATTTAGTTTTTCACTTGTTATTGTTTAAGGTAACCACTTAAATTGTCAGATGACGATCCAAGTGACTCTAAAAGATAGGCATAATGTGTGAGTACGCAGGTAATTTCTGGTGTTACAGTACCTATAAAACCTAATAAGGCAAGATTTACGACGTCATATCCTCATATTTGCTCTACGTATGACACACTCACTTAAACATAGCTACTTACTCACGCTTTGTAGAGTGCGGCACCAAGCTTAACTAATAATAACTTGGGGGGAAAGGGGGGGGGGATATGAGATTTTACTGTTTCTTAAAAATATTCAAAGCCATTGCATCGTGAATCATTATAAAAAAATATAATCTATTAAGATGCCAAGGTATCTTAAATACCCTGGTTTTCAAACATGTCTGCAACAAAATATGTACCACGGGCTAATAAAATTTAGTTCTAAGCATATTTGGCGGAGGGCACTTACCGGAGGCTAAGAGGTTAATACAACAGAAAAATCCAGCGTCGATAACTTGTTTTTTTTTAATTTTTGATAATTGATCGCGTTCTAAGGGGGACTGGAGTAGTCATGCTCACTTAAACGTCACTGGGGTGGCGCTATGTGGCGGACATTCCCTTCAATATGGTTGAGTGAAGCGATGGCTGGCACATACGTATTGCTTGTGAACAGGTGCCACCTTTGGGGACTGGTCTGCTCCAGCTTACCTCTCAAAAGTATATACTTAATGTTTTTTTCAATCATTTATCACTTTTTACTTAAACGAAACTATATGACTTGGTCCAAAGTGGTTTACACATAACTTTAAGTTGCTGCTACTGTAACTAATCTGCTGAGTTTCTTACCGGTGTCTTCTCGGTAGATATAGGTTCCGAAGCGGATGTAGAATCACTTCGCATTATATACAATGACGATACGAAAGTGTAATTACATGTAACCTACTTGAATAAACAAATATTGAATTTGAATTTGCGGGTAGCTTAGTTGGAAGAGCAGCACGCGCGATTCCTGAAAGTCGTGATTTCGAACTTCACACCGCAAGGGGAAATTATTGTTATCTGTTTCTTTCAAATGTTTAAAGATCGCTAGTGCGGACTGTAGAAATAACTTATAAGAACTTTACTATATAAATGTGTTGGTAAACTTAATGCTACTAAATCAAATAAAAACAACGACCTTTTAAATGTTGATGTTTTTCCCCTTCTATCAATATTCACCAATTTTTCAGACACAGCATGATCCAAGTGTCGATAGCTCTTAGTTGTATTAAAACATTACCAAACCCCAGGGTTTGCTCGTATTCCCTTCATTAACCAGAGACAAATCTTGTTTGAGATTCTAATGATATTATATGGAATCCCAAGTTTAGTTGGAATAGAAATACGGCTGGTAATTAGATTTGTTAACAGGTCTGTAGACTGTTGGTTATTAGTTAAATACTGTGTGCTGGCGGAGCTTTGGTTTGTACGTAAAATAGTAGAAAGTAAAATGTTTTGTTATAGACTTCAAAGAAGGCATAGCTCAAAACAAGTGGGAATACTTTAATGTAAACACTATTTTATCTTTTACTTTTTTTTAATGGTTTCCTTATTAAACTGTATATCCTTTTTATATTTTTTATGCGAGTTCGCTGAGTATTTAGTCATTTAGGAACCAATTTTGATATATGTTTTTGTTAGAAAATAGATATTTCGACCGTGTCTGTCTATTTGTCTCTCATCAGTTCAGTGGTATAAGCGTGAAAACCGTTGAAAACGGTTTTCACTGAACTGATTTTGATGAAATTTGAGAACCCCTAGAACGGAAATAGGTTTTTTTTTGTTTTGAAAATAAGGGGTAATATCGCCCTTGAAATTTCAGATGGGAAAATGTATATTTTTTATGTTAAGAGATATGAAATTTATCACAATTATAGCTCTTTTATTGGTAAGTTGTGTGTATAGAAATAATTGACTAACATCTACTCAGATATTACTGAAGTAATGAATGTTCAGATATTAATGGTAACTTGTAATGTATGTAACTTATTGACATTTTTAATTGTTCAGAAGTATTTGGTCACTTTGTCTGCTCCAATATCGAGGGTTCCCTGGTCAAACCCGATAAGTGCCAAAAACATACTTCTGAGATAATCGATGTTAAAGGTTCGTAAACAGTAAAAGTGCATTTTCATAAGTAAATGTCCACAATTTTGAGTTTTAATATTAATGATATTTCATAAAGATTTAGTTGTCATATTTATTTTACTTCTAATGCTTACAGTTTTGCTGTAAACATTTTTTTTTTGGTAAAGGGTGCCGACTTATTGGGTTTCACCTGAGAGAAAAAAACGATTTAATCACTTAAGTTTTTATTAATTCCAAGCAAAAAACAATTGTAATTATGTTTGCATTAGGTTATTACTTACTTTTATACTCTTTTTATATACTTATTCATTGTTTAAATTTTGAGGATAATTTTCATTTAATGTTCTATCCAGCTATGATTTTTTTTCGGGAATGATTCGTTTCGTGTACATAGTTTTCGACCGATTAGGCCCATCATCCTTATTACCATGACCTCAATGCTGTTCAAAGTCATGGAACGGATTATCTATAACCGGTTGGTCTGCTACCTAGAGGATCACTCCTTAATTAATGATCTCCAACACGGCTTTAGGCCGAAACGATCGACAGTTGATCTTCTAGCGTATGTAACGCATCTCAGAGGGGAGACAATTGCCGAGGCATTTGATCGGGTCTGGCACAAAGCTCTTTTTTCCAAGATTACTGCGTATCGCAGTTTATGCGTATTTATCGCCCACCCTCTTCCTTCTTCATATAAATGATATGCCACTGCTTGGAAACATACATTGCTATGCTAATCAGAGTACGGTCAATGGAAGAAACCTTGGCTGGCCTTCGGCTGGCAACGCAGTAATGGAAAAGGTACGGGAGAATTTTGTCGCTAAACTGGATCGGGTATTGAGCCTCATGAGCCAATGGGTTTTAAATAACCAGGTCCAGTTCAATGCCGAGAAAACCTAAGAGTGCGCATTTTCGACAAAAACATCCCAATTCCTTCCACTCCTTATTCATCAGGGTACTCCTCTCTGCCTGCGTAAAAATAAGTAAGCATGCTTGGCATGGATATCCGCTGCAACCTTAATCAAGATCAGTACATCGAGAGTTTCATCTGATTAGCATTCAAAAAACAGGGGATCCTGAAAAGAGTGCGTTGTTTTCTCACGCTGGACCAGCTTTGTCTTTTATACAAGACTCAAGTCAAGTCCTGTCTGGACTAATGCTTATATCTCTGGAACAGTTCCGCCAAATACCTTATGGATGGTCTTGATTGGTTACAGCAAAGGGCTGTGCGCATTATCAATGTTGAAGATGTTACTGAGAACCTTGATCCTCTTCAACTTCGTAGAGACATTGGTTTATTAACTGTCTATTATCGTTTTTATCTCGGTGAGTGTTCCGAGGAACTGTTTTCTCTTATCCCGCCTTCCCTTTGCCTTTACAAAACTACAAGAGCCGGCCAACGATGTTATCGCTTCACCGTGGAAAATATTCCATCGCTAACCAAAAAGTTTGATAACTCTAATCTTTGACGTACCATTAAAAAATGGGCCTCTTTACTGGCTCATGTGTTTCCTCCATCCAATGAACTTCTTCAAAAGGTGCGTGAAGAAGCATAATGCAGGCCAGTATGGCGATGCTAACGGATAGGATATTACGAAATCAAATCCATTTTCATCGTGATGTGGGTTCTTCTCTTGCTTACCATTAGGTTGGAAGGAGACAATATACCGCGTTTTTATATAAAAAGAATATTGACATCTGAATCTTGGAAACAAAGGTAAAGGTACCAATAAACATCATATTATATGTATATAACATGATTTAAAAAAATTACATGTGTCTGTCACCAAAAAAAAAATGCTTGACGATACTATTCATCTGCGTGGCAATATCTTTTTGTGGCGTATCAAGTTCTTACGAGTAATTTGTATTTGCTCCAAAGAGCAGAGGAGAAAGCAGAACAATATTCCACGAACATTGGTACAGTAAAATTGACCAAATTCCGATTAAAAACGTATTTAGAGCTTTGTAACAGATCACGCCCCCAAAAAGCACAGGGTCATGGCACGTGAGAAAAAAAAACCCTCTGATCTTGCTGAATAAATAAAAAAAATGCATATTAGTGTCAATAAATACTTTTTTATATTCGATTTAAATTTGAACCATGCAACCAATAGTACCATTGATATGAATCTGCACATAAATGCTGCAATTTTTATTTTTCAAGGGAACACTAAGCTGAGGACAGGAAAACCGGAATTAGCATCCTCTTATTCATACGTAAAAAGTGTAAAATTATTTCAAAACCTTGTAATTATAAGTGCGTAAAACAAAAATAAAAAGTAAGACGTGAAACCCAATAACTATCCTTCCATTAAAAATATTTCTAAGTACGTAAATATTGTAACCTAAATTGGTTAGAGGTAAAACCCAATAAGTTCCCTATTCCGGAGTCTAGATGATGCTATTTCAAAGTATAATTCTTTTGTCAAAATTACGTGCAATGCAATCAAACGAAGGTCGACCCTCGCGATCCTGTCGCCACCTGTCTGATGTTATGTCTACTATCATATTGTTACGCGCCACGATCGATGTAACCAGCGCCATCTAGTGTGGAAAGGCGGGACTACAGAGAGTCGAGACGCGTACGCCAGAATTTACTAGAACAATGACCTTGACCGAGCGTACGGCCGTTCAAGGCCGCACTGCGCGCGAATGTTCCGGATGTTTCTGCGTTGGAAGGTTCGGGAACGGCCGCGGCAATATAAAAGGCCGGGATTCACCGCGACCGGGACAGTATTGAATTAGCGATACAAGTGATAACTTCGAAAGCGATTTTGAAGTGCGACTTGGGAGCGATTGTTGTTTTAATTAGTGCGTTTAAAGGTTGTAATTAGTGGTGTTCAATTAAAGTGTGATTTTTGGTAATTTTTATCGGCTGTTTTTATTGTCACGAACCCGAAGCTCGTAACAATTGGTGTCAGAAGTGGGATTTAAATTATGCCGGTTTTACCTAAGGACGACACGGAGGGTATCCGTACCCGGAGTCAACGCCAACAGGAGACGGACCAGAGACGTTTTGGTGGAGCTTTGCTGCAGGAATCGGAGAGCCAGTTATTAACCACGGAGGCTGGCCCGTCCACAGCAACACCAGCAGCATCGGCAGCACCAGACCTTGCTGCTCTGATGATGATGCTGCAGGAGCAGTCTCGCCGACAGGAGGAACAGGCTCGTCGGTTAGAAGAACAGCTTAAGCGGTACAAGGAGGAACAGGCTGGCCGCCAGGAGGAACAGGCTCGCCGCCAGGAGGAACAGGCTCGTCGATTGGAAGAACAGCTTCAGCGGGACAAGGAAGAACAGGCTCGCCGCCAGGAGGAACAGGCTCGTCGCCAAGAGGAGCAGATGCTTCTTCTGAAGGACCTTCACGCTACCTTCGGGAAAGACATAAAGGAGGTGAAGGATAAGGTTGCTCAACATGACAACCGCCTGTCGGATGCTGAAATCCGGATCGACCAGGTCAATAATCGGGTGGACAACGTAGTGGCTGATGTGAAGAAGACCGTGATGGCAGACGTTAAGAAAACGCTGGATTGTCTTAAACTTGGAGAAGCAATCGCAGCTCCCGTAGCTACTACACCTTCGCTACGTGGATTCAAAGTGCCACCGTTCGACGGAACTTCTTCCTGGTCGGCCTACAAAATCCAGTTCGAGGCAGTCATGAAAGCGAACGGCTGGAATAAAAATCAGGCCATGACTGCCCTCACCCTAGGCCTTCGTGACCAGGCCTTATCAGTTTTGGAAGCTCTCGATAAGGAAGTGACTTACGAGCAGCTCCTTGAGGCCTTGGAGGCTCGATATGGCGACGCTCACCTGGAACACGTGTTTCGCGCACAGCTCAGGGACCGCGTGCAACGCAGTAGCGAAAACCTGCAGCAGTGGGCCCTTGAAGTGGAGAAGCTGGTGCGTAAAGCTTACCAGTCCGTACCAGCGCTTATTGATGGGAACCTGGTGCAGGCGTTCATCGACGGCATCCGCGATATTGAAGTTAGGGCTGCTGTGAGGCTCGGGCACCACGAGACGCTAAAGGATGCCTTGGCCCATGCCCTGGAAGTGGAAGCTGCGCGACAGGATCATCGATCCCATCGCGTCAGGGAGGTTGTAGCGGCTACAGTTCGGCACTGCAATAAAGGATACCGCCCTAGATGCTACGGCTGTGGGGAAAAGGGCCACCTTCGATCCAGTTGCCCTAAGCGAACTGCAGAAAGAGAACTACGGCTACCTGCAGACCTGATCATCAGAATACCACCTGATGCTCCAGGCAGTATAATCGATTATGCGAATAACTGGCGGTACAAAATAAATGACATTTGTGAGCACGTCAGACAATCGGGCCAGAAAATGTCGGGAAAAATGAAACCCCTTGGTGACCGCAAAGTGAACAGTAGAGTGTTCGACGAGGGTCCACAGATGAGGTTGCGCAATCCAGTCCACAGCAGAGGGAGATCTCCTGGGCTTCAGTCTAGATGGGAGGGACCATACCAGATTGGGACTGGGGGCAATGACGTAACCTACCGGAAACAGAAAGGTGCAAGAGGCACTCCTAAGATTGTTCATGCGGAGAGATTGGCGCGTTATTATGGAGCCGATAATGCTCGGGACGAGCATGTCTTAGGAGGGGGCAGTGTTACGCGCCACGATCGATGTAACCAGCGCCATCTAGTGTGGAAAGGCGGGACTACAGAGAGTCGAGACGCGTACGCCAGAATTTACTAGAACAATGACCTTGACCGAGCGTACGGCCGTTCAAGGCCGCACTGCGCGCGAATGTTCCGGATGTTTCTGCGTTGGAAGGTTCGGGAACGGCCGCGGCAATATAAAAGGCCGGGATTCACCGCGACCGGGACAGTATTGAATTAGCGATACAAGTGATAACTTCGAAAGCGATTTTGAAGTGCGACTTGGGAGCGATTGTTGTTTTAATTAGTGCGTTTAAAGGTTGTAATTAGTGGTGTTCAATTAAAGTGTGATTTTTGGTAATTTTTATCGGCTGTTTTTATTGTCACGAACCCGAAGCTCGTAACAATATCTACTTAACGGGTTCTTCACCAAATAAAATTACAGTCCAATGTTGATATCTGCTCGTGCGAGTATCCGATAAGTATGCTTTTCATATGTCATTTCTAATATTAGCTTAAAGTAAAACACTATAAGTAGTACTTATTGGGTTTTAGCTTAATTATTAATTTGTTTGCATACTTAATATTATAATAGTAAAACCCAACAAAATGTGTTTATGGATTTTAGTTTTAAGTAAAACCTCGTTAATTCAGAATTTCCCTGGTATAAAAACCCAATAAGTGCAAATAACTTGTCTTACCTTAACTCACTTAGTTTAATTATATATACAATAAATTAGCTTTATATAATATAGATATACATTATTGGGTTCTTCATCTTATTAAATTAAAAAAAAAATCCTTTAAATATACTTATATTGTTTATGTATTGGTCAAAAAGAAAAAAGTAGCACTTATTGGGTTCTTAGTGAAGCGTATCTTTGTGATAAATTGAAACTCGACTTATCGGAATATACCATTAGAAAGAGCAAAAAAAGTACATCTTAACTGCATTTATAACTAAAATTCTCAATTTTTGTCACTTATCGGGTTTGACCAGGGAACCCTCGATATATCTGACAGCGAATATACATAAATCCTGTACAACAAACAAAACAAACTAAGGTTGCTACTTACATGTGAATGCAGTATGCACACAGCGCACAGCAGGGCCAAGCTGCATAACAGCGTGACGCATAAGGCTGAGACGAATAGCGCATGTTTGAGCCGCACGCAGTACCGCCGGTACAGTGCTTCAAGCTCTAACTCTGTACCCTCCTCCTCTGTGGACAAAGGAAACAGTCAATCTAAACATATAAAAGAAGAAACTGACTGACACAACGCACAGCAAAAACGGCTAAACGTATTCACTTAAAATTTGGAAGGGACGTAGCTTAGGTACTGTAGAAGTGCACTAAGAAAGGAATTCTCGAAATTCCCACGGGAACGGGAATTAGCGGGAAAATCCTTTTGTATGAAAAATCTAAACTGCTTAAGTTAGACGCTTGAAATTTGGCATGCAGGTGCCTTATTAAACTTAAAGCTAAGTTAGCGGGAAAAAACAGGAAAAACCCTCTAGTCCACGCGAATGAAGTCGCGGGCACAGCTAGTAAATAAATATTAGACAAAACCACATACTTTGCTGGCACTCTAAAGTCAGCAGCTAAATCACTTATAATATTAGAAACAGAAAAATTTTATCTCCCCCTGCGGTGCGGGAATTGAACCCACGACCTTCACGTGTCGCGCGTGCTGCTCTTACCAACTGAGCTAACCGCAAGTTATTGTAGGCGATGAAATTTTTCTGCTGTATCAACCGTTAGCCTTTCGGTAAGTGCCCTCTGCCGAATATGTTTATATCTACATACTTATCGGCCCATGGTACATTCGTTGCAGAAATGTTTGAAAACCACGGAATCGAAGACACCTGGCATCTTAATCGATTTTATTATTTACAGCAGGGGGAATCAGAACAGCAGGGGGAGATAAATTTTTTCTGTTTCTAATATTTAAAGTTCGCTAGTACGGCGTATAGTACTATAAAAATAATAAAATCGATTAAATCACTTATGTTACATGATAAGAATTATTTCTGCAAGCGGATTTACAATAAATTCTTTTCCACGTCAATTTTTTCCTACCAGAGCCTCGACTCAAGTTCTATTTAGAAGAAGCGCCGCAACAAACTCAAAAGATATCCTGTTTTGAAATAAATTATAAACATAAAAATATACTATTTAAATTATTTATTAACAATAAAGATTATCGGGGTGCAGATGGACGTTTTAACTATTATACAAATTTTTATAACAAAAAAATGTTGTTCATTGTAATAAGTCTTTTATTTCATAACAGAAATTAGAAAAAACGGCCAGACCAGAGACAATATAGAAAAGTTCGTTTTCCATATTGACCCGACCGAAAATCGGAACCCAGGACCTCAGTGATAACGCGAACCCAAAAATGGCTCAATGGCGGTTGTCGAATTAAAAAAAATAGTATTTTTTCTTCTTTATTACGTCATAATCGTTTCTGATCAGGAAATTCTCCATAATCACTGTCTAAACGATTAAATTACGAAAGAAGGCAAGAGAGGTATTGACACTACTCACAAATAATTATAAGGTATCAATGCTGTTAAGGAAGACTTAGTGTTAAATAGGCCAAATTGATTTTTTGCTAATTATCTTTAAAATGCTCCGAAATCGATTTAACAAAAACTCATCTTATGATACACGTAGGCATTTAGAAGTATCTTAGTTGACTAGCTGGTCAACATCGCTATTATGTTCTAAATCCGTTTCTAATAAATTAAATGTTACTTAAACCTCTTTTCGTTTTGTACAAACTAACTTCCCAGGTTGTTATTAAAATTCGCCTTACCTACTAAAATTCTCAAGGTTTAAATTTAAGGCAACCTTATTCGTCCATTTCCCATAAACGGTGCTTCAGTCATTTCCTTAACGACTGCACAAGGCAAATAGTGTCTCTAATTGCCTACACGACCAATGGAAACCATCGTTTTAATTTGTCTAATAGTTTTAACAGCTATTGTCAAGGTTAAGGCTACTTCCGTAATGTCGTCCTCGCACTCTTTATGTTCTGTGAAACAATTTGCAATTGTCAAAATATTTTTATCGTCTTCCATACATTATTTCCTTCCTCTTGTCTATGTAGACTTATTTTCTTGGCGTGTTTTCTGGACATTCGTAAAGTACTTACCTCTGCAGATTTTTTTTTTTAAAGATCCAGTAAAATCATCTCCTTTTGCGGTGTGGGATTCAATCACAGATATCTAAATATATAAAAGGAGAAACTGACTGACTGACTGACAGACATATCAACGCACAGCCTAAACGGCTAAATGTAGGCACTAGAAATTTGGGTGGAACGTAGGTAACTTAGGTACCGTAGAGGTGCACTAAAAACGGAATTCCCGAAATTCTCACGGGAACGGGAATTAGCGGGAAAATTCTTTTGTATGATAAAACTAAACCGCTTAAGTTAGACGCTTGAAATTTGGCATGCAGGTACTTTAGTAAACTTAAAGTTTAGTTGCAACAGGATAAAATCTGTGTATTCAATCCTACGACTTTCAGGTATCGCGCGTGCTGCACTTCCAACTGAGCTAACCGTAAGCAATCTAGACGATAAACTTTTCTATTGTGTTAACGTCTTAGTCTTCGGTAAGTGCCCTCTGCCGTATGAGTTTAGAACTACATACTTATCAATTAAGAAAAGTTTGAAACAGTATGATATTAGCGCATCTTCGATTTGATATTTTTTTTATATGTTTGTAGTGTTACCTACTCAAGTCCTTTTATTTGATGCTTTCATTAAAGAACTTGTATCAAGAAATAGGTATTCAACATTAAATATGTTAAGATCACTGATGTCGCGGGGCTATTAAAGATACGATTATATCGCTGCAAAAACTCATAATGTGTGAAGGCCTTTTGATAAAACATATTAGGCCAGTAATAAAACTTTTTTAGAAGTTAATTTGTCATTCACCGCATTCGATTAGGATTTAATAAATTAAGCATTCATGTTCTTGCTAAGAATAATGATAAATTAAACAAGAATACCTACTTAAACTTAATTCACTTGAATTAACCCTAATTCGCAATCGTACACCGTCTTTAAAATAGATTTTTAAATCAGCATTAAAATGTTTTAGCCTTCTTACTAACACGTATTGAAAAGACAACACTAGTATAAAGATAAGAGATCTATCATTGTTTCTGAGAAACTCTTATGCAATAGTGAAAGCTTTTAAGGATTAGAGCTATGTCACTTCAAGTCAATATCTTCTCTCAATAAAGGCTGGAAAATGATTTTAAATACATATTCAAGGTACAAAAGAAAAAAAAGTTTTATTTTTCTTTTGTACCTTTTATACCTTTGAACTACCTATATGTTCCGGTTATATGAACTTTGATAAAGAACTGTTCGAATCCTAAAACAGTATTTTATTAAAAAAATTAAGTGTTTGCTAACTTTATGGTAAGCATTTTTAACACACACAATTTTATTTCTGTTACAGTAAAATGTGAAAAGTAACGCACTGAATTATTAATTAGCATTTCTGTAACTATTTACAGCCCAACTTAGATAGAAAAATAAATATAAATGAGCCATTCGGGAAAATTCATTTTGTGACTAGCGGTCCCGGCGAACTTTGTTTCGCCTTAGAGGATTTTCTTTGCTATAAACCTCACGGAGCCCGAGACCTTTCCAACGAATGCAAAACTGTGGAAATCGGTTCGTGCGTTCTGAAGTTAGGTATAGCGCCACGAAGGAAAACCCGACTTATTTTTATATTTTTTATTTAGATTAAATACAGTCTTTTATTTTTGACTTAAAAATTATCATATCACGATAGTGAAAGAACACATAACGAAATTCTTATAGTATAACTTGCAACCTTCAGTTACTATAAACATAGGTAAGTAAATCTCTCAGAAATAACAAAACATCATCATAACATATATATTGATTAGATAATAATCAATACTATTATTGGAAAGGCAATCGTTTTATAAGTTGAGTACCCTAGTCGAATGATGTCGAAAACCCAGTGCTTACTAATCTTGAGAAATTGATACACTTGTCAAGATAGACGAATTCTCGGTGATTACTCAAGTAAGGTAGTCCGTTTGAAAAGTGATAAATTCACAAGTGAGCATCGATGACAATGTTATTAACAAAAACAATGTTATCGTTGCTTTAACGGTAACTGACTATTAAAACTGATATATCCCATATTTTTTATAGCTTGACAACCGTGAACATGCTAGTTACCGTTCAAGTTAAGTTGGCGCAAACGAGTCTACATCTACCAAATTATTATATTCCCGAAGCTAACAACGGTAGGCACTTGATCGAAATTTCGTTGTTCTAAGCAAGTTTCATAACTCCATTAACACATTATCCCCAAACAACAATTGTTAAAACTTGAACACTTCCCTCTCAATAAGAAAATTGTAGGGTAGGTCCACATGAGTGACTTCGGGTAAATTGGATACAGAGAGGTGCCAAAAGTTTTCTATTCGATTTGTTGAGGAGCAAGTAAATGTTTTGTGAATTTATGTCATGTTACGTTGTTTGGAACTAAATAATAAGGTCTACAGCGACAATCGCTGATTTAAAATAAATGGCATTCAAATGTTTTAGAAGTATCTCCGTTTCTATGGCATTTTGGGCTGTGCCGTCATTACAGACCTTAGGATGGCTACAATTATATTTCTGATTTTATACTAGCCCAGCATATTGGCTCTTTCCAGCCTGATGAAAAAACCCCACATTGCGATGAGAACGGATTTGATACCGTAGAATCCTATCCGTTATTGCAAGATGTTTCTTCATGCTTCTTTGGAAGGAATGATTCAACGAGTCTGGCGATTAAGTGGAAGCGATTGCCATTTAGCCTCCGCATTATTCACAAGGGAAAACCTATCTTTAGTGATCATAGTCAAAGATCTTTATAGAGTAAAACAAGCTTTCCGAACTACATCATGTCTTAAACAAACTAGGAAAAACTTATGAAGTGAAAGAAAACGGAGGTTGAATTTGGAAATTGAATCACACCATACCTTTAAAAGCTATGAGTGAACTTATTACTTATGGTTATAAGAGTTTTTCCCGGGAATAAATAATGTAACATACTCGTATTAACGGCCAAATGTATTGCGACCAAAATTTATTTTTTGTCAGATCAATGGTCTTGATTAGTGAAAAAAGAGGTGTTACTGGTAACGAAGACCTACCGAATAATATTTAAGCACTGAGGACTTCGTCAATGTGTTCTTTATATTTAACTAGTTCAGCCTTGTAAGGGTATATTAGTATTTAAAAAAAAATTCTTCATGGCACCAGTGACCCTCGTGGCAATATAATTCTTAACATTGATTTCCCTCCTATATGACCTGCACCTACCATCTCCCCCACTCTTCGAAAAGGAAAACTACCGATCCCGACACTATCAACTTTCCCGAATCTCCACAAGACACGTGCAAGGCTCACGTCTGTCGGAGTGTCAACAAAAGAATGCCAACTGAAATATTTCTGCGACATGTGAGTTTTTTGCCGTCATTACCCGGTCCCTCGGGTCCGAAGTGATTAGCCAATACGGACGTCCATGATTTTAGGACCTGACCCGGACAGGGCTGCCCCATGTCGCTTTGACAGATGGGTCGCAAAAAAGCGTCTGCTTTACCGTGTAAAAGGGTTTCTATTATTGAACTTAGCAATTTGTTTTGTCGCAACTTTTAAGGGCTGTGGGCACTATTTGAATGTAGGTCATGACGACCGCCGTAGCGGAGTAAAGCGATGACAAGCGACGCTAAAATCCGTCTCGCCATCTCTGAGGCCTCGGGTCTGAATCGCGGTCGAACCAATTTGGAATACGAACATTTCTTTAATGTCTCGGGTGTGGGTCGTGGTACCGTCGTTGTTTCTGATATAGTTACTTTACATTGAATTAGTGAAAATGTATGTGATGTTGTCCAATATTTGTTTATAGCACATTTTACACTCAATCAAAAAACAGTTTTCTGCTGTATCCTGTTAACCTGATATAAGTGACTAGATTTACTCGTACGTTTGTTGAAAATCGAATCTGATGAAACTTCAAAACCTTGCTACGGCGCTGGGCTCGGGGCTCGCAACATCATCCTAAAAGTCCTCGCATAGGTTTGACTACCCATACTAATATTATAAATGCGAAAGTAACTCTGTCTGTCTGTCTGTCTGTCTGTCCGTCTGTTACTCTTTCACGCCTAAACGGCGGAATGGATTTTGATGAAATTTGGTATAGGTATACGTTGAATTTCAAGAACGGACATAGGCTACTTTTAATTAGAAAATAAGGGGGGGAGGGGGGTAATACCATCTTTGAAAGTTTATATGGAAAAATGTTTATTTTTCAAGTTAGAGATATGAAATTTGGCACAAATATAGCTCGAAACTTGGATTAAAATATATACTTCTTTTTGTTTCGAATATTAGGGGAGAAAGGGGTAAAACCCACCATGAAAGGATGTAGTCCACGCAAACGAAGTCGCGGGCACAGCTAGTCAGTACATAAATCACTGTTTAGGAGTCGCAATAAACGCTCAATTTCAAGTACAGACATCGCTTCCTAGCGATAAGACCACCAAAATTGTACTATAAATTTATCCGTAAAGTTTCTGTGCAATAAAGGTTATCTATCTATCTATATAGCATTTAATTTTGGCAACTGCGAATAAGTCAATATATGACCCTATATGACGTCATTCGCTATCAAATTAAATGTGAATTTCATATTTTTTTTACTTTACTTGGTTTCTTTGTATCAAAGTGTACCTGTTTAAGTGAATTGAAAAAAGTGTATTTCAATGCAGTTTTAGTCACCGTAGTCTGCCTCAGGTTTCCGTAGAATACCATAACATATTATGCTGATTAGAGGCCTTTTATTTAGGTACCGTGGCTGCTATAGATAATAATCTATATTCCCATGGCGCCAGGCGATGAGAGGTGTGGGGGGTTTTAGTGGGTAGTCTCTGCTCCTCTCAGAGCGGGGAAGTCCCACACACGCCGCTGCCTCCCCCAACGAAGCGGTACGGTGTGCCAAGGCATTTCCCCCCCTTAAAAAAAGGTACTTTTTTAGTTCATGTTTAAACCTCGTACCTAACATTATACTTTTCTTCCTTTTTTCTATATGTATTTGGTTTGTACGAAAAATAAATCATTTTTACTATTCGGTCTCTTTACTTTCAACTTTAGCAATAAATGTAATTTCACTTTATTTGTGAGCGATCCTCTTTTTGGCGGCTAATAAATAATATTCAGACAACCCTGCTGAGGGTAAAATGTTCGAACTTTCGCAATAATGCCAGTGGGCAGTTATTTCCGAAACCCTGAAGGTTCGTGACGTGACCGGGCGGTCTTTTGAAAATTAATAATAACGGTATTTAAGGACGAAATCAATGGAATGGGTAAATTAGAAGTTCTCGTACATTGTTGCTGAGCCTAGTTGATGGTTTAAGATATACGCATTACACGCTTTCCCACATTCTGCATATAATGTTTCATGTTTATGGTAGGTTAAAATTAATAATAACGACATTTTAGTCGATATCAGTACGTCAATTGGCTACTTGACAGTGTTAACAATAAAATATGAAAAGTGTTAGATATGTTAGCTTATTAGTTAAGTAATCATTTTACATTTTTACTTTTTAATTAAAAGCATAGTTAGTATTTTATTTTTGCAAAATAAATTTAAGTTTTTTTATCTGTGGAACAAAAGAACCGAAACGGAAACCACCATTGCAATTCGGAAATGACAGCTGTCGGCGAATATTATTTATTTAAATGTGGCGAAACAATGATTATTTTACCGATTAAATTGAATTATTGTGTCTCTAATCGTATAAAGAATTTATTGAAACATTTTCCGTTTATCTTAATTAAGTCGTTCCTATGCGTATCGGTTCGTTGTCTAGGACGTTGACGTCATAATTGCAACAGTGATGCGACTAGGCGTTTTCGCGCGCTTTTTCAATGTGTTACACAAAATCTTATTTTTCTTTGGTTATTTAGATTATTTCCAGATAAATCGAATTGCTTGGGATATAAAATGAACGGGCGCACATTTTACAATACTTTTTCAAAAACTGTCAAGTAGCCAATTAGTGTTCCCGGATAATCGATTATCGATTAATCGATTATCCCCCCTCAAATAATCTAATAATTGATATGACAATCGATAGTATCGATACTATCGATATAATCGATTATATCGATTCCTATTTTTATTAGATATAATCGATTATATCGATATAATCGATTAATTTGCAATTATTTTTAGATTTAATCGTCATTCATATAATGTCTTCTGAGACATAACACACTCAAAATGAAACCGTGAAAAAGTTAGTTATACCCTACTTTTTATTCATAAAACGTGATAGCTAAGTTTCTTGGTACCTACCTGAACTGTTCCATCATGGCGATACTATCTAAAAATAATTGCAAATTAATCGATTATATCGATAGGATCGATACTATCGATTGTCATATCGATTATTAGATTATTTAGGCCTCTTTTGGAATAATCGATTATAATTGATATACAATCGAATCGACGGCAACACTAAGTCAATACGTACTTACTTATAGGATTAAATGTATAAACATTAAAAACATCTTGGCACAGGCAGCTGTGGTTATTGGACAGCATCACATACATTTCTCTGTTTCTGTGGTAAGTAGTCAAAGCACTTGTGTTAATCGAATCGGATCCCACACCACAAGGGGTGATGAAATTTTTCTGTTTCTTAAAATATTCTAAAGTTCGCTTGTGTCACATGAAGAACTAACATATTGAACAAATTACATACATTGATCTGATTCTGTGGTAAGTAGCTAAAGGACTTGTGTTACAGAAATCAGAAACAACGACGGTATCACTCAGACCCGAGACAATATAGAAAAGTTGGTTTCCGATATTGACCCGACCGGGGATCGAACCTGGGACCTCAGAGATGGCGCAACGCCAAAGTCCGGCTCGCTCGCCTCTCGGCTACGGAGGTCGTCAAGGTTATATTATTTAAGTTTCAGTAAGAATCTCATTTTTTTTTTAAATAATATGAAGCTCATACCTATATTCCCGGGGGATAGTGTAGCTCTCAAACAGGGATAATTTTTTTTAAACCTGTTCATTAGTTTCGCTGCCAACTCAACGCAAACAAGCAATAAAATATTTCCTCTTTGAAATATCATCATGGCTACAAATAAGATAAGATGTCATGAGTTAAAAAAAAGGTTGACTCAAAGTTAGGGAAAAAGATTATACGCATAAACCTAAGGAAAACTCCGTTCCTCGGAAATAAGATACACAAAGATTTACTCGCAGACTTGCCCGCTCTCTTTTAGCCGTAGACATGCGATATTACTGACGTAAATCTGACGGCGCGTTATAATATCGGTATCTAAGAATAGGGAGCGTCTTTATTCCGCATGTGCTTTTGTAAATTGTATCCGGATGATTTAGTTAAAGTTAAAATAAGAGCGGTTTTCCAGTTGTTTTATAGCTAACTTTTCTCGCTTTGCGACTTACAGGCTAACAGGCCTACGCCATATGTCAAATTTATCGCATGAGACGACAAAAGTTTCAATACTGTTGATTGGCTAATAGCACACTGCACTCGTATTTTCTGCCAATCAGCAGCTGACGCACTGACTTCGATGGAATTTGATGTTTGTTAAGAGCGCGATAAAATTTAGTCCCGTTGCATATGGCTAGGCCTGTTAGCATGCGCAACTCAAGTAAATTTTATCGCGCTCTCAAGAAATGTCTAAATCGATGCGTCTACTGCTGATTGGCTGAAATTATGAGTACGGTGTAGGTACTATCACCCAATTAACGGCATAAAAAGTTTTGTCGTCGCATGCGATAAATTTGACGCATGCTAAGCCTATTTAGTCGCAGTATAAACTTGGTGTCGCGCCATTACTGAGGCACCGGGTTCGATCCTCGGTCGGCTCAATATGGGAAACGTACTTTTCTGTATTGTCTCGGGTCTGGGTGTTGTGGTACCGTCGTTATTTGTTATTTCTGCAACACAAGTGCTTTAGCTACTTACCGCAGAATCAGAGCAATATATGTGATGTTGTCAAATATTTATTTATTTATTAACTACGTAACAGATTTTTGATGCAGTGTTTTTTAAAAGTGACTAAAGAAAAAGGTTTATGTGTATAATACATAGATATTACAGTACAAAAAAAACGAAAAATGTTTTAGTATCTTGATTGCTGATTTTATTTAAAGTCATACTGTACGTATATCCGTATGTATGCTTGGCTCTCATGGGCCTTATGCATGATAGTATGAAAACTAGGTTCTGATAATGACATACCAGAAAAATCAAAGGGAAGTATTTTTTTCGCAAAAACTTATTTTTATTATTTACTAGCGGACCCGACAGACTTCGTCGTGTCAAAAAGATTTAGAATGGCTTGAGTCTAAATTTTAGTTAGAAAACGTTTGTATTGGAAAAAGAAAATGTCTATCTTTAGAGTTTTCCTGGCACATAATTCGAATTTTTACGACGGTTTTTACGAAAAAAAATTCGAATTATGGACTTCAACGAACATTAAAAAAAAACAAAATTGATCCAAGCGTTGTCGAGTTATGCGCTTACCAATACATTTTGCGATTAATTTTTATGTAATAGAATAGGTTGTAGATAATATTATTTATGTACGCCTTATTAATTTAAAAATAACTCGGTACTGTTCTGCAAATATGACGACAACAAAATGTACTTTACCTAATTAACATTGGGTCGATTCGGGCTTGACTAAAAAAAATCGCATCGCTACCACTGTAATACGGCATACTTCGCCACCAAACACAATTCCGTCAATCTGTTTGTTCTGCGCGAATGCGGATTACCGGCGCACCTATTTACGACCTTCCGTTAATGGCTTTTAAGGCACTTATCGACTGACACCGGTCTGGTGCACGCTATATTTGCGCTGGGCGATTGCTTCTATGAGCAGACGAGTTGTTTGATTGCGGTTTGTTTTGGTATTGTGGCGTACAGGGTAAATATTTAGACGTGGCTTTTCGCTCGCAGTAATTTCGGAGGAGTGTGGTTTGTGACAAAATGATTGGCGTATCTTTTTTTAGGAGATTTCGTTTCTAATCCCAATGACTGTGGTGTTGAGGTATGATTACGAAGTAATATAATGATAAATGC
Source organism: Glyphodes pyloalis (assembly GCA_037074685.1). Lineage (NCBI taxonomy): Eukaryota > Metazoa > Arthropoda > Insecta > Lepidoptera > Crambidae > Glyphodes > Glyphodes pyloalis. The sequence continues at coordinate 17,127,818 of JAYKKO010000006.1, read as the reverse complement.
ACATAAGCGTTAATGAGATTTGGAACACACGCGTAGCATTGTAAGCAATAGAGATAGTTTGCTGAGTAAGATAGTAATTAAGTGCTTTTGTACTTATTGGGATTTAGGCGGTAGAATAGGTACTTAATTTGTACTGACGATTCATAAGTGCTTTTGTAAAGTTAACATGAATAAAGATGTTTTATAATCTATTATTCGATATACAACCATTCTCTAAACATGTCGTCATTCTGTAAACATGTATAGTGTCATAAAACCATAATCTATTTTTTTTCTTTAACGTCGCAAGGCCGAATCTATACTAATATTACAAGCTAAAGAGTTGGTTTGAACGCGGTAATCTCAACAACTACTGGTTCAAATTAAAAAATGAAACGTGTTCCCTAATCAATTTATAGAGAAACGTTAAGGGCTAATAGCCGGTTCCAATATTTTACGATTCGTAGGTAGTGTGTCCAAAATGACAATCCGTTATTAAATTTACTTTCCATATCAGCTGTCATCAGTCGTCTGTCGGTCGTTTTTAGCTTACGCCTCGTATAATTTGTTACTTCTATTCTTAACTAGAACGATTATTGTTTAAAATATTGGAACAATAGAATAATAAAGGATAGAAGCGAAAAATAATGTAGAAAGCAAAGCACCCATTTCATATTTCCCTCACTTTTATGAGGTACTTATTAGATTATCTACGAGCTAATTTTTACGGAATAATTTACCGCAAAATTCAAAGAATTTTGTAATGTTTTCTCTCTAAACTCCGCACAAAGAATTTTTTAATAACATTATTCTCAAAGGGAAATGTCGCATTTTAAGCATGAACACAGCTTGCATTGCTTTTAGTCGAGCGTGCATTTTTCTGCTCTGTTTTAATGTTAATAAGTTGCTGAAATTGCGTGGCTAAAGGAAAACAAATGAACTGTTTAAAAGTGAACACGGGAATTCTGAGATAATGGAGTACTTTTAATGAGCTAAAAAGCTCATAATTACATCTTAAGTAGGGGTCAAAAAGCTAATGGTAGCGTTTAATTTATTATTTATGATGCTATGTAGTCTTATAGCTTTCCTCAATAATTGGACTATTTAACACATAATATTTTGTTAAAATAGTTCTTGAGATTAGCGCTTTACTAACGACTAGCCGCAGATTCGCACGCGTAGGTACTATCCATGTTCGCGTAGGTATCATTTAATGATATTGATATATTTGCCTTATCCAAGCCTCTCTTCAAGGGTAGGATCTTGGATAAACTTAAAAACCCGTAAATAATGCGTGTGTACTAGGTATCATTTTCAATATGTATCCCATATTGTGCTCTATTTGAATGTAAACATTAATATCAGATTTTAATACGCTGCTATTATTATTGTTCTCTTTTTTTTTTTTTGCGGAACTTGCGTTAGACATTATTAATATCTTCACATTTATAGTTGTGTAATCTATGTTACAATATACAATATAATATATATTATAGATATATTTATTCATATTTTATTAAATTTCTCACATTTCACCTTGGTAAATTGTTTAACTCATCTCATTCTATCTCCACGTGACTGGCACCAACACATTTTTAACTTTTTTTTTTACTTCTTACCTACATCATACCTCTCGATTAACAAAATGTCTAATTTACGTAAGCCATGTTGTGGTATCCTGTTATTGGCTTAGATTTATGTATCATGTTTGGTTTTTTTATGTAAATTCATGGTATTGCTGTTGGATATCCTAATAAATAAATAAATAAATAAATAAATAAATGTTTTTAACACTTTTATTAGCTTCATAATTAAGAATCCAAGTTTTTCTTACATACATAGTTAGTAATTCTTAATGTAAGAAAATCTTGGATTCTTAATTTGACACACTTCCTGGTCTTCGATTAGTATAAAATATTGCACAAGAAATGTCAATACAAATCCAATATGGCGTCCTCCCCAATATGGCGGACTGGCTGTTTGAAATCCACCCCCATGATATGGCTATCAAATGAAAGGGTTTGTTGTTGTCAGAAATACGAAAAAATAGTCAAAGTGACTTAAATCTATTATGGCGGTTGTAATTTTTAATGCGTGCTAAAAACGTGGTTTTTCATTTTTGAAACTACTTTTTATTTGTTTTTTTTTTAGTACTATACGCCGTACTAGCGAACTTTAAATATTAGAAACAGAAAACTACTTTTTATTTTCATATTTTCACTGATAGTTTGCAGCGTAAAAAAATATTTCATTTATCGAGGCGGAAGGGAATCTTGAGATTACGGCGTTCAAACAAACAAACAAACATTTCAACTTTATTGTATTAGTACCTATAGATTATTTTCTGTATCGTTGTTGGTTTTCTAATAAATAAATAAGAACAGTTTGGCGAAATTCGTTCAAGGGCGCTCTGTATAAGGCATGGGTCATGTTACGAGGGATTATTAGTTATCTTATACTAAAGGGCCGGGCAGGGTAAATGTGGACAAAGGTAATTGGAAACATGCTGTAAATAGTGAAGTGGGTAGTCATTAACCGTTTGTTATCTTTACCGCTGCGGGCAAATATTATGGTGTCTGAAATTGATACTAGATGATACGACGTACCTATGGCTAGTGATGTGCCGAATATCTGTTTTTTTTTATAAAATCGTACTATATTGGCTCCGCCCAGCCAGGTAAGCAAGAGAGGAACTCACATCGCGATGACACCGTAATATCTTATCCGTTAGCATCGCCATACTGGCCCGCAAGATGTTTCTTCACGCTCCTTTTGAAATCCATGTCAAAGGAAGGAGGAATCACATGAGCCGGCAACTAGTTCCACATCTTAATGGTGCAGCAAATATTTGAGTTACCAAACTATTTGATTTGGGATTGAATATTTTCCACGGTTTATCGATGACATTGTTTGCCGACTCTTGTAGTTCTATGAAAAAAAGGGTTTTGTTAGAATCAACTCGAGCCTGTTTATATGTTATTGAAATCATGACTCGATTCTCATATTCGGTACCAAGAGGCTGATTCACAAACGAAACGACCAAAACAAACATTTATTTATTCCTAAAGGGAAACTTAATGCTAGGAGTAAATGCTACCAGTCAATCCTTGAGTCATGCAGATAGTTTTTCATATGTGCGTTTCATATATTACTGGTTAGTTGTGTGTATAGAAGTTATTGACTAGCATCTGCTCAGATATTACTGAAGTAGTGAATGTTCAGATATTAATGGTAACTAGTAGTGTGTGGAACTTATTGACATTTTTAACTTTTCATAAGTATTTGGTCACTTTGTTTGCTCCGACATATCTGACGGCGACTGTACAAACTCGACTTCTCCTGACTCGAGACCGGAATCCATACCGACGTTTGTTTGTGATCCAAAATTGGTATTCGAGTAGGTGAGTCCAAAGTAAGATTCGAGTCTGACTCGAGTCGAGGCATACTCGGCACATCCCTACCTATAAGCTTTATTGTCCCCGTACATTCCTCCAATAAACTAGATGATAGGAGAAAATGAAAGTTTGTATCTCATAAGACTGGCACATACGTCGTGCTGTAACAGGTACCACTTTTTGAGACTGGTCTACTCCAGCTTGACTAAAAATTACATACGTACTTAACTGTTTCTACATTAAACAAACGGAAATTGTAAAATTTGCTCTCAAGTAATTTACGCAAAGTAAAGTAAGTACGGCACTGCTATTGCCTTAAATACAAGTATACAATATATTATTACCCGATAGAAATAAATTATGAACCGGTAGCAGTCACTTTGGATTGTGTTCAATACCGAAATGTGTTAATGTTTCTTTATTATTTACATATTATATTTATTAATTGATTATTTTACTCATATTTGACTAAAGTTTAAATAAATAAATAAATAAATAAATAAATATTGGACAACATCACATACATTGCTCTGATTCTGTGGTAAGTAGCTTAAGCACTTGTGTTACGGAAATCAGAAACAACGACGGTACTACAACACCCAGACCCAAGACAATATGGAAAAGTTCATTTCCCATATTGACCCGACCGGGGATCGAACCAGGAACCTCAGAGATGGCACTCGCCAAAGTCAGGCCCGCTCGCCTCTCGGCTACGGAGGTCGTCGTCGTCGGCTAATGCTGATGTTTGTAAGAATGAATGGATATCTGGATACCTAGAAATCTGGATGTGTGATCGTTACTTTTTCACACAGAAACTACTGAACGTAATTGGACATAGGTACATAATTAACATATTTTAACAAATATTGTCCTGACCAAAGATAATTATTTAATCATAACTGATTACACTGTGTGCTCGCTTGTTAATTTTAATTTGACATATTATATTCAAACATAGGTACTTTATATTGAAATAAATGAAATAAATTTATAACATTTATAAATCCCTACTAATATTATAAATGCGAAAGTAACTTGTTTGTCTGTCTGTCTGTCTGTCTGTCTGTCTGTGTGTCTGTTACGCTTTCCTGCTTAAACCTCTCAACCGATTTCGATGAAATTTGGTATAGGTATACTTTGAATCTCAAGAACGGACATAGGCTACTTTTTATTAGAAAATAAGGGGGGAGGGGGGTAATACCACCTTTGGGAGTTTATATGGAAAAATGTTTATTTTTGAAGTTAGAGATATGAAATTTGGCACAAATATAGCTCGAAACTTGGATTAAAATATAGACTACTTTTTGTTTCGAACTTCTTCGACCATAAAAGGATGTAGTCCACGCGAACGAAGTCGCAGGCACAGCTAGTATTTTATAAGATCCACATTTCAATAATTGAACAGCTGCAGAGCTTATACAAAGAATCATACGTGAATTATTTTCGTTTTTTTATCAATAGTTACGGTAGTAAATTGCATTCAAATGATGCGAAAATTATAATGCGAATTTTGAACTTTAATATGATTATAGGGGCTCATTAGTTTAATGTACCCAAGGGCTCTAATTATTGAGATGCGGCCCTGAAGTTGGCGCCTTTGGAAAATAATAAAACAATGTTAATTATTGGACAACAATACATACATAACAGTGATTCATGGTAAATTAAATGACTTGTGTAACAGAAATCAGATACAACGACGGTACAATAACACCCAGACCCGAAACAATATAGAAAAGTTTGTTCCCCATATTGGCCCGACCGCGGATCGAACCCAGGATCTCAGAGATGGCGCGTTGCCAAAGTCCGGCCCACTCGCCTCTTAGCTTCGGAGGTTGTCAACTGTGATTGCTATGGCGCTGGTTAACAGAACATGGAATCCTTGTTCTGTCTGTTACATCCTTGCCCATTTAGTGATCAATATCCCACAATCGTATCTTATCTATGCGTCACTCGAGCGATCGGTCATGATCCCGCCATTGACCTCATACATTACATGATGTGATAGCTGTTAGGGTTCCGTAGCCAAACACAAAAACGGAACCCTTATTCGGCTTGTCTGTCTATCTATCCGTCCGTATGTCATAGCCACTTTTTTCCGGACCTATAAGAAGTATACTGTTCAAACTTGGTAAGTAGATGTATTCTGTGAACCGCATTAAGATTTTTACATAAGACAATAAGTTTTGAGACTTTCCATCAGGTACTTAGAACTGAAACTCATTTTTTTGCATCAAACCCGCATACGTGTAGTGTAGGTATCTATGGTCTATCCACAGATACCTACATGCATGTATGCGGGTTTCTTAAAACTGGTTTTAAGTTTAAAATTTTCTAAACTGAATAATTTGCGTGAGGGACACGTTCAAAGTTATAAAATGTTCGTCCGCCCCTGTTGCTTGTAAAATATAATAAAGTTCATACTAAATAATATACGTAATGTACATTATCTTACAAACTTTCATCTAAAACCATCGATGAACTAATTACTAGAAGTAGTTTTTGTATTAATACGTCATAAATCGTAAATCACAATTTACTTTTTATTAAAACATTGATGAAAGTTACAATAAACTACAAGAGAGTTACTTGCTGCTACGGAACCATTAATTGGTGAGTACAACACGCACTTACCCGCATTTTATCTCTATATCAGACATAATAATGTATGGCGGGATAATATAGAGTATTGCATTGTGCATAGGAGCCTGTTCTATGGTTCTGTACCGTAGGCAAAAAAAATATACATGCAATAAAAAAATATATATAATTTTTTTGTTTAAACGGTTTTATTTTAGACAGACATGGCATGTAAAAATAAATTGGTCAAACTGAAGAAACAATTTTTATAAATAATAAAAACCGTTTAAAAATAAGAAAATCTCACTGATAGAACATCTTCTAAGTAAAAATGAATCGCCGGAAATTTGATCTTTCCTTTTGTTTTATGTTTTTAATTGTCGGGACGAGGAATGTAAAAAAAGTTTAAATCAATCGGTATCGTATAAATGGGAAGACACGGCAGAATGCAAGTGAAATACAAAATAAAATATAATCAATTTAATTTGGTTTAGTGATTTTAAAAACTGTCATTCATTTCGTATCAAATTTATTTCATTCCATTTTGATTTAATGTGTTTGAATATTTGACTTCAACCTATTTGCATCCTTTTTACAATTTTACGGTATATTACATTAGTGAATTTCAATATTTCCTATTTCTTTATAAAATTTAATAATACTGAATATATTTAAATACCTTAAATTTTGTACTTAGCCTAAAACGGTAGGTAAATACTGCTTATAGTTTTAAATTTTATTAATGATTATTAAACCAGTATTTTACAGAATGAAATTAAGAAAGTTCATGAATTTAAAAAACTAACTCGATTTTTAGTTTTGCACAAAAACATATTAAATAGTCAAAATGTTCCCGAAACAACGATCCTCGACTCATAGAAAACTAACCGGAAGAGTCAGTTTGATAGAAAATTCATCACAACCCATGCCAAAACTAGCAAACTCATAGTTACAAAATGCACTCTATAACTAGAACCGTAAGAGCTATGTGATCTAATTCAAATGTCATCTTGGTGCCGGGCCAAGTCATGCCAAGGTCAATGACCGTCAGTTTGCTATAGTACAATGTTCATTAACTAGTTTCACCTTGGGAGACAATTGTGGTGTCAAACATAAGGATCAATGGAATCAGTGTGACATTTGGTTTCGTATTACATGTGCCAACGAATTTTACGAATGTGAACTATAATTTGAGTGCAAATATAAATCTGATGTTCAATTAGCGATTGTATTTGATCATTGTTCCAGTGATCAGATTTGATGCTTACTCAAAATTATTCGCTTAGTATGATTTGCACCAACTTTATTGCATCTATTAGTTTCAATGTCGCGAAAAAATTGATTTCAATCAATCAATCCTTTATTTTCACACTATTCATTCACTCTATTATTCATATTTACATTCCTTTATTCAGTAGGTTACATGTAACACTTTTAAATCGTCATTTAATAAATGGGTCAATCAACTTTTATTTGTCCTGTAAGTAATATGTTTTGTCCCTGACCAATAATCGCAGTTCTAAAAAAAATTAAGTGGTTTTTTGGCATATGTCGCATTTATATTATTATTAAGCAAACATACGAGTTATTTATTTTAAATAAATCACTATTAAACTGGAATTTTAATGGTTGTCCAGGTGACAAAACATCTGGATGTAGTGTTTTTTTATTTGTCCCCCAGTCGCTAATTATAATGAAACATTACTTTATACAAAGAAATACTATATGCCAATTAATTACGCTTGTACATAATTATTCATTACAGTGTTCACTAAGATGCTAGCATATAGATTTTTGTTTGTTTCATAATTTTACCGAATTTTTTGCATGTTCGTTTTGGTCCCTATTATATTTTATTATTCCGATTTCCACCGGACAACGGTAAAAAAGTTCCGAAACCAAAACATAGATGGGTTGATCAGTGCCTTGACAATAAGTCGGTCGATTTGGTGACAACACTCATCTAACCGCTATTTTTATTTCATCATTGCCGCGGTGTCAGTCGGTCGCGCGCATTTTGAAAAATTGGGTGGCTTTATTGTGTGTCCACCGGACAACCAGCACAAAAACGTAAATATTTGATATATCGTAGTAAATAAAAGTGAAATATATTCTATTTTATCTATATTTTTCACTGCGCGTAAGACCTAATTCAAAATATAATTATTTTTTATCAGGAAGCGCAAAGACTGATAAATGTCACTCGGACAACCAGTCACTTGGACAACCAAAACCGTTGTGCGTGGGAAATTTTGGTTGCCCATAAGACAATTAACGATATAATCAGCATAAAGCAATACTTTTTCTTTCAATAATTAGTCACTAAAGAGCCTCTTACAAAGACTAGAGCATTTAATATAAATTAGATTGATATTTTGACCAATTTCAACTTTTTACTTCTTTACGTGTGGAACACCGAGTAGATGAACGATCCGATGATCTCTGGTGTCAGAGTTTTCAAACCACGTACTACTAGCAGTACTTAGGCCTCTGTCTGACATGATTGTGTAACGACTGCCATCTAATTAATCAATAACTAGAGTCATGTGGATTTCAGAGTCAAATTTACTATTTTATTTAAATAAATCGTGCTGCTCTATGTGGATTCTTAAAATATAAATAATTATCTAAAGAAAAAATGTTAAAATATAAAAAAAAAAATTAAAATTAAAAAACTAAAATTTATCATTGATGTACACTTAAAAGTTGATTGACCCAAATAATAAATAAATGCGCCAGACAATCACACCAATCACCTGGTCTCAAACTAAGGTTTTCCCTTGTACTATGAGTACCAGACGACGGATACTAACTGGAGGCGTCATCCCAGCACACCCAGACCCAAGTCAATTTAGAAAAGTTCGTTTTTCCAAATTGACCTGACCGGGAATCGAACCCGGGACCTTACGCGCTTTTGGCGCCTACCTTAGCCACTGCGCCACCGAGGTCGTCAATTTAATACAATGCAAAGTGGTTCTACTGCCGGTTCGGAACATATATCTACCGAGAAACAGGTAAGAAACTCAGCAGATTCGTTACAGCAGCAGTATATAACTTATAGCTATGTGTTGACCACTTCGGACCAAGTCATATAGTTTTGTTTATCTTAAAAACCTTAAAACAAATTCTATTCCGCTTTCGTATTATAACAATAATGCCAAAAAGGAAAACTGTTTATATCCGTCACAAATTACCGTTCACTTCAAACTAGGTACAATGAGTCATCCCGATTTACTGTCAATATTATTATGAAGATTGCGGGGATAAAAGCAACGCAATTTCATGCCTCAAGCTCTCCCTCAAAGGGCAGTGACGTGGAAACGCAATCACAGGTAATGGATACGTTGTCCCTTCGAGTTATTTATTCATTCCCTGTGTGAATGCCTCCACAAGGTACTAATGTATACGCGATCTATGATAGGCTGGGATGTATCGAAGTGACACGTCACTTAGCGCGAGTAAAGCTAAACGTCAAACTAATATTAGTAATGCCCGATTCCAATATTCGATTCGTAATGTGTCAAAAATTACTTTCCGTTTTTTTTCAAACGACTACAAGTCGTTCATACCGTTCCATAATTTACTTTCCATATCAGCTGTCATCAGTCGTCCGTCAGTCGCTTTCAGCTTACGTCTCGTATGATTGATTATATACTATCCGTAACTAGAGGAACTTGAGGCCTATGTCGCAAGATAACCTGACCTGGTAGCTGATATAGAGAAGAGAAAAAAAATACATATACAATACACATATAGAAGAAATAAGTATCGATATAGTTTTATAGTTGAAATATAAAAGTGACAGTTCAGAATTTTATTATATGTTACAAAATAGTGAAGGTAATACTCTAAATAGTGTCAAATTCAAATTCAAATTCAATTCAATATTTGTTTATTCAAGTAGGTTACATAAAATAACACTTTCGAATCGTCATTGTATATAATGCAAAGTGATTCTACTTCCGGTTCGGAACCTATATCTACCGAGAAGACACCGGTAAGAAACTCAGCAGATTAGTTACAGTGGCAGTATCTAACTTATAGCTATGTGTAGAACACTTTGGACCAAGTCATATAGTTTTATTTTGATGAGTGAAAAAAAGCATTAAGTATTATGTTATTTGAAGAGGTAAACTGGAGCAGACCAGTCCCCAAAGGTGGCACCTGTTCACAAGCATGACGTATGTGCCAGCCAGCGTATTTTAAGGTCAGAGAAAATAAAGGCTCGGTATTTTTAATTATTTTTATTTATCAATTTTTTTTTATAGTAACGCAGTATATTGGCTCCTCCCGGCCTGGCAAGAGAGGAACCCACATCGCGATGACAACTGATTTGTTATCGAAATATCCTATCCGTTAGCATCGCCATACTGGCCCGCAAGATGTTTCTTCACGCTATTATTTTTCTATAACTAGAACAGATCTATGTTCAAATATTGAAACGGGGCATATAAATGTATTTGTATGAACAATGAAGCAATTGAGATTACTAATCATACAAAATCCCTAGAATTAACTTTAGATTCCAAAATGCAATGGAATCATTATTTTGTGGTTCTGGCAGGAAAACTTAGTTCGGCTGCATATGCTGTAAGGAAAATAACGTACCTAACTGATGTGGAAATGGCAAGATTAATTTCTGTTAGCTATTTCCATAGTGTTATATACAACGAATATAAGTAAATATACAAATACTAAATATTCTCAAAATTTTTAAACAGTTTTTATTAATATTGAGCAAAAAATAGCAAAGAAGGCACATTTGTTGTATAAGAGCCCCGTTTATATAATTATTTTACTTTGTTTTTAGTATTGTTGTTATGGAGGCCACAGAAATACATAACCTGTGAAAATTTCAACTCTCTAGATAGCTAGACCACCAGGCTGTAACTAAAGAACCGTTCTATAACGGTTCTTTAGTTACAGCCTGGTGACAGACAGACCGAGTAATTGGAACCCGTTTTTACCTTTGGGTTACGAGAACCTAAAAAATGGCTGGGATGGGAGCTAATTTGTTTCTGAAATGAGATCTTCATTTTTCCATCACCTAAGACAAGAAAAACGCACAATAAAGACAACACAAGATTAGTAGCTGAAGAGGATATAATAATTTACGAGCTGTTTATATTCGCGTTATTGTAAGATATAAGTATCATATAGTAAGTATCTATATTATATAAAGCTATTATATTATATATAAGTTAATGTAGTATTTCATCAATCTTTCTACCAAATTTCAGCTTTCAGTTTGAGCGTGAAAAAATAACAAATATATTTATATACAATTTTAATAGCCAAAGTAAAGGAAGAGTGATTAAAATATATATTTATGGGACGAAGATTTTTTGAAGAAAGGATATTGTATAGGGCTACCTAATAATTTTGGCAGTTTAAAATTATATGTTCAGAGGTACCCTTAACTAAACCACATAATCTTATATAGTAAGTAGTTTAAATGCTGTGAAAGGTAACTCAAGATTTAAGTACCCACCTTTCAATATAACTATGAACTTTGCTTTTTAAAAGTAACCACAGTTAAAGGGTAGGTCGTCCCTTCGGGTTATTTATTCATTCCTCGTATGAATGCCTCTAAGGGTGGGCCTAATGGAGCGGTCCCGCAGTAGTGAATAGCTTACAGGATCGAAAAGGGAACCTTCATTAAGCACTTAGATAATGTTAGCTTTTAAGGGCTTCTGAACAAAGAAAAATTTAGACTGAATCGGAATAAATTCGGAAACTATGTTTCATCTCTTTTTGATTGTATACGATTGGACAGAGATCAAACATAAACTTTCCGTATCATCTGTACTAATATTTTAAGGGTTATATTTAATTGAGCACCAAATTGTAAGGAACGTATGTTCTTTACTAAAAGTGGAAGTACTTCCACCGAGCGTATGTGCTCGGGGACCAAGGCCCAACTACCAATCTTGGTTTGTTGTATATAATATAAATTTTAAGACTTTCGCGTTCCATTTTAAACATTTAAAATAATTTAGACGAATTTAGAAGAATATTTTTGTTTAGACGGAAATTACCTTTTATTCAGAAACCAGTACTACCTTCAGATTGATGGTGTTGCCATGGGTAGTCCCTTAGCCCCGGTGATAGCTAACATCTGGATGGACCATTTTGAAGAAACAGCCCTCGCAACTGGACCGTGAACTGTGAAACTTTGGGTACGTTGATGATATTTTTTGTATAATCAACGATGGTCAACCGGAAGTAGATCTATATCTAAATCATCTAAATTCTATCCACGCGAAAGTAAAGTTTACCTATGAAATGGAAAGGAACAGATCGTTGGCATTTCTTGATTTACAAGTGAGTGTTAAAGATGATGGTACGCTGGCACACTCTGTATACAGGAAACCTACGCACACTGACAGATATTTCCACGCTTCTTCGCATCATCACCCACGACATCTTCAATCTGTTGTGACGTCTCTTAATAACAGGGCGCATAACCTTTGTGACCCTGAACATTTACAGGCGGAGCTCACGCATGTTTAGGAGGTACTCAGACGAAACGGGTATGAAGTGTCGAGGAAACCAAGAAGGTGGAAATCAAAAGGAAAGTGTCCTGAAGTCAGTCAACAAGCAGCGTTTTTGCCGTATATAAAAGGCGTAACGGATAAAATTGGAACAGTACTTAGAAAAAACTCCACCAAGACTGTATATACACCGTTATGCAAAATGTCAAGATTACTGCGAACGCCGAAGGATGTTATTCTTTTTCAAACGCCGGGAGTTTATAAAATTGATTGCAGTTGTGGTAGTTCTTACATTGGACAAACTAAGCGGACAATAGCTGAACGAGTGAAAGAACATATCACGGCGGTCAAAAATCGTCAGACTAATAAATCCGCGGTAGCAGAACATCTGTTAGAAATGGGAGTTAATCATTGGATGGAGTTGCACGACCCTGAAATCCTCTCAACCGATCGCCACTACCATACTAGGATAGTACGTGAAGCTATTGAAATCAAAGAGAAGACGGACTTAAGCTATCATCAGCATGGAATCCAGTGATTAATAAATGTTTACCGCGGTTAGAACGTTAAAAAACAATTCCGGATACTGTCAGTGTAGTATGTCGAAGTGACTTCAATAACATTTTGTTATGTGACAATGTGCGGGTGGATGAAGGTTTACAAGCTCCCCCGAACAGACGAAGGCGAGCAAGACCAGTCAGCTCGTGACCACGGTTGGTGCAACCTAACCGAAACGTCGGGCAGTAAGTAGTTCGTTTTAACTACTAAATAAAAATTAGTGGTGACGAAAACTCTGACATCGCGTTGTAGGATCGATGCATCAATAGGCTAATCGTGCATTACGTATGGATCGTTGTCTACTATGCCAATTCTGCTGACGCTGTATTTGTGTCGACTTGTAGGTCATGTCGTAGGTCGGCACAAAATAACTATAAACCTAATCTAAATAATAGATTGAGCACACATTTTAATAAGTGAGCCACTTGGGTTTGAATGACTTGTGGGTCAGTCAGTATTTCTGTCGCCCAAATTAATAAAAAGGTGCCTATGAAATTTGTTGTCGTATTTTAAAGCTGAAGAGTTCGTTTGAACGCGATAATATCAGGAATTAATAATAAATAAATAAATGCGCCAGACAATCACACCAATCACCTGGTCTCAAACTAAGGTTTTCCCTTGTACTATGAGTACCAGACGACGGATACTAACTGGGGGCGTCATCCCAGCACACCCAGACTCAAGTCAATTAAGAGTTCGTTTTCCAAATTGACCCGACCGGTAATCGAACCCGGGACCTTTCGCGCTTTGGCCGCCTACCTTAGCCAATTCGCCACCGAGGTCGTCAAACTATATTATAGTATATATAACTAATTGAAAAAATATGTTTGTTTTGGTTAGTCCATTTATCCAGGAAGGCTTTAGGCTACATAACATCACGTTGCGATTATTAGGAAATAATTATCAGTGGAAAGTGTGGAAAAATCCCGTTGCTAAATAGTGCATTTCTTGTTTAATTTCATTCATTCGCCTTGTAACTCTGGCCTCCGTAGCGTAGTGAATTCCTCCGTAGCATTGAGCTACAAATTCGGAGTTCGTATGTTTGATTACCGAGGACCATTTTGAGCTGTGTGAATGTGTGTACTAATTTGAAAACTAGCGGGCCCCTGCTTCCCAGGAGTTGAAATAAGAATTTTACATAACTTAAGTATTAGTAAGTATCCCTATTTTATTTCTTCTAAACTTATAGCATATGGTACTTAGGATGAATATAGCTTTCCAATGATGAAATACTTTTTGAATCGGCACAGTAGTTTGTCGGTATATTCAATACAAACACACACAAAAATACAAAAGTTAAAATCTTTTGTCTGTGATTATCCGGAACAAACTGACAGACACACAAAAAATTTCAAAAATGTTTTTTGGTACATAGGTATATAGATATCGCACATATATTCATATACCGATAGTAAAAAGTGATTATTTTAATATTACAAACGGACACTCCAATTTTATTCATATGTATAGATAGTCGTAAGTCATATGTACCTACACATGCATACCTTTAATAATAGCATAATAGGTAGGTACATCCAAGTCTTTCGACGATTCCAACAATACTGTGATAGTGTTGTGCAAGCGTGACCTAGTCAAAATTTTGACTTGTATTTGACAGATATTTCAAAAAAAAATATTGAATCAATAAATGCGTGTACACAGCTACAAATGGTCCCATACAGTTTGTAACCGTTAACTGCTTTGGTATTTTTGATATTGTTACCCCCTTTCCGTTACACGTTAGGGGACGGACCTATATATATATATATATATATATATATATAGGTCCGTCCCCTTCTCTCCTACACACTTTTAAGTAATAAACAACTCTAAATTTAACATTTCTCTTATCAAGATGACTTCAAACAAGATTCGAACCTACCTATCTAATTACTAAGGTCTAATTAAACATTTGAAACAATCAAATTAGAAACCTTTTGCCGCCGGCTTATCAGATTACAGTTATTTGAAGGGTCTGTTAATTATCGTTATTAGGTTTGGAAAGTGAGGTCCCTTTTTATTTCTAATTGTTTTTAGGTGATAAGTTAATTTTATTGGCAAGTTTATTTATGCAAAAAAATTGCTTTTATACAACGGCAGACATTTTTCTGACTGTAGATACATTTATCTTGTTTCTAACAAATAACTAATTAAATCTATAAATGCTTCTTAAAAATAAATAAACCCATATAATGATTAAAAATCAAAAACAAGAATTCAACAGAAAAAAAATAAAAAAAATATTAAAGAAATAAAAATTATAAGAGTTATCATGGAAATTTGAATCTAAAAAGTTGTTTTATCAATGATACTACTATAACATATGTTTTATTCATGTTCCCTACGATGATGTAATCAATAATACAGAAATAGTTTTAGTCGATAAGATTAATTTTATCATGTAAATCGTTCTCATTCATGTTGTAGTTGAATATATACGTTCTTGTTTTCAAGTATGTGTTTACAAACTAAAATTTAGAATCAAATAATTAAATTAAGAACATTAGAATCAAAGAAGTCGGCAACAGATGAAATTTTGTGTAAACTGCCGTATGTATTATATTTTTTCTAACGTTTGAGAATGATTTTAACTCTCAGTAAAGAGTCAAGCTTATAGTTTAACTTAGAAAACTCTGAAAAGCTTAACACTTGAATACACTGTTATGTGAAACAACTACCTCCTTTGAAAGAAATAAAAAAACTCTACAAGAAAAAATAAAAACAGTCAGGACGTTCGTATGAATTAATAACTAAACATACCTTCAATGTTCTCTTCGTCCAAATCCGCCATGGCTTATAAATTATTCAAAACAAAACACACACGGAAACATCATTCGAACAACAATTAAAAACAAAATAAGGCCTAAGTAAACACGCACGGAGCGAAATTTCAATCGGAACAAAACTTCGACAGCCCGCGCGAAGTTCGGAACGCGACAGCTGGGACGCGGCCGCTCCCCAACAAAGCTTGGGGGAAACTGAATGGACGAAGGAAAACTCGCGCTACGACCGCGCGGGAAATATTTTCTGACGAGCCTGGAACTTTTTGAACTTAGAACGTAGAAGAAAACGCATTGTCGATCTTATCTAACAAGTATATAGGTTTTAATTTATCATTGAATGAATTTTGGTGTATCAATTTAGTGCTGAGTTGTTCACTAAAAGACAGGTCGTGGGTGCTTAATAAAAGCTAAAATGTAAACTGCCTACATACGCGCGTTACAACCAGGGATTCCATTGAAGAGAAAAGCGTGGTCGTTCTGCTTAAATTTTTTTTTTATTTTGTCAGCTCCAGTGTAAAAATGTGGTGTCGAGGTGTACTGTACAACTTAATAATAGTAATTGATATAAAATAAAGTGGACCGCATTCAGACGCGCCTCGAATATCAAGCCATCTTCCAGCTTGCCTCTTTTTGATAAGGACAGCAGAATTTGACGATACTACCATGCGGCGACCAGAAAACGAAACGAACAAACGAAAGATGTCGTGTTTGAAGATAAAACCCAAAATTTTGGATATTAAAACGCGGTTTTTGATTTGCATAGATCATTTTTTGTTTTTTTTTTCTAGTCTAGTCGCATTTGAAGAGAGTTGGTTCCGATTGTAAGAATAAAAACAGTTGCTAGCCGTCATGAATCCGACATTCCTTGTTTTTGGGAGGTAGACCCCCAGGATCTTTTATTGCTAAAAATGTTCAAAGTCAAAATCAAATATTTTTTATTCATGTAATTCATCATAAGTAATACTTATGAACAGTCTCTATAAAAAACAAACGAAGCTACGTCCGGTTCGGAACCTAAAACTACCGAAAAAATACCGGCAAGAAACTGTAATTTTATTGAACATAAGAAAGCTAATCTAATTTCTAATTTTGCACCAGGATGAGAACGTCGAAAAGAAGAGGTAAGTTTATCGATTTTAAAATAAAACTAAAAAATAAATAAAGTAAATAAAAATAAAAAGTAAATTTAATTAACTGCAGGACTTCATATGCAATATTATGTATAAATAATTTTATCCACACATGCGTCAGTGTGGATGTTGCTAATTATTATTAAAGTGAATATGCACACAAAACAATGTGCTCATCAATTTTAAATTATACTATTGTTAACATAATATTTTTTCATATTTTTTTCTTTCAAATTATAGCCCTCCAATCAATTTAGAAATGAAAATGGGTCTTGTATTGGTTTGGGCAGCCCTGGGCTAAGTTAATAGTCAAGTTTATCAACTAAAGTGCATGTTTACGATAAGATATCAAACAATGTGACTTCTTGAATTTTGAGAGGCTGATTCATTGTGTGTAGAGACAGTAAAATGAAAAAAAGAAATAATATTATACCGATAAGGTTCTATAAGAAAACATATTTATGTATACGTACGCCCGTTTTTTCAGTGTCAAATAAAAAAATCACTGTCGAATATGTATTAATGTGAATTACAATACGATTTATTTATAATTTAATTTAAAACACTAGAAAAAAATTATTCCATGACGTTCTTAATTTAAACAGTTATTACTTTATCAACATGTTGATTTTTATTTTTACCTTAATTACACAAATGCCTTTTTTTAAGTCGAATCCAATATTTTACGTATGAACCCGAGTAATAAGCTAATTTCTAATTTATATTACAGTTATCTAAGTTGTAGCCTTATGACGTAAAAACAGACGGACGAACAGCCATAGTGATAGGGTTCCCTTGCCCTTCTACGCACATAGCCCTAAAAGATGACAATGAAAAGTTCCTATTGTTATTCTAAAATAGAAAATTATTTATCGTTGAACGGCTTCTTTGTTCCACCCCTTTAAGTTTGTTCGTTCCTGCCATTTAAAATATTTAATGCGACTTTTCTTTAGGAGTTTCCGAGTTTTCCTTATCTATAGGTGCTGTTTGTTCCAAGTCGACTCGTTATTTTCATGAACGACCTTTGTTTTACGAGACGTATTCATATATTGTAATTCCTAGGCGTGAGGCCCAATTGATGCGTGATTGGTGATTTGTGACATTATTTTTTTAATGAACTCTGTCCCACGTTTAGAAATAAACACACATACCCAGTGATTCCGCTAATTTTTTAGTTTCTCTATCTACAGAATCACTGCTATATGTAGAGTAGCCCAATTTCTACAGTCACTGCGTTCCAGAGTGACACCAAGCATTATCCTCTCCAGAGCTCCTAAAATAGTATATGAATATCAGAAAACATCACACACATTGAACTGATCCCAAAGTGAGTCGCTTAAGCTCTTATGTCATGGAAACCAGAACCAACAATGGCCAATACATTTACAAACGCATATGTTGATCACTCAAATGTTTGGCCAGGGAGATCGATCTATGACTTGGTTCAAAAGCAAGAAGCGCTAACCATTATTCCATCCAGTAAAAACTTCTCAAAAAATAAATCTCTGACAAAGAAAGTATCTTCAACCACATCGGCCTAGTGTATGTTCCACTCTGTATGGAACAGCTATGTACCTAAATCACCGCATTAGTTCTGGCAGCGTGACATCAATGGTCCGATCTACTTTGTAAATTGTCCACTCATTACCCGCTGTAACTACTTACTGAGTGCAGTCAAAAAGAAAACAAGGTTGGGCTTACTGAATCCAATAGACGCGATGAATGATTATCTAATAAGTTTTAATGGCGTACGTTTACTTATTTAGTTGAAATTTATTGCAGGACAAAGTAAAAACTAAACTTAAATTTAATGCCTGATGACAATTTCTACTACAGGCCACTGTTTGTGCGGAACTATATTTTGCGGTGCATGAAAATCATTAAAAGGTAAAACGGACGCCAGGCTTACCGGCCATTGTTGTGGTAGTTCTGGCTGAGCCGAGTTTCCCACAGCCCCATCATTAAATGGCGATGAAGTCCAACCGGGGCGTTTTAGTGGGTAGTCTCTGCCTTTCGCGAAGTAGAGGAGTCCCACACACGCCGTCATCTTCCCTCAGATGGCGGTACGGTTCGTCAAAGAATTTTCCCCCGAAAAAAAAAAGGCTTACCGGCTTTCACCTGTCGTCTCTGGTCGCAGCAGCGGATCAGCTCAGCGGCTCCGCTGCCTACCGCTACAGTGGAAACCCGAGATCCACACTCCAGCTCTGCCTCCGAGTGCCGGAGTCCTGGGGCACACTGACCGCGGAGGTTACGGAGGCCAACCAACGCAATACAGTATTCTCTGCTTCCTCTGCGCTCCTGCCACGCGGAGGTAGGTCACAAAGATAGTTCTAAGGTACTCGTATCAATGCCATAAAAGATTATTTTATGTTCCATCACCGATATTTATTTTTTGTTAAAATTCTTGGAAATTTTCAAATGTTCATAAATTACCTAACAGTAAATTGTATGATAAGTAAAATTGTGAGCACAGTACTACCCTCATAGGAAATCTATGAAGGGATCGTATTTTGAAAAATATTTAAAAGTGTCCCAGTTGACTAGCCACTCAACATCCCTATTCCCATATATCCCATTCAGAACTTTCCTCCTTTTTGTGAAGTCTGTTTAAAAATACCGAAATCCCGGCGAAATTACAATTTTCAATAAACCAGTTTAGCTATACAAGGACAATGGGACACGGATTCCACGAAACATTTTTCCATATATCGTAACATTGACATTCAATGCGTGTTTCAAGTTGAGCCCCCTCGCGTTACGCGTAATAATATTTATCGTGCTTATTGTCCGCCATATTGGGCCGGGGAATAATAGGCGAGAATGGGCGATTACCGCAAATGAGCCCACGACCAAAATTAATCGAATCTGTTGGGAACGTGATCTGGGCTACATGTGTCTTCATGAGATAAATAATTAGGAAGTAATCGCACGGTGAGGGAACTGCCTCTGTGGAGTATTGTACAAAGCGTGGCTTTAAACTGCAAAGTCCGTGGATTAGAAATCATTACATTGCTCGAGGTTTTTTCGGATTATAATTATAAAAATCCATGATTGTATTTTAAACGGGAACTGAATGTTTTTGAATTTATTTATTTATTTTTACAACTTACCTTCCACTCTGTATGTCTTAGACAGTGCAAAACTAGTTATAAGTTCAGCTTTATTTTTAATGTGAACTACAAAATTTTACGGGATCTTCTCTGTTCCAAACTGGAGGTAGCGTCATTTGGATTATATAGACGTTTCATAAACACAACTGATATATAATTTACTTTAATAAAACAATTTTGAACTTTCATATCCAACTTTTTCTAAATGTTATATTCCAGTACCTACATGGTCATCAAATTTAAACCTTTTCTCCCCACCCTGCACAAAATTTGCCCTCTTATTTTAACTAAAATATAATTTCGTCTACAAGATAAAAAACAAAAAATAAAAAAGTAAGCAAAAGCAGCGCAAAAATTGATATTCATCTTGCTCTTTTAATGTTAACAACAGGAAAAATTTAGTCAAAGGGCTGTTATTTACAACGATTAGCTTTATATTTCCACTCCACTGTTTCTTAGAAAAACATGTTTATTATTTTCTTCATCGAAATGTTAAATCTTTTCACATTTACGTCAAGACTTCTCCCACAATTTCATGCCTCGTAGAAAAATGTTAAAAAAATGGCATCATAATATTTAATATGTGAGTATCCCATTTAGGTAAATGTCACATGAGTGGAATAAATAAACAAACTTGTTAAAAACTAAAATAAGGCTTGAATTTATGAAAATCAAGCCCTATTAGTAGTCCACCCCCACCCCCCCTTATTTTATAATAAAAAGTAGCCTATGTCCGTTCTTGAGGTTCAAAGTATACCTACCTATTTCATCAAAATCAGTTGAGAGGTTTAAGCAGGAAAGCGTAACAGCCACACAGACAGACAGACAGAGTTACTTTCGCATTTATAATATTAGTAGGGATGTTTAAAATGGAACGCGACAGTCTTAAGGTTTATAAGTTCTCTAAAGGTTATAAAAACGTAAACACACGAAATCTGTTCTAATATTATAGAGCTGATGTATTTGTTAGTTCAAATGCGCTTCTCTCAGGAACGTCTGGTTCGAATTGAAAAAATATGTTTTGTGTTGGACAGTCCATTACGGAAGGTTTTAAGCTATGCCCTTTCAATATGGTTGAGTGAAGCGATGGCTGGTACATACGTCATGCTTGTGAACAGGTTACACCTTCGGGGACTGGTCTGCTCCAGTACCTCTCGAAAGTAAACAATTACTTATTTGAGTACCGCAACAATTAAAACAAACAATGAAATGGGTATTTAATTGTTTCATCAATCATCAAAACAAAACTATAAATAAATAGTAATAAATGCGCCAGACAATCACACCAATCACCTGGTCTCAAACTAAGGTTTACCCTTGTGTTATGAGTACCAGACGACGTATACCAACTGGGGGCGTCATCCCAGAACACCCAGACTCAAGTCAATTTAGAAAAGTTTTGTTTTTCCAAATTGAACCGACCGGGAATCGAACCCGGGACCTCTCGCGCTTTGGCCGCCTACATTAGTCACTGCGCCTCCGAGGTCGCCTAACTATGACTTGATCCAAAGTGAGCTGAACATAGCTATAAGTTAGATACTGCTACTGTAACTAATCTGCTGAGTTTCTTACCGGTATCTCCTCGGTAGATATAAGTACCGAAACGGAAGTAGAGTCACTTTGCATTGTATTCAAAGACGATTCAAAAGTGTTATATGTAACCTGCTTGAATAAAGAATTTTTTAAAATTTTAATTTGAATGCTGCGGCAATAGAAGCGAAGATTTTGTGGCAAATGTGGAAAAAAAATATCCCATTTATTTCGACTGCCCAGTCTCCGTGCGGAGCCGCGACAGTCTGCTATCATAAATAAAATCCAATAAATCGGACTAACCATGCTTTTAAACATTTTAAAATAATTTGACGACCTCGGTGGCGCAGTGGCTAAGGTAGGCGGGCAAAGCGTGAAAGGTCCCGGGTTCGATTCCTGGTCGGGTCAATTTGGAAAACGAACTTTTCTAAATTTACTTGGGTCTGGGTGTGCTGGGATAACGCCCCCAGTTAGTATCCGTCGTCTGGTGCTCATAGTACAAGGGAAAACCTTAGTTTGAGACCAGGTGATTGGTGTGATTGTCTGGCGCATTTATTTATTTATTATAAAGCGCGACATCATTTTTATTTAGTAGTTAACCATTCTTTTCCCTTGATTATTCTCCATAGAACCCTAATAATCCTTACCCGTCCTACCATTCTTTTCGTGAAGGACTTGGTAAACAAAGGTAATTTAAAAGAAAAAGCATCGTTAACATTATGTTTACGTGTCTTTCAAGATCAAAAGCAAAACATTCAGATGTTGCTAGCATTGTAAATTCTCGTGCGTGATGTATGATTGTGAATGTATTCTTTCGTTTGGATTATGAGATGTTATTGTTTCCAGAAACCGTTCTCTTGGGACGGTCTTTGTAGATTATTTATTTATGTAAACCTCGCACGTACACTAAACAGTACGTCGGCAGACTTATAGATTTGAAAGTTAACAAAAAAGTAATGGTTTAATTAGTAGTAACGTACACAAAAAAACAGTACTCGAAAGTAACATTAATAAAAAGAATTTATATTAATCCCTAATATCCCTACTAATATTATAAATGCGAAAGTAACTCTGTCTGTCTGTATGTCTGTCTGTATGTCTGTCTGTCTGTCTGTAACGCTTTCCTGCTGTAACCTCTCAACCGATTTTGATGAAATTTGGTATAGGTATACATTGAATCTCAAGAACGGACATAGGCTACTTTTTATTAGAAAATAAGGGGGGGGAGGGGGTAATACCACCTTTGAAAGTATATATGGAAAAATGTTTATTTTTGAAGTTAGAGATATGAAATTTGGCACAAATATAGCTCGAAACTTGGATTAAAATATATACTACTTTCTGTTTCGAATATTAGTCCCCTAATATTCGAAACAGAAAGTAGTAGAAAAGGGGTAGAACCGACCATGAAAGGATGTAGTCCACGCGAACGAAGTCGCGGGCACAGCTAGTACTAAATAAACACATACTATATTAGTAAAACCGATGAAATGTAACATATTAAACTTCAGAAAACGAACAACATATTTGCTTTAAAACAAAATATAAAATGAATGCAATCAATGGCCGATTAACTTCTTTCAAAATAACAAAATATATCCAGAAATTGACCTACGCAGACGAAATGTTAGAGTATTCCAGAGTCGTATAATATAACCGAGACATTAATTTGATGAACTAAGAATATTAAAAACATTATTTCAATTACTATGTTAAGGTTTGAAGACCTTCCACCAGACATTACGGTGGCAGGGCGACGATGGATTGCGTGCTAAGGGGGGATGGAATAGTCATGCTCACTAAACATGACTGGGGTGGTGGCGCTATATGGTGGGTCGTTACATTCACTACAAGATGGTTGATTGAAGCGATGGCTGGCTCACACGTCATGCTTGTCAACAGGTGCCACCTTTGGGGATTGGTGAACTCCCGCCTACCTCTCAAAAATAAATACTTAATAATAATTGAACATCAAAACATCACTATATGAATTGGTCCAAATTATTGGACACTACTACTGTAACAAATTTATTGAATATCTTACCGGTATCTTCAAGTGTTATATGTAACTTACTTCAATAAAGCAATATTTGACTTTAATGATATAATTCAGCTGCATTCGTGGCACTGCTCACAAGAGATTGCAAACTGGGCCTGGCCCGCACGGGTCGGGTGCCCTTTTTGGCCTGAGAATTCTAATTGGCCCCAATAATTCTTCCACCGCATTTTCTTTCTACACTAACCATAACTGTCAAGAACATAACTTAAATCGAATTAAACATAAGCAAGTCACAAGCAATGAAATGTAAACACTCGAGTTTCTTATACCTTTAAAATACGGTTCAGTTTAGAATGAACTTTTATATATGTTAGTGCCTATGACTATACTCGGTGGGTGTCTGAGGGTAAAAATATGAAGTACTAGAGTTCATAATTATTTTGGCGATAGAACGTTAAAAAAAACAAGTACATTACCTTTTCAATTGCAAACCCTTGGACATCCGACAAAAGAAACGTAAAATAAAAAGGAAGTGTTAGTGCTAAAATTTATGTTAACCTAACCCTGATCCCGCAGACAAACTGTGTGAACAGTTTTGTGGGACGCTGCCTATTTTGTAAACATACCTGTTTTCTTTAATATATAAATATAACCGATATATCAGATCGCAACAAATGTTATACGGAGTCCCTACGCTACTATACGCCTGTACTTACGTGTTTTATATTATTTTAAAATATATGACGCATTTTCTCAATCAATGTCAGAATTGGACCTCGATGATGCATGTAAGTCCTTCAGTTAATTTAATTTAATTTACAAATACCTTTGTTTTTTAATTTTTTCCAATAATTGATTTCAAATTTTTATTTTACAATTGACAAACTAACAGTGTCATAGTGCAAAATTGGTAATAAGTTTAGCTTTCATTTATAAAAAAAAACTACCGAGTTTCTTGCCGGTATCTTCTCTTTAGTTATAGGTTCCGAACCGGAGGTAGCTTCATTTGCTTTTAATAGAGACTATTCATAAATATTACTAATGTAATCTATGTGAATAAAAAAGATTGACTTTGACATTGACTTTTCCCATTAAGATATTACTACGCACCAGTGCACGCAAAGATATACGACTTTATTACAGCATTCAACACGAATCTTTTGAAAGGAATGTCTCATATGAGTATCGTCGTCATATGCATTGTATGAAAATAATATTCTGTTGCTTTGATGTTACGACTTATTTGATTCTAGATTCCTATGTAATGCTCATTTCCGAGCTGTTATTATGAAATCTTTTTTTGGACTACTGTTGTGTCTTTGGAAACAGATAAAATGTGATATTTCCTGATCTTGACACTTTGAGAATTCAAGTATTCAAATATGTTTTAGCTAATTAAGATACTAAATCGTTACATTCCCTACAATATGGTTGAGTGAAGCGATGGCTGGCACATACGTCATGCTTGTGAACAGGTGCCACCTTTGGGGACTGGTCTGCTCCAGCTTACCTCTCGAAAGTAAAAACTTACTTGAGTACTTATTTGTTTTATCACTCATCAAAACCAAAACTATATGACTTGATCCAAAGTGAGCTACACATAGCAATAAGTTAGATCCTGATACTGTAAATGATCTGCTGAGTTTCTTACCGGTGTCTTCTCGGTAGATATAGGTTCCGAACCGGAAGTAGAATCACTTTGCATTGTATTCAATGACGATTCAAAAGTGTTATATGTAACCTACTTGAATAAAGAAATATTTGAGTTTGAGTTTGAAAACAAACGAAATTTGTATTATTTTGCTTATACTCAATAAATTAACAGCCTTATGCCCGGTTCCAATATTTTACGATTCGTAATGTGTCAAAAATGACTATTTGTTATTCTCCAGCCGACTATGAGTCAGCTGACATCAGTCGTCTGTCGGTCGTTTTTAGCTTACGTCTCGTATAATTTATTACTATCCGTAATTAGAACGGATTGTTTTTCAAATATTGGAACCTGACATTAATTCATCCTAAATGTATTCCTTCTTTAGTTCGTTCCACATTTCTCTATTCCGGGTTTCCTTCTTCCAGTCCCTGGTCATCAGCCCAATGGCTTGCTACGCGTCCTACACTACGTTTACCTAAAAGCGGTACCTAAAAGATTATTTTTTCTTCTTTTGGCTCCATCGTTGGTCAGTTCTACGTTCACATTGCCACTGCAGCGTACTAATACTGACGACCTCCGTAGCCGAGAGGCAAGCGTGCCGGACTTTGGCGTCGCGCCATCTCTGAGGTTCCGGGTTCGATCCCCGGTCGGGTCAATATGGGAAACGAACTTTTCTATATTGCCTCGGGTCTGGGTGTTGTGGTACCGTCGTTGTTTCTGATGTCTGTAACACAAGTGCTTTAGCTACTTACCACAGAATCAGAGCAATGTATGTGATGTTGTCCAATATTTATTTATTTATTTTCTAATCCTCAAGTTTTGTCAATAATTTTCATCCTTCGATATACATATGCTCGTTTCGTAACATTTCTTTTAGCTAGATACCAATTTTAGAACTTTTCATAGCACGTTAAGACTTTTAACTTACGGATAGGTCCATCTGTGAGCGTCCACATTTCGTGTGTGAGATCCTGATTAGTTTTATGATAAGTTCAATAATAAGCTTAATTGGTCGTTACAAAATATCGTCTTATTATCGGTAGTCAGAGGTGGGGCGGAGTAAAGTTGTTTGTGTCCACCTATAAATAGACCGGACCGGCCAGTGTTGAGGCAGTCATGTAAAGTAAAAAGGTAAGCCTAATTTTTATTGCCTAATATTTGAATTAAACTCTTTAGTCTCCGAAAATTTCAGTTGGCAGACGCGCTCAACAATTTTCTTAAGTTGTAGGTCAAAGAGATCCCGGTAACTATTTATACTTTGAAGTTCAGTGGACGGCTTAGAACAAAAGGTTTCCAAAACAAGCCGGTCAGGCGAAAACTTGACTTCAATGAACAAGTTTGGGGAAGACGGCTGGTTGATTCACGACGTTGTTTTTATACTAAGTGTTTGATTACTTGAACGTAGTTTTAAAAGTTTTTTTATTTTTTTATAAGTAGCTTTTTCTATTATTCTTAAACCTGCCAAATTTTAACTTCTTTACGGTTGGAGATTTTTTATTTATTTATTGCGTTATATTTGTTTTGTATATTAATGTATTTCAGTATAACGACTGTTGTTACCGATATTTGGCATCGCAACATCTCTATTAGTCGATTTATACACAAAATGATAACTATTCGCACTTTTTCCTTTAAATGGCTTAATAAAAAAATTCTTACTTTTAACGAAACAGTTAATAAACATTTAATAATTAATTAATTAACGGTGATAGTTGTTACACAATAAAAATTGGCGATATTAGTACAAAACCTGTTTACTTCTGGTGCAAAGCAAACACACCAGAACAACAAAAATAGCTTCACAGTTTTGCTCAAAAATAAATCTGTTGTCATGTCTGGTGAACATGGTTTAAAATTGTTTTCATTTTAAAACATATTTCTCCACCTCGGCTTTGAATAAGTTTTGTAAATAAATACTTTTTCATTTTAAATAAAACAATAACTCTTTTCCATGAGATGAGTCATACGTTCAAAAACCTCGAGTCTAAAACTCACTTCATCCCATGTTTATTTATTACTAGCGGCCGCCCGCGACTTCGTCCGCGTGAATTTCGGTTTCCATACAAACTTTCACCCCCCTTTTCAACCCCGCACGCAACGGAAGCCCTCAAAGATGAATAATTTTCCCCGTTTTTTCACATTTTCCATTATTTCTTTGCTCCTAATAGTTGCAGCGTGATGTTATATAGCCTAAAGCCTTCCTCGATAAATGGTCTATTCGATACAAAAATAATTTTTCAACTCGAACCAGTCGTTCCTGAGATTAGCGCGTTCAAACAATCAAACAAACTCTTCAGCTTTATAAAATCCAATTCAATTTTTTTCAAATTACGTATATTGCTTTCATGAATGTAGTTTAGTCCTTACAAAAAAATCAAGTACACCATGTTACCCGTTTGGGCATAGCCGAAGAACGAATGATGGATACAGATTCGTTTATTTTTAAGTGGGCACACACGAATTTTCATTGCGTGAATATAATTTTCAAAATCTTTGTCTAATTTTTTATTTTATTTTATTAGTTGTAGAAAATGTCATATTTGATGGTTGAAAAATTCGCTTTTAAGCTATAATAGGATTAAGTTATTAGGAATTTCTTCTTTTTATAATTGATGTTTTAGAGTTTTCCAAGAGTTTTCTTAAAGCAGACATTTTTCCAATATGGCGGCGCTAGTAGCAAAATGCGACGTGGTGAAGTCGAAAAAAGTGATAATTTTATCGCTACTCGGCAAATCATTTGTAAAAGGTTCGCCATCCCTGCCCTTATTGTTTAGGAAGTATCCCATACCCCAGCAGTAACTTTATTTTTTCTTTAGCGTAAATATTAATGTGGGCAATTCGGCAATCCGTTCGAATCTAAAATCACAATCTAAATATTAGTGCAGCCTGGAAAGCAAGAAGAAACGCGCTACTGAACATTATTTTAACGACTTGCGTAGTCGAGTGGCAAATGGGCCGGAAATTGGTGTCGCGCCGTCTCTAAGGTTCCGAGTTCGATATCCTGTCTGGTCAATACGGAAAACGAAAAGTTTTAAGAGAGGTAGGGCATAGCGATTTATCGCTCGAACTAGAGCAGCCCGACTGGTTAAATACCTCCACTTTACAGAAGACCGAAGCCAAATAACAATCACTTCTGTGTTGTTGTGTTCCTGCGTGTGAGTAAGGTTTCCAGAGCTCTTGGGGGGCGCTGCGTTAGTAGCAGGGGTCAAGCCTACAAGGTAAGGGCGACAAGTCCAGTAACATATTTATTATGCTGTACTTGTCACCCTTAAGCTAGGACCTCATTACCACTTAACACCAGGTGGGATGAGGTCAATCTTGAAGTGCAATATAAAAAAAAAACGAAATTTTCTACCTTGTCTCGGATCTGAGTGTTGATAAAACACAACTGCTTCAGTTACTTATATATACATAATCATAAATACTATATAATGTGCCTCTGAATCAAAATAAAACTAACAAAAATTGGTTCGATCATTTGTGAGCTTTGATACTACAGACAGATAAATACGTCAAAGTTATACCATTCATTATTTTTTGCGGGGATTAAAATATTTTTAAACCGTAATAAGGTATAGAGCACCAAAATTATAATTTGGTTTTCTCCTGTAAATCAATGACATAAGGTTCGATTTAAAGCGTTAACTATTTTCCCATTGCCCGATTAACAGTTGTGTACCTCTTCACGCGGTCGTGTGAATTCAACGTGTCTATACCTTTTTGTCAGAACTAACCCTGAATTATTTAATTCAAAATCTAGGCACAATACTAGATTTCCTGGTAAACTTACCTTACTACGTGCCTCGACAGAACTATACAAAAGAAACACATATTGTATGGCAATCAAAATATTTAATAGATTAGGCGACGATATGAAATTATTGCCACTCAATGTTTTCAAGAAGAGACTAAGAATGTGGTTAATCAAAATATGCTTTTATTCGGTTGAGGAATATTTTGATTCATTTAAACGAGTACTGTGATGACCCAGATAGTTATTTAAATTTTTTTTTTACATAGGTATACCTTTTAATAACTGACTTGTGAAACTCTTATGAAATGTTAATAACTTGTATTTAATTCGTATTTGACTTGTACTGAACTATTTGCATGCCAGATTCTGGTGAAATGTGAGCTCATTTTTGTTTGTACCATCTTTACACCACTTTTTACGCAAATAAACGATATTCTATTCGATATTCTATTCTATTCTTTAGTTTCACTGTATCTCCCAGACTGCATTAACGTTTAGTGTGTTGTGGAACGGAGTTATTTCGGCGAGCACTGGCGCGTGTCACTCGGCAAGGTTACGGGCCGTAGGTTACGGGTATTACCAGATGTCTTTCAGGGAATCAACGTCAAATGGCGGGCGATCAAAGCGATGTGGGTAAGTGATTTGTCGGATTGAGGGGTTAGATGTTTCACTCTCTGGAATGGCGAGCACAGTCCATGTAGGTATACGTAAGTAGTTTATTCCAGGTAAAACAGGGTGACTGGAAAGTCAATGGATAGTTTTAACGACCTCCGTAACCGAGAGGCGAGTAGGCCGGATTTTGGCGTTGCGCCATCTCTGGTCACGGGTTTGATTTCCGGCCGGGGCAAATTAAAGAACTTATCCATGTCGTCTTGAGTCTGGACGTTGTGGTTCCGTTATTGGTTCTAATTTTTGTAACGGAAGTGTTTTACCTACCTTGCACAGAATTCAAGCAATGTCCTGTCAAAATACGATTTCTTTATACAGATTTGAAATTATGTATGTCATATTGACCTTATGATTTTTTCTTAATAACACAGTGATTATAAAATAGTATTAGTGGGTTTAAAAATCGCTCATAAATACTATTTGCAAAAAAACAATAATTTAGTCGATGTTTCGTAGTGTTATATTTTACGTTATTGATAGGTATCAGTATTCTTTCAGGTGAAAATTATATGTTAATCGTAATCTTTAATGTTGCAGAATCTTCAGTATTATTAATATCATCGATAATATTTTATAAAAAATAATTAACTACGGTATTTATTGTTTAAGACTATGTACTATGTATATGTCACCGTAAGATTGTAAAAATCGTTAGATTACAATCTATCTCGCGACATTGTAAACTGTCGACAGATTGTGAACCGTAACATTATGATTGCCATTTAACGCATTATTTTTCGCTATATTGTAATCTATCGATGGGAATCGGTCAAATTGTGAACTGACGTAGAACGAAATGCATCTCGCGCGCTGATTGGTTGAGAGTTATGTGCAGTTATGTGCCCCCCGCCGCCCCGTCATTCGCCATATTTGTTTGTTGTCTTTATACTATTAATTTATGGTATGTTTAAAGGACTAAATATTTCTTTTAAGAGTTTCTTAAAAATTTCCACACCATTAATTTGTGTTAAAAGACAAAATAATTGTTTCATTTTATTGTGATTTTCAATTAAAATTTTGAGTGTTTGAAGAATAAATATTTCGGTACAATTATTTCTCAACGTATGTCAGGATTATTGATTACCCACTAAATAGTAAATAAATACTTGAAGATTGCAATTTAACGGTTTCACTTCGATAGATTACAATAAAGCGAAAAATAATCCGTTAAATTGCAATCCGGTTTCGGATTACAATCTGTCGACACTTTACAATCTCGCGAGATAGATTGTAATCTAACGAATTTTACAATTTACACTAGAGTCGATATTTTTGATAGTTGTAATTTCAAGAAATAATAATATCGATATTAATATTTCCTATAATACTTTCACGCTTCTGGACTTTTAAGTGGGACTTTATATTGACTATTATTAGGATATATCCATTCCATTTATTGTCAAAGTCAATGTCAATATTTTTTTATTCATATAGATAACATTAGTAATACTCATGAATAGTCTCTATATAGAACAAATGAAGCTACCTCCGGTTAGGAACCTATAACTACCGAGAAGATACCGGCTAGAAACTCAGTAGTTTGTTTTATAAAAAAAAGCGAATCTTATTACTAATTTTGCACCAAGACATACAGTTAGTTTGTCAATAGTAGAATACACTAAATTCCATCCAAAAATTGTAGTTCTTTCGTAAAAGAGCAACAAACATCTATCTATCTATTAGTACACCGTTTTCCACTTTTATGACAATATTTTGATAAGGTGAACTCTAGAATACAACGCCTGACCTGCTCGTAATTGAGTGGCTCCAAAAAGCTTTACGAGAGGACGCCTTCAACCTCACTGAAATGAAAATTGATTTCTTATCCCTTTGAAACTTGATAGTTCTGGAAAGAAATACGCAAAGATACTTTCCTTTTTAAAGAAATTGCGCAAACGAGCTCAGAAACGAGTCACCTGATCTTAAGTGTTCGCCTTTGGCCATTGACATGAAGTGAAGTCAAAATCTTTTTATTTATATAGACCCGGCCCGGCTTCGCGCGAGTGCAAAGCTGATATAAAATACACTACAGAACGTTGAACGTTGTGTTGTATGGTTCAGCCTGCGTCTGCAAAGTTTATGCAGAAAAAATAAATCATTTAGTTAAAATCCTCAAAAATAATTGTATTTTTCTACTATTTAATTAATGTTATCATATCATACCATACATTTAAACCTTCCTCTTGAATCACTCTATCTATTAATAAAATACATCAAAACCAGTTGCGTAGTTTTAAGATTTAAGCGTACATAGGGATAAAGAGACAGTTAAAACAACTTTAATTTAAACTATGTAGTGATATCTTAAATGGTGGTACCTACTTCCGGTCCGGATATAATACTCAATCAGGAATTCAGTATTATATTTGAAGACTTATACAAATATTTTTAAAGTTATTTAAGGGGTCAAGTAGTTCCTATCAAGTACAAAAATTGTCGTCATGTTGGGCACCGTTAAGTTGTTTTAAATGTTTACAATGGATTGCGAAAGTTTTAAATTATAATAAACTAGCCATTTACTGCAATTTCCTTCGCATTATTTGGGCATAAAGAGTACCCTTGATGTTATGCACTTAAATACTTAGTACTGTTATAACAAAACATATTTTTATAATAGTAAGTAGTGGTTTTCAATAATAAATATACTGCGAAAGTAACTCTGTCTATCTGTCTGTCTGTCTGTTACGCTTTCCTGCTTAATCCTCGCAACCGATTTTGATGAAATTTGGTATAGGTATACGTTGAAGTTCAATAACGTACATAGGCTACTTTTTATTAGATAATAAAGGGGGGAAGGGGGTAATACTACCTTTGAAAGTTTATATGGAAAAATGTTTATTTTTGAAGTTAGAGATATGAAATTTGCCACAAATATAGCTCAAAACTTGGATTAAAATATATACTACTTTTTGGTTTGAATAAGTTTTTTGGTCTCCCCTAAGGGAGAAAGGGGTAAAACCGACCATGAAAGGATGAAGTCGCGGGCACAGCTAGTATAAAATAAAATTTCCTATTTGAACTCTACAGGAGGTTAATTTCTAAAGATAAACTATTAGACGTTCACATCATATATCTATAGAGTATACATGTGGGATATGGACGTATCCGAACGTGTTGAATGTGTGTACGAATATCAGAACGGTATGAGTGATAGAGAATGATGAGTAAAAGAGTAAGAAGATGAACAGAAGACTATGCATTTTGCTAGACGACGTACGACGAGGAAGACGATGTGTGTATTTTATCACGAGTTTATTGAAGTGATTTTCGTTAATATATTTGATATAACTATATTACATTTGCTCTCAGTAACTACATCCCAACTCGCTACATACATTTTAAATTTCAAGTCATTTACTTCTAATATATAAGACTCTTATGCAAACTTCCAATCCCCATTTAATTACCTTCAGGGTAGAGTTTCGTTCCGTTCTCATCGACTTTCTACACCCTATAAGGAAACTACTTGGCTAATTTCAAGTTTGTGAGTGTTAAAGTTTCTGATTACTCAGTGTTTTTATAAATAAATATTTTAAAAAATATTTTAATCTTAAGCCTCATCTTCGAGGTGAAACGAAATCCTATTTAATATTACATAAAAGTTTACTTATAAAGGTCTTTTGTTAGAAGAATAACGTAATAAAGTAAAGTAAGTATTGCATAGTTAAAATAATTAATATCGAACTGCAAAAGCTCTAAAAAAGCTCGGTATCGTAGAAAAATCAGTTCAGAGCCGGAACAATAAAAATCTCATTTTAAAATAAACTAAAAAAAACCGATCACCAGTGACGTCACCTTCCGCCCTCGCCTCGCGATTGCCGGTCAAAACTTCGATCTATAATTATTTAACGACATATAGCCGAACATATTCCAGTATGTCCGGCTAGTCCGACATGACCTTGAGCCTTACATCAACTCGCGGACTCAGTTCGACTACAATATAAATGAAGGCAGTAAAGACGTGTAAATTTATTTATTCAAATAAATATTTTGATATGTTTATTTAAGTTATTTAATTTTATTAATATATATATTCTTCTTTTTTCAATTTGGTTTTAGTAGAAGCACATAAACTAGCCATTGTTTTATTTATGAATGCGATATAGTTTTAGTTTATTTTAGATATAAGACAATTATAGCGTATTTCGATGCAGCGCTGGTCGCCGTATCTACTTTGCCTTAGGTTTCCGTAGAATACCAGCGTCGTGGTGTCCACAGCGTCACCACGACATATGCTGAGCGGAGACCTTTTAGGCACCAACTACGTTAGTTCCTGCACATTATATAAGTTAACTTTGTATTAACAGTGTGTACCTAATAAATATTTATCTTTCTTTCTTCTTTCTTTCTTAAAATTAATTTATCCTTACCGTCGAATTTTAATATTTTATTATCGGCTTGTCGTGGTCCCACGCTTATCTATCCCCGTTTTTTCCACATTTTCCAACGATTCTTCGCTCTTATTGGTCATAGCATAATGTTATATAGCTTTTCTCGATAAATGGACTATCAAAAACAATAAACATAATATTTAAATTCGAACTAGTAGTGTTTGAGATTAGCGTGTTCAAACAAACTCTTCAGCTTTATAATATTAGTGCACATGTAGGTATACTACAAAATACTTAGTGGCAGAGTCGCTAAAGTGGGTGCCTAAAGAGCAATACGTAAATTGCACTTGTGTTACAGAAATCTATAACTACGGTACCACAATACCAAGACCTGAGAAATATATAAAAGTTCGTTTACTATTGACCCGGTGGGGAATCGAGTCCGGCGCCTAAGAGATGCTACAACTCCAACGTACGGCTCCAAGAATACATGTCTAAATACACTATGTCGAAAACACAAGACCAAAGTGAGGCATGACTATGCCTGAAATTCTATTTAAATTACCGACGACACATTATGTCGAAATTACGTCGCGTTAATAGCTTACAGGCTAACTTCGGTCGGGAGTAAATTCAGCGGCAACTTATTCTGTAGTGTGCACATTATAAGAAGTTCGGTTCGGTTGATGACGGAGGTCCAAAGCGACGAGGAATATAAAGTTGCGTAACTGAAATTCTGCGGCGTAAGCACTTATGGTGCGTCAAATCAGCCGAATACGAAGGGACGTAATACCAGCCACGGAACATCTTTTGCGTACCGTCGACATGGTTTGTTTAGACGATAACTTCCCATATTATTGTCACAGACGACATTTTTTACAGTTACACTTTTTTATCACCTATTAACTGGCCCACTGCTAAATAATGAAATTATAATTTGATAGAATCAAAGATTTACATGTTCCATTCGAAACAATTAGAATACGTTAAGGGGTCAAAACTGCTGAGTTGAGTTCGTTTTGACTACTAAAATAATGTTATAGCATTTTGACTGCCAAATTATTTCAAATGGTAATCACAACAAATAGAGTAGGTACAAAAATCGGACTTAAGAAAACGCCTCTCTGCTATTATTTTGACTGTGTATCTGCGGTCGTTTTACAGTTCAAACGACATCAGTGTAACCGAAAGCTACTCGCGACGGAGCAATCTAGTCTTAAAGTACCTAGAACCAATTCGCTCAATTGTTATTTTATTGCGGACCCCTTGTTACGACTTCGGGTTCAGTTTTAGTTTGACTCGTACGGTTCTGTTCAAGAAATATACTTTTCAATCGGTTGCTGCATGAGTAAAATACGTAATTGAAAACAAAGCAGGACCTCTACATTGCAAATTAGGGACAGTGGTGGATATTGTCGCGATCAAAATGGAAATACTAAAATCCTACATAAAGAACAAATAAATATAGTTATGTTTAAGCGAGAACCATTACAGGCTAAAAATTAAATATTTCTATGCTAGTTGTAGTGTGCCAGTAATTTAATAGATAGATACAAATGAATCTGCCAGTAAATTAATAAACTATCGATATTCTATCGATAAATCGACTAAAATTGCCAACACTAGTGTGAACGTAAAAAAAATAGTATTAGCTGTATACTTATATGTTCATTATGCAATGTGCAATGATTTAGCAAAATTTCATAATTGTTTGACCACTATCATTTGACTTATCTAAAAGATAAAATATGTCTAATCCGCTTTAATACTAAATATAATGGAATGTTTCGGGTATAGAAATGTGCTTTCATGAGGAAAAATGTCATCTGCTTTCAAAAATCTCCATAAATAAAATAGTGATAACTCTGATGAGTTAATCGTTCGACGATAAGCGACAACATATTTTTATAAGAAGTGTCTTATTTATATTTATACCATTAAGGTATTCAAAATATAAAAAAAAAAGAATTTTAAGACAAGTAGGTAAACAAGATCAGATAAATCTCGGACCTCTATTTCCTTCCGCTACAACGAACTGGCCATATCAAGGCAGGATAAATGCAAAAGAACTCCATAAAACATTTTACGGCGGTTCTTAAGTGGCCCTAAAATGAACTGCCAGATAAACCCAGTATTGTTAGCGAAACAAAAAATAAAGTAATGTCAGGTACAAAAATAAAACCAAGACTAGGCCGCTTAGGTTGCGCCAAGCGAGTGAATTTCATCGCACTCTTAACAAATGTCAAATTCAGTGCGGTAACTAGTGATTCGCTGAATATACGAGTGCAGTGTGCTACCAGCCAATCAACAGTCTCGAAACTTTTGCTATCTCATGCGAATATTTTTTGAGGTCCTAGCTTAAAGGCGGCTAGTACAGCACAATAAAGCAGTTACTGTAGGGCATAAACCTCCTTGTGTTCCTGCATGTGAGGAAGGTTTCCTGAACACCTTGGGGTGTGCTACATTAGAAGCAGGGATCAAGCCTTCAAAGTAAGGGCGACAAGTCCATGAACAGCCTTATTATGCTGGACTTGTTGCATTTAAGCTAGGACCTCGTTACCACTTAACATCAGGTAGGATGAAGTCAATCTTGAAGTGCAAATAAATAAAAAAAATACTAGATATTTTTTTGTCAAACACCTGTAAAAAACAGAACAAAATAGCCAGAAAAGTGTGGTGCCTATTAAGTACAAACACCATTAATTTTTTTTAGACCATTTTATGATAATATTGGGCCTACAAACTTGTTCTTTTCTTTTACTAGTAATAAAGCTATCCCAAACTAAAGAAGTTAATCCCGATATAAAGCAAACCGTTACCTAAACGAGACATACTGTTGGCAAAAAAAGCAACTCATTTCTGTGATAAAATATTTTTATGAAGCATAGCTTTTCCACCAAACATCACTGAACGAACCAACACCAATAAAAATAAAAACCAATAAAACTGATTGACCGTGCTTTAATACGTCAATCAACAAAATACATGTATGTACGCGCATTACTTCAACAAATTAGTGAACAAATTGGATACGTAATTATATAAAGAGAGGTAGGGCATAGCGATTTATCGCTCGAACTGGAGCAGCCCGACTGGTGAAACACCTCCACCTTACAGAAGACCGCAGCCAAATAACAATCACTTCTGTGTTGTTGTGTTCCTGCGTGTGAGTAAGGTTTCCAGAGCTCCTGGGGGGTGCTACATTAGTAGCAAGGGTCAAGCCTTCAAGGTAAGGGCGACAAGTCCAGTAACATATTTATTTTGCTGTACTTATCACCCTTAAGCTAGGACCTCATTATCACTTAACATCAGGTGGGATGAGGTCAATCTTGAAGTGCAATATTAAAAAAAAAAAAAAACAGTCGTAGTTTAGTAATAATCTGGACAAAGTTTGTAACAAAAACCAGTATCGTACGTTTGTGAAGCCGCGCTGGACCGTTATAAAACAATAAAAATATATAATTACAACTGCGACATAATCGTATTTCAATAGTCAACTACCTTCAACCTTTTTTTTTTTTTGGTGGGAGGAAATGCTTGGCGCACCATATCGTCACCCGAAGCAGATGACATGTCTGCACATCCTAGGCTCCTACAGAGTTCTACGACTCTCCTGCCCTAAGAAAAGCAGGCCCACCCACTAAAACCCACCGGGGGATCTCAATTGCTTTTTAGAACAACCAAAACATCACCAGCAACTTCTTTCTGCCTAGTATATTTAAAATAAACATGCTCTCAAGATTTTATGTTGACACAAATAGGACTTGATTTAAACTAAAAACTATTGCTACCCACTGCCTATGTGACTGGAATAGATATCAGTTGATTCAGAACGTATCTGACAGTTCAGCCGCCATGCGTCAAGGTTTTTATTACAACTGTATTATGAATCCGTGATGAATAAACGCCACATTATGAGATTCA
This sequence comes from Glyphodes pyloalis, assembly GCA_037074685.1. NCBI lineage: Eukaryota > Metazoa > Arthropoda > Insecta > Lepidoptera > Crambidae > Glyphodes > Glyphodes pyloalis. The sequence goes on along the minus strand of JAYKKO010000006.1, from coordinate 17,089,928 downwards.
TGATAAGCCCTGGATGTGTTCCAAGTATCATTTAGAAAACTTATTTAAAACTGAATACGTTTTTAGCAGGATTTGTGAGCTAGAAATATCCACTTTGCAAATTTTTTCAATGCCAAATTCCGGTTTACTTTCAGTAATTCGTTTATTAGTATTTGGGGTATAAAAATTTTTACAAGTTTGGTCGTCCGTCAAAACCTGTTTATTTTCTTCTATTAAAGGTTCACACTGTTATTGAAAACGTTTTTGAAACCTATGATTCAACATACTAGATTTTTTTTAATTACAAACTATACAACTCATCAAAAACCAAACACAATAGTTTTTTTTATATTTGGACGCGTAATGAAGTTCTTGGGACGTGAATAAATTTAATCTAGTAATGATTTTAGTACGTCTAAACCTACGGAGAGCATCATAAGACAAATAAAAATCAATTGTGAGCGAAGCTTAGAAAACTAGTTTAGTTTCAAGATGTTTGTAAAAAAATTAATTTGTTTTTTCACTTTTTTGACCTAATCCTGTTAACAACAAACTAATTTTAGCCGAGTGTTTCAATTACTGATGTTGATTTTGGCTGAAACTTTTACTACCACAAACAAATGTCCTCTTAATGAATGACGTGAGTTCACACTGTAAAGAATTGTTTATTCCTATTTTATTTGCTGACTTTACTCGAGAATTAAACGTATCAGAGAAACCACCTGTTGCTAATAAATTTTTATGAGGGATTTATCGTGAAAATCGATCAAATTAACTTGTTGATGACAGTCAGCAACATCAAACATGTCAAATGCCTCAAAATATAGTCTAACGACATTTAACCCGTTTTCAATATTATACAATTCATAATGTATCAAAATTGACTTCCCATTTTTCTCCAACTGATTACGAGTCGTTAAATAATACCGTTCCATACAGCTATCTTCAGTCGTTTTTTTTGTGGGTTTTAGCTTACGCCTCGTATAATTTATTACAATCCGTATCTATAACAACTCGTTTTTCTTAATTTGTAACTGGGCATTAATAAATACGCCATAAAGGTAGTTCATGAAACATGAAGTCAACTTGTAGATATGAACCATCAACATCTGACCTTCCCTACTAATATTATAAATGCGAAAGTAACTCTGTCTGTCTGTCTGTCTGTCTGTGTGTTTGTTACGCTTTCCTGCTTAAACCTCTCAACCGATTTTGATGAAATTTGGTATTGGTATACGTTGAACCTCAAGAACGGACATAGGCTACTTTTTATTAGAAAATAAGGAGGGGAGGGGGGTAATACCACCTTTGGAAGTTTATATGGAAAAATGTTTATTTTTGAAGTTAGAGATATGAAGTTTGGCACAAATATAGCTCGAAACTTGGATTAAAATATAGATTACTTTTCGTTTCGAATATTTGGGGAGAAAGGGGTAAAACCCCATGAAAGGATGTAGTCCACGCGAACGAAGTCGCGGGCACAGCTAGTATAATATATACAAGAGTGTTGTGGTACCGTCGTTGTTTCTGATTTCGGGAAAACAGGTGCTTTAGCTACTTACCACAGAATCAGAGGAATGTATGATGTGATGTTGTCCAATATTTATTATTTAACACTGGATCATTGGCTTGATTGATCCTCAGAATCCAACGAAAGCTGTTTTATAGTCCGATCGAAAATATATAAATTCTCACGTGACATTGACTGAAAAAACACTGTTGCTACATAATATTAGTTCCCATGTAAGATAAGAAATAACTAGGTAAAGTATTTTTAAACATAAAAAACCTCTAGGTCGCTGTCTTGAGATTGTTGGGTCTGAGATATCTCTGACATCATAGTAGTACTTTATTGTAGCACTATACATATAGTAACTTTCAGCAAACATTTTTTTTTCAACAACAAGTTCTTAGGATGTATTACAAATAAAAGAAGACACAATTAACACCTAGCGGTATTTCGTAATATTTCACATCCCTGCGACACATGCATAAATCTTTAAATTGACAAACCTCCTCCTTTTTTTATAAGTTGGATGAAGTAATACATCTTACCATGCAAACCACTTTGATCTTTATTTATTTATTTAAAAACTTTATTGCACAAAAAAAAAAGTACAACAGGTGGACTTAATGCTATGGGCATTCTCTACCAGTCAACCTTTGGGTCATGCGGAGAGTTAGTTTATGGGTGCGGTAATAGTGACAAAGTGCATAAGTAATCTAAAAAATAAAATAAAAACATAATACACGAGAATAGTAACTATCAAGCGTTACAAAATTCATTTCGGAAACAATTAAAAATAAATATAGACATACATGAATAAATATATATATATATATATATATATATATATATATATATATATATATATATATATATATATATATATATATATATATATATATATATATATATATATATATCTTTCAAAATGGATTTAGGAACAGTTGAAAATCGACTGTAAAATTAACTAGCTTGGGTTGATGTTTGATAGATAGATAGATAGATATACTTTATTGCACAAAATCTTTACAGAAATAGGTTTTACAGAAAAATTATAGTACAATTTAGGCGGTCTTATCGCTAGAAAGCGATCTCTTCCAGACAACCTTAAGGTAGAGGAAATAGTAGATGGCGAGAAATGGGTACGGCCGTGCAACATAAATACAGTTTTGGTCTACATAACAATGTTATTTTTGATCAGACGACACTTTCATATTACATGACCTTCTTGGCATTCAATTAGGTTAATTCGCGTAATACAAGAGACATGTAAACACGCTTCATGACAATAATACAAAGCGGAGTGTAAAGTTTGTACGTGTGCCAGAACTATAATAAGCCCGACTATTACACGACTTTTATATTTATTCCGCTTCATTATAACATCCTATTTGCAAGCTCAATGTATATTCCCGAAGTTAAGCAACACAGGCTGCGGTTTGGCTTTGGATGGGTGACCATTCCGAATTTCGTTTATCATTCGTATTTGTTTAAAGTTCAAGATCATTTTATTAATGCCAATTACATTACATTACATAGACGTCTCATTCTATGTAATGTAAAATAATTATTTCCGGTTCGCAACCTATAACTAACAAAGATCCCAGCAAGAGTCTTGGTAGTATACTTCTGTACTACCTACTAATATTATAAAGATGCGCGTTCAAACAAACAAGGAGTTTATTTGTTTGTTTGTTTGGTTGTTTGTTTGAACGCTAATCTCAGGCAATACTGGTTCGAATGGAAATTTTTGTGTTGGATAGACCATTTATCGAGGAAGGCTACAGGCTATATAAAATTATGCTACGACCAATAAGAGAAAAGAATCGATGGGAAATGTGGAAAAACGGAGACAGTACGCGTGAGATGCCACGACAGGCCACTGTTTACAAATAAAGTAGAAAGTTTAAATTCTTTTTTCAGTGTGAAAGGTAAACAAGCTGTCATTTAGGGTGAGGTATCGATGTTAGTCGTTTAGCCTAGTTTGAGAACATAAACTCGCGGTACCAAGGGGTCTACTCTCAAAAACAAAACGAGCATACGAAAGGATTCGTTTTTAAAGATTTATCAAATATTCGGGAATTAAAGCGTGGTTAATGATTTGCATAAATAATATTGTTTTTTTTTAAACGCTTTAGTCGCATTCAAAGGGAATTGGTTGCGACTATGAGAATTAAAAATTGCTATCCGTTGTCGGATCCGACCTATTTCGTTTTTGAGAGTAGACCTCCTGACTCGGCAAAGTACTTCAAATTTTTAAAACATTGCTGTTTGTCCGTGAATCGTAACGTCTGCTACCTCAATAATAAATATTTTTGCAAAACAAATTAATTTATCATAAACAAACAAGTCGTGAACAATCTGGATGAAATTAAACATTCGCAAATAACAAAACAGATTCATAACAAATGTTTGTTGTTTCACCCTGCAAGATCGAAAAAAGTCACTTTGAAAAAATTGAAAGATATTGTAATAGAACACTTTCTACAGAATTGATTAAATGCATTTGCTTAAATATTTACAAATTTGATTATTCGCAACAAACAAAATGGATAAGGCTTACCCTAAGGCAATAAACTCCAAGTCGATCCACGAAATCTTTATGGGGTTCTCTGGTATGGCGAATTCTAGAAACACATAGTTTAATTTTTGTTTTTTCTTATGCCCTCGACATAAGACCAACCCTAACTGGCATTGTCCAAAAATAGCCTTACAAGTTATTGCCTCACATTACGCTTTCTTCGTACAGAAAAACTCTGCTTACTATCGTACCTTAAGATCCGTATATTACCTAGCCCATTACATCCCTCTTATTACACTCATGTGTCACCGTAAGCCCCCCCCCCCCCCCCCCTCCTCTGCTGACAATGATAATGCACCTGGCACAAACAACAATTTATCAGGCACTTACGAGGATCCATGATTTATTGCATATACGATCACGCCGGCAGGAATGTACGCGAGAGAGAAATAGACCAGCAATTTTTTCGCTTAAGGGTGACAAGTACAGCATAATATAATTATAGAATTGTTACTGGACTTGTCGCCCTTACCTTGAAGGCTTGACCCCTGCTACTAACGAAGCACCCCCCAGGAGCTCTGGAAACCTTACTCACACGCAGGATCACAACAACACAGAAGTGATTGTTATTTGGCTGCAGTCTTCTGTAAGGTGGAGGTATTTCACCAGTCGGGCTGCTCCAGTTCGAGCGATAAATCACTATTTTTCTACCTCTCTATCAGCTACATCAGGATCGTTAAAGGGTTTCGTAGCCAAATGGCAAAAAACGGAACCATTGCGAGTTCGTCGTGCCTGTCTGTCTGTTCGTCTGTATGTCACAGCCGCTTTCTACCGAACTACAAGAACTATACTGTTAAAACTTGGTAAGGAGTCGTATTATGTGAACCGCATTTAGATTTTCACACAAACATAAAAAAAACATTTGGGTTTCCCCATGCTTAGAACTGTTACTCATTTGTTTTACTTAAACCCATATAGGAGGATATCCTTGGATAAAGGTCTTCAAAAATGATAATGAGGCTTCTAATATGATTTTTAAAACCAAGTTATGTATATGTCTGTGTCACTGAATCGAGTATCATTTAACACGAGTGTCTCTGTATTCCGGATGGCATGTAAGATAAGATTTTGATTCCGGTACTTCATTATTATTAGCCTATTTGTTATAAAAGTCTCTGATCAAAAATGATCTCATTAAAAGACTGTTTAATAGAAGACTTTATGCATACTCGTAACAACAATGTTTGAAAACCTGATAGCATTATTTATGTACACCACACATAAGCTACCTATATTACTTGTTTATTTTGTTTTTGTGGGTTCTCATATTTGTTAATTATGAAAAGAGTAACTAGGTTCCGAACACGGCATTATTTAACTTAATCTGACAATTCATAAACGCTTTATAAAAGGGTACACGAATAAAGACATTTTCTATTCTATTCTATTCTAGCATAAAGATCAAAACACAGTCATCAGCTTCACTCTGGACAAATTGTTCAGCGAGTGTAGTTTATTTCCACTATTCCCGTACAATGCTCAACATAAAATCTGGTAAGTCACATTACACCAATTTGTGTAACCGCGTGCTGCAGTAAGTGGTCTTGTTGGCCGACAGGGTTATCGACTACGAGAGATATTTTTTTAAAGAAAATACTGAAACAAAAATCATAGATATTATCAGATTATACTTTTTTTATTGACACTGTCAAACATCTCCGAAGGATATTTAAGGTGTTTGTATAAATTATACCTATATAATTTTCGTGTTAAATACTGATTTTTACAATTAATATTGTAACTTTCGTTTTTATTTAATACTAGCTGTGCCCGCGAACGAAGTCGACTACAGGGTTTTTCTTTTCGCAATAAAAGGTAGCCTATGTCCTTTCTGAGGGTCTAAAAATGGTCTATGCCAAATTTTATCAAAATAGGCTGAGAGGTTTAAGCGGGAAAGCGTAACAGACAGACCAAGTTACTTTCGCATTTATAATATTAATTATATATAATATTATGTATAGTAGGGATTTAATAGGTAGATATAATTTAATTCGCAAAGGATGGCATGCCTTATGGCAACTGGTGCTGTTTCCACTACACCAGGAGTCACTATACTTCATGCTCTTCTTAATCGATTCTTCTGCACTACGATTTTATTTATTGTGGCCGCGGCATAAGGATGATACGGATTCCTAATGTATGTACTTTCACGTGCTCATTATATTTTCCGTTTAATTTGCTGCAGTTTACTGGCAGACAATTTCATCCATTATGTATCAATACTAATATTATCACTGTAACAACGATCACTGGACTTCCCGTTGTAACCGCCCTAAGGACAGCCGAGAACTGAAACAAATAAAGAAAGCTGGTGTACGAAGCTACGAGAAACTTTCAGGGACACGACCTTCAGAAGTGAAGAAAGCGACTACTTATTTTATAAAACTGAAGTCTTGTATGTGTGAACGCGCTAATCTCAGAAATGTATCTATTGGTTTTTTTTAATTGAATAGTCTTATCGAGGCAGGCTCTAGCGCAATCAAGTTCAAATATATGATATTCGCCAACCCTTTGCCTTGGTGGCGGTAAGATAAAACTTATTTGATCATGTCCCGGAGCGTCCGCTTTATGGGTAACTTGACCCGCGCTCGCTCGACCACGCTCCGAACATTCGCTATCCCCGGGCTGTTTGCCATCCGCGGGAAAACTTGCATTAGTGGGAAAATCTAGGGTCTGGTCGGAACACAAATGTCGGAAACGAAAAAAGTTATGTAAGTAAATGAAGCGAGTTAAAATACTATTCATTTCAAACATTTTATGAGACATATTTTTTATTTTCCCTTAAGGTGTGGGACTCGAACTAACGATCATAACTTTTGCTCTTCGAACTGAGCTAACTGAAAGTTTGACAGATAGATACACTGAATTGCGCAGAAAATGTACAGAAATTATAGTTATACTATTAATAATAATGTACAATTTAGGCGCTTTTATTTCTAGAAAGCATCCTCTTTCAGACAACCTTTATTTAATTTATCAAGATAAGTTAGAATAGTATTTGTTCTGTAGTATTAATAATGGTAATTGCCCTCTACCTCCATTACTGGACTTGTCACCCTTACCTTGAACGCTTGACCCCTGCTACTAATGTAACATCCGCCCCAGGAGCTCTAAAAACGTTACCAACTCACACGCAGTATCACAAAAACACCGAAGTGAGACTTCTGTAAGGTGGAGGTATTTTACCAGTCGGGCTGCTCCAATTCGAGCGATAAATCACTATACCCTCCCTCTCTCAACTAACCCGACAAAGAATTGAACGACCCATCGAGGCTTTTTAGGTAGGTTTAGTAACATTGTCAAAATTAGAATTTAAACGTAAACTCAAAATCCTTCTATATCCATCTAATCTCGAAAACGCGTGAAAAATATCAAAACAAAGGCTCCCTGATTAATCCCATTGTTTGTTCACACGCTGAGAGAATCTCAATTAATTGTGATGAGATTTTTGGTTGGTATTAATTCAAATAATATTGAATCCAAACAGTGGTGCTAAGCTAAATAAACTCGGATTACTTTAAAGCGACCTCCGATAAGTATTGGTTTGAAGTCTAAACAATAAGATATAAATAAAAAATCCATTACAAATATATACATACATATTACCATCGTAGGTACCACATACTCATTGGTATACCGCATATTCATGTTGGTAACAAATAAGACTTATGCGTCGTCAAAATGATTTTAAACCAAAATTGAAGCTACATCCAGTTCGGAACCTAGTCGTACCAAGCAGAATCCAGCAAAAAAACTCAGTAGTTAAACTAAACTTTGCAATATTTAGGAGAGATAACTCAAAAATACGGTGTGTAAACGAACAGACAATCATGTCCTTATATGTGTATCATTTAAATATTGATAAAGTTTGCTGTACCGTTTTTTCATTAAACGCGATTTCATAAAGACTTTATATCTATGCATGGGTAAGTCAATAATGCATTGTGGGAACTTGTTGAATATTTTTAATATGTCGATTATTCTTGTTTACTTGACTCCTTGAAAAAGGTATTTATGGGTATTACAAGATAATAAGATAAAATAAGATAGATCAGTGAGAGCATCTCGATTTCAGAAAACCAAATTTAGTGAAAGCTGATATATATACTCGTAGTAATAAAAGAATATTACAAATGAACTAGTACACTTTTATTAATACTTTATTGAATTTGCGAAGCTAATTTTCGAGCGTCGCCATTAAATCTTGTTCAATAGACAAAGTCTAACCTTATTGGTCCCTGGAGGCGCTCGCCGTGTCCTCGCTGTAGGTCAGACCTGTTAGGGTCCAGACACACTTGATTGCTGGCAATCTGCCATTCACTGCCGCGTCTTGCTGCGGATGCGGGAAGCGGATGATGATGGCTCTATTGTAGAACCAATTAGTCTGGAAATGTTTTTATCCTAGTTCCCTCTAGGATATGGCATATGCATATTTATATAAGTAATGTTGGTTTTTGTAGTTTAGCTTATGACGTACCAATATTATAGGGTATTTTGCAAAAATATTATGCGGTAAAATTGCATTCAGAACTGTAATTTGTTTTTATAGCAGCTCAGTATATTGGCTCCTCCCAGCCTAATGGTAAGTAAAAGAGGAACCCACATCGCGATGACAACGAATTCGATACCGTAGTATCCTATCCGTTATCATCGCCATACTGGCCTCGCATTTTTTTGTAAGACCGAAAAAATCGGCACATTATAAAATCAATTGTGTCCGGATTTTAAAAGGGCATTTGACATTAAACAAGGGCAAGGGAATAAAAATAGCTAGTCCCATTTAAATTAAAAAATAAAGATTTTATCACCTGTTTTTTAACGTCACTATGAAATCGATTTGACTTTTATTACCACTGCATCATAAAATGCTTTGAACATTGAAGAAAAAAATCAATCCTTTGTTCTTGAACGAGCAAAATATAAAGCACTGATAGAATTTCTTCAATTCTGTCACTAGTTTTTGTACGTTACCATTAAATCTAGTTCAATAGGCTTGGTCTAGCGTGCCTTATAAGTCCCTGACGGCGCTTGCCGTGTTCTCGCTGTAGGTCAGACCTGCTAGGGACCAGACACACTTGATTGCTGCAATCTGCCATTCACTGCCGCGTCTTGCTGCGGATGCAGGAAGCGGATGATGATGGTTCTATTGTAGAACCAATTAGTCTGGAAATGTTTCTATTACAGTTCCCTGTAGGTTGTGATATAGGCATACATTTTTATTGTGTTAGCTTTATGGTTGAGCTGACCGCCTATTTAAGCGTATTTGCAGAGGATTTCGTCGTAAAAATACATCTAGAACTGACAGTCAATGTAATGTCTTTAAACTAGCGAACTGAAATAAGTTATTCCTTCTGCCTATTTAACTTTGTTTACACTCCTACATCCAAAAGGAGTTGCAAAAATTGACACTTTTGCTCTAGAACTGGCAAAAATAAAAACTAGTGTTGTCATCAAGCTAACCAAAAAGATTTCTCGGTAAAACTGCGTCCAGGACTGACTCTACTATTATCCCTTAAACTAGCAAATTGAAATGAGCTAGTCCCATTTGACTTTGCTAAAATGTATTGAACAGCAAAGAAAAAAAATAAACTGTTGTTCTTGAACGAGCAAAAGATAAAGCAGTGAAAGAATTTCATCAATTCTGTCACCTGTTTTTGAACGTCACGACTAATGCCCGGTTCCAATATTTGAAAACGATCCGTTCTTGTTTAAGATAGTAATAACCTACACGAGGTGTAAGCTGAAAACGACCGGACGTACGGCTGATGACAGCTAATATTGAAAGTAAATTTGAAATTAGAATTAACGAAAGAAAAACGGATGGTAATTTTTGACACGTTGCTAATCGTAAAATATTGAAACCGAGCATAAATCTAGTAATAGACTTGGTCTAACTAGCGTGCCTTGTAAGTCCCTGACGGCGCTCGCCGTGTCCTCGCTGTAGGTCAGACCTGTTAGGGACCAGGCACACTTGATTGCTCCAATCTGCCATTCACTGCCGCGTCTTGCTGCGGATGCGGGAAGCGGATGATGATAGCTCTATTGTAGAACCAATTAGTCTAGAAATGTTTCTACCCTAGTTCCCTCTAGGATATGGCATATGCATATATCTCAGTTACATTGGTTTTTGTAGTTTAGTTGATCACGTACGAGTATAAAAGCGTATTTTGCAAGAAGATTTTTCGGTAAAATTGCATTCAGGACTGTAAATATGGTTTGTAAGGCAGAAAAACCGACACAATACAAAATCAATTGTGTCTTGGTTTTAAAAAGACAATCGACTTTCCAAAGAGATAACAGTGTAAAACTAGCGGACTTGAATGATCTTATCCGATATGACTGAAAATATACCAAATCACAAATCCAGTTAAAATGCGAAATTAACATATAAAGATTGAGGTACATATATTTTTTGTACTGAACACTTATAAATCAGAAACAACGACGGAACCACAAAACCTAGAACCGAAACAATATAGACAATACAGAAAGTTCCAAGCTATCTCTCAAAACCTCAGAGATAGCTTACGGTACGATACTTTTGATACGGAGGTCGTCAAATAAAACATAAACGTAAACGTATAGAAGAGCCTTAAACGCGTTACCTTATTAGACCTTTCCATAATTCACATTGACCTGGCATTGCATTGCATGACGTAATTATAAACTAGTGCACCATCGCCGGATCTAAGTACTATTTTCTACTTATTGCATATCAAGAGACGTAGGGTATAGCCATTTATCGCTCGAACTAGAGCAGCCCGACTCCACCTTACAAAAGACCGCAGCCAAATAAATAACAATCACTTCGGTGTTGTTGTATTTCTGCGTGTGAGTAAGGTTTCCACAGCTCTGGGGGGCACTACACTAGTAGCAGGGGTCAAGCTTTCAAGGTAAGGGTGACTAGTCCAGTAACAGCTTTATTATGATGTGTACATGTCAACTTTAAGCTAGGACCTCATTACCACTTGACATTGTGTGGGGTGAGGTCAATCTGGAAGTGCAATAAAAAAAAATCAATGATTTGTTCGTTATATATGTCACCGTAAGATTGTAAAATCATTATATTACAATCTATCTCGCGAGATTGTAAACTGTCGACAGATTATGATTGTAATTTAACGCATTATTTTTCGCTATATTGTAATCTATCAAAGGGAAACGGTCAAATTGTGAACTGACGTAGCACGGAATGCATCTCGCGCGCTGATTGGTTGAGAGTATGTGCCCCCCGCCGCCCCGGCATTCGCCATATTTGTTTGTTATTTCGTTTGTTGTCTTAATTATTATTCATTTATGGTATGTTTAAAGGACTGAATATTAATTTTATAAGAGTTTCTTTAAAAAATCCAATTTTAATTTGTTAAATAAAGACAAATAATTGTTTCATTTTATTGTCATTTTCCATTAAAATTTTTGAGTGTTTGAAGAATAAATATTTCGGTACAATTATTTTTCAACGTATGTCAGGATTATTGATTACCTACTAAATAGTAAATAAATACTTCAAGATTTTTGAAGTTCATTTATTTTATTTAAACGACATCTCTATTTCTTTAAATAAAAAAAGGATTTGAATTGAATTTCATTCCTAACTTTACGAGGACATAGAAAGGCTGGTCGTGATTGGTCGCTCATACAATAAAGGAAGAGCTTTCGGACAGTTGACAGTTTGACGCGGGACAGATTGCAATTTGATGGTTTCACTTCGATAGATTACAATAAAGCGAAAAATAATGCGTTAAATTGCAATCCTAAGTTACGGTTCACAATCTGTCGACAGTTTACAATCTCGCGAGATAGATTGTAATCTAACGATTTTTACAATCTTACGGTGACATATACACTTGAAAAATTATTTAAAATCGAATGATCCTCATGTATTGGATTCCAAACGATTTCAAAAACTAAATGACAAGTGACGATGAATCATTTCAAAGGTTTAATCAATTAAAGCTTATTATAACTATATAGGAATAGAATAAAATACAAGATATCTTCATTAATGTAAAATTTTACAAGAGTATTCGTGAATTGTCGAAGTTAAACTACCGCCGCACGTATTATGTATTCGGCAAAAGTTTACGGTTTTCGTACAATCACACAAATCATTGAAAATTTCTGTTATATTGTTACAAAGATAGGTATGCGTAGGCAATGCCTACCTGTCTTTAAAATCTGCTATCGAAAATTACAGCAACATTCAATATTAAAACTAAAGAATACCATCGAAATCATTTTTCAAAAAAAAGCCGGTCTTATTATCGAGCCCAGAAGAATTCAAGTAGATTTCCGCGACACCAATTTCCAATATTACCCAGGACTAAAAGGTTAGTGACCTGAAGGCAAATTGGATGAAAGGTCAGCCTTGATAAAATATTGGACTAAAAAACACTTTGACACAGTAATTTATCATACGAATTGACACACACGAATTCGTATTGGGAATTGGTCACCTTGAGCGGACGACACTCATGCACGTGGTAGTGTGTTTGGCAAGTTTGGTATAAAAAATAAACACCTATATCTTTTACTCTTAACTATTTAACAGGTACCTGTAGTATATTTGTTGTTTTATTTAAGAATAGTTGAATTTCAAGAAAATAAGGTTAATGATGCAAGAATGAACTAATTTTTATTACATAGATATGAGGGTGATTGTAGAAAAATTTTCAATGTACGAGTATATGTTTATTTTGACGTGGCAATGTAACATTACATTCTAAATAAAAAGCAAAATAAAAATAAAAACGAGCTCTTCCTTTTGTTTCTTTTTCAAACAATGAATTGAATGCAGTTCCACATATATAAACTCTACGTTTGTTTTGTTTGTTTGTTATGTGTCAATGCTAAAATCACTACGCGCATATGAAAGCAAAAATCCAAACCCAATTAACATTATATTTATAAAAAATACATAGTTAGTTTCGTTTTTTGTCAACCATTTTTCTCAGAAAAGCCTAAAAACTTCTAAATTATCCCTATACATTTTACATTTATAGAATTTAGCTATTTCATTCTCCTACATCACATCCATTCTATGATTTTGCTACTTCAACATACCGATCGACATTATTCACATAATTTTGTATTTAGGTTTGACCTCCACTATTAAAAAGCTACAAAGCTACAACTATTAATGAACTTGTTAACACACCAATATTGTTTGTTGTACAGAACTTGGGCCCATTTCACATTAATGCTTTTATGTCGATCCAAATGACCGGACATGATCCAGATGGATACTACAAAGTGCTGTCCATTAGGTCATGACTTTGGTAATGAACCATTAAGAGAGAGCTTTATTGATGTCGACTTGTAGAGCGCGTGATATGTACACTTAAAAAACATTTCACCCGTCGAAACGCACTTATTGAAATATTCAATCACTATTACCGCACCCGTGTACAAACTCTCTGCATGAACCCCTAAGCTGACTGGTATAGAATGCCCCTAGTATTAAGTCAACGTGTTGTACTTTTTTGCACAATAAAGTTTTTAAATATGCTGAGTATTGTCAATAAAACACTTCATTGCATTTTTTTTATATCCGGTTAACAACATTTCATCTATAACACATAACATTTACATGTTAAAACTGGATTCAGTCAGTGGATGTAGTTTTGTTAGTATTACACGCAAATACTACTAAATTAATAAAGTTTGGTAGTAAGATAGATAAGACACTAGATTAAATATAAAATAGGTACGTACTTGTGTCTCGAAATAAAGCGAAGAATGTCGCGTGCACCAGGTAGTATAACATAGAAGAAAAAATAGGCTGAAACTTTCATCGCCAACACAGGTAACAATACCGCTTAGTTACTCAGGTCAACAGAAATGTCTCCTCATAAAAGTAGCATTGGGAATGTTTACTAAAAATGTTTGTAAACGTACCAGTACAATACCATGTCACTTACACGCAGGGTTGTCAAATAGTTTCATTATCGAAAGCTTTCTACATTAAATTTTAGCGTTATGTTCGTCAGTCTATACATTTTCAGAAGAAAATAAAAATGCAAAAGGAGAAATTTAGGTTAGTTGTAAAATAGCTCCGCAATAAAATAGGTTTGTCGGGTTCACGATCAAGTGACGCGCAAGCATGACGCTGGTCGGCGGCCATGCTTGCGGGTGCAGGCTTTAACTTGCCGCTTTTATTTTAGAAAAAAAATGATTCTAATCCTTTAACCCACGCGAACGAAGTCGTGAGCACAGCTAATGTACTACATTTTTACTGTAAAACCAATTTCTTGAAATGTTTTGTGCAATAAAGTACATTTTATAGGTACACTTTTATCTCGAAATATCGTAAGGAAACTTGTGGGCAAAAAGATTAATGAATAATGGTTGGATGCAAAGAGTCCTGATCAAGTAAATTTAGGAAACTAACTTTTCTTTCAAAACTTGGGTCTGGGTGTGCTGGATCGACGCCCCCAGTTAATATATTCTCTGGCACTCAAAATAAAAGTACGAGTACAACTGTTCAGATCACGTCGGGTTCACCAATGTTGGGTTACGGGTTCCCTCCCATTGGGTGCCCACATAAATAAAAGATGAAACTGCGACACTCAATTATTTGTATTAGGCACACATATTACAAGTCCGTGAGGTACCGAGACGCGAGGCACACTGTCGGAGGAACACTGTGGCGTATACGCCCTTACAATTTTTTAATACATATTTTGTTCTGTTCATGCAAACCCTACCAATACGCTGGCTCGTGTCCAGATGTCTCCTGAACTTGATGTTATTCTTGTAACCCGACCCTTTTAGACGGGAAGTGTCACACATGAGGGCCATTTGACGGCTCGCTATGAAGGGCGCCCGTGAAAATTGTTACAAGGCGCCGTTAATAACCTTTAACGCGAAGGTAACTGGGCAGCTTGAGCATGTGGTCTCTTTCCAATGGCTACACTAACATAACATGTCATTGGTTATCGCGATGATGGACGTTTTTCGTCGGTGTAGCTACGACTTATCGCGATAATCTAACAACCTAAGCCTAAATTGTACTTGAATATGTCTGTAAAACCAATTTCTGTAAAAAGAAAAAAAATCTGTGCAAAAAAGTAGTTCACTTTTTATGGTCCCACCCTCGACATATCTCCTTTACAACAAAAAAACATAAATATCTGTTCCTGATTAACGAAGTTAATCAAGAAAGAAGAAGAAGAAGAAGTTAAAGAAGTCAATCAATTAAGGCACACATAAAAATCTTAGGACCTTGTTAATCCGGAGAGGTAAAAACAAGACCTCTTGCGGATATTCGAGGATTGTAGTACGTAATATTTAACAACACTTTTTTTTGGAGAACTCGATGGCGCAATGGCTAAGGTAGGCGGCCGAAGTGCGTAAGGTCCCGGGTTCGATCTTTCCTAAATTGACTTGGGTCTGGGTGTGCTGGGATGACGCCCTCAGTTAGTATCCGTCGTCTGGTACTCATAGTACAAGGGAAAACCTTAGTTTGAGACCAGGTGATTGGTGTGATTGTGTGACGCATTTATATTTATACTTCATATCTTTATAACTCGCTTTCAGCACCACCAGCTTCCCATTCTTGAGCTTCTGCTTAGCTTATTAGAGGATCTTTGGGTCCTTTCAACCTTTTAAAAAGCTGCTAAATGAACACCAACTTCTGTGTCGTCATTATTTGTGAGACACGCAGGGTGAAAATTCTTATATGAATTGTTAATTAGGGATGCGTTCAAGTCGGCAGTAATAAGCCAAAAGAACGTACCGTAAACCCAACCTACACACGCCGACGGACGCCGCCCCTCGCAATTTTTATCGCCCGGCCGGATTACAGCGATCACCGAACAAGCGGGAGGCCGGATTGTCGAAGCCCTACTATATAAAAAACTAGCTGTGCCCGCGACTTCGTTCGCGTGGACCACACGGTTTTTCCAGTTTTTTCCCGCTAACTCCCGTTCCCGTGGGAATTTTGCAAAATCCTGTTGCAACTACGCTTTAAGTTTACTAAGGTTTACCTGCATGCCAAATTTCAAGCGTCTAACTTAAGCGGTTTAGATTTTTCATACAAAAGAATTTTCCCGCTAATTCCCGTTCCCGTGGGAATGGGAATTGCTTTCTTAGTGCACCTCTACGGTACCTAAGCTACGGCCCTTCCAAATTGTAAGTGCTTACGTTTAGCCGTTTAGGCTGTGCGTTGATATGTCAGTCAGTCAGTCAGTCAGTTTCTCCTTTTATATATTTTGATAAAAAAGGTAATTAAACAACAAGAAAATATTTAAACTAGCTGGACAGTTATTTTAAATGTTTTATCTTTTTTTGTTTTTGCTATTTCATCACTTCATAAATTGTTTCACTGACTTGCACTTTCAGAACGTGTTTTAGGGACTCGTACCAAAAAGTTAAAAACGGGACCCTATTTTTTGAGTACACTGTTTATCGCCAGGCCAGAACCACGATTATTTTCTGTTGCTGTCATAATAACAAATATTTAAAACTAAACAAATATTTATTTAAGGGGGGCTTTCATACAATAAAAGCATTTTTTCCTTAAAAGCACCAGATAGGCACTTGAAATATTCACAAAATACTTAGGTACTCGCAGTTGTATTTTTCATTTAATAATAAATAATACAATTAATTTAAAATAAAGATATAAGGGAGGCACCCATACAAAACGCGCCAGTTTTTTTTCCAATATTGTTCAATATTAATAAATGCAATTATTATACGAATGGTATTTAAGAAATATATACTCAAATTTGTGTACCTACTATTTTTTACCTACAGGCCTAGCAACGTAACTAAACGCTCTTAACAAACGTCAAAATCTTTTGAAGTCTGCTGTAAATTGGCTGAAAATACGAGTACGGTGTGCTATTAGCCACTCAACAGTATCGAAACCTTAGAATAAGGAAAGTAATCGAAACTTTTGTCATCTCATGCGATAAATTTGACGTATTACGTATGCTAGGCCTGCTAGTCAATGGTACGAAACCTTCGTGCGCAAGTTCAGCTCGCAATTATTTATCCTGTATTTATATAATTTGCACAATCTCCCTAACAGCTGCGTCACAAATTGGGACCTCTAGGGTTCGGTTAGATAATAAAAGCGCAAGTAATGACGACTTCTTCTTATCTTATAAGGGACGCTTCCAAAAATAAATAATTGAACTAATGTTTAATGCGAACACTTGGTCAATTAAAATCCTTTGTGGAAATATTTTTATGTCTAATTAAAATAAAGCGAAAAGAAAAACGCACATCGTATTGTCAAAACCCGTGAGAACTCCGAAAAAATTTGAATGTGTCGAATACAAATGAAATCATCGACAATAAAAAATAACAATAAAAATTCAAACTATGGCCAAACAACTATTTTTTATAGATTCTTTGCTGCTAACTCAATCATTCAAACGTAGCATGTAACACTTTTGAATCCTCATTGAATACAATGCAAAGTGATTTGACGATCTCCGTAGTCGAGAGGCGAGCGAGCCGGATTTTGGCGTTGCGCCATCTCTCGAGGTCCCGGGTTCGAGCCCCGGTCGGGGCAATATGGGAAACGTACTTTTCTGTATTGTCTCGGGTCTAGATGTCGTGGTACCGTAATTGTTTCTGATTTCTGTAAAACAAGTATTTAAGCTACTTACCACAGAATCTGAGCAATGTATGTGATGTTGTCCAATATTAATTTATTATTATTTTATTTTATTTATTATTCTACTGCCGGTTAACCCCTTTAAATTTAAATCATTTATTTCAGGCCTACTTGGCCCTTATATAGTTACTAATAATTTATTTGGACAACTAATCTACCGAGAAGACACCGGTAAGAAACTCAGGAGATTAGTTAAAGTAGCAGTATCTAACTTACAGCTGTGTGTAGAACACTTTGGACCAAGTCATATGGTTTTGTTTTGATGGGTGTATGAAACATTTACTATTTATATTTGAGAGGTAAGCTGAGTATTTACCGGTAACTAGTTTTATTTTTTTGGTTTTTTTTTTCATTTGCACTTCAAGATTGACCTCATCCCACCTGATGTTAATTGGTAATGAGGTCCTAGTCTAGTCCTTCCTTGCTCCTACTGGGCGCAACGGGATGTTATATTGTAAAGCCTTCCTCGAGAAAAGAACCATTACAAGTTTTTTTTTTCAATGAGGGTGTTTGTGTACGAAACATCCACCAGATGGCGATACGTAGGCGTGAGGCCCAACTGCTACGTGATTGGTTATGGTTTTTATGACATTGACAGACATGTCACTATGACATTTACATCACCAATCAATTAACAGTTGGACCTCACGTCTACGAGTCGCCATCTAGTGGATTTTTAATGCTGGAACACCCTCGTTCTAACCAGTAGTTTCTGACATTAGCGTGTTCAAACACACAAACAAACTCTTCAGCTTTATAATATCAGTGTACCTACTCGTAGATTATTATGGAACGAAACAGATTCTTCATAATTTTCATTTCAAGTGGGCATGTTGGTTGTCAGTAAGCATTAAACACTTATCCTACTTATTAACATTATTAATATAATTGTTTTTTGAGTAATAATACTTTATTTGATTTTATATTTGGTATACATGTTTATGACGTACCCATTTCTCGCCATCTACTATTTCCACTACCTTTGGTTTAAGGTTGTCTGGAAGAGTTCGCTTTCTAGCGATAAGACCGCCTAAATTCTACTATAATCAATCTGTAAAACCCATTTCTGTAAAGTTTTTGCGCAATAAAGTATATCTATCTCAATTCTTACAAAAAAAATTTTCATTTGCAAATTAAATCTTTAACTGTCACATAAATCTCTATAGCTGATAAATACTATAGTGTGGCATGTATGTACTATGGATTAAAACAATGACGTCACGGTTCTGGGAAGCGGAGTTTGCGAATTTAGCGAGTAAATAAACGGGCATCAAAGACTGTTGACTCGCTCGACTCCTGTTTACTCATATTTCTATAACTGATTTTGGCTACGTGGATGGGTGATAAGCTATTTTGAGCAATAAACCATTATTGCCTTACATTTATCGGATCCCACATATTTTGTTTTAGAGTCAAAAAACAAAATATGTGGGATCTGATTTTATTTTATTTATTTGTATAGGACAACCAACAAATCTTACAAAAAAAAAACATTACGTACAAACTTGAAATAAAGTCTAAGTGCAGATACATTTACAGGCTGCCACGACTTGCACATGTGAGGTAATTAATTTTGTCATAATATAAGTGTGTATGTAGGTATTACTGTGTTTAGAAAGGTAGGTAAAGATATCAATTAACTAAATATAAAATAGGTTACAGTTACTGAGCAAACAAAGTTATTTACCTTTTAAAATAATCCAGTATATATTTTTTAAATTTATAAAGACTATCCGAAAAGATCTGAGGACGAATAGCCATTTTTAATTCTCTATCTAATCGTAATTGTTCGCTTCGAATGGAAATTAAGCATTTGCAAAAATTAAAATTAACGTAAGTAAGCTGTTTTCGGTGAATTGTACCCACCACCCACACGTATGGGACGTGTAGGGTGTCTGTGGATAGGTCTTCAAAACTGATATTGAGGTTTCGAATATATATAATATATATATATTTTTTAAGCTGAAAAGTTTGCGCGAGAGATGCTTCCTTACAAGTGGAAAAATGTTGGTCTTCACCCCCCCCCCCCCCTTCAACATTTTAAATAAGATACTAAGAAAACTGAAACAGAATGTACGTTTCCATGCAAACTACATAGCGAAAATCGGTTCGAGCGAGATTTAGTAAGTATTTTTTTTAATAAATCCTAAACCGCAATTTACCTTTAATTCAATCAACTTAAATATGTTTGAGTTGATTGTTTGACTTTTTTATTATGTTACTTGCTGGTACGGTACCTTTCACGGGCGAATCCGACTCGCACTTAGCCGGCCCACTCGCCTCTTGGCTACGGAGGTTATAGATGAACTTAAGTTGGCATTATTATTTTTTGTTTGAGGAAATCCATAATTTGGAACATGCTACTTAGATTAATTGCTAAATTAAACCAGACTAAGGCATCATTATCGGCGGATTAACGTTTATCTAATCTGAGTTCAACATCCAGTAATCCGTAAGTCGACGGTATTAAATTCGTATTAAGCAGCGTAAGGATAAATTACTGTTAACTAATGGAGTTAATCGCTATGAAGGCGCCTGATTTGTCTTCTGTATTATTTTATAAAATAATACAGTATAACTAAAAGAACTATGATTAAAGCGATCAGAACTCTATTTGTGCCGCATTAAACGTGGTTTTGCCTGAGATTTCATACGCGGTAATTTAGGTTGATAATAATGAATATTTAGAGTTATCTCAAGTATTGTTGTACATAAGTAGCAACTAGTTAATTCAAGCAATAATTAATAAGTAAATGGCTTAAAACAAGAAAAGCCTTTATACATAAATAATAAATAAATATTGGACAACATTACAATATTGTAAAGTAACTTAATTTTTAAACCCTCTCTGAAGTATAACATTACGAAAATAAAAATTTGTATGAAAAAGGTTAAGAATTACAGCTGTTACACCTTTTGAAAAAAAATATATTTCTTACAAAATAGGTATGGAATTTATTTTATAGAATTAAGTTTGACAATGTTAAACCATCTTTTATGAGCAGTGCTAAGTACATAGTGTACAGTCTGAAAAATTAATAAAAAACTCGTAAAATAACATTTTATGCAACTACTTTCGCCACTTCCGTTACAAGTTCATGTTTTCTTCAACCTAAGACGCAAATCGAGAAGTTTAACTTTTCTCTCAAATAAACGCTTGGATAGATGACCCAGTGCCTATAGCCTACCGTAATCTAATTTAATTAAAGGTTAAGTGGTCCTTGGTCTTACATTCGCCATTGTAATTCTACGACTGCGCTATAAATCCTAATAAATAAGGAGGAGCGTTTGTTTTATTTATTTGTTTGTTGTTTTTTATCCAGGCATTGAGTAGTTTATCTCGGCATTGGCGAGTAATATAAACTTTAATCAAAACACGATTAAATACACAGACATCTAATATTTATTATTATATGTCTGCGATTACATATGTACTTCATTTTGTTTTTAACCACTTAGCAATCTGAAACGGGTTATTACTCATTAACATACTGCCTACAAAATAGTTTCAGACCTTTTAAAATAGGTAGGATTTTCTTTCGCGTTACATTTTTAAACATTTAAAATAATTTAACAGCAGTAAGTAGTTCGTACTACTAAATAAAAATGGACGCGTTTTGACACGTTAAATTATTTTGAATGTTATAATTTGCGAATAATGCACGATTACAATATTTTACGATTCGTAATGTCAAATGTGTCACGAATGACTATCCGTTACGACTCTACGAATCGTTAATTCTAATTTCAAATTTACTTTCCATAACAGCGGTCATATGTCGTCCGTCGGTCGTTTTTAGATTATGCCTCGTATAATTAGACTATGCGTAACCAGAACGGATCGTTTTTAAAATATTGGAACCAAGCATAAGCAGATATGGATGACATTTGGTAGGAAGACATACAAGATTATCATATTGGATACTCTTTGTCCACAAAATGACGTAGACAAATTCGCAGGCAATAGTTCTCGAAGAATTTTAAAGCCGTTAAATATAACTACCGACTGTTTAAGGACGGTGTGTGTTCAATCTGTTATGTTCGAATGTGTTGCCATACACAAATAAACAAGAAATTATTCACGACACGCTGTTTACAATTTGAGTGTTTCATTATTTGAATTAGTTATATGTCCTTCATATGAAAACGCGTAATAACCGCACAAATAACAAAATCATACATTTATTTGTTTTTGTTGGTCAGATGCTAACGCTCTTGTCTTACAGTTGTGATATTGACAGCCTCGGTGGCGCAGTGGCTAAGGTAGGCGGCCAAAGCGCGAAAGATCCCGGGTTCGATTCCCGGTCAGGTCAATTTGAGAAACAAACTTTTCTAAATTGACTTAGGTCTGGGTGTGCTGGGATGACGCCCCCAGTTAGCACCATCGTCTGTTGCTCATAGTACAAGGGAACCTTTGTTTGAGACCAGGGGATTGGTATAATTGTCATTTAAAAAAAAATGTTACCACAACACCCAGACCCGAAACCATTTAGAACAGTTCGTTTCCGATTGACCTGACCGGGAATCGTACCGCCGAATGTAGTCTGCACTTGTCACAAAACTCAATAAATATTTGCTTGACCCTTGCTACTAATGTAGCACCCCCCAAGAGCTCTGGAAACCTTGCTCACACGCAGGAACACAACAACACAGAAGTGATTGTTATTTGGCTGCGGTCTTCTGTAAGGTGGAGGTATTTCACCAGTCGGGCTGCTCCAGTTCGAGCGATAAATCGCTATGCCCTACCTCTCTTTTGTGTGTGTTCATCAAATCAGTAAGTCCACATAATAACAGTTAGGTACTTCATGCATAACAATAGTGTGTAGGTATTTACCTATATAAATGCAGCGTGTTTTTTTTTCCTTTGCACCCAAGAATATAGAGAAATTGTGTAGATGTGTAGCACAGTTATCTTGATGATGAATACGTTCATAATTTCCTTAAGACAATAACATCCGCAGTAGGAACTACGGTTGCTATTGTACTATAGAAGTATTCAGAGAACTAACTGAATGCAGTATAAAACATATTAACTGTTTATTGTTATTGTTGCTATAGGGCTTCCGTGAAAATATATTTAAAACATGTTTAAATAATTAAAAATAATAAACCACGTTTCTTCTGCTTAAGGGGGTATTATATTAATCCCCTATAAAATCTAAGTCATATACCGTCAGTCACTTATAATCTTTAAATTTTTAATTAATATCAGTTTGCAATTATAAAAAGTTCATTCGTTTCTACGTTCGCTATCGGTCGCCAGCATCGCAATTTTATTGCCTATGCAGTTATATTTGCTATGTGTATACCAAATCGTGTTTGTGTTAATATTTACTTTTTTGTTGTAAAAAATATTGCCTTAATTGAATGACAAAGGACGGGAACTTTGACACACTTAAATAAATGTTAAGTACCTAATATAAATAAGAAAAAACAAACCTTCTATATCTTTACTATCCATGGCCAGCATCTCCAACTTCACAGATTAAAAAAACACAAAACAAAAACACTTTGAGAACCCAGAATCAAAGCTGCTCCTATTTGTCAGGCGCTATTAAATTGTCCCTAAATCGACCTTGTCACGCATCGCTTCTCACAAAACACGCTAATTTTAAAACATCAAAGCGCCAAACAGAATACTTCACTGAAGCGTATTCGATAAAAAAAATCACGCACACTTTTATAAAAACTTTTTCGAAATTCAAATTCAATTCCACAGATTACGTCTCGGTGTAAAATGTTTCGCGCGCAAAGTTCGCTTTTTAAATCCTGGCTCGCACGTCGTCGTGCCAGTGATGTCGTTCACAAACTGTTCTATTTTAGTAGTCACACCAAAAAGATTTACACATGTGATTTATTCGCATGTGCAATTTGTGGCGGGTTATTTTGTTTATTCTGGATTTAATTTCTTGGCACTAATATAAACTATGAACGCATTTTCGCCTCTACATCATTCCTAAATTCCATAATTTTATGGTCTATTGCAATGGTCTGGAACGAATGAGAGGGTAATTACGGAGCGTAAGTTGATTAAAATTGATTTGACACTTTATTTATAGCGTTTTGACATTATTATGGTTAATTATAAACATCCTTAATGAAGAATATTGCGTATAAATAATCTGTTGCATGGCAATTCGTGAGCTTAATAATTTTAATTAAATTTTGATTTAACTTTAAATACAACAAGAATTTTACCAATCAAGTAGTCGTTGGACACTTTATTATTTTAAACGGTTTATTTAGCTTAAAAGAAACGGTGCTTTATTATTTTTTTATTTAATAATTTAAATTTTACCCACTTCCTTTCAATCGATTGCTTTAAAATTTGGTTTCGTTTTAGTGACAATACAATTACATACGTATATTCAATAATATTAATAATCCAAGATAATTTAAAACCCTTTAGACCAATGGTTAGAACTCCTGGCAATTGAAGCAAGGGTAGTGGGTTCGATCCTCTCACGATAAACTGAAATGTTATGAACATTTGTGTTATTTCTGCATCCGAGTAACCTCCGTAGACGAGAGGCGAAGAGGCGAGAGGTCGCAGACTTTGGCGTCGCGACATATTAGGTTTCGGATTCGATTCCCGGTTGGGTCAATATGGAAAACGAACTTTTCTATATTATCTCGGGTCTGGTTTTAGTGGTGCTGTTGTTGTTTCCGATATCTGTAACACAAGTACTTTGGCTACTTACTACAGAATCAGATCAATGTATGTGATGTTGTATAATATTGATTGATTTACGTTGGTTCTGGTCTATCAGGCCTAGTATGCGCCACGCGAGTAAATTTTATCGCGCTCTTTAAAAATGTCAAAATCAATGCGTCAACTGCTGATTGGCGGAAAATAAGAATACGGTGTGCTATCACCGAACCAACGATATTGAAACGTTTGTCGTCTCATGTGAAAAATTTGGAGTATTGCGCACGCTAGGCCTGTACAACATAGGTTGTGCTATGTACTTTTAAAAATACTTTTTGTTTGGCTGGGGCATACTTCCCCAAGGATCAATAGTTCGACTTTTATTTAAAAGCACTTTACACGCACGCGAACCTACGGCTACTACTTACTACAATTAATTCATTATGTAGGTAAATTGGTGGAGACCAGAAAAAACTGGGTAAATACAAGTTAGCCTCGCACACAGAGGGTGCTATACAAACGGTTTTAAAAAAAAAATATGATGTTAGTATCAACCATTTTAAAAAAAACGGTCAAGTGCAAGTCGGACTTGCCCTTGACTTGAATTATGGGGAAATTGCGGTTTTTAATTTATAAAGTATTAAAAAATATACTCAAACCATTTCTTGTAAAAGTTTGCATGGTACCTAATTATGCATTTGTTTTTGAGTTTTATCATTTTCTTGTTTTAAAAATCTATTTTAGACCTATCTTTTCTCAACCGACTTCAAAAAAGTAGGATGTTTCTCAATTCGACCGTATATATTTTCTTAGTAAGTACGAGAAGAAAATGAAAAACATGCTTAAACCAAGACCGTTGCGAAAATCTTTTTTTTTATTGTCAATGAAATGGGGTAATAAAACCAAGCTTAAATAATAATACTAAAAACCAAGCTTAAATAATAACTGCTTGCTTGGTTGAGATCATTTAAGGACTACCGCTCCATTTCAACTGCCCGGCATGTCGTTTAGTTGTTATTTCAATATATGTACTTGACATTTTATTACGTGTTTATAGCCCTTTACAATGTTAGAACCAATAAACGCTTGCACATTTTACTATGCCCTTACCAAACAGTAGAGATCAAACGCTGCACCGGTTTGAGTACCGAAATAAATTGTTTTTGCCGCTTTCTATGACAATAATTCCGCTTAAGATGCGCCACGCGAGTAAATTTTATCGCGCCCACAAATGTCAAAATAGACGCGTCAGCTGCTGATTGGCTGAAAATACAAGTACGATATGTTCTATCAGCCATCGCCGGTAATGAAGCTTCAGTCGTCACATGCGAGAAATTTGATATATTGCACATAAATTAAGCTAATTACTTTCATCTAACTAGGCTATTGTATTACCTGTGGCCGTAAGTTTAACTTTATCCCATGGCACCATCAAAAGGCACTAAGAAGCTCACCACCATCAAATTACCGCCCTATGGCCGTAACCTCAATGCTGTGCAAAGTGATGGAACGGATCATCAATAACCAGTTGATCCGCTACCTAGAGGATCACTCCTTAATTAACGATCGCTAATACGGCTTCAGGCCGAAAAGATCGACGGGTGATCTTCTAGCGCTATGTGACGCACCTCTGGGGGGAGGCAATCAACAAGCATGGCGAATCTTTGGCAATCAGCCTTGACATTGCTAAGGCATTTGATCGGGTCTGGCACAAAGCTCTTCTCTCCAAGCTTACGGCATATGGACTGCCCACCCGGCTTTATGACTGGATTTCTGGCTTTCTGCGTGACCGTAGAATTCGCGTCGTGTCTGACGGATGCGCATCGCGGTTCATGTCTGTTAATGCCGGAGTGGGACTCCGGCATCCGTTTTATCGCCCACCCTCTTTCTTCTTCATATCAATGATATGCTACCGCTTGGGAACATACATTGTTATGCTGTACTGTAATCAGGTCCATTTATTTATTTATTTATTTAAAAACTTTATTGCACAAAAAAAAGTACAACAGGTGGACTTAATGCTGTGGGCATTTTCCATGGACGATACCTCGGTAAACCTTCAGCTGGCAGGGCAGTAACGGATGAGAAACGAAAGAATCTTGTCGTTGAGCTGGACCGGGTGTTGAGCCAATGGGGGTCAAATAACCTGGTTGAGTTCAATGCCAAAAAAACCCAATTGTGCGCGTTTTTGACAAAATCTTCCTAATTCCTTCCTCTCCCCATTCTTCGGGGCACTTCACTTTGCCTGCGTAACAGCCTAAGCATGCTCGGCATGGATATCTGCTGTAATCTTAATCAAGGTCAGTACATCGAGAGTCTTATCTCATTAGCATCTAAAAAACTGGGGATCCTGATCAGAGTGCGTCGGTTTTTCACGCCGGACCAGCTTTTTCTTTTATACAAGACTCAAGTCCGGTCTTGCCTGGAATACTGCTCGCATCTCTGGGACGGTTCCGCTAAATACCTCATGGATGCCCTTGATAGGTTGCAGCGACGGCCTGTGCGCATAATTAACCATGAAGAGATTACTGGGAACCTTGAACCTCTTCAACTACGTAGAGACATTGGTTCATTAAGTGTCTTTTATCGGCTTTATCATGGGGAGTGTTCCGAGGAACGGTTTTTCCTTATCCCACCCTCTCCTTTCCTACACAGAACCACAAGAGCCGGCCAACGATGTCATCGCTTCACCGTGGAAAATTTTCCATCACGGACAATAAAGTTCGGTAACTCTGATCTTTGCCGGACCATAAAGAAGTGGAACTCGTTGCCGGCTCATGCGTTTCCTCCTTCCTTTGACATGGATTCCTTCAAAAGGAGCGTGAAGAAACATCTTGCGGGCCAGTATGGCGATGCTAACGGATAGGATATTTTGATATCAAATCCGTTGTCATCGCGATGTGGGTTGCTCTCTTGCTTACCATCAGGCTGGGAGGAGCCAATATACAGCGCTAGAATAAAAAAAAAACATCTTCCCTCAGGAAGGTTTTAGTGGGTAGTCTCCGCTCTTTTCAGAGCGGGGGAGTCCCGTCTCTTTATTCAGGCAGCGGCACGGTGATCTAATGCATTTCTCTTTCTTAAAAAAAACAACCATAGTTTCTATAAATACAATTGTTGTACCCACCTATTTACAACTTAAAACGCAGAGAGAGTGACGCTTCCAAAAAGGAAAGGCGTCAATTAGGTACTTCGAACTGTTCTAACCAATTTACTTGCCAATCCATCAAAGACGAATACAAGGCCCACCAAATCTACTTAACTAATTCAGATTGAGACGTCAATAACGCTAGTAATTTATCCAACCAATTTGTGTGTCGATCATTAAAAGATTTTCCACCTCATGTAGGTAGGTACGTATTTCTGTCAATTTGAGTGGCATCCACGTGAATAAAATAAGCTAGTGGGTACAAAAAACTATAAAATATGGAGGAAAAAAGATCTAGAAATGGTGACCACTTTACTGCATACGCAGCTTACGAGACGTTACAGCCTTAAGCACAGAGCTCGTCAGACTAAACAGTTTGGACTGCAAGTGTTGACTTTGACGTGCATTAAGGAGTTTTTTGGTAAATTAGACTTTGAGGACGGAACTATGCAGTGTTATCAGAAGTTGTCTCCGAAGCGGGAGCCGGTGGACGTTGGGTACGAGGAGGTGATGCCGGTGGTGCGCCGGCTGGAGTTGCCGGCGCCTCCGGGCAAGGAGTTTATCACCGTACATAATGGAAAAATCGTTTTCCAAATTGAACTAATAAAGAATCGAAGTCCCTTTTCCACAATGCTACCGAGACTTCTTAGAGTTCGAATTTCAAATTTCTGTCCAATTATGATTCTTTGCATTTATTATAAATTCTCGTAATTGTTTATTAAAATTGTTTCGCCATAAAACACTTTCTACAACTTTCATGAGTAGTGGGTAGAGCTCTACCAAAAAGCCAGTCCTAAGTTAGATTATCCTAGCAATTTCCATCCAAATCTTCCCAGTAAAGTGAGTACCTTCACAACATGGAGCACTAACTCCCGTAAATCCTCACGTTAGACCGTATTTCTCGCAAGCACGGAATATTTTATTACATCGCGCAATGCGTTCAGGCATACCCAAACTTAATCTGTGCTATGTTAATAATGCAACAACCACCTAACTATCTTCACTCTTGTGGATGGAAGATTAAAGTCTATTTTGCCATTGCGAAGTAGTTAAAATAATCATGCGTAGGTACATGTCCTGTAAGGTGTAGGTCCTTAATCTACATGTATATGTCTGTACATTCATTCATGTATTGTAGAGTCTAGCGTTATGAATGTTACCCATGATACCTTTTTCTGTATTAAGCAAAAAATATATATACGGTCGAATTGAGAACCTCCTCCTTTTTTTTGAAGTCGGATAAAAACTTAAAATTATACTAGCAGTTGACCGCGATTTCGCGCGCATAATGCTCGGGATAAAAAGTATCCTTTATTTTAATCCAGTATATCTTCTCTCTTCCTACCAAATTTTATTCAAATCCGTTCAGTAGTTTTTACGTGAGAGAACAAACATCCACACTCACATTTCACATTTTTGTTGGATGTAATGTAATACAAGACACTTAACAGTTTTTTCAAAACGAATGAGAAAGTGGTTTAATATACCTTAAACAGCTTAGCAACTCCATTCTGAACCGTTACGTGTACATAGAAGAACCCTTAAATTAGTTAGTCGTAATGTCTACTGAAATATTTAGGTGAAACTGCAAAACTGCCTAAAGTTTCTTTTCATGTTTGCGCCATAAAGAATTCAAATTGAAGCGAAGTATGCGTGAAACAATTTAGTAATTCATAATAATTTAATGCAAATAATATTTGTTTAATTTATTTTATTACAAAATATTTTCTAGGCAATCAAACTAAACTTGAATAAAAAATATCATCTACCTTAAAAAACAACAGTTGGTGTTCAAACCATTAAAATTATAGAAAAATAAATAATGAGAAAGTTAAAAAAAGGCGACTACGACAAGTAGTGTATTTAAGCATTAGCATTAAAGTACAAAATTGAAAAAATTAAAATGGCAGCACTAGCTAATGCTAGTGCTGCCATTTTAATTTTTAACATTTTAATTGACATTGACAGGTAATCCTGTCAATGTCAATTTGACAACGACATGCTTGTTGCAGTTTGCGACAGCTGACGCACGTTTATTTTGATCGCGAGTTGGCGCAATGTTTTGCAATTATTTCAGAAAAGGATTTTAATTATTAAATTTAAATCCATGTGCCCCTTAGTGTTTAAACTGAGCTATTAATCGGTTGTACTGAATATCCGATACGATGTCCGAGGACGATAGTAACTTGCATCGTTTGGAGGGATCGTCAGGCGATGCTCCTAGTGGCTTGATCATCAAAAAGAAGGAGAATCCCTCTGAGTTTCAGTTTGCTAAGCCTTCCTTGTTAGGGTTAGATAAACTAGCAGCAGCTAAGAGGAAACAGAAGAGTCTTATATCGTTTCAAGACGAAGTAGACGAGGATGAAATTGCAGAAAGCACCAGTGACTCTGGTGGTACGAAAGAGCGTAAATACAGGAAGCATAACGAGGAAACACCAACATATACTGGTGGTATATCGGAACAAGCTCGGGAACGAATGCTGGAGAGGTTACAGAGGTAATTCCTTATTCATTTTTAAGTCTAATTGACTTCGAAAGTAAAAAGATTAGTTGTTGTTTTCTGTTCAAATTCAAAATGTTAATGAACGTTGCAGAACCAGTTTTTGACCGTAAGTTTCAAGTTGAGTTATTCTGGTGGTATTTTAAAAGGAATATATTAAAGAGAGATCTTGGTGGGGTATGTGAAAGTACTGATGGTGGTTTGGTCCTTAGTTGTATTGGGCCTATGCATTGTATATACATAGATGTATTTCTTATTAAACATAGTACCAATACTAAAACTGTCATCTCAGCCTACTGCGCTTATGCCTGTACCAGGGTAAAGTATGGAATTTTTAGTGGGACAAAAGTGTAGGAACTAAAAAAGCTATAAAAAAAGTGTAAGGATCCTGGCTCAAATCATTAATAGAAAAATTTGTTTGTTTTCAGGAGAGATAAGGAACTGAAAGAAAAAGGAGTTCATCACTCAACCCAAGAAGAAAAGAAATCCAGGTCAAAGGATGATGAAGATGACCGCTTTTATCGTCACCGCTACGATAGACGAGACAGGGACAGATGTTATGATGATTACAGAAGAGACAGGGATAAAGATAGAAGGAGAGATAGAGATGACAGGTCAGACAGGAGGGATCGAGATTCTGATAGGAGAGATAGGAGAGACAGAGATAGTGAGAGAAGTCGTGACAGCTCAAGAAGGAGTTATTATGAACCTAGATTTAAAGACGAACCACGGACGCCAAGGTAAGATAGTAACATTATTGTTTTGTAAAAAATTTTAAGTATTTAAGATAATTTTTTCATACAAAATACATACTTTCTGTGTCTTCCTGTTTATAAAGGTTTAGTTAATTTTTGTGTAGTTTTAACAATAATTATAGAATTATTATATAGAAATACTCACAGTAAGTATATAATAAGTATGTGCCAAGTGGAAATAAATCACATATTTTTTAAATCCACTTCAAATATTGCTTTTCTAGTTATGTAAAACATGCAATAAAATTTGTTTACATCAAAATTGTTATCATTTCTAATTTCAGCATGAAGGTGTTGAAGCCAACGGACAAGACAGCATGGGATGATGACGATGATGATCCCAAGGCTCCCATACGCAAGTCCAGCTGGGACTTCCCAACACCGTTGACACGTGATGGCCCATCTGACAGGTCTCAGCGCAGCGAAAGAGGAAAACCCTTGAGGGATTATAAAGGAAGACCGTATGACTCTTCTGAAAGAGCCACGCCACATAAGTAAGTGTAATATTTGTATGTAATAGACAAAAATATCATTATTATACTGTGTATGAGATAATGTGTTACTGTAGTACAGGTAAATGCAGTTTGATGTTAACTTTTATGCTTATTACACAAGAGTGTACCTCACATTAATTTATTGTACAACACATTATTTTATCGCGAAATTAACTGGGCCAAGTAGTGGATAACAGCATGCTAGTTTGTATTGTAACACTGTCTGAACACAAGTGATTAAACATCATTATTAAATCCTGTACTCATAGCGCTTTATAATGATTTTAAATCCATTGTCATTAGTGGTGTGATTTCTAGAATTAGGGCAAACATTTCTTTAAATTGATAATTTTTAGTCTGTTCCTCTTAGGATACGCCGTACGAGTACCTAAATTTTATCACGCTCTTAACAAATACGAACATCGATGTGCAAATTGCTGATTGTCTGAAACAAACCGTTTTTCGTTTCATGCAAACAATTGTAAGGATTACGCATGATTTATTTCTATTTGTTTATATCATAAATACTTTATGGAAACTTATAGATTTATTTAATATATAGGTATTTATTTGTTTATTATAGTTTTATTTATCTTTACGTATTTTTTATATTTTTATCTTGTTATGGTATTTATATTGATATTTTCTGTTAGTATTTTTCTCAAGCATTTTGCACGGCTGTACCCGTTTCTCGATGTCTACTATTTCCTCTACCTAAAGGTTGTCTGGAAGAGATTGCTCTCTAGCAATAAGACCGCCTATATTGTACTTAAATATGTCTGTAATACCAATTTCTGTAAATTTTCTGTGCAATAAAGTGTATCTATCTATCTATCTATCTATATAGTATATGGGGTACATTTTGTGTCAACTTTCACAGATTTGCTACTTCCCGACGAGGCTTAGATATGGACGATCCTGAATGGGAGGAGGCTGAAAAGAAACTAGACCGGGCCTGGTACAACATGGGAGAAGGTACAAGATTATAATACTACCTTTTTTTTAGAAATGTGAGAAAAAACTATATTTAATGATTGAGTTAAGTGATTTATCATACACAGCCCAAACCACTGAATAGATGACGCGTAATTATGAGCTATAGATCGCTAAGACATCCAGGTACTCTAATACTGACATCTAGGGACTCTGATACTATAAAGCTGTTTGTTTGAACGAGCTTATCTCAAGAACAACTGATTCGAATTGAAGAAATAGTTTTGTGTTGAATAGTTTATTTATCGGAAAAGGCTATGGGGTATACATTATTAGAGAGGGATAGTAAGCGTGTGAAGCTGCATCAGGCCGCTACTTTAAACAACGATTTGTATTATTTTTATATTGCTTGGCGCAAAGCATTGTCTTTCTGTTTCTTTAAAATATTTAAAGTTCTGTGTTGTTGTGTTCCTGCGTGTGAGTAAGGTTTTCCAGAGCTCCTTGGGGGTGCTACATTAGTAGCAGGGGTCAAGCCTTCAACTTGAAGGCTTCAAGGTAAGGGCGACAAGTCCAGTAACATATTTATTATACTGTACTTGTCGCCCTTAAGCTAGGACCTCATTACCACTTAACATCAGGTGGGATGAGGTCAATCTTGAAGTGCAATAAAAAAAAAAAAGAAGTTAGCTAGTGTGGCGTTAAGCACTATAATAAAAATAGATTTATATGCCAAGGTGTCTTCGATTCCGTGGTTTTCAAACATTTCTGCAACGAATGTACCACGGGCCGATAAGTATGTAGTTCTAAACATATTTGGCAGAGGGATCTCACCGTAGACTAACGGTTGATACAGCAGAACAATGTCATCGCCTACGATAACTTGCGGTTAGCTCAGTTGAAAGAGCAGCACGCGCGATACGTGAAGGTCGTGGGTTGGATTCCCGCATCGTATAGGGATATGAAATGTTTTAAAATATTTAAACATTTCAGTTTTTTAATTTCAATATTGTAGATAGTAATAATGTTTGTATGGGATATCTATCATCTATAGTGACGTCACATTTATATTTTCAGGGGAAGCGGATGAATCGGATCCGTTCGCGGACACCAGTGCCGAGTACGTGGCCCGCAAGGAGGAGCAGATAGAGAAGAGAAGGAACAGGAAGGTCTCGGCGCAGAGGCAGCAGATAGACAAGGACAACGAGCTGTGGGAGCGGAACAGAATGCTGACGAGCGGCGTCGTGCACTCTATCAACGTCAATAATGATTTAGATGAGGTGCGTACCTAGTTGGGTTGTTGTGTTATGTTATAAATGCGAAATGAAGTGCCGACTAGTCGGTTAAACCGGCCGAATAGCTGTAGTCGGCTAGTAGTCGGCTTTTTACTTTGTATATATTCCTTATTAATGTTTACTATATCAGGGGAACTGAAATGAAATAAAACCTTAATTATTCATTATTATTTGGATTTTATAATCAATCTTACACATTTCGACAAGTAAAGCAAACCAGTATTTTCTTCAGTAATAATTATCTAAAAAATACTGGCTTTAAAAGAAGAGATCGGCCTAGCCGACTAGTCGCCCTGTTTACAGCCGACTAGTCGGCTAGTCGGTCAAAGTGGTAGTCGGCACATCTCTATAAATTATACAAGAATGTCCAGCTGTCTGTATATCCAGATATTAAGTAAGACACCTGGGTGTATGTTTGTTACTACTTCACGAAATAACTGCTGAATGGATTGAAATGAAGTTTCGTCAAAGTGTAAGACAAATATTTCTTAATATTTTTTTATTTCTTTACGCCGCATTAGCGAACTTTGAAAATTGTAAAGAAACAGAATAAAACAAATCTTGTGGTGTGGGTCTCGAACCCACGCCACAAGATTTAAATTGTTGTTAAATACAATGCAAAATTATTTAAGCCAGTTCGGAATACTGAGAAGGCACCGTAAGAGACTTATCTACTTACTGAGCTTCTTATGGTTTTTAACGTTAATACATGCAAATGTTTTTAACCTTAATACATGATAATGTATGTACATTATCTTTGTCGATCAGTATTAAGTAGTAATAAATTGTTACTGCAAATATTAAATCAAACTACATAACATGTTTAATATTGTTCAATATTTATTTTACATGCAATTCGGTTTGTATGTAGATCTTAATTTCCAGTGATTGTTTTCAGGAAAGCGTGGACCGGGTACATCTTTTGGTACACAACATTGTACCACCGTTCCTTGATGGCAGGATTGTGTTTACAAAGCAACCAGAGCCTGTCATACCGGTAAGTTTATGTAGTTCTTATTTAAAAGATATTGTTACGAGCTTCGGGTTAGTGTCATTGACTAATTGATAGTTTTAGAAAATAAATAATTATAAATAATAAATATTTGGTGTAACACATTTAAAAGGCGCGCGAAAACGCCAAGTCACGTGATTGTTGAAGTTGTGACATCAACGTTCTATACACCAAACCGGTACGGGTTCCGACCCGTACCGGTTTGGTTTGGTGTATATTGTATACTTAATTTTATGAATATATAGATTTTTAAATATGTAAAATGCTTAAATAAATCCTTAATATGGTTAGAAACACAAATGATTTAATGTTATCGGTAAAATATCCTTAAAATAAAAGTATTTAACTTTATCAGTTGAATAATAAATTTAACAATTTTCATATTTTATGGTTAACACTGATAAGTAGCAAATTATACTTTCATATTCCATTATACAAACAATATCGTCGATACAGCATAAAGTCCGCTTTTTAGCAATTGATACCTTTCACCCCAATTGCACAATTTCTCTTAACTTTCAGGTGAAAGACCCCACTTCTGACATGGCAATAAATGCTCGCAAGGGCTCCGCCTTAGTCAAAGCGTTCAGAGAACAGAAAGAAAGGAGGAAGGCTCAGAAAAAACATTGGAAATTAGAAGGGACCAAGCTAGGTAAGCGGTATTTGAAAATTCAATTCAATATTTTTATTGCTTTTTACATTTTAAGTTGACATTGAATCTTAAGATTTTTAGAAGTTTAGTTCTCTTAGGAATTACAATTTGTTAGTATCCGATGATCAAAGTTCGTTAGGTATGATTGAGAACAACAAAATTTATAAAACTAGTTTTCGATCAGTAGAGTCATTTGTATTTAATTGATAGCTATCTATCTACACTTTATTGTACAGAAAAATTTACAGAAATTGGTTTTACTGACATAATTAAGTACAATTTAGGTGGTCTTATTGAAATCTCTCAATCAATCAAGCAATCTCTTCCAGACAACCTTCAAAATAAATAAATTCAATATAAATGACAATTCAAAAGGGTAACTTACTTGAATAAATAATTTATTATTAATCGGTCGGTAGCACAAATTTACTTGTGTTTTAAATACACGATACATTTAATTACTCGTGTAAATAAAAAGGTTATATTCATAATTTTGTTCAATTTGGTTTTTTTTTAGGTAACATCATGGGAATACAGAAAGAGAAAGAGGAACTTGAGGACGGCCCCACCAAGGAGGCGTACAAATACGCTGAGCATTTGGATAAAAAAGGTAAAGTGACATTTAAAATATTTTAAAATAAAAATCAGAAAAACATCAGTCAGTGTCCCTACGATTTCCATTAATTTAACATTAAAACTCTTTTTAACTCACGAACTTCACATATTGTGTGTATTACTCTTGACTATTGAAATTTGACACCAAACCTTAAAATGAAATCTCCAGGTCATTTCACTAATTCGTGTATAATCGAATTGATAAAAATACAAAAACAAATAAACGTACCAAAAAAATGTATACCAAACTAATTACGCACGCGCATTACGTGAAGGTCGTGGGTTCGATTCCCGCACCGCAAGGGGAGATAAAAAAAATATATGTTTCTAATAAAATAAACAACGAATTGTTTAGCAGTTTACTGATATCAAACTGGAAGTGTTTACATATCTTGATATGCTGGCGACCTTATGTATTGCCATCTAGTGGATATTTCAATATCCCTATTTATCTCATTTTGTTCAACAGAAGCGGAAGAGCCCCAATCGAAGTCCGACTTTGTCACCAAGATGACCATAGCGGAACAGAGGAGGTATTTACCCGCCTTCGCTGTCAGAGAGGAACTGATGCAGGTCATCAGAGAGAACAACGTCGTCATTATTGTGGGTGAGTGGCAATTGAGTCATTGGAATAGAGAGATCTAAACTAATTATAAAGCTCTTCAGCAATTTTTTGTTTGAACGCGCGAATTTCAAGAACTACTGAAATTCGATTTTTTTTTATATTACACCTCAAGATTGACCTCATCCCACCTGATGTTAAGTGGAAATGAGGTCCTAGCTTAAGGGCGACAAGTAGAGCATAATAAAGCTGTTACTGGACTTGTCGCCCTTACCTTGAAGGCTTGACCCCTGCTACTAATGTAGCACCCCCCAGGAGCTCTGGAAACCTTACTCACACGCAGGAATACAGCAGCACAGAAGTGATTGTTATTTGGCTGCGGTCTTCTGTAAGGTGGAGGTATTTCACCAGTCGGGCTGCTCCAGTACGAGCGATAAATCGCTATGCCCTGCTTCTCTTAAAATTCTTCTTTTTCAAGTAGACTACATATACAGTGTGTAACAAAAAGGTGAAATAAAATTTTAAGGGCGTGTAGGGTAGGTAGTGTGTAGTTCCAATGCGAAACCACAACCTCGTACAGCTATTAATTAGGGAGTAAATCGATGTCAAAGTTTTTACTAAAACTTATCGTTGATAACCCTATTAGATGTAAACAAATCATAAATCAAAATGAAGCAAGAGATTAAGTAGAATACAGATGTGCAACTTTGATAAATTTCAGTCGAGTGTGCAGTGATCGTGATCGTTAAGTACTTATTTAACACTACTTTTTAGGGTTCCTACGTGTGGTGTTTAAAGTAGAAAAATGTATGCAAACTTCTACAGAATGTAGAAGTTTGAACAAGATCTAGTAAGTAATTTTTTAATACGTCATAAATCGTAAACCACAATTTACCTTTAGTAATACAAATATTATCACACTTGCTTCTATGGAACCCTTCATGGGCGAGTCCGACTCCCACTTGGCCGGTTTTTAAATATGAGATGTTTGGTACATAACATAACCTAACAGAAATAGTCAATATCAGCAAGCACAGTTTTGTGATCGAAAACATGATATTTACATTTATTATTTGTACTATCCATTCATACTTTTAAATATTACCTAAGGAATATTATTAGATCACAAAAGCAGTAAATTTATTAATTATACTCCTACCTACCAATCATTTCAACTTGGTGACCTTCTGCGCTTATTTTATCAATGACTAATCACGCACACAAAAATCACGACAACGGGAGTCCACGTGGACTGCGGCACCTTTACGTCAAAAGTCTAAGCGCCCGCACCAATCAGCGATCATTTCGCAAACATTGCAACAATGCGCTTAGCCAATAATATTATCCTGTCGCCTGTGTGTCGACGCTCAAAGAACGCTAGTGTGGGGTTACGCTTAGCCAATAATATCCTGTCGCGTGACTGTCACCTACGGACCGCTTTCCGGGTAGGGATCTAGGGATGCTAATCGATTGTGAAATAATCGATATTTTGGTAATTGATTATTTGCGTAGCACCGATATTAATTAATCGATTAATCTTAGAAATGCCGTTACATTAGAACGGTTTCTTCTAAACTTTTTCGTTGAGATCCTGCTAAACATGTTAAAAATGAAACACAGAATTCTCGGTAAAATGAAAAAATCTACAAATAAAAATATTTATTAAGTATAAAAAAGTGAAAGTTTGAGATTACTAAAACTTTAGCTATGTTAGCTTATTAGTTAAGTAATATCTTTACATTTTTATTTTTTTATTTTAAAGTATTTTATTTCTAAAAATTAAATTTTACTTTTTTTGTCTGTGGAACAAAAGAACCGAAACAGAAAGCACCTTTTGTGTGACGTCATTAAACACTACAATTCGCAAATGACAGCTGTCGACGGATTTTATTTATTTTAATGTGACGAAACGATGATTTTACCGAGTAAATTGAATTATTGTGTCGCTAACCATATTAAGGATTTATTTGAACAATTTCGATTCATTTAAAATTTGATGTTTACATAGAATTAAGGCGTTCCGACCAGTATCGTTTTGGTGTAAAGTGACGTGACTTGACGTTTACGCGCGCTTTTATAATCTGTTACACAAAATCTTACTATCACTGGTAATTTTTTTTTGGGATATAAAACACACATTTTACAATACTTTTTCAAAGACTGTCATTATCCAATTGGCACTTGACAGTTTTTGAAAAAGTATTGTAAAATGTGCGCCCGTTCATTTTATATCCCAAGCAATTCGATTTATCTGGAAATAATCTAAATAACCAGAGAAAAATAAGATTTTGTGTAACACATTTTAAAAGCGCGCGAAAACGCCTAGTCGCGTCATTGTTGCAATTATGCCGTCAACGTCCTAGACAACAAACCGATACGCTTAGGAACGACTTAATTAAGATAAACGGAAAATGTTTCAATAAATTCTTTATACGATTAGAGACACAATAGTTCAATTGAATCGGTAAAATAATAATTGTTTCGCCACATTAAAATAAATAATTTTCGCCGACAGCTGTCATTTCCGAATTGCAATGGTGGTTTCCGTTTCGGTTCTTTTGTTCCACAGATAAAAAAACTAAAATTTATTTTGCAAAAATAAAATACTAACTATGCTTTTAATTAAAAAGTAAAAATGTAAAATGATTACTTAACTAATAAGCAAACATATCTAACACTTTTCATATTTTATTGTTGACACTGTCAAGTAGCCAATTGTTGTTATCAGAAACAAAACCTCAACATTTTTTTTAGCACTGCGTGTGACTGTCGGGCCAACATTTTAAATTGTTGTAAATATTGACTTTAAACATAAACTTAAGATAATTGACTTTCTCGATTTTTTCCATTTTCGATTAATCGATTAAGTTACAAAAATCTCAATTGCGATCGATCGATTAATCAAATCGAAATCGAGCATCCCTACGTACCTACGAGATTAGTGTTTTTAGTTGCTCGTATTCGTTCTCGTTGGGCAGTCGCTATCTAAACTTTCAAAATCTCATTCTTCGTCACTATGTCTCGCGAAGATCATTCTTTGTGTTCAAATAGTGAATAGTATGAAACGATTATATGTCGGGGTGCTTCATCCGGGAGCATCAATGGTGCTCGTGATCTGTATCGCCAGCGATTCATCGATGGCAGACCCTGCAGCGGCTTTTAAGGTCGTACACCTGCTTCAGGAACCTGTGTCTCCGACTGCAGAGCACTGGCTCTTTCCGACCGCCCACAAGTGAAGGTCGTCCTAGCACACGGGAGCATCCAGAGCTCGAGACCCCGATCCAGATCAGTTTACGCGAGTTCAAGTACGCGAGTTCAAGAATTGATTCCTACGGACTTTGGTCCAAGGGTCACCTTTTGTGAGTGGTATCGAAGCCAAATGAAAGAAGAAAACAGTGTCAGTGAAAATGTTCTTTGGTTTTTATCCTTGTGCGCATAAGTGTTGGTGATAAGAAACTTAACAGGTAACACATACATAAATTAACATTTTCCAAGAAACTAACTTGTTTATTACACAAAAAATAGTAATTGGCAAATCCCGTTAGTTAAGCATATCAAAAAATAAGGTTAGTAAATGACTGCCATTTCCGATAATTATTTGATACCTACATGTTGATTACATTGTAAGTTGTCCCTATTATGTCTTAATTATTTACTGACTCAAATTACGGGGTGCTGACAATTAATGAGAGATTTTTTCAATTGTAAAGTCATGTAGTTCAGTGGGTAAAGTCATATTTCGGGTATTGTCCTAAAAACTAGACATTAACTTTTACGTGTACCTACATATGTAGTTATAAAAAGAAATGTACCTACCTAACAGATTATTTCTATGTACTGTTTCTAAATAGTATTTTAATAAATGCATTTCGGTAATTATGGTTTGATTATTCAGTCCTATTCCAAGTAAAATTAAGTAATAGTAGTTTCTAGTAGGCGTGTGGGCTCCGCGGGCGCGTATCGGGGCGGCCGCGCATCAGCTGATCGCGCGGCGCGTCTGTGGTTGAGCGCGAATGACCTCAATCAGGGTTGTCAACATTTTCAGTAAAAAAACAATTTATTTAGTTAGTATGGAAGAAAAAACTTGTTTGTAATTAGCTGATATTAATAGAACTGAATGTACACCTGCTATAGATACATACCCTAAAATATTATTTCGCCTTTTTGTTACACCCTGTATAACACTTTTGGATCATCTTTTAATACAATGTAGAGTGATTCTACTGCCGCCGGTTCGAATTATCTGTCAAGAAGACACCGGTAAGAAACTCAGTAGATTAGTTACAGTAGCAGTATCTGACATATTGATATGTATAGCTCACTTTGGACGAAATCATATAGTTTTGTTTTGATGAGTGAAGAAACGATTAAGTTCTCAAGTATAAGAAAGGCATATGATGAAATTTTTTGCTGTATCAACCCGTTAGCCTTCGGTAAGTGCCCTCTGCCGAATGTTTTTAAATATATTTTTATTTTTTTTCCGTAGGTGAAACTGGCAGCGGCAAAACGACCCAGCTGACCCAATATCTCCATGAAGAAGGCTACAGCCGGTCCGGCATGATCGGGTGCACCCAGCCTCGGCGCGTGGCCGCCATGTCGGTGGCCAAGCGAGTCTCCGACGAGATGAACACTAAGCTTGGTGAGTGATTGGTTTGACTATAGATGATGGCTGCAGATTGCCTTATCATTTTTACCTAGCTTGCGGGGAACGGGGAGCTCATACATACCTAAAAAAATAAATAACTGCCGGACCGCCGTTAAAGAAAGAAAAAGAAATGTTTATTCAGTGGCATGACATAGCATATAAAGAACAGCAACTTATTATCCCTACTATCCCTACTTCCCTAGTAATATTTTAAATGCGAAAGTAACTCGTGTCTGTCTGTCGGTTACGCTTTCCCGCTTAAACCTCTCAACCGAGGTTGATGAAATTTGGTATAGGTATACGTTGAACCTCAAGAACGGACATAGGCTACTTTTTGTTAGAAAGTAAAGGGGGATGGGGGTAATACCACCTTTGAATGTTTTTATGGGAAAATGTTTATTTTTTTAAGTTAGAGATATGAAATTTGACATAAATATAGCTCGAAACTTGGACTAAAATATATACTACTTTTTGATTCGAATATTAGGGGAGATAGGGGTTAAACCGACCATGAAAGGATGTAGTCCACGCGAACGAAGTCGCGGGAACAGCTAGTGTATTAATAAAATAAC
Source organism: Glyphodes pyloalis (assembly GCA_037074685.1). Classification (NCBI taxonomy): domain Eukaryota; kingdom Metazoa; phylum Arthropoda; class Insecta; order Lepidoptera; family Crambidae; genus Glyphodes; species Glyphodes pyloalis. The sequence continues at coordinate 17,048,405 of JAYKKO010000006.1, read as the reverse complement.
AGTCCGATCTCTGTCTAAGATACAACTTTAGAGATATTATTATATATCTTAAATCCGATGTGACAAATGACGTCAGAGATCATGAACGCTTCATAACTTCCATAGAAAATACTTATTTGTGAGCGAAATGCAGATATTATGCAAAGGACTTATCTCGACGGTAAAACTTTTTGTGACGACCTCCGTAGCCAAGAGGCAAGCGTGCTGGACTTTGGCGCCATCTCTGAGGTTCCATGTTCGATCCCCGGTCGGGTCAATATGGGAAACGAACTTTTCTATATTGTCTCGGGTCTGGGTGTTGTGGTACCGCCGTTGTTTCTGATTTCTGTAACACAAGTGCTTACCACAGAATCAGAGCAATGTATGTGATGTTGTCCAATATAATACGGAGACCAGGATCTGATGACTGTAGACCAGAGAAATCGAGCGGCAGTTTTTTTTTTGCTTAACTATTAACAGCACGTCCTATTGTTGTGAACAGGCGATGAAGTAGGCTACGCGATCCGTTTCGAAGACTGCACGTCTCCCAACACCGTCATAAAGTACATGACGGACGGTATCCTCCTCCGCGAGGGTCTCCGGGAGCCGGACTTGGACAACTACTGTGCGGTCATCATGGACGAGGCCCACGAGCGTTCGCTGTCAACTGACATGCTCTTCGGTTTGCTGCGAGAGGTAAGCGCCTGATGCATTTTAAACTGCAAAATCCATACTAGTAATATAAATTCAAAAGTAACTGTCAGGCTTAGCATACGCAATACGTCAAATTTATCGCATGAGACGACAATAGTTTCGATACTGTTGATTGGCTTATAGCACACCGCACTCGTATTTTGAGCCAATCAGCGGCTGACGAACTGACTTTAATCGATTTTGACGTTTGTTAAGAACGCGATAAAATTTAGTCGCCTGGCGTATGCTAGGGTAGTGTGTCTGTCTGTCGGTCCGGATTTCACGCCTAAACCACTGTAGCAACTTTACTGAAATTTGGAATATATTAACGTATACACTTTGAATATCTACAACGGACATAAGCTATTTTTCGTTTTGAAAGGGAAGTGGGAAAGAGGGTAAAATACCGCCCTTGAAAGTTTAACTAGATATGAAATTTGGCAGAAATATAGCTCGAAACTTGGATTAAAATATGGATTACTTTAAGTTTCAAATATAAGTGTAGATAGGGGTAAAACTGACCACGAAAGTATGTAGTCCAAGTGAACGAAGTCGCGGGCACAGCTAGTGTAACTATAAAGTGTACAAAATACCAATTGGACAGAGACAAAATATCGAATTTCCGAATCGGAATCTTTTGTGACGTTTGTGTAATCTGGTCTGTCACAGAATGATTAAGCTTGAGTGGTGTCCGTGAATCACTGCAGGATGTGTCAATTTGTATTAGTTGATGATAAATTTTACTAGGATTTTTCTGATACATTTTCCTGTAATATGACATTAAACTCAGATATTTAAGTAGTTTAGTGATGAAATTATGAAACATGTGGATATCATAACAAAAAAAATATTTTTGTAACAAATTGGACCAACATTAAAAAAAAAATATTAGATAGATACACAGAAATGCACAGAAAATTTTACAGAAATTGGTTTTACACACATAATCAAGCACAATTTAGGCGGTCTTATCGCTAGAAAGCAATCTCTTCCAGACAACCTTTAGGCAGAGGAAATAGTAGATATCGAGAAACGGGTGCGGCCGTGCAAAATATTTTTTGAGAAAATATTAACAGGAAACATTAATACCATAACATGATTAATACAAAAATGCATAAATATATAAATACTTACATATATATAAATAAATATATACATTTCCATATAGTATTTACGGTTTAAACAAACATATATAATAAACAGATACAAGTCTGCATTCTTATAGTAGGTACATTAATTGGAATGTTTGTAAAATTCCAGAATGAAACGCTTGAAATATTTGATTAAACCTTATCAACGGGTTTGTTTCACGGATGTAATTAATGTCGCCATTCTTTTGTATAGAACTGGATGGTTGATAACGCTACCGTGATTGGAACGATACGATATAAGAATTGCGCATTCAATAAATTTTTGCGACATAAATCTAAGTTTATCAAAAAATAACATATGACTGTAATACTATAGGTGAAATTGTATTTTCCCCCATCGATAAACACAAGTAAGTAAAATCAGTTCGAGGCAAAAACTTGTAGTTCGACTTTAGTTCTTATGTCCGCCTGTTAAGGGCGATAAAACATCCAAAGTGTTTACAAGCCTGACGTGCTTGACTGTATGATAAAATATAAGAAGATACGGATCTTGAAATCATGACCTGTCACTCCTTTTCTTTTGGCTAAGTTTTGTGTGAAATATCTATGTGTATATACATATTTATACACGTCAATGATAAATAAATCAATCACGCAAATGTCGTTTGATGAATAAGATAATTATTTTTGCGTCATAATTACTGTTCTATTTCGACTACCTGCGAAGCGGATTTCTCCTAACTTAACCTAACTTTGATATTAAGCCACATCTGAGGTCCCAGGTTCGGTTCCCGGTCGGATCAATATCGAAAAACCATGTTTTCTGTATTGTCTCGGGTCTGGGTGTTGGTACGGTCGGTGTTTCTGATTTATTGAACACAAGTGCTTAACTACTTAGGTACTTTAGCATCAGGTAAATGTTTATGATGTTCTTTATATTTATAGTTAGCTTTTTCCCGCAACCTCGTTCGCGTTATTTCGGCTACAGGTATCCTTTGTGCCATATACTATATCATCTATCTTTGTACCAAACACATCCTGAATAATACGATGATTTACAAAAATAAGAAACACATAGTTTATCACTTAATAATCATTTATTATAAAAAAATGCTTCATTATAAATAGAACATTTAACTTACGAGTACAATACTCTCACAAACTCAACATCTGATTGTCACAAGTTAATTACGTTAGGTCGTAATTAGTATACATAGATCGAAATACTTTTAACATATCAATACTCTGTATCGACTACGAAAAAATACAATATAGACTTTGGAAAGTTTCAACATTCATTTTAGTAACAAAAATTGTATGCTTTGCATTGAAATTGTCTATTTTTCAAGATAAACTAGTCTTATGTAATTTTGCAAGTCTTTTACGGCACTCAATATTGTATCCCCAGAGTAGAGGGAGAATGTTTCCGCCCATCTGCTTAGAAAGAGAAATGAAAAATAATTTGGAATTTATTTGAGATTTTTCGTAGTCATCTCCAAAAAACAAAAATATCATAGAAAACAGTCTTATTTCATATGAAATCATCAAAGAAGAAATACATTAAGACTAGGGTGCCACTCTCAGACCATAATTCAAGATTTTGCCTTAATTATTATCGCCTATATTACGATAAATAGTGATAACTGTAATATCAATAGATTAGAGCATTACAACGAAGATTTATAAAGTACAAGCCTAGAGGCGTCTTTTCTTATCAGTTAGGAATGTTTAATTGTTTTTTTTTCCAATCTTGTTAAAGCTTCGAAACTCAAGGCGAAGTGGAGCGAGAGAGACGTTAGAATACTGAAAGAGAATAGCGAAACTGAGAATTTCGAATTCTTGAAATTCAAATGAAGGAACTTTGAATTGTGCTGCTCGTTCCAATTCGAACTTAGGTCGCGAGAAATTCGAGATTAATTTTTTTTTTGTACGAATTTCAAGTTAGACGTAGTCTATGTTGGTGTTGGGCAGCCAAAAGCAAGCGCAGCATGGGTTGCCAGCGGCGGATCCGCTGGCCTGCGACACTCAAACTGATTTAGCCTTTTCCCTGACGTGGGCTTGACTGACGAGCATCACACCCATATTCATGCCGATGTTGCCCCATTTGAGCGACTCGCCAATCTGGAACAAGAAAAATTAAAAATAAAATCCCGCCACTCTGTGGGCATATGGTGTAACTCAACTTTTGCAAAGTCGAAGTTGACTTTTTGTAAGTCGACTTTTGTAAAGTGAAATGCTTTTTTTGCCTCATTCGCGTTCTATTTTGAGTACATATATAACAACGACTATTTAACATATTAAATAGTTTTTATGGGTCAGTAAATAATTTAACGAAAGGCTTCTTAATAGTTACAGTGCTGAAACCAGTTATTTTATATTTGTGTAATTATGTTTGATTTGTGACTTTTTAATATCATTTGCATTTGCAAAAATTGAGTTACAAAGATAATACGCATGTATTGTTATACAAAATGAACACAAGTAACAACACTAATAAAACTATGCACAAAAACTCGTTGTACTAAATTATTACTGGAAGTGTGATAACTGATAATAATACAAAATGTTTAGTGTAGTTTGTTTGTCATGATAGTTACTGTTTAATATTTAATTTACAATGTCCTCAATCTCTATACAGCCACGATAAAAAAAAACGGTTACACTAGATGACAAAGTTATGTCAATATTATCAAAATCTAATGATAAGAAACTAAATGTTTTCGATAAAAAGTTATAGATAGCGAATATTGCAAATCAAATATATCAATACTATATAGTTCGGGGGCCAAGGAAAGCATTTTGATAGGTCTAATTTTACTTTCTAAAATACTTTATGTAATTAGGAACTAAATAATAAAAAAAAAATCAATCGCTGATCTGCAAAATTGATTTCTAAAAGACGTCAATTTCAAATTTTCTTGTACTTGTTGCCCTTTAAAACAAAATTATTCTTGCCACCAAAACATTGACAGTAATGAAAAAAAAAACTCAATACAATGACTGAAACTAAATAACCATTCTATCAAAACAAAGTAGGTACCTACGACATGTATCCGAGTAACAATAAAATAAAGAAATGGACTTGAAACATGTCTATAAATTATAATAGCACTGATAAATAATAATGATAAGCCGTTACATATAATAAACAAATATTAACAGTCACATATATGAGTTATTCACTGTGTTTACAACATATATCATGATAGACATATTTTGGACATACATACATACATCAGAGAGAGAAAATTATATTTAATTAACTATGGTAACAACATAAATATTAATTAATTATTAAGTTATGGCGGTGTGTATGTGTGTAAGTGAACATTATTAAAATGTTTTGTTTATCTCTCATTAATTATTAATTATCTAAATATTATCGCGTTTGCTAAAATGAGCTGTTCCATTAGATATGTTCATGTTATAAACGTAGGACCAATTATAATATTAACTTTGGTCTATTTCTGTTATAATTTGATAACTACTATCTTTTAGTTACCTAATTGCAACATAAATATCATTCGTCGTTTGTTGCAATAAACTGCAATTATAATGCAGTATTCTAATGCTTGCTTGTAAAGTTTGAAGCTACTTTAATCCGCCTACCCAACGTTATATTTTGCCATAACTTTCCATTTTGGTTTGATTATTCAAAGGTGAAACCTCAAGAGTGGTCAATTTATCTTCACTTATCGCGACAGACAAACATAAAACTTGAACTAAGTTATCGACAATTTTAACCTCTCGTATGGCTATTGCGCGTTATTAATTTATTAACTAGGTAAACTCTTATTTATTCACATAGAAAGTTATTATGCCTGAAATTACCGCTCGCTTTTATTGCCGATAACAATTGTACAAATATATCCGATTGATTGTTCGAAGGACTACAGTAGTACAAAATGATATCATTGTTTGCATAACCGACCGAAGAACGGCACAAATGAACTGCTGTTTCGTAATTACAAATGTCTGTGTGTTTGGACTAATTTCGTTTTGAAATAGAATTAGAAAACAAACTATTCCCTTTTATAGACTAGTCAGATTAAAATTTGATTTCTTTGCGGTTTTAGAATCGTGTTATAAATGACTGAACAATAAAAAAAGACGTGACATATTTAAAATTTCATGTAGCGAAAATCGTGACTTACTTAATCCATAATATCACGATCGCATTTAAGCATCGCAGTTCTTGCGTTTATTGCTTGCAAAGTATGCTTAATTACATTCTTATCCGTTCAATGCATTTGTAATCACGTCTTTTTATTATGTTTCCATACTTGTTACACGTGTCTTTAGTGTGAGAAATATTGTTATGTACGTGAATGTGTTGCAAGTCGATCTACATACTCTAAACATAAGAAAAATAAAAATAGGGGCGCTTATTCCGGTAAAATTGATTACCGGTATTTAAAATTCATATCCTCACCGGTTTTGTACATGTTGCCAGCTGTAAGGGTCCAAAGCGCCTCAACGATTACCATCAAAAGATGATTATCATAGGTGTTTTCGACGTTGTTAAGCTGATCTGTAACAAAATTGCTACTTTGCGATCTCTCGTTTTTGAACGACGACCCCAATGTTTTGGTGCCCATGCTTACACCGTCTCGATGATCGCCCAATATACCCACTTGAAATTTTACCTTGACATCTTCATTGTTTATTACGAAGCCCCATTGGAGAAAATAAAGCGCAAACAGCGTAAACGTTCACAGTAAGCTTCAATGAATCAAAAGAAAACGGGACGAATGTGTCAAAACTGCCTTCACAAGTTACGATCACAAATAAACACAGTTTTTCAAATGTTCATGTACTCGTTTACATAAAAACGTATGCATTAAGCATCTTTTACGCTCTCTATATTTTTTAGGCGCCAAAAAATGACAACTATTGTAATAAATGTTTTCTCACATCATATCCACTTGTGGTTTCTGGTCTCATTTATAATGGATTGCAAGGACAGCTTTATGTTTTACATTATACGCATGCATTAACAAATACATAAACAATCAGATCAAATATCTAGAACCCCAAATTCAATCGGGAAATGTAATGTTTTGATACTGTTGATAGATAGTGACAGTTTTAAAAATAAAACAAACCGGTATGCGTAGTTCGCGCTAAAATACCGTTAACGGGGTTCTAGAGATTTCTCCGAAGGAATTCCAATTACGGGATCCGAGTTAATCCGAGGCGTGCGTAAGAGTTTGTTTACCTGTCTCATGCGAGCTTCTTGCGGAGTCTCCCCGTAACGACACCAGTGGACGAAATGCAGTGTATTATGCCAGTTCCTCTCGAACCTTGACTTTGTTGCCATATCGAGCTGCAATCAGTAGAAGCTCCTTAGTAGCCGTTCCACTGTTCACTGTGTTACTGTGTCCACAGTGTCCAAAGAACGAAAGCCCCACGAGGCTATCGATATCTGAAATGAGAGGTTTCCAATTCTGACGCAAGCCTACGTTTACGAAGAAAGAACTTTAACGTTCGAGAAATGGTATACCATTGAAGGTTCGAATTGGCATGCATGATTCTAAGTAAAGTAAGTTAGGTGATTTTAAAAGAATAGGAGAAGCCCTATTAAGAAGTGAGTGGAGCGTTTTATCGAAAGTTGAATAATGTTATCGATGTTTGGGATATGTTTGCATACAAAACGAGGTCGGGCGGGCAGACGAGATTGTTTACGAATATATCGGGGTTAAGCAGTCTAGTGTCGATTATTACAACATTGCTAGCTTTTAGTCGTGTTGCGTTACGAGCCGTGTAACTGTCTTTACAAGACACAAATTTTATTAGAGTCAATGGAGTTATGTCATGCGGTTTTTTCTCAAGCGAAACTTGTTTGGGTGTTTACAAATCGCAGCGCTTTGATTGTTGTGTCACTAGCGTTGTAACACGCAACTGTAAATCATTACTCTTCCTCTTTATGATCGATGTTTTATGTAAAGATTTGAATATTACATGATTCAGAATTATGTATAAATTGGAAACTTTCATGTGTGTTGGTTGTTTTCGTTTCATGGTTTACCTTGGCTCTTATGTCTTTCTCGCTGTTTGGGGTCTCCTGTTTGTCATCAATGTTGTTGATGCGGATTACTGAATCTTTCTTCCAGAAGGCACTCAATGTTGTCCTGACGACACGTTTGCGCACCCCTTTCTGTTGTACGGTGTAGATGTCTATCTGTTCCGGGTTCTTTGTTTTTTCTGTTAAAAAATTTAATCCCCGGTTAAAATTGCACGCCAACAGCCTATCGTTTAATCTTACCACACACTCGACACAAATTCTTGATTTAACGGTCAAGCCGTTGACATTTCAGCGTGTCGTTAATCTTTATTCTCATTGCGAAGATATTTTAACTACCTACTAAAACCGGACGCAAAGTTCATTGACGATACATCTGTTACTTAATTATAAGAACGCGCCCGGCGTAGGCTTGCATGAATTATTTACAAATCCTATTGTGAACTGGTTCGGACGTGCGGCCGTGACTAAACGGTGCCGACTTAATTCAGTGTTCGCTGTGACGTTGCGCGGACTGCACGCCCTCAGCGTTCCACTCTGATGACGATAATTTACGATGCAAGGTTCGGAATGTTATAATGCAATGCAATACGCACCTTTACCCTTCTTCCACATGGCGATGGCGTACATATGGTAGTCTGGAGACAGGGTAGAGTCCGGTGGCAGGGTATCCTCGGCTCGCACTTCCAAAACGAATCCGGACTCGAGAACAGCGCAGAGTATGTTCTGTTCATCGTGTTTGAACCACTTGGTCTCGCGGAGCTTGTGTATGGCCACTGAGGAGCCGAAACGCGGCTTCTTAGGCGCGAACAACGCCTGGGCCTGGCTGCCGAAGCGAGACAGCAGCCCCCTTACCGTCGGCTGCGGCGCTAGGCTCTTCTCCGGCGGCTTGATCTGCTGCAAACTCCGGCAAGTCACGAACCTCGCTTCCATTGAACCTCGCCTCTCTAGAATTCGCTAAACAACCCTCCTACCACTTCACTTGCAATTGTGGTTCGGCGGAGTACTCTCACTTGGAGAAATCGCGATCGGTTTGCGACACTTTCACAATTTTGTGCGCGTGGTACACAGTTCGCGGAGCACAGTTGTACACGGCGGCCTGGTAACGTTATACGCGGCGCGCGTGTTGGCCTGCCCTTTTATACGATAGGGGGGAGGTGGATGCGGGGCGGGGGACTGCGACGCTTGTTCGGCCTCTGTAGGCATGGGACATGGAATAACAGTTAAGCGTTCACGCAACGAAACGTTAACTGTTGTAACGCGTTACGAAAATAACGTTTCGTTTTTTGTTCCAGCAATTGTCAATACATCAATTGTTATTTAGTATTGGCAGTATACCAATAGAAATCACCTTGTTTCCAAAATTATAAAGGATCAGTGTCAAACTGGTCATAAAAACCGTAGATATATAATATAGATTTTTACCTACGAAACCAAGTTATATGTTGGTTCATTAAAGGCCTGTTACTTAAGTATGTATGTAAGTACCTCTATAATCTTATACCTAATAAGTGATTACAACATTTAACATTACCAAAAGAATCGACTTTTCAACCTTCAAGATCTTATGTCTTACTCGCATACATGTTTTTTGCAAGTAATCTGGATTCTTTGCAAAATGTCTCCTAAATACAATGACTTCCGCTTTCAGAATAATCTAACATCTGTTACATTATACAAAACCTCGTTCTAAGATCAACAACGTCCAACGTTAAATAACGTTAGAAATAGCACGTTGCTGTTAGCCGTATCTTTGCCAATCCCTACTCGGTTGCACCGCGCTTGACCTCACTCAAGCTGTCACACCTCCCTCTTATCACCCAGGGGGGGCGCCCCCGCCGCCCCGCGCCCTTCCCGCGCTCCGTTCTCGCGACACGCCGGCGCCAACCATCACAGGTACTTGCGGTTTTTTTTGCTGTCTCATAATACAGCGAAAATGATGCAGTTAATACCGATTGACCGGTAACGTTGGATAATAACAGAATCTTCTGGTTTATTAACGGGTCGGGTTTTGGCGCAGTCTGGGGGCTTGGAATTTTTGAATGACCGAATTGAACGAAATTGGCATTGGAATTCGAAGGTTGGTTAGGGTCCCTTTCTAAAAGTTTTTTTTTGAGGTTTTTGTAGGTCGTTAAGTGTGTTTGGACTGGTAGGCGAAGGAGGTGATTGGTTTTTTTAAAGACAATAAAAAGATTTCTGTACTTCGCAAAAAAAATATAAGAGAACCTCCTCCTCATTTTTGAAGTCGGTTGAAAATAAACAAACATTTGTAATTGTCTCATATTTATAAAGTATCTTTGATATGAATTTAAACTCAAACTAAAGGCAAGCTTTTGCTAAAACAGAAGCCATGTCTTTTCCGTGTCCTTTTTAACCCTTCCCTGTTCTCTTGGATGAGAGCGTAGCGGACAGCGAATTAAGTATCAAATACGAAACAAAATCGAACTGCTTGCAGAAATAATACAGATATATGGAAAAGTCTTACGTTTATGAAGCTGCTGTTAAGAAAAATCTAGTTACAATATAAATAATTATAACTTGCTCTAATCAATCTCTATGTACTGGCGTACTCTACATAGAGATTATGTCTGGTAAAAAAAACAATAATTATACTTCGTTCGTCAGTTAGTTTTTTCAAGTACTTACCTATAATCAAAACATAGTATTTGATTACATACGAATCAGATCTTGTACCTATTTTTATATTGTAAATTTTCTTGCTAACTAAACCATTGGCATCGTTTTATATTTTTGGTAAATGACTGCCAATAACATGATTAATTGTTTCTTATTACATTTTTTTATACCCGCAGCCGTAGTAATAAAAGAAATGTTGAACGTAGAATACTATTAAGCGTTTAATTGCAATTACTCACGCAAATTGGTTCGTGTGCATTTTTGTTTGATTACTCAGCGCGGCCTTCACATGACATACATTATTCGTTGCGCGTATTTTGTATGACCATTACCGGTTTTTTCTAACTAACGATAACGATATTGCACGGATGGGTAGAGTTCTCTCTCAAAGTTTCTAGTAGTCCCTTTGGGTTTCCAGGGACTGTCAACCTTTAGATAAGGTGGTTATTTCGTCGCATAATTTTCTTAGTGGTAGTTTATTAATTGCTTGAAACTTTATGACAACCTCTGTAGCCGAGAGGCGAGCGTGCCGGACTTTGGCGTCGCGCCATCTCTGAGGTTCCGGGTTCGATCCCGGTCGGGTCAATATGGGAAATGAACTTTTCTGTATTGTCTCGGGTCTGGGTGTTATGGTACCGTTGTTGTTTCTGATTTGTGTAACACAAGTGCTTTAGCTTCTTACCACAGAATCAGAGCAATGTATGTGATGTTGTCCAATATTTATTTATTTATTATTATTTATTTATTTGACAGTTAAAATAAAAATATAAAGTAGAAAAGTTAAACGTTATGAATATGCCATTCATTCATATTTACTAGTCAACCTTGGCGAATTTTAACCGTATTTAATAGCGGTGTACAAAATTTAAGATATAACGTTAACAATAATAGTTTCAGTAGTAAAATTTTATGAAGATAAATAAACAACACCTCAGATTAGTCGCACCAACTTAACTTTAACGGTAACTAACAATTTGACAGCTGTCAAAACTGTCATATCCCATGTTTTTTTTGCAATGTGACTACTGTCAACACGTCAGCTTAAGATATGTTGCTGCATAGATCCTGATGTAGGTAATTTTAGTAAAAATAATATATTCAAAATATTTAACTCTATAGATAGTAACCCTTACATTTTTCCAGTTTACTTTATGGTCTACCATAGACAATCCCAAACTCCCTTTAATATTTGTTTTACAGATTTACAAAGTATGCAGCCTGTTCGATTTCTAAGTGATCCAAAAAGTTTTTTTTAATGACTTATTGGTGTCGATTGAATGCTTTACGAGCTTAACTGTCGATTTTATAGCCGGCACACGTTTTGTGAATGTTGCAAAGATACATTAAATTCCTATCTCCTTGAATCTTCACATTGACTCAAAGTTCAAGGATACTTTTGAATATTTTAATGTATTGTTATGTTATGATAAGTGTGGTTTCAAGTTTAACACATGCAAGAATTTGACAATTGTGTTAAAATTATGTACTCTTTAAATGGTGTTTTCGCGAGGCTCAATAGTCACTTATATCAGAACAAAAGCTCCATCAAATCAAAAATATTGACCTGCCAGTCATCAAATATACAAATATATAATTCGTTGGCGTGGATTACATCCTTTTATGGTTGGTTTTAAACAAAAAGTAGTCTATATTTTAATCCAAGTTTCGAGCTATATTTGTGCCAAATTTCATATCTCTAACTTCAAAAATAATCATTTTTCCATATAAACTTTCAAAGGTGGTATTACCCCCATCCCCCCCCTTATTTTCTAATAAAAAGAAGCCTATGTCCGTTCTTGAGATTCAACGTATCCCTATACCAAATTTCATCAAAATCGGTTTAGAGGTTTAAGCAGGAAAGCGTAACAAACAGACAGACAGACAGACATACAGACACACAGACAGACAGAGTTACCTTCGCATTTATAATATTAGTAGGGATTGCCGAGTAATAACACAAATATTTCGCTGAGATGCCATCATTGTATTCTGGTTAAATATCCTTTTTTAAAGCCAGACACAATTTATTTTCTATTCTGTCGAAGTGGGTCTGAGTTTTTGGAATTGAAAAACCACATTTTTTAAAGTCGGTTAAAAATATCAATCATTATGTTAACAATGCTCAAGCAAGATGCTGTAGCATTTAAGAAAATGCAACTTAACACTTAAAATATAATTGGCTACTTGATAGTGTTAACAATAAAATATGAAAAGTGTTAGATATGTTAGCTTATTAGTTAAGTAATCATTTCACATTTTTACTTTTTAAATAAAAGCATAGTTAGTATTTTATTTTTGCAAAATAAATTTTACTTTTTTTATCTGTGGAACAAAAGAACCGAAACGGAAACCACCATTGCAATTCGGAAATGACAGCTGTCGGCGAAAAATATTTATTTTAATGTGGCGAAACAATGATTATTTTACCGATTAATTGAATTATTGTGTCTTTAATCGTATTAAGAATTTATTGAAACATTTTCCGTTTATCTAAAATAAATCGTTCCTATGCGTATCGGTTCGTTGTCTAGGACGTTGACGTCATAATTGCAACAGTGACGTGACTTGGCGTTTTCGCGCGCTTTTTAAATGTGTTACACAAAATCTTATTTTTCTCTGGTTATTTAGATTATTTCCAGATAAATCGAATTGCTTGGGATATAAAATGAACGAGCGCACAGTTTACAATACTTTTTCAAAAACTGTCAAGTAGCCAATTATGAATGTCAATTCAATGTCTTTTACGTATTTTTAAACTCGACTGCACCTGTATTTAATGTATATTTGTGGTGAATCACAATGTCTTGTTTGTCTTTGAAACGAAATGCAACGGTTGGTGGTTTTAGGAGACATTTAAATGCGTATTGCAAACGTGTTTTTCTTGCTTACTTATAGAGAAGCCAAAAATATTGTTTAAAGTTACTTGAGAAAAACATAAAAATCTTATCAAAGGGAAACGCGATTTTGCAACTGTGTCAATATGAACAACTTTACTAATGAAATAGCCAAAATCACCTGATCCCAAAGTAAGTAGCTTAAGCATTTGTGTTATGGAAAAGAGAACAAGCAGTGTTTCTACAAAATATACTTTTGTACATTTACAAACACCTAAACCCAGAATTAACAAATGAATGATTACAAATTTGACGCAGCTCACTTAATAAAATTTAAATAGCCCCGGCATAAAAAAAGTGTGAAACAATCACTTTTATCTGATACCTTTAATGAGGAAGTTGTGACAAAAAAATTTAGGAAATCATTCATTTTCTATCGGCGGATATCTTGGATTCGAAATTTATTATTAGGTACCAATATTGTAGGAGTTATGTTAAAACATGCAATCCTTAATTTTGTGTCAATCGTTGTAAAATTTTTATCAAACATAGCTAAGAACTCCGGCTTATCCATCTTTCAAACAAAAAAAAAAACAAAATAAAAAACGGTTCATTTGTTCGGGAGATGCGATGCCATTGACAGATGCACACACCGACACGTCAAACTTATAACACCGCGTCGTTTTTCGTCAGGGGATGTGAAATAAAAGTCCTCGTGTAGTACTAACACACTATGACACATTACAAAATGCCTGCAATTGTATCGAAGTTTTTACAGATAAGAAGAATTAGCATTGTTATTTTAATAGTAAGGTGCAATAAATATCAGTTACTAGAAAAACTACTATAAGATTTAAATACGAAGAACTTCGTGTCAAGTTTCGTAACTAACGTTTATGTTTTAACGTTTATTAACGAAACTTGTTAATTCGCTTTTGAACTATGTAACGACATGGAATCGAGGATGACCTCTGTTGACCTTTTAGTGGAGGTTAAAGGGATAGCACATTGTATTATCCGCGAAGCGCACGTGCTTCGCATACCTAAGTCTGGGAATTCAGTCTTTTAGCCCCTCCACATAGCTGATGAGAAAAATCCTGAACATATTATCTGGTAATACTATTATTGTTTTTTTTTTCATCTATTTAGGACGATGTATCTTTGAAGTTGTAAATTGTTAAAGTGATCGCCTCTATAGTCTAAGAGGTTTACATACCTGGTTATGACTTCGTGAGCCTGGGTTCGATTCCCAGTCGAGCAAAGTATTTTAAGATTGTTTGATCATAGTTCGGGTGTGTGTGTTTAGTGATAACTTTTTTCTTATTTAGTATGCCTACAATATTGTATAGTTTTGCCGATGCGTTATGCAACGAGTAATACTTATTATTAAGGTTTTATATGTTAATATAACCCACCTAAGTCAATAAGAGAGTAGGTGATCTCAAGATTTTATTTTTTTATTTGAAATTTCATCCAAGAAATTTGTTATAGAAAAATAAAGATTTCGCTCTCCTTTTATAGGTATGCATAAGTGTTTTCGAGTTATGCTTTTGTTATTCTAGTTGTATGATATATTTATAGATATACTAAATTCAAGGAAGTCGCTGCTTCGGGGAAAAACTAGAAAGTCTTATCTTATTGCAAATGTATTGTTTCAAAATGATATTATGTTTTTCTTTAAAGATTCTAACCGATTGTATCTTATCGGGCTGTCGTTCATATTCATCGGAAAATTGTCATGAAAACCTACATGTTTACATATTGCGGTCTTATGATTCATTTATGCAAGTATTTACCTTAAGATTATGCACCTTAAAGTCCAGATCACGTATGAAGAATTGTGAAATATGCAAATCATTTATTAACATTTCTTCCAAGGTACCTACTTAGGTACTGCATATGTCGCAGTCATCTGGTTAAATCAGCTATTTGATTGGATCACTAGCGCGTTCATTGAATGACGACGTTTAATTGAATGACTAAAGGACAACTCGTCAAATTGTTTAATATAACGTTCAACTTCTTGACTGAACGTCATTTAGCATAGTCGTTGAATGGGATATAGCTGACAGACATGACATAACACACCTTAATAAGATTTTTTAATATGTTTTAACAATTTTAAGTCTTAAGACAATTAGGATAAAAAAATTTTTTTTTACGAATAGGTCACTTTATATCTCAATTTCACTCTAAAAATTATCAACACAGTGCTATTCGATTATATCTGTACCAGCTGTTTGACGCCATCTTTGTTTTGATGAGCACTAACGCCGCAGTGGAAAAAAAATGAACTAAATTACAATCACCTGACTGATTACGTCCGCTATGTTCAAAGGGCTATGTTACAATCCGCTAACTTGTTGGACGTTCAGTAAGTCTTATTCATTCAACGTTCGGCCTAGTCATTCAATTAAACGTCGTCATTTAATAAACACGCTAGTGATTCAATCAAATAGCTGTTTCAACCAGATGACTGCGACACATACACTAGTAAGGTATTATTTCAAACATTACATTAGACACTTTTTTATAAAATAAGTAATGAGTTGACAGTGTGTGAGAATAGTTCCGTTTTAAAACTTATTGCAAAAGAAACAAACACACTTTCAAATTGAGATGAGATTTATTTCCATAACTATTATGTTACATAGTCTGTGCGTCAATTGGCTCTTATTAGTACGCAGATATCTTTTCTTGTTTTCAATATAGCTTTAAACGCTAATCAAGCACGGTTATTATGGAAATAAAAGGCACCCAATGTCTCAATCCTTTAAATAGAAAAATTTACTACCGATATCGTTTTTGTGTAAGTATTACGTCAAAATTCATAATGCGTGTGTGATCTACGTACGACGCGCACAATATTTGTCACGGTAGAAAATAAGTAGTTAAAACTTTTACTATTACATAAATATTGCTGATAATTGCATAAAAATTAGTTTAGTAGTTTTCAATTTTGTTATACTTGAAACTTATATTATGTAACTTTCCATGACCCTATCATAGGGTTAACTTTAGAATAAGTATACATGTATTATGGGGAAAAAAACTGGATAAAACTAGCACAGAACAGAGAGAAATGGAAGGACTTGGAGGAGACCTATACCCTAAAACGGGTTCCTATAGACACATGTTATAAGTAAACTAACATAGAATTAACTATAAAATTATTAATAATAATCTAGAAATAAGAAACTATAAAACAATGTTTTGTCAGATACCTATAGGAAATAAACAGGCTTTTTTATTTATTATTTATATTTTATACATGTATTTAAAAGTATGCGGTAGATTAGGATACACTTAAAAAATAAGAAAAACTTTGTTTCCTTGTTATTCAACTCAATTAAACATTTCTTAAGTCACGATGTTTATACCAATAACACTATTGAATCATCTTTAAACTATCTACAAATCTATCACAAAAAAGTGACTCTACCATCGGCTCTGAACCTATTACTATCGTAGTAAGTAGATCCCGGTAAAAAACGTATTTCTAAACAAAAAAAGTTCAACTTATACTGCATATTTGATTTATGTTTACCAAGTCATTCACATTTAATCAATGAATCTGTAATATGTACAGTTTTTATGATCATTGTGGTGCAAATAGTAAATTAAAAGAAGCACATCAAGGTAAACAAATGCAGTTCGGTATTAGTTCTTATGATTAGGACATAAATACATAAATAAATAGTGGACAACATCTCATACATTGCAGTGATGCTCTGGTAAGTAGCTTAGGCACTTGTGTTTCAGAAATCAGAAACAAAGACGGTACCACAATACTCTGACCCGAGACAATAGTTCTTTTCCCATATTGACCCGACAGGGGATCGAATCCGGTACCTCAAAGATGGCGCTACGCCTAAGATATAACAGCGGTACAAAGTCCAAAATGTTGTAGTCAGACATAGTTTTCATCGTACCCAGAGAGAGTACGAATCCACGTGACTGTATTTCATATTCTGTTGACAATCTACATGACTTGACGTAAAGAAAATCTCTGACACAGCCAAGAGTGTCTCAACTAACCTGACATTAGACAGCCCAAACGCTTACGTCGCAACTACTAGAGTGCAAAACCGCCCACTATCCTAAATCATAAGTCCAAGGTCGTACACACGCGTGACGTCACCGACCACATGCGCGAGCGCACGAACGTCACCCATTCAAACGTACAGTGCATTAGATAAAGGTAACTCAGCTAAATCACGGTATCTCATAAACTCTGGCGCAGTTTAATGCGCCGACTTGCATTGCGCTTGTATAAAGCAAAATGGAACGTGTTGATTGTGCAGTAAAGGCCAGTTTTAGGGTTCCGTAGCTAAGGGTAAAACGGGACCCTATTTTTGAGACTTTACAGTCCGTCTACCTACGGGCTGTATCTCATGAACCGTGATATTTGGACTATTTTAATTTTCACGAATTTTGTATATATATTTGGCGCTATAAAAACAAATACTGAAGATCAGAATAATACAAATATTTAAATGGGACTTCTATACGACAATCGTGATTGTTGGTCGATATTGATAACGGCATCTAAATGGACGATTTATATTTTTACAAAAGATTTAGTTGTACAAAACAGGCCCACATCTATAAAGTCTACCACCCTAAATAATAACACCGTCACTTGAGATATTCCGGTTATCCGTATTTGCATCTGCACAAATCCGACTACGACAAATTGTATTCAAGTTTTAGTTATATATTTGATGTATTTGTTTCACGGGAGCTCCCCCTATAAGTCCCATTTTTATTATTCAACAAAAATATTTTTTAAAAAAAAATGACATATGAAATGTCATTTTTAACATCTATTTTCAACATAGTGGTTCGAAACCATTCGCGCGCGAGTACAGCTCGCACTTGACCAATTTCGTTCTCAGTTAAAGAATCAGCTGAGTCAGATGCGGCTGTTATCATTCCAACACTAGCACACTTCTGAGAATAACGTTATTTTCTATTAAAATAATGTTGCGTTACCAATAACGTTGTCTGTTGTTTTATTGCCGAGGCAACTCTCGTTTGTGCCACTTCAATGACCTACAGTTTATACCGTTAAACAGTCCGTTTTCCTGTTAACTTCTATTTTATTTTTGTTTTCCACGTGATGCGTGTTGTTTTGAACTTAAGATTTACTCGTAGTTTTTACCTTTCGAAGTTTTATTCTATGATTGGAATGTGAAATGAAGTCAAAGTCAAAGTCATTTTTTTTTATTCATATAGATTACATTAGTAAGACTTATGAATAGTCTCTATATAAAGCAAATGAAGCTACCTCCGGTTGGGAACCTATAACTAAAGAGAAGATACCGGCAAGAAACTCGGTAGTTTTTTTTTTACAAATGGAAGCTAAACTTATTACTAATTTTGAAAATGAAACCCGTAACTGGGGCTTTGGCTTTCCACGAAACTGGATACTTACTTAAAACAGTATGACTGGTGTATATATCAATATTGGTATTTATTTATTTTATTTATTTAAAAACTTTATTGCACAAAAAAAGTACAAAAGGTGGACTTAATGCTAGGAGCATTCTCTACCAGTCAACCGTTGGGTCATGCAGATAGTACGTTTATGGGTGCGGTAACTGTAAAAATGTGAGTATGGATAACAACAAAATTAATAATCATAAATAGCAGAAAATTACACACGAGAATAGAATATTCATACATAAGTTCATGATAAATAAATATAATAATTAAACAATATAATATAATATATATAGATAGATAGATAGATATACTTTATTGCACAAAATCTTTACAGAAATAGGTTTTACAGAAAAATTATAGTACAATTTAGGCGGTCTTATCGCTAGAAAGCGATCTCTTCCAGACAACCTTAAGGTAGAGGAAATAGTAGATGGCGAGAAATGGGTACGGCCGTGCAACATAAATACAGTTTTTATTTTAGAATTATTTCGTAGTTTAACATGATAAACATACATAAACTCATAAATATATAACATTATAAATATATACAATATATATATATATATATATATATATATATATATATATATATATATATATATATATATATATATATATATATATATATATATATATATATATATATATATATATATATATATATATATATAAAACAGAGTAATATATATAAATATATGCAAACAAGTGAATAAATAAAGCAAATCAATTTAGCAAACGAAATTTTATGTAGAGGGGGAGGAATAAAAGAATTCACGAACTTTTAATTTAAAAATTCCCTTAGTGAGGGATTGTCGAGTTTCGGTGGGCAGAGCGTTCCAAAGCCGGATGGCTTGCACAGTGAAAGACTTGGAGAAGAACTCAGTATGATGGCGAGGAATGCTTAAGCTGAGATTGTCTGAATAGCGAAGAGAACGGTCGTGAGAAAGACAGAGGTGTTTAAATTGTTAATTGGTATCCGACCTGTGTGGTGTAAGCAAATTCGGTTTAATTAATTTTTACTATACAGAAGTGTAATTGTAACCTATATTTTTAAATTAATTAAGTATCTATCTGCTACAAGTTTACGCTGAAATGCTTTTAAGTTTACACACTTTAACGTTGTAACGTTAATGTCTTATGCTAGGTGCATAGGAATTAATATCGAAATGCTAAATTTACCGCGATCGTTTAAACAAAACGCTTTGTTTTGTCATACATTACATTAATCATAAGAACAGAAAAATGTCTAAAAATGCCCGGAAACGCCTGCGACTAGTTTCAAATTGTTGGGCTTGTTCCTTTTACCTGAGCGTCTTACATATGTGACCAATACTCTTGAAGAGTATTGAGTGCTGTAACTTTGTTGTTTCCGAGTTCTGTAACAAATGCTTATCATAGAATCAGAGCAAAGTATGTGAAGCCCGACATATATTTATTAACCTAAGTAATGCTTTACTTGGCTTTACCCATTTGCTTATAAGCAGTTTTATATCCTCTAGACCAATCAAAACTGGGCCCGTGTAGTCGAGTGATGCCCGTTCCACCTCATAGTTCTAGGTCTAATTTATTTTCAGCATTTAGTATGGCAGTTCATCAACGTAACGGTTTGATTTTAGCTCTTACGCCCACGTCATAAAGGCAGTATAACGTCAAAAGTGTCGATATTTTCCATAAAGCCCTATTTTTTTTTATTTGTACTGATCGTTTCCTAGTGGTTCTCACGTCGGAAGCAAGGCTCGAGTAGTCGGCCTCGCTTCGACAGTCAACGCATTCTTTGCGACCTTCGGCAGACGAATAGTTTTATCTTTATTATTTTTAATTATGGCCAGTCTTATGATGGAAACTTTTCCGAATTATTGTCTGCTCGAACAAACCTTCATTACACGACAGTATTAGAAAAGTTCAAAAATAAATGTAGATTTGGAAGTGCACTATAGGTCACCACACTACAAGATTTAAATGAGAAAACGTTATATTCTCTAAATTTCGAAGGAGATGCCATAGTCAAAATTGTATTTGAAAGTTATCATCTTGTGGAGGTTAAAAGTTATCATCATATCAAAGGAATGTGCATTTACATGTTCAAGTATATCCGGAGCAAATCAATGAAAAATAATGACTTCGTAACGTTGATGTTACTTTTCCATATGAAAATCTCTATAAATGTAGTTCCAGTGTTAGATTGGGTGTCGCACCAATTTAATTGAACCATACAGTTGTAATTAGTGTCAAATCACATTAGCTACTTTTTAACAGACTTGAAACAAAGGGGAAATGTCTCAATATAGAAACAGACTGGTTCATAAATCCGAGTCCGTTAAATTGTTACTAAAAATTATTAGACATGTATTTTTTCATTTAATTTTGCCAAATTAATAAAAAAATACTGATATAAAGAGATGCCAAGATGCGGGGTAGGGGCTCGTTACGTCACTGGTGGGTTAAAAACCACCAATACGTACCCACTAATACCCACTAATGACGTCATGCGAGGGTTCCCTCTATCTGGCAGATTTTTTTCTCATGCGACGATTGAATTCAATGTTCTGGAGTCCCACTCACGCCGCCACTCTCCCTCGGGTGGCGGTACAGTGCGTCACGCATTTCTCCCTGTAAAAAAAACGATTAAATTCAATGTGGTAATTAAATGAAGTGGGAAATACAAAAATACGTGTCCTATATTTTTGGATATTTTTGAGGTCCTAGTTTAAGGGCGACAAGTACATAATAAATCTATTACTGGACTTGTCGCCCTTACCTTTAAGGCTACTAATGTAGCTCTGGAAACCTTACTCACACGCAGGAGCACAACACAGAAGTGATTGTTATTTGGCTGCAATCTTCTGTAAGGTGGAGGTATTTCACCAGTCGGGCTGCTCCAGTTCGAGCGATAAATCGCTATGCCCTACCTTTCTTAACTAATAATAATCTAACAGATGTACTAAAAAAATATTTTTAGTTCGACTTTGTACCTATGCTCACATAAAAATTGCATCAGTAGAACAAGTTTTAAAACATTAATATGCTTTGTTTCGCTATCATTTGAATTTTGAATAAGATTGAACAGAATGAAGATTTGTGGTGCGTGTTTTTGAGGTTACAATTATATTATTTACGTATTGAATATGATCCTTGTATGCGAAGTATCTTGTCAATGAATCTTTAAAAAACTGAAATCATCCAACAGTGTTAATATAGCGTGGACAGGCTATAAAGACCCCACAAGTACATAATATTCTCGTAATTTATAACTTACACAAGACCGTATCTTATCGTTTTATCGTTTGATAAAATAGAATAAGTTTATTGACAGTTTTGTTGGCGTCAATTGTGCATGTGTAATAATAATGTATGGATCGTTGACGTTAAAAAATACGGCAAGATGCCGCATTTGATAGTGTATCTGATGCAGCTTCTTCTTAAATATGACATGAACGTGCGCTTTCAAACTGATAGTATCTCAAAGTGTATGTTTTCTCAATAGTAATAGGTTACTCCGATGGCGGTCACATTTGATTTGAGCAAAACATTTATAGAATTTATAAAATTATAGATAGATATACTTTATTGCACAAAATCTTTACAGAAATAGGTTTTACAGAAAAATTATAGTACAATTTAGGTGGTCTTATCGCTAGAAAGCGATCTCTTCCAGACAACCTTAAGGTAGAGGAAATAGTAGATGGCGAGAAATGGGTACGGCCGTGCAACATAAATACAGTTTTTATTTTATATTATATTTGTACTAATATAGTCTACGTTAGTAAAATGGCCGATAGAACACAGATTATCCCTCCAGGCTAGTGAAGCAAGTTGTGGTTGGTTAGGTTGAACCGATTTCCCACAGCACCACCACTCAGGCGATGAAGTCCAACCGGGTGGTTTTAGTGGGTAGCTCTGCCCTTATAAGGGCAGGGAGTCCCACACACGCCGTCGCCTCCCTCGGGTGACGATACGGTGTTTCAAAGCATTTCCCCTCGTCAGAAAAATTAAAAAAAATGCTAGTGAAGCAAAGGTTCATTCCCATTTAAGACCAAAATTTGTGCGATGAACATGTTGTGTTATGTCTGGGTGTTTATGCACATATTTAAGTATTGATCGTTTGTTCCAGCTACGTAATACATGTGCGTAAACGACTTTACTTTGAACATTGATTAGAATATGTTATTTGTGATAGGGTCAAAACCGCTGAACAGTTGTTTTCTAATTGATGAAATAAGACATTTTTGTTACTTAAAGTTAACGTTACTTTTAATATACTGTGTATGATTAAAATTAAGATTGTTATCTTTCAATAAACCTTAAAAGTAAAATGTTTCCACATATACTTTCACTTTCACCCCTTTAACATCCACTTTTGTAAAAAATAAACTTGACAATTCCGAATCCCTCTCCGCTAAAGAAACTCTCCCTAACAACACTAGTATGCAAAGATGATGCTTCTGCCAGTATAGAACCCACAGTCTCTGGATCACGAGCATTCGCTCGTTACTACTAATAACCTTACTTGAGAGGTACAGTGGAAAGCACATCAGACAAAACTTCGGAAGTTGTTCCGCCCTTAGGTCGCAGTCTACAATAGGACGTATATGAGGCCATAAATTTTCATCAAAACAAACAATGTTTCGTCATCCAGGCAGACATCAAAAAGACCTTGGCGCTATCTAATCTGAAGCTGATGGTATCAATGCGTTTCTAGTTCATGCTTATCATTGTGAAGATCTAGATTTTCTTTATCTAATCGTGCTTAAGCCCCATGTGGTACTCTTCGTTTATTTATTTCCATAAGTTGAACTACTTACCTTATAAAACCTTTTTGGTGCTTTTATTTACAGGGGAGTTTTATCCACATAAATTTAGCATTACGTTTACATCGATTTTCCACTTCCCGTGGAAATTGTTGATGGAAGCGGCTAGCACATATCAATTAATCAAATATACCTATAACATCCTTGCTAGGCGCACTACGTAAGATAGCCCACTGCATTCCTAAAAGGATAAAACCAATTATATATAACACTTTAGTCAAATCACATCTAGAATACCTGATAGAGATTTGGGGATCTGCTGCAATATCTAACTTAAATTCCTTACAGAGGACTCAAAACAAAGTAATAAAAGTACTATTCCACTATCCTTTTCGCGCCTCTACCAAACAAATATATAAAAAAACTAAAATATTTAACCTTCATCAAATTTACACTTACAACACATGCATTTTGATAAAAAAGATCATAACAAATACCACTAAATCAAATTTGGATTTGAATATAAAGGTCAATAAACATAACCTGCGAAATCAAAATAAACTAACACTAACTACCCCGAGGACTAACTGCGGTAAAAATACCATATTGTATGAGGGAGCACAGCTATATAACAGATTACCAAACAGCATGAAGAAATGTGAGAGTATAGAAGCATTTAAAAGCAAGCTTAAGGAGCATATAACTGCGAGTACCGACGACTAAAATAAAATTATTTATTAATATTTGTTATCTCATTATAAGTGAAATGTTAAATTTCTTATGAGAATAAATTCTTTAAACCTAAATATTTGTTTATTCAAGTGGGTTACATGTACTTTTTAATTGTTATTTGATACAATGATTTTACTGATGGTTCGGAACCTATATCTACCAAGAAAACTAGCGTGTTTCCGCCCGTATGAGTTAAAGGTTCATCATTCAAGAGAGGGTACAACGATTTATCGCTCGAACTGGGGCAGCCATACTGATGAAATATCCCCACCTTGCAGAAGACCCGCATCGAATAACAACCACATTTATAATTTCCAAGCAGTTTATCCGCACTTCATATGTTTTAAAATAAAAAGATATAGGTGTAACAATTTATGGCATTAAATTTATAAATTACTTTTTATATTATAAAAAGCGTGCATATGTATTAAAAATATTACTATCATGTATAAAGCTACATTGTTTAATTTTAATACATCAATCTTTCTAATCGTGCCTAATAATCAGCATATACCCACATTACATATTAAGATAACTACCTTAATACTACAATCGATTACGATAAAAAACTGTAATTTCCCACGGAAATATTTTTATTTCAAGTAAAACTGAACGATATACACATCTAAGTATTTGTTTGAATGAGCACAGATACAAAGATTTATCATTGAAATATATTGTCTGATGCACAAACTAGAAATATGTTTTAGAGACAAGAGTTTGCTCATAAAATCGTTACAGGTTAAGTGATCCTGTGGCACCATATGTCTTGTCCAGTTTCTCTACCAGATCATAGTTTTTTTAAATATAATTATTAACATACATAATTATTGTTATGCTACCAGGTAATTATGAAAGATAAAACTCATTGACGTAGACGTGACCAAAGGGCGATAAAGTGGATATAAATACCAAGAAAACGTTTTATCCATAATTCATCAAGCTAACTCAGGCATCGGGAATTATAATGGCGCCGTTGTCTGATAATTTAATGATAGCATTCGCAAAATTGTAAAATTAATTTATGGCTTTTACATATAGACTAATGTCACTTGTACAATTGCCATTGTTTGAACATTTTTGGGATGTTAAATACAGCGAATTGTCAGGGGAAGTACAATTAGTTTAGCGGTGTCGGAATGTTTGTCGATCTAATGAATTGATCAAAACGTTTTACCTCTTAAAATAAACACATTTTCTTAACATGTTTCATATTAATTCTGCCACCATGACGTGAAACATCAAACAGTTTGCGCAAGAATCTGCATTTTCAAAGTTACAAGAACAATATGAACGTTAGTAATTTCTAGAATACGACGCATTAGTCTGACGCAGATTCTGTATTGATTTTCTGGGAAACTCATAAGGACATTGACTTGCCGTTGCAGTTCGCATAAATTATGCAGAATTGAACAGTTTCGGTTTCGTTTTTAATGCTATGTTTGAGTATCCAGAGGCATAAGTTGTTGAACAGTCATTCGTTGACAGCGCTGTAAATGTCATATCAGAATCTAATCTATATCTGTCGTGTAGATAGATAATTAGATACATATACTTTATTGAACAAAAACTTTTGAAAACAGGAATTAGTTTTACATATTAATTAAAGTACAATTTAGGTGGTCTTATCGCTAAGAACCGATCTCTTCCAGACAACCTTAAGGTACTAGAAATAGTATATGACGAGAAATGGGTAAGGCCGTGCAACATATATAGAATTTTTATTTTCAAATTATATTCATAGTATCATATCATGTATGTGTCATGATGTCTTATGCCAGATGACATGGATTTGATTTCCTCGGGAGAATCAAATGTGTTTCTGAATTGATTCGGATAAATGATGTTACCGATGGGAAAGAAAGTTTTTAGAATGGCAATTATGTACCACAAGATGGCTAGCCGACCTTGTCACAATGTCAAGAAAGCCATAGCCTTCTATATATTTATATTATTATAGACGTATTCGTCTATAGTGCCCAAAGCTGAAGATCTTTTTTTTTTAAAACGCACTTCAAGATTGAACTCATCCCACCCGATGTCAAGTGGTAATGAGTTCCTAGCTTAAGGGCGAAAAGTATAGCATAGTGAAATTGTTACTAGACTTGTCGCCCTTACCTTGAAAGCTTTACCCCTGCTACTAATGTAACACCCCCCCAGGAGCTCTGGAAACCTTACTCACATGCAGGAACACAACAACACCGAAGTTATTGTTATTTGGCTGCGGTCTTCTGTAAGGTGGAGGTATTTCACCAGTCGGGCTGCTCCAGTTTGAGCGATAAATCGGTTTGCCCTGCCTCTCTTAAAATATTTTAATATTTCTCATGAAAGTATTTGGAGAGGGCTACGTTTAACAGATATCTTTAGGCTGAAATGTTGATCATTTGGATTCTAGTGTAGATGACTATTCCTATCTATTTTTCTATCAGGAAGTATTTTATCTCGGTAATTATAATGATGAAGATTTTTGGGTGCGTATTTTCTGGACCCCACGGCTGTTACAACTATCATGACCGATTACCATTTAACCTTCTGAACCCCTACAGGAGAACCAGGCTGGTGGAAGTCAGAAACAAGGCCAAAGTGCCTTCCAAAGCGCTAAATCAACATTCCTATCTGAAAATTGGGTGATTTTTCCTGTTATGTCTTAAGTGGAAGAAGGAACCCGGCCGGATCCAAAATCAAGACGTTCAGATTTTGAAGCCAAATTCTTTACTGCAATACCAACACAGATAGACTATGGAAAGAACGTAAAACAAATAATATTTTATTCAGTTTCTTTGACTATTAACTATTGTTAAGAGTTATCTTAACAATATTCAATAGTCAAATGTTTTTCATATAGATTACATCAGTAACACTTATAAATGGTATCTATATATCAAAAGGTGCTACGCTCGGTTCGGAACCTTTAACTACCGAGAAGATACTGGCAAGAAACACAGTGGTTTAGTTAGTTTTTTTAGAAGGTACATTATTACTAATTTTGCACCAAGAAATACAATTAGTGTGTCAATGACCAAAACGTACGACATAGTTCAATCATGAAATGTGCTATGGGTTTAATCTGGTCTTTTTTTTGCGAGGGTAATTTGTGACGCACCCTACCGTCACCCACCCAAGGCAGGTGATGGCGTGTGTGGGACTCTCTTGCCACCACAACAAACATTCAATCTAGACCCTGAATGACCACACCGGATATTTTTTTTAAAAATGCGGGTAAAACTATGAATTAAAAACCTCGACAAGGAAAATCTAGACTTGGGATTACTAATTCCAAATCATTTGTAATAAACAATGCGAATGTTTTGATTTACCCACGTATGGTTTTTCCGCATCAAAACTTAACGTCTTGAATAACGCATACAAAACTGGTTTTTCTGGTCAAATTCCCGATTCGATTAATACCTGTTATAACTGATGAGAAATCCGATTAATTGAATCACTCTGACCCACCTCAATAGAGGTAATTTAACATGCGAGATATTAGATAACTTAATTAGTCGGGCTAAATTATTCTCTTTAGAAATTATACATAGGGTCTCGAAATAAATAAGGTAGTACTAGTTTGTTTTTGCCAGATGCGTGTAATTATTCAGTACTAGCTGATACCCAAGACTCCGCCCGCCTTTTTTTGGGATAAAAGAATCCTATATGTTAATCTTGTATGTCATCTTTCTTCCAACTAACTCCATTCAAATTGGAATCTAAAATGTGAAAGAGTAACAAACAAACAAGGATTCGCTTATTTCTTGTCCTGCTGCAGGGCAAAGACCTCTATTAATCAAGTTATCGCTTCAACAATGGGTACGGGCTTAATCCTTACGATTGCCAAAAGATAAACTGTCATCCCCTATTTTATTTTACGTCTTTAAAGCCTTTTTTCCATCTTTGAATATCGTATTTCTTAATACTTGGAAATACGAGTTAATTTAATAATGAACAGCTCAAAAAACCTTTTTAAAATGAAAAACTTCTTTAACCTTTTTTTTTTTTCAAATTAAAAAGCAGTATTTGCCCTTTCCCATGATCAATACCATATATGTACCAAATTGTATTCAAATCGGTTCAGTAGTTTCGGCGTGAAAGCCGGATTGACAGAAAGGCTGGCAGAGTTTTTTTCATGTTTATAGTAGGTATTAGTAAGGATTGCGTCACATAGTCATATGATATTGTGAAATAACACAACAGTTTGTTAAAAATCACACAATGACAGACAGCAATGGAGATCCAACAAAAATAAGAATATTTTTATTCGTATAAATTACATCAGTTACCATTTATGAATATTCTCTAGGTATAATAGGTAAATCAAATGAATTTACCTCCAGTTCGGAACGTATTAGGTACCGAGGAGATACGGGCAAGAAACTCAGTCGTTTTTGTTTTTATAAAAGAAAGCCAAACTTATTACTAACATTGCACCAAGACAAAGGTACAGTTAATTTGACAACTGTAAAAAAAAAATCAATCAACTTAAAAAAAAATTGTTAAGATAAACAGTTAGACCCTAATTAGACGCCCAAATGTACCGAAAATACTACGCAGTAACAAACACTTAGTCCGTGCCTCCGGTCACGTAAGCAAATAAACTCTACCATCTCAGTTCAGAGCCCTTCCCCCCTTCGTTATAGGAAATGGAACCTTATCTCTCACGGTTTAAAGGTCTTTTACTCGCATAGATGTTACCGTCTAATGTATATCTAGGTGGGGTCCGTAATTGATTAATCCTTTACAAATGTCACAATAGTTGTTGTTAGAATGACGTCTACGTTTGAAATTACATGCGAAAATACCATTAGTCATTGTATTAACAATGTAGAAGTGGTTAGTTCGTTTTTACGGTTTAATTATGATGTTGTGGTTTGTTTTTTTCGATAATGTAAACATATATCCAGTCCCCATCCAAAAACTTTAAATTAACGATGATATTTAAAGTTGACATAATACTTTCTCAATTCTCAATTTATTGGCTTATGGTCCAATATTTTAAAAATTACTAACCGTTTTTCTACGAGTCTATAGTTCTAATTTTAAATTTACTTTCCATATGAGCTGTCATCAGTCGTCCGTCAGTCGTTTTTTAGCTTACGCCTCGTATAATACTATCCGTAACTAGAATCGTAGGTCGTTTTTAAAATATCAAGTTGGCTTGGCACATGCTTGGAACAGATCAATGGAGAACACGTTCAATAATATTTTATTTAAATTGGAAGCACAGTTTTAGTAATTTTTTTTTTCTTTTGAGTAATATCCATTTGTTAGGCTTTTTGTGATTTTTTTTAAGTCTTTATCAGAATCAATTAATAAAACTCAATTCATAATCCCAAACAACTCACTTCGCGAATAAACCGTTTCCAATAAACAAAATATTATTTATGCAAAGAATAACTACGTTTTAAATCTCAAACTTTCGATTAATCTTAAAAAACGAAAGCTTTCGTTTGTTCATTTCTTTGTTAGGAGGAGTAGGGTCTACTCTACAGGTTAATATATGGGATGTAGTCTGGTATTTTAAATATAAAGATTTGTTAGTATTTTTTTACTAACGTTGTAATTGGCAAAGTACTACGATGCCTTTTGCCTTTCTAAACAATTAGGTACACTATTTATAAATTGGTACATTACTATCAACAGTCGTTTTCTGTAAATAGTAAAAAGGTATATTCAGTTTAACTAGTTTTCTATAAATAAATATACAATTTATTTCTCAATAATGCAATCCAGCTAGCTTTTTGCTTTCCAATTTTTTCGTCACCGCAAATAGAGTCGCCATTGTTTGTAAGAGGTTTCCAACAGTCTCAGAGTAAAAATAAATCGAGAAAAAATGATATAAGAATTGTTTTTTCTTCATTGAATCAGATCTTTTTTGCTTAACGCTCAGACAATTGATTTCTTATGCAATGAACGTTCTACATCCATGTGATTTATTATGACAATGTATAGTAATAAGCTTCCAATACCTAATATATATTTTTTTAACGTCATACAACAAATTTTTGGTGAAAGAATTTTTTAAATCGGCCTAGTACTTTTTGAGCCTATCCATTACAAACATACAAAAATAGGTACAAATCTTTCCTCTTTATAATATTAGTGTAGATTTAGTAGAAATACTGGATTAACATAAAGTACACTTTATCCTGAATCAAAGCGAGCGATGTCGAGGGCAACAGCTAGTACATAGTACATTTAATATATTGTATACTAACTACCTGCACCGGCATCACACGGGTGTAAGTAAATACAAATAAAGTATACAGTTATTCTGTACTTGAATATATATGGATTATACATGTAAACCTTCTTCATACATCACTCTCTCTATCAAAAAAAACGCATAAAAATCCTTTGTGTAGTTTTAAAGATCTAAGCAGGCATACATGAACGTGTACATATACATACTGAACGTGTTATGCGTATTTATATGTGTATGTCTTGTTAGCTGTCCTTAAATAAATAAAATAAATAACTACATACAGAAAAAGTTACTTTGTTTTATACTACGTAGTGATGTATATGTCGCAGTCATCTGGTTTAATCAGCTATTTGATTGGATCACTAGCGCGTTCATTGAATGACGACGTTTAATTGAATGACTAAAGGACAACTCGTCAAATTGTTTAATATAACGTTCAACTTCTTGACTAAACGTCATTTAGCATAGTCGTTGAATGGGATATAGCTGACTTTGTAATGTTTGATTAGGTTGACCATAAGTTCGCCACTTAAAAGATAACTAACATTAGATAAAAAAATGAGGACATGACATAACACACCTTAATAAGAATTTTGATTATATTTTAACAATTTTAAGTCTTAAGACGCTAAGGCTAAAAAAATATTTTTTTACGAATAAGACTTTAAATCTCAATTTCATTCAAAAAAATATCAGCACAGTGCTATTTGATTATATCTGTACCAGTTGTTTGACGCCATCTTTGTTTTGATGAGCACTAACGCCGCATCGGAAAAAAATGAACTAAATTACAATCACCTGACTGATTTTACGACCGCTATGTTCAAAGGGCTATGTTACGATTACAATCCGCTAACTTGTTGGACGTTGAGTGAAGCTTGTTCATTCAACGTTCGGCCTAGTTATTCAATTAAACGTCGTCATTTAATAAACGTGCTAGTGATCCAATCAAATAGCTGATTCAACCAGATGACTGCGACATAAACAAAACTGTCGTTCCAGTCTTCGAGAATTTTCGTTCAATTTATCGACACTCAAGAGGCTACGAAAATCCTTTGTCATTCGTAAGTGGTATTAGTCGTTGATTTGACATAAGTGTCATTTAAAGATGGTTGTATTATGTCTACTCACGCTGAATATATGACATATAGATTACGTTTATGAATTTTCGTTGCCTGGAGTAGTTTTATATTTAATGCATAAAAAAGTTGTGCAAGGAAGAAGTAAGGGTTAATGGGTGATGTTTTATTATTTTCCTAAACTAGTGATTTAACTATGTGAGAGGGCATATCTTCATCAGTGGATGTCCTAAAATGATCATGACGACTCTAATATTTCCTATTGCAGCAGCTATATTTGATAAATCCCTACTAATATCCCTACTATAATATTATAAATGCGAAAGTAACTCTGTCTGTCTGTCTGCCTGTTACGCTTTCCCGCTTAAACCTCTCAACCGATTTTGATGAAATTTGGCATAGGTATACGTTGAACCTCAAGAACGGACATAGGCTACTTTTTGTTAGAAAGTAAGGGGGGGGGGGGTAATGCCACCTTTGAAAGTTTATATGGGAAAATGTAGCAATGGAGCATATTCAATACAAAAAACAAGCAATCAAACATTTACTCTTTATATTTATTAGTGTAGATGTAACAAGACGGTACTTGCATTATATGAACAGTTCGTACAAATGTAAATGATGAAGCCCATGTTTTTTCCAAGGTGAACCTGGTTGTAAAGTAATAAAATGAAGTGCCGATAATGATATCGTGTTATTTTATAATAGATGTAACCTGTTAGAGGTATTTTCCCTGTAATTGTTGTGAGAAAAACTGTAATATTACGTCGTTTTTAGAATTCCGTATCCAACGAGTAAAAACGGGACTGTTGCTGACAGAGCTGGCCACACATATTCAACCTTTATCTTGTAAATATTAATAGACAAAAAAGGAAAATAAATGACTTGCGATCGCAACATTCACGGTTGGCCACGTGGGAGGGTCGCCCGAACGTTTCCGGGCAAGGACGGCGTAGTCCGGGTGGCTGAAGTAGCTACCTCAACCGGTACATTACGTTGTCCAGTCCGGAAACTAGTTTTTCTACTGTATATTACCTAATGTTATTTTATTGTTTGTTGTAGTGTACAAAAAAGTGTTTTTATAATTGATTTTAATATCCTATTTTGTTTTACTTTCCTATTTTTGTTCTTTTATATTAATATTGTATTGTGGTTAGCTATGTCAGCCTTAATTTACTGGTGTTGCCGACACCGGGGCGGACCATGTTGCTGACAGAGCTGGCCACACATATTCAACCTTTATCTTGTAAATATTAATAGACAAAAAAGGAAAATAAATGACTTGCGATCGTAACAGGGACTCTATTACTAAAACTTCGCTGTCGATTTATAAAAATCGATTTATTTGCTGTTTTTTGCTCGTTACTAATAACAGTGACAGGTAGACGCTTAAATTATTTATAGAATATATTTAGTTTTGTGTTCTCTTTAAATATAATTAATAAAAATAAAATAAATGATAAGGGGGGGCTCTTATACAAGCGCGATTTTTGACCTATTTTTGCTCGATATCAGTAAATAGAGGGCACTTGAAATGTTCGATAAAATTTGTGTACTTAATATCGTTTACCTAATCAACTATACAGAACCCTTCGTGCAGTTTTTTTTAACATCTTGGACTCAAAATATCGCCAATTAAATGCATTCATAATTTGGAGTGATAGAAAAAAAATGTCTATAACGTGATAAAATTCTGATTGCAGTAGTAATTTACAAAATATTACTGATTTTATAAAATAAAATGTATAATACCTTAAATGGAGAATTAACCATACTTAAAAAATTCCCAACTCTGGCATTGGCAAATCTCTATCGGATTCGCTAATATTTCCATACTGAGATTTCGCCAATTAACTATTTATTTATATTTAAAAACTTTATTGCACAAAATAAAAAGTACAACAGGCGGACTTAATGCTAGAAGCATTCTCTACCAGTCAAACGTTGGGTCATGCAGATAGTTCGTTTATTCTAAAGACCTAAAGTTTTTCTAGTGTTTATATTAGATCACTGTTTCTTCTATTTTTTTGATTGACGACCTGGTGGAGCAGTGGCTAAAGTAGGCGGCCAAAGCGCGAAAGGGCCCGGTTCGATTCCCGGTCGGGTCAATTTGGAAAAACGAACTGTTCTAAATTGTCTTGGGTCTGGGTGTGCTGGGATGACGCCCCCAGTTAGTATCCGCCGTCTGGTGCTCATAGTACAAGAGAAAACCTTAGTTTGAGACCAAGTGATTGGTTTGGTTGTCTGGCGCATTTATTTTATTTATTTTTTATTTATATTTCGCGGACCCTTAGAAGTGTAGATTACAGCTTGGTAACCCTAAAATAAAGTTATCCTTGAATCCCGTCTGACTAGAAAACTCTCTTAACCCTTACAGTGGTATTAAATTTCATTCAGTACTTGACCCTGTTTCGTCTTTCATTAGTAATGTGACCATTTTTATTTTCACTGGAATCGGGACATTGGTGTGATGATAAATATCCATCAACGAACATAGAATGCAATAAAAATAATCTGTTGGCAACACATTTTTTTATTAGAAACGTTTTTAACCGTAAGTTTGTTTAACAACTGTAACCCGAGTCAATTATTCCCGTGATGAATATTTGTATTAAGAAGTGTATACGATGAATAAAAATAAGTAACATTTATTTAGTGATATACATTGAATTCGTAGAATATCATGGCAATACTCAGCATTTGTCGAGGAGTTACACCCAGACGCTGGTCTTCCGGTATATATTACTTACTCAATTGAACTACTGGAAGTACTTATGCTGCTTACTATGGAATCAAGTCTTTTTAAATATGTTGTAATAAATGTTTTATTCAATTGGTGTTAAGTAATAAAACTCTTTCATTGAATAGGTACTTAAACTATTCACACTTTCTAGTCTATTTATTTATTTATTGAGGACAGCCAACAAATCTTACACCAAACAGTAAGTACCTTATATATATATATATAAGGTACTTACTGAAATTTGGTGTAAGATTTGTTGGCATAATATAAACATGCTAAGTGCAGATTCAGTAACAGGCTGCTTTAAAAATCGTTCATCAGAATCATCAGTGTTGTCACTAACTATAAAAATTAAGCCTCTTGAAGAATTCCTCTTCACAGCCGCTATGCTCAAAAAGGGACAGTCTCGTTCAAAACTAGTCGTCTAGTCACATTAAGGATTTGTGACGTAGTTTGTATGAGCGTGTCCCAAGGACGCTGGTCCGCAATCTGGGTCGTCCCGCCTCCGGTAGTGACCATTTGGGGGTCTAGTATAATTCGTGTCAGGGCCAAAACGTTTGATAATTAAAAGGCAAAACTTAGAGTATATAGAAATCTCACTAGATAGTACTTGATTCTTATCGTTTATGTCTTTATGTCGGCATATGACTTTGAAGCCCATCTTGAATCTACAGACAGTGAGTGTGATGATTTTTAATAGTACTGATGTAATTTATACGACCTTCGTAGCCGAGAGGCGAGCGTGCCGGACTTTGACGTCGCGCCATCTCTGAGGTTCCGGGTTCGATCCCCGGTCGGGTCAATATGAGAAACGAACTTTTCTATATTGTCTCGGGTCTGGGTGTTGTGGTACCGTCGTTGTTTCTGATTTCTGTAACACAAGTGCTTCAGCGACTTACCACAGGATCAGAGCAATGTATGTGATGTGATGTTGTCCAATATTATATGAATAAAAATATTACTTATTCTACGAGCTCCCAATTTTAAACCTACTGTATTTAACTATATTTGTTTTTTCAGTAACGGAGACCTAACATTTTCACCAAAAAAGTGACGGTGTAGTTAATATTTATGTGTCATAATTCTTTGGAAAAAATTGAGCGATCTTGTTAAGCTGACAGACAACAAAGTGACAATGATTTTTTTGTCTTGTCACACTTAAAAAACATATATATTTTTTATATAATTGATACTCTCGACATCGGTTTCGTATATCGTAAACAAAGTTTTTTTTAAAGTATTTTGTCTGTGACAGCGTTAACTTCTTGTAATCTATATCAATTGCGTCCAACTAAATGCGAGGTACCGCGCATCATCTTCTTACGATTTTTAGGGTTCCGTATCCAAAGGGATAAAATGGGACCCTTTTACTGAAACTTCGCTGTCTGTCCGTCCGTCTGTGTGTCTGCCTGCCACCACTAGTCACCAGGCTGTGTCTCAAACACTGTGATCACATTTTCACATATTATGTATTTCTGTTGCAGCTACAACAAAAAATACTAAAAACAAAATAAAATAATTATTGTAAAGTTTGACTTGGCCTGTTTTTATGTTAACTGGCAACATAACTATTTTAGTGAAATTTAATTCATGTTGGTACACGGTGTTCAATGGTAGCTTTCCAAGGATTCTGCGGAGGCCAATGATTTAAACTTTAAGCTCGAATCAAGATACAATCAGGGCTCAAGTAAGTGACATAGTTCAGGAAATTGTATAATGATTTCATATTACCGTTGTGCTTCTCTGTATTTAGTTTACATTTAAATAAAATGACCCCGTAAAATGAAAACCTATTGTAACGCTCTTTTGATTAAACGAATTCATGTTTCATTATAAAAAAAAACATACAGCCTATAATAAAATACAAGGACATACAGACTGGCATGCCAACGGCATGCCAGTCTGTATGTCCTTGTCCTTGTATAACCCTGAAAATGGTAAAAACGTTTTATCAAATGACAAGGTCGAATGTATAGGTAACTACTTTTAAAAATCGTTTAAAACGAATACAATTTTAAGTGCTAAAAGTGGCACAAAGGTACTAGTAGGCATAAACCTTTTTTGTTTGTATGAATGTTATACGTGTTTTATAAGCTTGTTTTGTTTTTTATCTCTCCAGGTTAGTCTTAAAATAGATTCTTTGTTACTTGAATTTTGTTCACAATTGTTTTGAGTACCGTAAAGTTTACTTGGAATTCCACCCTTCGCCCACGCAACACAGAAGTCTTCGGGTTCGTTTAAGATGACGCGGGGCGTCAAGCGTCGCGTGCAGCGTGGCGTATCGCGGCGCGTTTGGCGTTTTAACCGTTTGTATTGAGGCTGCTCGAGAAGCGTCTTGTAAAATGTTAGTTTAAGGAAACGTGAGATGACAGTCGCACCAAAGCATACAATAACGCAAGGAGCTGAACCCGCCACGTTGTAAAATTTAGATATATGACGTCGTTTAATTTGATATCCGCTGCGACTCTCGCAAATTATTGACGTCCTTCGAGTCTATTGACTAATTACAATTAGAAAATGTGGTACTTTTTGTAAGTATTTGTTTAATGATAGCCATGGTTTTATATAGAAGATAATAAACCTTCCATATCTGTAGATAGTCGGTTTTTAATTGTATTATTGACAATTTCCGTTTTTTCGTCCATTTTGCAACCCAAAAAGCAACCACTCGCTGCCGTTTCCGACTGCACATCTCCCTTTCCTTTGCCACGTCCTTTCCGGCGGCGCCCGCCACTTCAGCCGCTGCGTTGCCATACTTTGTATGGTTTGCCGACGCGTCGTTCGCGGCGTCGCCAGTCACTTCATTTGCCGCGTTTAACGCAGCGACCACTACAACTCAAACAAAAAGACTCACCTTCAACGCTGCAAACATTGCCGTATGTTTTATATACCGCACCGCTCGACGCCCCAAGTCTCCTTAAACGAACCCTTAGAAGGCAGGATCCTCTTTCTAAAAATATAATTTGCCGTTAACAAGCTCACGGCAAATAGATTTCCGAGAAAATATTTCAACATTATTTGAATACGTTTGTGAATGTTAATCACAATTGGTCGTTTTTATTTATTACATACGAATATTTATTATCACATAAAGGTTCTCGAACAAGTATAACCCAAATTTGTATTTTTTACGATGAAATAGAAGCC
Organism: Glyphodes pyloalis; assembly: GCA_037074685.1. NCBI lineage: Eukaryota > Metazoa > Arthropoda > Insecta > Lepidoptera > Crambidae > Glyphodes > Glyphodes pyloalis. The sequence goes on along the minus strand of JAYKKO010000006.1, from coordinate 17,011,053 downwards.
TAATAAAATATTACTGAGAATTGATCGACCTAGAAAAGTTACTACCGTATTTGTATTTCGTTTTGACCTAGAAACATATTTTTATGGTGCCATGGCCAATAATTTCTATTCGTAAACGTTTTAGTTTCCATGTTCCTATCCCCTACGTCTATCGTCATGTATTCATGGTCTGTTTAAGAGCATTTGCGCCAACTTAAAACTATATAACGTTTTACGGTTGTCAAACTTTGCAATATGTATGGTATTTGACAGTTTTGATAGCTGTCAAATTGTCCATCACCGTAATTGTTAAAGTTGGTGTAACTAAGCCATATAGTTTACTGGTTGAGGTATTTACTCGTACAGTCAACGTCTTTAGTTTGTATACAACTCAGTACCTTGTCACATTAATCTAACCGTCTATTTCACTTACTCAGTCACATGGACGTTTAGTGTGACAAGGTATTGAGGTGTATACAAACGAATGATGCTGACTGTACATTGTCGAGAAATTTTTTTTTGTTGTCCAGCGTAACTTACTACTTATATAAATTTATTGCTAATCACACACTGTAATAATTACACATCCACTTAAGACATCATTAACAGCACGTGTGGAAAAAATAATACAATACAGAGAGTAAAATACATTCATCGGGTATTAATGAAATATTATTTGTTTATGTTTTAAGATAGGGGATTTACATGACTATTAACATTTTTATTTTAAATCCAATGATTTACATCACATATAAAATAATGTTTAATAACTTATATTACCACAGTTGTTATTTCTCAAAGGTATTTATTATTGAGAAAGATTTAAGATATATTGTGATGTCAAAGACAACGAAACGATACAGCTTCTACAAAAATATCTGTTTTCACGAAATATACATATTCATTTTGACCATGCATAAGTGTTACTTTTTTTTTTTTTTTTGTATAAATATTGGACAACATCACATACATTGCTCTGATTCTGTGGTAAGTAGCTTAAGCACTTGTGTTACAGAAATCAGAAACAACGACGGTACCACAACACCCAGACCCGAGACAATATGGAAAAGTTCGTTTCCCATATTGACCCGACCGGGGATCGAACCCGGAACCTCAGAGATGGCGCTCGCCTAAGTCAGGCCCGCTCGCCTCTCGGCTACGGAGGTCGTCAAACTAACTTGTTACTTGTAACCAACATGAATAAATGAATTGATTATGATCATATATTCTTTAAAAAAAACTGAGTGAATTTGTAAAACTAATCTTGACCGATTTTCAGAGGTATTATAAAACCTATTCCACAATCGATTACCCCCGAAGTCTCTTTCGGCCGATTTATCGCGCTGGCGACCCATTTGACTAGCCCCTGACACTAAACCCACTTAACGAATTGTTTGTGTGTTTCTAAGGCCAAAGAAATAGTAGCGGTAGAAGTACTACCGGAAATAAAGACCCAAATAGAACAGATTTAATTGAAGTGAAAAGATTTACGATTTTCAATTGTATTGTTAGTTTGAGAAGTTTGTGTTGTATAAGTATGTAATAGTTTTATGTGTCTAGTATTATGAAAAGAAAATATATTTCGTTATAGATAAAATATGAAATACGAAACCTGAAGAGACTTATTATTTTTCCACCACTTTGATTTCATGAATATAAAAAATAACAAAAACTAAAAAAATATTAAAAATCTAAAGTCAAAATGTAATTGTATTTAAGTCATTACCTTTTCTAAAGAATACATTTGATAAATTAATCCGCCTTTTTGGGTCACCTTTGAGTATTTGTGATATCGGCCCATTAATACTCGTAAGTATCAGAACGATCGCGGCATTTCTTTGAAATCATTCATCGTGTCATATCTCTAATATACTTCTTGGCAATGAGTACCAAATCCCAGTATTATGGTATTACCAATCGGGCTATATATAAATGAGTGAATAATTTTGTTTATGAAATTTGATGTCTCATTATTTCGCTTTCATTGGAAATTCGTTTATAAAATATCAAAGTCAAAGCCAATATTTTTTTAATTCATATGATATTTTATGAATCTATATAGATTACATTAGTAATACTTATGAATAGTCAACAAAACGATATGATACACGAAAATGAGATGTTTCCAGAGCGTCATTAATGCTCATTACAATTTATTAAATATGAATTCTCTTTGTTTCAGGTAAGTTTAGCTTAAGAATACTGCGGTGGCAGATACGATAAGAGATAGGTGAGTTCTACACCTTCTGCTATTAAAAAAAATATTTCGTTTTGGATTAAAGATTTTGGGAGTAATTGTTTAAAAACATTAATTTATACAATATTTTAAGCATATCCTACTTATACGTTCCTAGGCGAATATTAGATGCATCTCTGTCCACGTGCAATTTAAATTTAAAATACTTATTGTACAGACTTTACAAAAATCTTTCTTGGTAGTTCTTTTCGCTTGCTCTTATTTATTCAAAACACAAAAACAAATATTAACGTAATGTGCAACTATTGCACACTTTGCGATGTGTGATCAAATATTTGACTGCAACATGTTTGCATCTTTCCATGACCTCTCCCAACGTGCAAACATGTAACAGGCAACCAAATGTTTGATAGTTTACAATACATTTAGTGGCTTTAAATGTTTTATCAACTGCAGACGCATATGCAACATAAAAGGCTTTTGCTATCATTGTTTAGTCTGACGTCGTAATTCAGTAGCGAACAAGTCGGACTTTGGCATAGCGCCATCTCTGAGGTTACGGTTTCGAGTCCCGGTCAAGTCAATATGGAAAACGAACTTTGTATTGTCTCGGGCCTGTGCGTTGTGGTTTCGTCGTTGTTTCTGATTTCTGTAACGCGTGTGCTTTAGCTACTTACAACAGAATTAGAGAAATGTATGTGATGTTGTCCAACTTTTAATATTTATTTATTTTAGGTCCATGGGTCTCGCCTCCAATGAGTCTTGGTGAGCGTAAAATGATTTTTTCAACTTTATTAGGTCTACTAACAAATGTTCCAATACAGTATAACAAACTTTATAAAAAATGTAGCTAAATGTGACAACTGATTTCTTAAAAGTAAATTTTTTCATACAGGTATAGTTTAGGTCTATAAGAGTATAGACCAGAATAGAATCAGTTAATTCAACTTTATATGTTTATGTACCGAAACTATTGGTACTTAATTATTTTTACTATATTATATACTATTATAGTCTACTATTACTATTACTAGTTATTAGAAACTTTATCTAAGGGAAAAAAATCCTAGCGAATTCTGTAAGAGAAATATTTAAACCTCCATCTTGAATACGTTAATTCTTTAGGTACTTCATTCAAAAAGTGATTTAATCTTCAGGAATTTGAATTAAAAAAAAATTTAGATATTTGACGTAAATAACACCTTCCTACCTCGTGATTTCAAACCATTTTATCAAACCCAATCATAATTAGTAATAAATAGTTTAATTTGATTTGCAACTGTTTGACAACTTAGGCTTTTAAAATGAATTGTTTTATTATCGTTTAGATAAAAAATTGCCAGTTAATAGATAAGGTAAACATGTTTGGTAATTTTCCACGTGGTATCTTTATCAATGTTATCATCTACGTCTTATCATTCGAAAGTACTGACCTCTGTTCTTATCTTAATCTTCAGGTTATGAAAAAATCATGTCATTGACTTACTCTTGTATTTAAACATAGAATTTAATAACAAAGTGATTGTTTTGGTTGTTAAAAGAGTTTACTTTATCGAAATTCAAAGGGTTTTTAAGGCTTTTGAGTGCTTTTTCTAGACCAGGGCTGTCCAACCTAGATGAGACCCAGGGCCATCAAAACTGGCTAAATAGCTTGGGGTGCCGCAAAATATTTATAAAAGTAAAATACAGGTATAATAGGTATCATTATCTACTCTATTCATTCATTTCTTTTCTTAAAGCGTAAAAGCGTTGCAAACACTGTCCAGCACTTAGCCATGATTTCTGAATGTCGAATTCTCGAATGAATAGTGATCTGTGCGGCGTGATCATCTACATACCCAAAACATTTGAATTTAGTCGCGCGAAAAATAATTTGCTCATTAATATTTAGATTTTAATATTTAAACATAGAAGATAAAAAAGATTCTGCGGGCCGCATCAATTCAAGCTGGAAAATCCAGTTTGTGAGGTGTCCTGGGTTTGACCTGAAAGAAAGATAATGTGTGTGCAACCTACGTGACCAACTGTAGGGTATGCCAATACGAAGTCCTATCTAATATTCATAACCAAGCCCCTCCTACCTACCAGGTTTTCGCGTGGTAATAGATAATATTTAATGACGACCTCGGTGGCGCAGCGCAGTGGCTAAGGTAGGCCGCCAAACCGCAAAAAAATGAACTTTTCTAAATTTACTTGGGTCTGGGCGTGCTGGGATGACGCCCCCAGTTAGTATCCATCGTCTGCTCATAGTACAAAGGAAAAACCTTATTTCGAGACCTGATGATTGGTGTGATTGTCTTGCACATTTATAATTATTATTTATTATTAAAGTATTCTTGCAAACTTAAAAGAAAATCGTGCTAACTTTGATGTGGATCAAGTCACTTTCATGCAGGGTCCCACGGTTTCTTATCTTCTTTTAGTATATGCTCTTTTGAAAAAGCCCACAAAATTTACCATTTTTCCAAAATCTATATGTACTTGTATAAAGCTATAGTTTTAAACATTTAAAATAAGTTAGCCGGTCAATATGCGACACCATTTAGACTTCGTCCTGTCAAAATGGTTTGGAATGTGGCTCTAAGTTTTAGTAAGAAAAAGTTTGTACTGGAAAAATAAAAGCGCTGTCTTTAGAGTTTTCCCGGCAGTTATTCTGTTTTTCCTCTCCGTAAAAACCATCCTTGGACTTCAATGAACATTTATAAAAATAATTGTCAAAATTGGTCCACGCGTTGTTGAGTTATGCGCTTACCAACACATTTGGCGAATCATTTTTATATAATAGATTATATTAACTACTAATTAAAAATGGTGTCGCGTTTTAATCTGTTGACTAATTTGAAATTTTTAAAATGGAACGCAAAAGTCCTAAAGCTGTAGTTTTTTGTTTGTTTGACGAATCAGAGATTATTGTGGAAAAAATGGGGATACAACCTGAATATCATAGCACTCAAAAATAATGAGATATTAAATACGAAGCCAAGATGCGGGGTTTAGCCTCGTTGTAAAACAGTACCCGCTAATGACGTCACGCGACAATTAAATTCAATGTTTTGCCGTTATTATTTGATTAGGTGGGAAATGCAAAAATACGTGTCTAAAAGTTTTAGGTAATCAAAATTTGTGATTATGTAAAATGAAAGGGAATTCAATAATCTTTACCCGTTTCAATGTCGGTTGTCCATTAATCAGGACCTAAACACATTTGTTTATCTGGCTTCTTTAAAGCCAGTACATTATATTCGTAAGTGAGTTATTGATGAATTAAAAACGTTTAGTCATCATCACATGATTCTTGTGAGCTAATCTCATCAAAAACGAATGAACACATATTTTCATAGGAAATGTGCCAATCTCTTAGAGCAGACTATTCAGTACAATCTGATTACATAACGTATGCAATTTGACATTCTGAATGCCAAACATAACCACGTGGGATTTACTGGCAACCAATATTGTTTTGGTAATTATTACATTTTTCTATTCATTTTGGACTTTATTTACATTCAGGTAAAACTTTGATGTTTATGGGTACTATTATTACTATTAGGAACTCTAGGCGTAGTGTTAGTGTTTATTTATAAAGAATTTGATGGTACTATGCAATATTTAGCACACAAAAGAGTCTAGTGCTAATTTCACAATTTTTAGAAAACATATTTTTTCCCCTTTGAATACGTGAAATAAATAACCTTATATCTACAAAGTTTATTATTTAGTTCTCATTATGATTTTTAGTTTTTATCAGAAAGCTAAAAAAACCTTTCTCACATTTTAGAAACTATGGTATATTTATTTATTTCTTTCAAATAGGTATGCAGACAGATTACAGTCAATGAGAAAAACAATAACACACAAAAAAATAACTTAACTAGACGGCAATCTAATAAAGCATACACATCACGTTTAAACATTTTTAGCTTACATTTAGAAATTAAATACAAAAAAGACTTAAAACTCGTAAAACAAAACAAACTTTACTGGACTATCGTGAATAATTCGGAAACATTTTTCTTGTATTGCCCAAATCTAGCATTAAAAACATCTATGCCACCGACACTGTGAACCACATCGTTGTACGTATTACTTTGTTCATACATCTCTAATCATGTATCGTATCAGTGGAAAATGTGAAAAAACTGGGATATTACGCATACAAAGCTATGGGCCGCTAGTTATTAGTATAAAATGATGATGTACCTAATGGCCATTTTATCCCTACTAATTTTATAAATGCGAATGCGATGAACCTCAAGAATGGACATAGGCTACTTTTTATTAGAAAAAAGGGGGAGGGGGAAGGGGGGTTATACCACCTTTGAAAGTTTATATGGATAAATGTTTATAGAAATGTGAAATTTGGCACAAATATAGCTCGAAACTTGGATTAAAATATAGACTCCTTTTTTTCGAATATTAGGGGAGATAGGGGTAAAAAAACCGACCATGAAAGGATGTAGACCACGCGAACGAAGTCGCGGGTACAGCTTGTTCTCTATGAAGAAGTCTATACTTAGCTTTTTTAGGGTTCCGTACCTCAAAAGGAAAAAACGGAACCCTTATAGGATCACTCGCGTGTCTGTCTGTCCGTCCGTCTGTCACAGCCGATTACTCTGAAACCACTGGACCAATTGAGATGAAATTTGGTACATATATGTAAGTTAAAGACCCAAAGGTGCATGTGTAACGTAAATAAATAAATTATGAATTTGTGGGTTCTTTTTTGGAGGGTAAATCACAACATTAAAAAAAAAAGATTCGCTAACCATATCGTGTGACATATCAAATGAAAGATCTTGCTGTAAGGATTGCAAATATGTATCATTTATAATCTTGAAATAAATAGTTTTTAAGTTATTTAAGAAAATAGGCGATAATTGACCATTCCCCCCCCCCCCCTTTATCTCCGAAACTACTAGGCTAAAAAAAATTTTTAAATTAATGCGGAATATACTCTTTACCTATAGATTACAGGAAAACCTATGAGAAGTACATGATTAAAAAAAAGGGGTGTTTTGTTAAATTTACGTTTTTTTTATTGTTACCTGCCTGTGCCATGTGACGTTAATTTCAAAAGGTCTGACACATCAGTCTATGAGCAGATTACACATTATTTCATCAACTACGGATTGCCCCACGAAGGGGGGTTTGTGGGGCGAAGAATTAGGGCCAGGAATTTGGTATTTTTTTTAAAGAGAGAGATAGAAGATAGAGAGAGACAATTAAGATATTTTTTTTTAATAGAAAATATCTTTATTCATGTAAGCTTAACAAAAGCACTTATGAATAGTCAGTACAAATAAAGTATTCTACCGCCGTGTTCGGAATGTTGATCATGTCGAGAAGAACCGGCAAGAAACTCGACACTTACTCTTTTCAAATATAACAATGTGTCCTTAAACTAGGTACTTAAATAAAGTATACAAAGCTATAGTAAGATTTCAAAGAATTAAGTTATTCTAGACCCATACATTTTTGTCATTTAAATAATCATCAATTTTGTAGTAGCCCTTTTTTATTAAACAATTTTTAACATGAGACTTAAATCTATGCATGGGCAACTGGATAACATTTTCAGGTAACTTGTTAAATAATTTAACGCTTAAACCCACAAAGGAATTACTTATCTTATGTAGTCTTAGATATGGAACAGCAAGCTTGTGTTTATTTCTAGTGTTAAAGTTATGGAAGTCAGATTTTTTAAAAAGTAGATTATAATTTTTGCGTACATACATAATACAATCAAAAATGTATTGAGATGCAACGGTAAGTATGTTAATTTCTTTAAATAAGTCTCTGAGAGAATCCCGTGATTTAAGACCATATATGGCGCGGATAGGCCTCTTCTGTAAAACAAAAATAGTCTGAATGTCAGCAGCTGTTCCCCACAAAAGGAGACCGTATGACATAACACTATGGAAGTAACTGAAATAAACCAGTCTTGCCGTCTCAATATCAGTCAAATTACGAATTTTTCTTACAGCGTATGCAGCTGAACTAAGCCTTCCTGCCAGGGCAACAATATGGGGTCCCCATTGCAATTTAGAGTCTAATGTGATGCCGAGAAATACTGTAGAATTAATTATTTCAATAGGTTCACCATTCATAGACAATTTGATGTTGACTTTTTTAACATTCGGCATTGTAAATTTGACACATTTCGTTTTCTTAGTGTTAAGCAGGAGATTATTATTCGTGAACCAATGTAGCACTTGTGAGAGAGAACTATTTATATCTTCAAATGATTCTTTACATCTATCAACTTTGAAGATGAGAGAAGTGTCATCAGCAAATAACACAATCTCACAGAGATCCTTCGCAAAGTAAGGAAGGTCGTTAATATAAATAAGGAACAACAGAGGTCCCAATATTGAGCCCTGGGGCACTCCCATCGCTAGAGGTGCACCAGAAGAGTTAGTTCCATTCACATTGACCCTTTGAGTTCTGTCAGAAAGGTAAGACTGTAGAAGACTCAGTGAAGTGCTTACAACACCATAATGCCTCAACTTCATCAGCAACGTTTGGTGATCAACGCAATCAAATGCCTTTGACAGATCACAAAAAACTCCAATGGCGTCCTGTTTTCTCTCCCAAGCATCGAAAACATGTTTGATAAGTGCCACACCTGCGTCCGTAGTAGATCTACCTTTAGTGAATCCAAATTGCTTACTATGTAACAGAGCATTAACTGTAAGATGAGCTAATAATTGATTGAAAATAATTTTTTCAAAGATTTTGCTAAGTGCTGGTAATATGGAAATTGGTCTAAAGTTAGACGGATCACTTTTATCGCCTGATTTATAAAGTGGTATAATTTTACTTAATTTCATTAAATTAGGAAATTCACCAGCGTCAATACATTTATTAAATATGAAGGATAAATAAGGTGCAATTCCATGAATTATGTTTTTGAGTATATCAATGGAAATGCCCCATAAATCCTCAGTTTTTTTCATACTTAAACTCTTAAAACTCTTTATAATTTCCGCAGGACAAATATGAGTAAAGTTAAAATCAGCTTGACACTTATCTACATGAGATTTCAGGAGAGACTCAGCAAGACGGGGGCTGGAGTTTAAGCTACTCGTCGTAGTGACAGGTATATTTGTGAAGAAAGATTCGAATACATTTGCAACATCTGAATCGGAATCAAAACGCCTATTGTCTAATTTGAGAGAGAACTTGTTGATTTGTGTTTTGTTTTTACAAGTCTCTTTATTTATAACGTTCCATGTTGCTTTACTTTTGTTAGGAGCAGATATTATTTTTCCTTTCAAATAGTTACATTTCGCAAATAAACATACCTGCTTAAATATTTTTGAGTATTTCCTAACATAATCTATTAATGAAGGATCGGTTGAGTTCGCCTTTATTTCATACAATTCAAACAATTTTCTTCTACTTTTATATATACCTGTGGTAGCCCATTCACAAAATTTTGATTTAGTGCTACTGATTTTAATTGTTTTTTTCGTAAAAATCTCACGAACTTCATTTTCAATTATATTAAATAAGTTTCCATATAGTTGATCAACATTGTTACCATGGAAACTTAGAAAAGATACTTTATTAGAAACTTTTTCTCTAAATCTGTCTACACGCGATGCGGTGACTGGTCTACAAACAATACTTAACGAAGAGGGGGCATGTCGGTGTTCAAAAACAGCTAATTGACCAGAATGATCTGAATTTATAAAGTTAATGATTGATTTTTTCAACACAACACAATTGCAAAAAATATTGTCTAAACAAGTTGCTGTTGTGGGAGTAACTCTGGTAGGTTCGTTAAAAAGTTGTTGCAAATTAAATGAATTAAAAAGATTCAGAAACCTTGTTGAGTTTTGAGTCGTATCTAATATGTTGACATTGAAATCTCCGCACACTATGATTTTTTTATTTGATTGAGAAAGTTTTTTTAAAACATCTTCCATGACAGACTCAAAGATCATGTAATTAGATGAGGGGGGTCTGTATACACATAAAATAATATGTTGCTCTGTCTCTGTACATGCTAACTCAATTGTTCGTTCAATCGAAAGAGAAACGACATCTTTCCGTTCTTTAGACTTAAGGGCCTCACATACTAATATGAGTGATCCGCCTCTTATCGCGGATTTTCGGGTAAAAGAACTACTAACTTTATAATTGGGAATACTAATAATTAATTCGTACTGTTTCAACCAGTGCTCAGTAATACACAAGACATGAACATTCTCTGCTTCTAAAAATATCTCTATTTCTAATTCTTTACCAGAAAAGCCCTGTATATTTTGATGAATAATATTTAGGTAATTGGACTTTTCCTTGGTCACATGTTTGCTAGAGTGGTCCTCTATTGTCTTAAGCAAGCATTTAAATTATTTGGAACGAGTTCCAATGTCTGATTAAATATAATATTTATATTGTAGGCTAATAAGCTAGCCAATTGTTTTTTAAATTTATAAGGCAAATAAAAACTTTTGCCAGTCATTAATCTATTATTAATAAATTTATTTGTGTCAAAAAACACAAAATTGTCGCTATGACTGTATGACAAATTGTATAATTGAGTATTCAATATGTGAATACAGTTGTTCTGGTTAGAAGTGTAATATTTACAAAAAGGAAAGGCACACAAAAATACTTTTTTTACATCAAGTTCTAAAAGTATTGAAAAACCTCTTAAAATGTCTCTTTTGCAAGTATTTAAGCCTTCTGCCAACATAATTATAATTACTGAGTCCTTATTATAACTACATTTTTTTATTTTCATACATATTTCCAAAAATGGTGTCTCTGGTAAGCAATAATTAATAACATTGCATTTCAATTTTTCATTGAGAATAGACCCATAGCCAACTCCAATTCTATCAGAGAATAGTATGACATTGTTACTATCTAATTTAGTGCTAAACAGATCTTTTAAGTTGTGTGACAGAGGGTGCTGGCTGTCATCAGTTTGGTGCTGGTCCACGTCACTAAAATTTTGGTTACAGCTACAAGAGTCTATTAGTTTATTTGTAGCAAGAATGTGCTCATTAAGTTGTGCCTGGGCAGAGTTGTAGTTGCCAGTCATGGTTTTTAAGGACTCATGCAACCGTGAGATATCAGCCTGCAGACCCTGAATATCTTTTTCATGCCTAAGCCTACTTTCATCTAACTTTTTACTATATAATTCTACAGTATCAAATAGATCTAGCCTTTGTTTTCTTAGAGATACATTTTTGTGAAAACATTTTTGCTTTTTGATCAATTTTTCTGTCCTATTTATAAACTTAGTGATTTTAACATATTTCCTAATTTTGTTGTTACTATTAAAATGTTTCCTAGTCCTATCAATACAAGAAATGCGACCTAAAGACTCCACGTGCCCCCCCGGTGAATCAATCAGCTGTTCGTATAAACTGTTTACATGTGAGGCCTCTTGACACCGTTTCTCTTCTTCATACTGCTGCAAGAGTTTGTTGGCGTCCTGCAGCTCCACTTCAAGCTCCTGAATACGTACTAGGGCCCGCTCGTAGGTGATACAGCATTGGTCAAAATTGTTGATAGTAATGAGTAACTGATCCCGTTGTCCAGTCACATCCAGGAGTTGGGAATGCAATTCTTTTAGTTCACACTTTAATTTATTATTGTGTTGGATAATTTGAATTGATTCTTCTTCATTCTCATCTCGTTCCTTTAGGAGTTGGCTATTTTCATCTTTCAGATATTTAGTTTCCTCTAGTGCCCGTTTCAATTTAAGCTCTAGGTCCTGAGCAACAGCTTTCCGTGTCATCATCTTTGTTGAGTGGTGGCTCATTTCTGTAAATATTTTACAAAAGTGTGTACAATAGATGTATGTGGAAAAATGTTAGGTTACTTATGTTTTTTATCTTTGTTTGTTAAGCAAACCAACATTAAAGTGACTTGAAATAGTTATTAATGTAATGTAATGCAATGCAATAGGGAGTTTTGATCTATAACTAATTAATCAATTAATTAATTTAGGAGCTACAACTAACTAGAAACAGAATATATTTTTTAATTTAACTTAGTGGGTAGATATGTGTTATCACTACTGATGTAAATGTGCATTAGTTATTCAAGAATTCTAATTAAATAAACCATACCAAATTAAAACAAACTAAAACAAACTAAAGCTAAAGGATACTCTAGTCCTGTGTAGGTGGGGAGTGTTAATGTAGTACCTATGTATTGTGTGTGGTTGCGGCCAGTGGTTGTTTATCATCAACTTTTACTTTACTGCACAAGCAAAGTGAGACACAACTGAGGCGTCATGTGTTAGAATTTTGACAAATCTTAGATGTAAGAATCGTTAAATTCATATGATGACAGAGTAAATGTATGTAGCTGTATGCATAAAAGAATGTAAACAAACTAGAGATAACCTTCAAGCAGAGTAATATTTCACTTGATTTTACTGTATTTACTTTAATAATGTTTAGTGTTCTAGGTTTAAAACTGCAATTAGGGAACTTAATTAAATTATGGAAATAAGTATACTCCCCCGATAAATCCGTTGTGTTAAAGATGATGACACTTTGACAGCCGGCCGGCAAGCACGATTTTATTCATTGAATACACAGTTAATTCTACACGTACAGTTTTGCAAACAATATTCCGCAGTATTTTAGCCGTCAGTGTACAAAGTAATTCGTTTTTACTAAATAATATTTCACTTAAACATTAAAATTTAAAATTTAAATTCACAGCTGATAAAATGACGTGCTGCGCAAAGTGTTGCCAGCCAAAAAAAAAAAAAAAAAAAATTTCTTTGTTTCTCACAATCAAGTGAAGGCAGTTATTGTGACCTATGAGCCCAACGTACGGAACCCTCTCCACGCGAGTCCTACTCGCACTTGACCGGTTTTTTATCGATATGTGTGGGGTATCGTTTTTTATATAAGCTTGCATACTAACCTGAATTTTAAAACAAACCATAAAATTGTGTTGCGAGCTTAATTTTACTTTCTTTTACTATCACTACAAATTCCTCAACTCTTATGTCACAGTGATCATCAATCACTACATAATACTACATCATCACTAAAATGACAATATTATGCAATAAAACACGCCCACATACTGTTTGCTTACGTATTGACAGATATAAAGTGCCAAGATAATTTGAACTCTATTAAATTACTTTAAAGGCGATCATCTTCATTTGAAATACTATCTACGAGTATATTGATAGTTACTGAACTATACTGTTGACGTATGATATGTGACAATGTTATGTAAGGTTATATACTCACTTACAAATGTTTACATGTAACTAAAGAAACTGCGTATGTGTGTACTTAATTCTACACCATAAACAGAAGCGACTTCCTTATGCCATATTGTTTCAATGTCAACGTTTTGGATCAAAGTACAAATGTCTTAATCATTGACTGTATAGTTTAAGTTTTTTTTTATATTGGCCCCTTGCAGCCTGATGATAAGCAAGAAAAGAACCCACATCGCGATGACAACGGCAAAAACTTACATTCTTTCACTAAGAAGTAAGAATGTCATAACCAGAAATACAAACTGCTGTTCCGTAAGACTTTATAAAATTAGTAATTCTTTTGTGGGTTTAATTTTGAAGATGTTTAATAAGACTAAATAAGTGAGACGTGTAAAAGTATTAGCAAGATCTAATTGACGACCTCGGTGGCGCAGTGGCTATGGTAGGCGGCCAAAGCGCGAAAGGTCCCGGGTCCGATTCCCGGTCGGGTAAATTGGAAAACGAACTTTTCGAGTCTGGGTGTGCTGGGATGACGCCCCCAGTTAGTATCCGTCGTCTGGTACTCATAGTACAAGGGGAAACCTTAGTTTGAGACCAGAAGATTGGTGTGATTGTCTGGCGCATTTATTTATTCATTTTATTTTAGTTCTTGCAAGACATGGTTCTGAAAGAATAGAGAGTGTTAAACATCCCAAATTTTATGCATCTTACATATGTGTCAAACAATTTACAATAACACTATTTTGGCTTTGCAAAGTGACTTTGTGGAGGCGACAATAAGCCTACCAGTCGGAAAAATTTCAATTAAAAAAGTCTGCAACGAGTTTATTATAAGTTTCATAAGCGATTCATCGCCTCATTTTCAAGTGGTCCAATACAATGTAGCTTCGGCAGCAGAACATTTGTTCCTTGGTTTTTCGTCCATTAGCTCTTTCCGTGAACACTTAGTTGATTGGATTATAATGGTAACTATAGATTTACATATTGTTGGTTTAATTGGAAAAAAATCATGCAATTTGTTTTATTAAACAAAATAAGTAAGTGTATAAAAAAGGCAGTGTCCCACAAAACTGTTCACACAGTTTGTCTGTGGGATCAGGGTCTAATACAACAACAAGTGTTAACATTAATTGTGCCAAGAGGTACCTTTGCAATTAAATCATAAAATAAATAATATTAATCCACAAAAAGCGAAAGACGTAACAAACATAATGTGTTACGGAATAACTATCAAGTAATAATTGTCTATAGTTTCAAGCACCTACAGGCAAGAGTCAAGATAAATGAATCTTGAAGATATAATTACCCTTATCAGACTTCCTGGTCAATAGAGGTCAGAGTTGTGTTGCTGTGGTTTTGTTTTATTTAATTTTGTTGTTGTTTTTCTGGTTTTGACGTATGTAAAGCAAGGACGTTTTAACCACTATATTCGAAACGTAATTCACAAAAATAATTAGGTTTTTTTTTTATAATGCACTCCAAGATTGACCTCATCCCACCTGATGTTAAGTGGTAATGAGTTCCTAGCTTAAGGGCGAAAAGTATAGCATAGTAAAACTGTTACTAGACTTGTCGCCCTTACCTTGAAGGCTTGACCCCTGCTACTAATGTAGCACCCCCCAAGAGCTCTGGAAACTTTACTCACACGCAGGAACACAACACCGGAGTGATTGTTATTTGGCTACGGTCTTCTGTAAGGTGGAGGTATTTTACCAGTCGGGCTGCTACAGTTCGAGCGATAAATCGCTTTGCCCTGCCTTTCTTACATTTGCCCTGCCTCTCTCTCCTTAGGTGTGAGATAAACTATTAGCTTTAGGCACAAATATAGCTCTATTAAAATATAGACTACTTTTTGTTTCGAATATTAGGGGAGATAGAGATCGCGGGCACAGCTAGTGGAAAATATCTCTCAAATGCTAATATGAAATTTCTCGTAAAGAGTGACTTAATAGTCTTTCACAAGATGCTACAATTTATTGTGAATCCATAAATTGACCTAAACACAAGTTCAAGATTAAAATTAAATATGAGTTTTTTAAGCAAAGGATATTCAAACATGAAAAAAGTACCAAAATAATGATTTTTTTTATTTATTTAAAAACTTTATTGCACATCAAAATACAACGTGTATACTTAATGCTAGGGGCATTCTCTACCAGTCAACCCTTGGGTAATGCAGAGAATGTTTAAATATGTATCGACATGATTGTACCTCTAAGCCCCTCGCTCACTGTGTCTATCCTCATATATCACAATATTAAATTATCTGTAGTCTTATGATGATAAAAGGACATAATAGGTTAGCTTCTAAGTTTCTTGTTGGATTCTACTGGGTAGGATACCGGACCTGGGTACCGAACCGGTGGTAGCTTTAAATTTGATTTATATTGATTTTGACGATTTCATGCCCAAATCATGAGTTTCATCTAAACAGCGTAATATTGAAACATAATTATGACCTTCGTAGTGGAGAGGCGAGCGGGCCAGACTTTGATGTTGCGGCATCTCTGAGGTCATGGGTTCGATCCCCAGTCGGGTCAACATAAGAAACGAACTTTTCTACATTGTACTGGTCTGGGTGTTGTGGTACCGTCGTTGTTTCTATTTCTGACACACAAATGCTTAAGTTACTTACCACAGAAACAGAACAATGTACTTATATGATGTGGTCCAATATATATTTATTTATTGCCTATTAATCATCCCGTCCTGGTAGTTTCGGAAATAATACGAATTACCGGAGCTACTACACTTTTAAATGTTTTCAAAAAAATTTTACTAATAATAGAAACGCAAAAGTTTAGAAAAATGTATGAATGATGTTAGAACTATTTTTTTTTTATTGCACTTCAAGATTGACCTCATTCCACCTGATGTTAAGTGGTAATGAGGGCCTAGCTTAAGGGTGACAAATACAGCTTAATAAATCTGTTACTGGACTTGTCACCCTTACCTTGAAGGCTTGACCCCTGCTTCTAATGTAGCACCCCCCAGGAGCTCTGCAAACCTTACTCACACGCAGGAACACAACAACACCGAAGTGATTGTTATTTGGCTGCGGTCCTCTGTAAGGTGGAGGTATTTCACCAGCCGCGCTGCTCCAGTTCGAGCGATAAATCGCTATACCCTACCTCTCTTAAATCGCTATGTCCTACCTCTCTTTCATGCAAAAACTACTGAACGTATTTGAATGAAATTCGGCAGTAAGAGAGATGAAATACTAGATAGAATAGTTTTATCCCACGATACACGATATTACGCGGGCGGAGTCGATTGGTTTTTTCCCGTAAGGCAAAGTCATAAGAGTCAATTTGAGGTGGTGATTTCCTATTGCCCAATTAAGCATTAATACGCCATCCGACTTCCTGACGCCTAACTGACATTATAATCATAAGAAACTAGTCGGTGATACACTAGTCCTTATCTACGTCCATTGAAATGTCAATAAACCTGACTAGTTGACCTAATGCAATTTATCTAAGTACTTATACACATTGTAATTTTCCGCGTCCTAAATTGTTCGTAATAGCAAACATGATGTGATTCATAAATCATTTCGATCGTTAATACAATATTAGTTCGTGTACTTTCTAGAAACTGTTCATCGACATTCTTAAGTTATCAATGTAAGCTAGAATATTAGTCAACAATAATATTGTATGCTTTATAATCAATCTTCGGAAATGAACTAGGTTGTCGAGTGAAAGTTATCAATTGAGAGATTCTTGTATCCTAGTTATCTTGTAATGTAAACGAGAATGGAAAATGTTTGTCAATCACAAAGGAAAAAAGTTAATCCCAGTTTCTCTTGGATTTCATCATCAGATCCCGGTTTCCTTAACATGGTATGTATCACACTTGGAACATCTCCCTTCCAATGAAAAAAAAATTGAAACTGGTTCATAAGCCACGGAATTATTCGCGAACATACATAAATAAATATATACATACGGCCGAACTGAGAAACTCCTCCTTTTTTTTTAAGTCTATAAAAAGTACCAGATGGACTTAGATGACATTTATAAGTCTAAAAATCATATATTTAATTTACATATACGATACTTTGGAACCCGAAATAACGCGACGAAAGTTCCGTGTAACAGCTACCATAAAATAAATGTATCACAATGAACATACAATGACCGTCCGTCCGTCATCTTTGAAGATGCAGCGCGCCATTACCTACATTATATATGTATGTATCTACCCAAGTAATTATTTTCAAAGAAGTCGAACTATTTGTTAGGATGTAAACGGATCCAAAGTCCAATAGTAAAAGTAATTTTAAACTCTGATTAAGGTGTGCCTAAATAAACTTCAATCCAGGTCACCCAATGAGTTAAACAAAGCGTTTATTGAGGCAACAGTAGGAAGTAAAAATTTGTTGGAGTTGTCTACTAATACGGCTAAACTTGGAAAGTTTGCCGGGTTTACAACGGGAACGATTGCCAATATCTGGAGGAAAAGCGAAGGTTGCTCGCTGAATCATCGTGATTTACTCAACTATTAAGGGCAGGGCTGTCCAGGCGAGATATGATCCCGTGCCGATTGAAATTACTAAATAGATTGAAGGGCCACATAAAAACCTTATTGAGGAAAAAAGTAGCGTTTAATATACAACCACGCTTGAACGTGAATAAGGCGTTAAACGTGATACTATTATATATTTTGTTTTTTTTTAATAATGAAAAAAAAATATTCCTGCTTATTGAATAAAATAATGGAAAAGTATATTCATAATTAATAGAAATTGGATACTTTATTGAAATCAAAAACACTTACACAAACGCACACATACATCCCTCACCCACCCGCCATCCCACCAGGGGGTCTACTCTCATAAACGAAATATGTCGGATCCGACAACGGATGGCAATTTTTAATCCTCATAATCATAAAGAAATCACTTCGAATGCAAATTAAGCGTTTTCAAAAAACAAAATATTATTTATGTAAATCAAAAACCACGTCTTCATTCCCAAACTTTTGAATAATCTTCAAAAACGAAACCTTTCGTTTGTTCGTTTCGTTTTTGAGAGTACCCCTCCAGTGGCGTATTTACTCCCACACACACACTCACACACACATACACCCAAACCTCGTGAAAAAATTCACTACACGGGTAGCTAACGGCTGGTTTGCGGGTGAATTCTGTAGTCCAAAATACAGGATCGCCCTAGTTTAGGCTTCAGTTTCACGCGTAATAGCTTACATTAGAACTTAGGTCCTACTTACTCTCTCGTGTGGGAAAATAAAGTATTTTTACTTTAATATTTGCAAAAAGGTTACAACGATAAAAACCTTGCCACCAACTACTATTGGTACTTTACTGTAGATGATTGTCCTGTTCGGTAATTGCTGTATCCGTATAGGTACACAGTATCAGTATACCTAGCCATCATTATCAACATTTTATAGCGTCGCTGCCACTGTTAGGATCAATTTGGCACATACAATGGCGGACACGTTTTAATGAGCGCAGGTGTACACTTCCATGATCTGTGTCGCGTGATGCGTTCCGAACTGCAGCGAAGTAGAGTGAGGCATCTCCGTTGTATCTTCAAAAAATACGCATACAGTCAATAGTATGACAAACTATTTTGACGTTGTACCGTGTTTATTTCGTGGGCAACTTAAAATCGAACTGCAAATATTTAGAGCGTTGTGATTTTGACCGTAAATAAATTTTGTAATGCAAAGGAGTCATGGGCCGCGCCTATATTACAGAGAGAGATTAATAAAATTGATACATAGTCTCTTTGATTATGTAGTTATGACACATTTCTGTAACGAATGTAGGTACTACGGGCTTATTAGTATGGCGTTACGTAGGTTCAAAACTCATCTAGCGGTTACCTCAGCTCCAAAAGCATCACTCGCCATACACAGGTATGTGAAATTCGTGGGATCATATGCCACACTATCGCAGTGGCAAGAAAAGATAAACATAATGCATATTGAAAATATCTTTAGTTTTTCAATGCGAATAATGTGCGATAATGCACAATAAAAATGGGTCAATTGTTTAAATGCTAAAATGCACGCAATAAAATAAGTATGCTGCGTGCAAACAAACTAGTTGTATGTATTTTAAACTTTTTTCAGCTCTTTATTGCTTTAGTCGACTTCTTTTGAGAGCATATCCGTAAACGTTTAAAGTGCGTGCTATGCATTCTAGTTAAATCGATTTAACAAGCTAACTAGTCAAATCGGGCGCTTTACGGCTATTTTTGCTACACTGTGTCGTGCCAAAATGCACAAATGGCAATAAGGACTGTTTTTATTCGGCAAACGGAACAAAAAAGGGCCGTACTCGCGTGCACTGTTACATAAGTATTTCTTTTTTAGGGTTCCGTAGCCAAATGGTGAAAACGAAACCTAACGTAACTTTTGACATAAGAAAATGATGATCTAAAAAAAATATATGATGTACATTACCATGCAAACTTCCACCGAAAATTGGTTCGAACGAGATCTAGTAAGTAGTTTTTTTTAATACGTCATAAATCGTAAACAGCAATTTCCCTTTAATTCAATCAACTCTAATGGAAACTTTTATATTATGTTACTTCCTGCTACGGAACCCTTCCTGGGAGAGTCCGACTCGCACTATAAGATACTTATTTTTTGATTACTCTCTCAGGATATGAGTCAGGAGGGACTCTTCCTGGGAGAGTAACATTATATAAAATCCTATACGTACATAAATCTTACATATTGGTCAGAAGTATGATTTATCGTTGCAGGAAGTTTCGCATTATTTCTTGTGCACCAATGTCAATAAATTACTTCCTCTCTATAGTAAAATCCTATCAATATCTGCCGTTTCAATGGATTATTTTTCAAGTGACATAATGTACTCTTAAAACAAGCAAAATAAACGAATTCTTGGTATTTATTAAGTAGTACTTATGAAATAAGCAAATGTATGCAAAATAATATCTGTTAAGCAAACATAGGAGATAGAAATCAGTAGAACAAATTACAAGACCGACCTCCATAACCGAGAGCTGAGAGGACCAAACTTTTTGACCAATCTCAGAGGCCCCGGGATCGATTCCCAGTCGGGCCAGTATGGAAAACGATCTTTTCCATATTATCTGAGGTCTGAGTTGTGATAACGGGCGGGAGTTTACACACTAAATGTTAAAAGTATGTACTAACGTCACTCGCGTGGGTAATTAGCCAGAGCTACTAGGGCTCTTGCTATTTTTCCAAGCAGTGGGTTCCACCAGAATACCAGCGCTGCTGCGGTGTTAAAAATGCCGTAGCGGTATTTGGAAACGGCTGAGGTGGAACCGATATTGCCCTCACTAGCTTCAATCGGTGTAATGATTGTCTTGCGTTGTGTTTCTTTTGTTTTTTAGTAAAGGTCAATAAATGTATTTTCTTTCTTTCTTAATCCCACGGTGACACTATTTTGCCTGAAGGGATGATTTGGCTTACGCCCTAGGTATCGTCCCACTGTGTTTCCTGACCACAGTTCCCCACTAAAGGGATAGAGTTTAGCAAATATTCATAAGTATTACTAATGTAATCTATGTGAATAAAAAAGATTGACTTTGACTTTGACTTAATTTTTCGCTCCCGCTTGATAAGCTCTGAACAGGTGAAAGAGTCAGTTTTTAGTTAGTATGTATGATTCATAATGCAAAATGAGTTATCTATTCTAATACTTTAAACAATCGTTCACAAATCCATAAAAATATGATCCATGCTCATAATGTAGTTACTATCTAAGGTAAGGTACCTATTTATAATATACTAGCGATTTTTCTTGGTTTCGTTCGCGTTATTTCTCGATAAAAAGTACTCTATATGTTAACAAAGTATTTGTCTATCATTCTACAAATTTTCATCCAGAACCACTCAGTCGTTTTTGAGTAAATAATAATAATAACTGAAATACATCTTGACATCCTGGCGTCATTAAGATACATTTTTATATATAATATCAATATAAAAAAGTTATGCATTAAATAGAAAAATTTATAGAAAAAATACAGGCTTTAAGATGGCACCATCTGGTAATACAAGCGTGAGCATATCTGCATTGCAAAAAATCTGTTTATGCATTTAATGAAATGTATGTATTCATTCGTAAGCACTTTCCATATAAATATTTAAATTTGAACTCGCTAGTAACGCAAATCCAGGTCACATTATGCAATCGGGTATTATTATATGAATAAATATAAAAAAAATAACAAACCACTAAGCAATGTATGCCTAGATTATGCGGTAAGCTTAAGCACTTGTGTTCGGAACTTAGGATCAATGACGGTACCACAACACCCCAACTCGAGACTTCAATATAGAAAAGTTAATTTTCTATATTGATCCGACCAGGGCGCGAACTCGGGACTTCTGAGATGGCGCAACATGAAAGTCTGACCCTCTCGTATCGTCTATATCTTATAGAGTAACAAGCAGTATCAGTATAAGCTGGTCCCACTGTAATGTAAAAACGAAGCCAAGAATCTTGCTTCTATTCGCGTAAAGTTATGAGGTCTCGAATGATGCCAAGTCCACAGCTCCTATTGACCTGAATAATTTTCACAAGGCAAAAAAATTATATAGAATTATAATTTGACAGTAATTTATGTTTTTGTTCTATGAATCATCAATATAAAAAGTTATTTGAAAGATACTACACTATTATATAGAATGTGAAAATGTTTACTGGGTGTACCTATACTAAATTTACATTCATGACGCAACAAGTTTCACCAAACAAACAAAGTATATAATATTCAAGTATAACCCAATGTATTGATCAAACTTACCTGATCTTTTATACTTTCTTAAATAAGTCTTATAAACTTATGCATTTTAGTAGGATATCTTTAAAAAAATCACAGACTTTATCCTCGTCTTTTGTCAGACGTCTTCGCATAAATCGTGCAGAGCCAAAATAAAAAGCCGTATCGAAATCGGTCCATTTGATTTAAAGCTACGATGCCACAAATTATACACAAAGTTAGTTTAAAGGTCTTTGCTGTTAATAGTAAATGAATGAGGTCATTTACACCATTCACGAATAATTTAAAAGTACAAATGTCATGAAAGAGGAATTGTATTTATGTTACATCGGCCTTATAGATTTTTTGCCAATCATCATTAAAATGCTCCGAAACTTTTTAAAAGTCAGTATGTTAATAAGTAAAATAGTGACGTCAGATATTGCTAAATGAAAATAAAATCAATAAAGGAATCGTGTTTTGACAAGTATTTAAAAGAACCTCTGTTGACATTCCTTTAATCATAAATTCATTTATTCATGTTGGATAGAAGTAACACTTGTGCATCGTCAAAATAAATACAAACCAAAATTGAAGTTACAGCTGGTTCGGAACCTTATTCTACCGATAAGAATCCGGCAAGAAGTACAAACATGAATCCTATTCTATCTATACCGCGTAAAGAAAATCATAACATTCTCACGAGTCACATGCCTCTTAGCACCAGGTGGCGAATATCGCGTGAACCACTTACCCACGCGTAGAGCCCTGACACTTCCGTAATCCATGTTGGGAATTAGGAACTGTGCACATGGCGTACTTTAATCCGCTGAAGGCCGCGTTACGTCTATTACTCATAGCGTTACATCTTAATATACGCATATAGAGCGATACGTATGTAAGCGAGAAGCGCGTTAAAAGTCGTTTTGCGATGATTCAATGATAGGAGCCCATCGACGATCTCACTGTATGGGTATTGTGGTAACGTCTTATATATTAAAAATTGTAATAAATGTCCCAACGAGCCTTTATGTGGACCGGGAAGGTTTATCCTTTCGAGCTATCCTAAAAATGTCAAATGCATCAACAAGATTCGTACGCCGTGAAATCCTCGCGTTAACGTTGCTTCTATGAAGACACCGCCGTGTGTACATTCCCTTACATTCCGATGTCGAGTCATCGCGAGTTTTTGCAATTACACCACGATATAGATATCGCTCAATAAAGTCTGATAACTGCACAGTCTTTTGTTAAATATTAATTAAACCGAGTTTCAGACATCTGAAGTTAGGTAAGGGACACAACAGTTTGTTAGTTAGCATACATTCCAGATATAGAGATTAGATACCAGTCAAAATTACATTCTATCGTATTTATGAAAACGCTTGAAATTATATTACGTTTTTATAAGTAAGAATGAAATAGTTAATAACAAACTTGCTTAATATCTTAATCAAGCAGTGTTAAAAATTTAAAGTTACTTTTACAACATATGTGTAAGAATATCATGGTTTTAGTCCGTAAATATTTTGTTTTAACATATAGTTATTTCCTAACAAGGGAACATCCGTATGAAAGTTTATCAAATGCTATAAATGAGATAAAAACCGATTCTACACCGCAACAAGTGTTCCGTTACATTTGCTATTTTTAATAATATGAGTTTAATTGATAACCAACTTCTCTTGATAATTTGTTGACCTAACTTTTTGCTTATCATTGTTTTCAAAAGACACATGAATAGTATTAGTTCCGGTTCAGTCCCAATAAATATGTAAGTTGCCTTAGATATACTTAGCTAGTCATATGTAAGTACTCTCGACAAACGTAGTGTAGGACGCCTTCAAGCTAGGTGGAGTGACAACCTGGGGGGATGAGACGGTGCCTCATACTAGGAGTTTTTCACCAACTCGACACGAAAGACTGGGTACACCTGATTTTATGAGGCTGGCTTTTACATCAAAGCGACTATCACCTGGTATCTCTTGCAAGGGAAACATGTTATTTAGCGCATAGTCTGCACAAGTTCCCTAACAGGCCTTCTAAAATCAAGGGAGCGTCATTTTTATCGGACAATCAAATTATTCGAGCCTGCAAAATGCTAATTAAACTGAGAAAACCTTAGTAAAATTGTTCATCGCCAGATTGGAACACATGCCCCCAAAGTTGTGGAGCCCAAAGTTAGACTATACCAAGAAAGAACTTTCAGTTAGGTTTCATCTAAATCTTATGTATTTTAAGAAGAATCATTTAATCAAACATAATGGATGCTACAAAGCCCTATTGTAAAAGAAAACCTCAGTCAATAATAACGTAATTGACCCAATGACCATGTTTGTAAACAAACTTTGATTATGAATTACCGCGAAAGGAGTATCAACATCAGTTTCGCCTACTTTTGGCACTAACACTCTGTCTATTCTGAGATTATTTTATTGCCGTATTGTCTGATTGCTTGTCACTTGACTGTCCTTTATCACGCTATAATTATTTGGCGCAGTTGGCAATGCAGATCCTTTTATAGTGTGAATGTTTGTACGAAGTGTACAAACATTCACGCTTTGTCTTTCGCAATTTTTTGTATGGTCACTACTTGTATATAAACGAAACTGTGTCTTTTGGGTTCATGTCAGAGCTTTTTTAATGTCAAATTTTACCTTGCTTACATACAATTACGATCCTAATTAGTCCTTGGTATAGTCAAGCTTGTGACAAGATTTTCGCCATGCTACTAGACTCCACATTTCCGAGCCACACTCTGTATACTCAGAAATGAATGTATCCGAAACACACCTAAAGTAACTGGCATAACTTTGATTGAAATACAAAAGTGGCAGTAGGCAGCTGAATAGAGCTGGTTAGCAGAACCGAGGGTTTCAAAATGGCGACCAAAAACCGAAAAAATCACAATAAAAGATACAAAGATGACCTTGTTATGGTGGTAGAGAGATGTTTAATGCAAGGGGCAGCTGAGAGTTTTGGAATTCTTGAAGGTAGGCCTATGTTTAGCAGTGGACATCCAACTTTTAAAATTATTATGACAAAAATGTTGTAAATGTAAATTGACGCGTCAAGTTTTTTAAAAATTCATTAGTACCAACCTAAAAAAGATAAAGTGTTAATCATAGTATAACACTTACATAACGCCTAAAACATTTGGCATATATTATCCTAAATGATTATTGACCTTGAAATTTCATAAACAAAGTCAGCCATCTGTCAATAACTTACTCGTCTTCTTACATCAGAGGTACAGTCAGCATCATTGTACACACTTAATTACAGTACTTAGTCACGTCAACCCTCTTTGTTATTAAGTAAGTAAAATATATAGTCAACTTAATGGGTTGTTTTAACTAATGAACTAAAGCTGCTCACTGTATATTTCATATAGGTCAATTCAGACTACCGCGTATTAGATCCAGTACTGCTCCTTCATGTCTTCAGTTATTAAATTAGTCTTAATTGACTGTCTTGATGTCTATAGGCCCGTGTTAACAAGGCAATATTGTTAGATTGCGATCTAATGACCTTGGTCTCATTTTAAAGGTTCAATAAATGCCAATCTGAATAAGTTATTGAACTATGAGAATATTTAAAACGATATTTAAATATGGACTTGTTGCTAAAGGATTGATGAAATGTTTTTGTAAATAATCGGCATGAGTCATCCTTCAATCTTTAAATTCCAAAGGTCTTGACAAACACAATATGTTAACAGATTGACAATACTTACTGATGAAATAAATATAAGCAAACCTTTACAAATGTTGTAACCAAAACACTGAACACATTAACAAAGAAATATGTTTGCATGTTGTTAAGCAGCATAAACATTGTCATTTTATGCTAATAAAACGATATGAAAAAATATTCATTATTTACTCTTTAAACATGAAATTCCCTTTTGATAAAACCGCTAAATAAGACGGGGGAAACTCCATCTTTACATGTGTTATCGTTTTATCATTAGTATAATTCTATTTATAACATTAAACAACGAATAATAGGGGTTAAGACCTCTACACGTGATAATAACGTTTTTATAAATGATCATAACAAACCAGATACTAACGATATTGAACTCTGAAGTCTTCAAGATAAGGTTGAAGAGAAGGATGCGTTCAATGCCGCATGCATTTACATAGCATAGATAAATAAAAGCGATGTTTACGATGCACTGTTGAATATAATTGATTCTAAGAATGATGTAACGTGTAAAGAACGTCGTTTAAAAATAGATGGGAGCAAACTGGACATAATACAAAGGTCTGCTTCAAGGAATGTCAAAGGCTTTATTGTACTATAATTGAGAATGATCCTCTTGTGAATGACATGTTAAAATTGCTTCTCATGAAATGCAAGGAATATCACAAGTGTAAATATCTAATTGCTTTATTGAATAAGCCAAAAGCGTCATAACATTGAAAAGAGCTATATTTAATGCTGTATTTAAATGTATGCATAGACAATTTTATTCCCATTTCGCCGTCACTAGGCTATGAGAGGGGATATGATTCGGCAGTACGATGTTCGGTGAAGCGTAGGGTTGGTCCAAAAAGATTCGGTAAAATGATACGAGCTCCGGTTTTAGTAGGTAGTCCTCGCACTTTTCACAGAGGAGAGTTGCACACACGCTGCTATCTTCCCTGACGCAGCGGTACGGCGCGCCAATTCATTCCCCCCCCCCCCCCCCCCTTAAAATGAATTAAATAAGAAATGAGAATCCGTAACTTTAAGAATTGCAAAACAAAGAAAGAAATATCATAGCAATGGCCAAGCCTCATAGTTTGGGACACCGACAAGCCGGCTGAAGGAGTTTTAAATTGGTGGCGAGTAGTGATGTGCCGGATCGCTAAAAATGTATATCCGCGGATACGGATCTGAACACGGATATTTAGTGCCAAGATCCGCGGATACGGATACGGATACGGATCTTTATTTTCTTATTCGATTAGTGTCAGCGCTCGCAACCTTGAAACGATAGTTGACGGTACGCTCGCCGTAACGCCACCCAGGACATGTTTTGACTTGCATTGCGCGGGTAGTATTTATTGTTTTGGTTACGGTTTAGTGTGACACTGTGGCGCGCTCATAACGGTTGTGTATTGTTTTGATACAAATTATAAATAATGTCTACTAAGAAGTTTTCCAGTGCAGTGAAATATTTCGTGTTAGTAAATGATGAATATGCGAAGTGCAAAATTTGTGATGGAAAATATTCCCATAAGGGTAAAATCTCACAGCTACAACAAGTACTAGGGTTAAACCTACTATTAGAAAAGAACATTCCCATAGTTCAGATTTAGAGGTATCTTCGATTTCATTAAATAAAAATAGTCTGAATGGAATTTATTAGTTTTTTAATTCTACCTAATCACCAGAAAAGATCCGTAAAATATCCGCTCGAAAAGTAACGGACACAGATACGGATACGGATTTCTATTTTACCTCGGATATCCGCGAATACGGATACGGATACGGATATCCGGAACATCACTAGTGGCGAGTCACAATAGATCTGACAGGTCGCAGTGACCACAGTTCACTAGAACTGCACAGCCCCAAGTACCCTAATAATAATAATAACACCGACAGCCGATATAGTAGAAAAGTACTAGAACTACTACAATTAACCGAAAATGCGTAGGCCGATAAGATAGACAGATGAAGATGTTACTTTGATTAGGATGGGAGGCAATGGATGCAAATGGTATGAAGCCAAGATATATGAAGCACTTTTGATACAGGCCTTTGTTCAGCCTTCCTTCGACTATAATAATAGTAATATCGACTATATCGATGATGATAATGATAATGTAGACGATTGAGGATTAATCGTCTCAATCAGCATCAACATTTTGAAATACGGAACTTATTCCGCATATATATGTCGCAGTCATCTGGTTTAATCAGCTATTTGATTGGATCACTAGCGCGTTCATTGAATGACGACGTTTAATTGAATGACTAAAGGACAACTCGTCAAATTGTTTAATATAACATTCAACTTGTTGACTGAACGTCATTTAGCATAGTTGTTGAATGGGACATAGCTGACTTTTTAATGTTTGATTAAGGTGACCATAAGTTCGCCACTTAAAAGATAACTAAATTTAGATAAAAAAAATGAAGACATGACATAACACACCCTAATAAGATTTTTAATGTTTTAACAATTTTAAGTCTTAAGACAATTAGGCTAAAAGAAGTCACTTTATATCTCAATTTCACTCTAAAAATTATCAACACAGTGCTATTCGATTATATCTGTACCAGCTGCTTGACGCCATCTTTGTTTTGATGAGCACTAACGCCGCAGTGGAAAAAAATAAACTAAATTACAATCACCTGACTGATTACGTCCGCTATGTTCAAAGGGCTATGTTACAATCCGCTAACTTGTTGGACGTTCAGTGAGTCTTATTCATTCAACGTTCGGCCTAGTCATTCAATTAAATGTCGTCATTTAATAAACACGCTAGTGATTCAATCAAATAGCTGTTTCAACCAGATGACTGGGACATATATACCAAACTAATAAGGTGTTACTATTATAATAAGATGAAAACGTGTGGATTGAGTTTCTTTAGTTTATAATATATACAAATCAGACGTTAATTGCCTATTATCAGCCGATGAATGCAAATTGGCGAGTCTACGAGCAATTTATGCTATACAATACTGCAATTCCATTTATTTGAAATTCATAATTTGTTCTGAATGTTAACGACTTCTAACTATTCTTGTTAGAACAATTATTATCATAATGGGAGTCTAGTCTCAATGATCTGAAAAGGTTTTAACGGTTTTAAACTTATCTGAAAAACAGTGTTTTTCAGAAACAAAGTTTATCCAACGTTCAATTAGGTTAATGTTTCTTACTATAACTATTTGATTATAAAGATGCGCATTTCCGATAAAGGAGAAACTTCTTAACTGATTTGTATATGTGATTTCTATTGATGCAATCTTTTTATTTTGTTTCATTTTGTTCTTTTTCAAATTGTTTTGCCATTTTAAAACTTGGCCCAAACTAACGCTTTTCCTTTTACAATAATCTTTTTATTATATTCTTCCTCAGACTTGTATTCTAACCACAATGTATATGGCATACTTTAGTAAATAATTTCATACACCACATACAAATTATTGAAACTTGTGGCTAAATCTGTTTGTTCTTTCTTTACAGTTAATCCCATTTTACGTGTTTCATTAATTGGAAATAACAATTGAACTATTTAAATGAGGTCATTCTACATAATTGTCTTATACCTATCAGTATATTATGAAAACTGTAATAATAGTGGCTATCTAACGTCTATGCTTTGCTATAAACTATAAAATCAAACAATTTCTCGTGACTGGCTGTATTATGAAGCTTGGGGATTCAAACATTCGAAACACTCCCAAGAGTATTTTTATAGCGTGGCAGTAAGATTTAATACAACTTTTCTAGTTGTAAACTTAGACTCAGTTGCAACTAATTTTAACGGTAACGGACAGTTGTCCAAAAATGTATGGATTAAGACAGTTTTACGAGGATCTCAATATAGTAAGAAGCACCTCATTTTGTCATCTCATGCGACAAATTTGACGCATGGCGCATGTTAGTAGGTGTTGTCTCGGATCTTATTGTTGAGGTACCGTCCGTTGTTTCAGATTTCTGTTATACTAATACTAGTACTAGTCGAGTTTCTTGCCGGTTCTTCTCGACATGGTCGACATTCCGAACACGGCGGTAGAATACTTAATTTGTACTGACGATTCATAAGAGCTTTTGTAAAGTTTACATGAATAAAGATGTTTTCTATTCTTAAGCTCCTTATCAGAGCCGTGTAAATAATGTGGCTTATATTTATTTTTGGTTATATTTATTTGTTCATTCCTGCTGTAAAAGGATTTGGTGCACCGTTAGCCCTCAATCTTTGTTAACGTATCGCGAAGCCGGTTACGAGTGTTTACAAGTATTTCAAGTCACAATACAAGATTCCTAATAAAAACATGCGTAGTCGATGCTGATATAGTATAAGTATAGTACAGGTGCGCAAACCGGTGTGTGCGGGGAAAGTCAGACATAGCTTGCACAAGATTGTTATAAATATAGTCGCCCAGGTAAACATCATTTGGTACATACATCTTTAAAATAAATATCCTTTACAGCAGCCTGTGCTCCTAGCACGAACAAGAATCATAATTTAATATTACGAAGATAGAAAATAGTATGGGGATTGTAATAGCTCTGCAGTCGATTCTCCATCTAATAAAAAAATAACGGTGATACATTGAATTCAATTTTACGCTTAGTGACTTCTTTTTTTACACGTCAGTAACGTAACGAGCCCGCACCTCGCAACCTGGCACCATTTTACCATATTTTATAATTAATTTTACGAACGGGATAAACTTGTCTAACTTTTTTTTATTATTATTAACGACCTAAAGCCAATCTGGTATTTGAAACCCAGCCCACTTTCCAAATACGAACTACTTACTACTCAGTTGGGCTGCACCAACCGTAGTCATGACTTAACTTAGACAGAAAAACGTGAGGCAGGAAATAGTTTGCAATAACAAAAAAAACGACTTCCCCTCGAGTTCTGTGATCCTGGTACTTCTTTCCAACAAAAATCATGAAGAAAGGTTTATAAACGATGAAGTTATCGGCGCACACACAAACATTATTCCATAAAATTAAACATACAGTCGAATCGAATTGAAAAACCTCCTATTTTGGAGTTGGTAAAAACACTTAGATATGGTATTTTGCATTAATTTTATGTTCTTATTTACAGTGTTTTGCCATGGACTCCAAAAGTACCTAGTATCTTTTGTTTGATAACAATGATTGATTAATGTGTAATATTTGATACAATCCCATCATTCAACGGTTAATTTGTAATCAATCATTAAAGTTATAATCTAATCTGATATCATTCATTAGTCCAGCCAACTTGTGATGCATTACTGATAAATTCATTCTACTTAAAAGGTAAGTCAATAGGTAGTTGAACTAGTATTTCGACCGGGACCGGGCTTCTTTTCCTGTAGGATTACGTATGTATTTTAAATAAATTAAATCCCAAAAGAAAATACAATTATACCCCGTATTATATATAATTTTAAGAACTATTCTTCTGCCGAATAAAAACTATCTTAACCCGAGAGCCAAGGTTCCCGGTGTTTGATTACCGGCTCTAGGAAAGTGTATTTCAGATTTTTCGAGCAAAGCTCAGATTTGTGATTATCAACCTGCATTTGGCTAACGTGGTAATTAAGCCGGTACCCATTATGATATCAATGTCTTGATGTCAATAATGGATTCCTAAGTCCTGCAGCTTTGTATTAAACACTCACAATTATTCAAGAGAAGTAGAGCCTGTGATTTATCGCTCGAACTGGAGCAGCTCGACTGGTAAAATACCTCCACCTTACAGAAGACCGCAGCCAAATAACAATCACTTCTGTCTTCTTATGTTCCTGCGTGTGAGTAAGGTTTCCAGAGCTCTTGAGGGGTGCTACATTAGTAGCAGGGATCAAGCCTTCAAGGTAAAGGCGACAAGTCCAGTAACAGACTTAATATTATGCTGTTCTTGTCGCCCTTAAGCTAGGACCTCATTACCATTTAACATTAAGTGGGATGAGGTCAATCTTGTGAAGTGTAATATAAAAAATATATACTTCTACAACTGTATAAAAATGTGATCGGTTACCGATGAAAAGTTATCCGTCTAAAGTTACATTCATTTCATTTAAGGTACAGTCAAGATCACGTCTAGAGTAAATACTTTCAATGCGATATTAGATATTATTTTTACGGCATAAAGGTGGTGCAAAGTCCAGAAAGGATAGTCTGGCGTGCTTCCGATCGTACATACGTAAACCTGAAAATAAACGCCCGATTTTATTATTCATCAGCACTCCTATGACAACTCTCTAAAATTAACATCAAAGTCAGTACGAGACCGTCCCCATCCTCAATATCGCGTTGCATCTGTCGTGTTCAGAATTAGCAGCACTTTCCTCGTCTGAGATCTAGACGCTAACCGCAGAGACCTAGTGCATGAAATTGCATAACGCGTGATCGTCATAATCATAATCAATACGTTTATTCATGTAGTTTACAAGTAACACTTATGCATCGTCAAATTGAATATTACATTGAAGCTAGTATTGTTTTCCAAGATAGCATGTGCAATTTATGTCATATTTCTCGAATGAGTCAATACAATATTTAATTTCTCGATGGGCTGCTATCATACCACACCCGTATATTCGGCCAATAAGCAGTTGATGAACTAATTTTATCGATTTTGACAATTGCTAAAGAAAACACGATAAAATTTACTAGCAGGATCTATCTATCCTAACCGGCATAATCGCTTCAAATATCTTAAAATTTTTTACAATATTTTGTCAGTTATTCTTTAATATCTATTTTGTCTGCTAATCTACTTGTTAGTCTGCTGATTCTTTACAAACGTATTTATCGTCACATGCATTCGTATGTAGGTAGATAGATATACCTTATTGCACAGAACACTTACAGACACATTTTTATTCTAACACATTATAGTGCAATTTTTGTGGCCTGAGATCTAGACGCTAACTGCAGAGACCTAGCGTACTCAATTGCGTAACGCGTGATCCGGTCGCGCCGCTTATAGATCGCCAGTTACAGGTTTGTCTCTTTAGCTTTACCACTGTCTCACTAGGGGGCTGATATTTGTCTAATAACTACTAAGATTGATGGTAAATTAACATCAGGTACCATCGTATATATAACTACTTTAATATTTTTGTTATTTTCCTTCTCTCTTTTTGTCATTATTTCTCTTACGTTCTTTATTTTTTATCGCGCCACTCAAATAAAGGTTCCGCCAGAATACCAGCGCTCCCGCGGCATCCAATGTCGTAGCAGCTTATGCTGAGGCTGGGACCTTATTAGCTGCGCAATCACTTTGTTTTTTATTTTTCTTTGTTTGCTAATTTACTTTTACTTTACCTTTTATCTGTTCGTGTCTTTGTCTGTGTATTGTTCATTGATTGTGTGTGCTAATAAATAAATTCTTATTCTTATATTGAGCTTATCCTGTCTTTATTGCTTTTAAGGTGTCATGTGCAATACAGTGGGCTGGTAAGGTAGGAATGTGAATAAATTGGTTGTTTTGAAGATCTTCCATTTCTCTAAAATCTATTGTCTGTTCTTATTTTTACAATATCATTTTTGGTTGCTGTCTCTTCATCGTGCCTATCCAGGTATGGAATCATCATTTTTATCGAACAATCAGGTGATTAAAGCCTGCAATGCACTAACTAAACTACAACCTCACATGTAAAGGAATCGATTTGAATACACGACCTATCGGTTTTAAGCCTAATGTTCTAACCACTGCATCTTGAAACTATGCAGTATGTTAAGCTGTTATTTACATAAACGAACGCATAGGTTAATGACCCGTTGCACTAACCTTCTCTTCCCCGCTACACCGCTCACCCCCCGCTAGCACCTGGTCGTACCTCTTTGGTACCTCAGTGTGATCTGCCATACATTTGTCAAGCTTACGCTTGTGGCCTTGTATGGCGACTAGTAGTGCGTCTAAAATAGACTAGCTGCTTTGCTGCTTTATAAGGAGGAAAGTCGCGCCGCTAGACTGGGAATTTGAAATGCGAGTCGGTTAGTCACAAGAGTTTTTAAGTCTTTGTACTTGTAGCGGTGTTTAGGCTGTTTAAAGTACAATTTCAATTAAATATGTATATGCAACACGATTTTTAATTTAACTAGCTGCGCCCGCTATTTACATCAAACGTTTTTAAAAAGGATTTCTGTAGTTGAGTGTACATATTTACCTCACATTTATGAGTAGACGACAGAAATATTATTTAAATTCGAAAGGTGCCAACTCGCCTGATCGGGCGAGTTTTTTTTTTCGGGCGAGATGACGAAAAACTGAAAATCATTTAGATTCAATGCATCAAAGTTCAGTGGGAGAGGTGTGCTGCGTCACTCTTTCAAAATTGTTCCAAAAAGTGACGTTTCACTGAATTGAAATGCTATGTATTGTAGTAAATAATTGATTAAATGATAAAAAAAAGAAAACAGATGACAAAAACATATGCCTCATATTTTTTGATCATGTAACTGTTTGTCAAAACAGAAAATGTTAGTTTTCATGTATGACTCGCATTTGGTCCAACCATCATTAGCTGATAGCTTTGATCCTTTAGAATATTTTATACTAATAAATCTAATATTCCACACAGCATTTAAACCAGTAATAGTAACCTTAAGATACTTAATACTCGTACTTACTACGTCCATTGATAAAAAAATTAAACTCATAACGTGTCATCACTTTCACTTAAATAACACACTTCATCTTTTTAAGCGTAGTTACATCAACAAAAAGCTTTAACAAAAAAGTTAATGTGTTACATTCGTAACAAGTAAACAATATCCAAAGATCATAACAACGAGAAAGTACTTTTACTTTCGCTAAAAATATATCACGCTCACCATCTAATAGAAGTGATACTCATGATAGACTATTTATAAATATCTACCTATGTGACGTCATGTTAAGCTTGTTGTAAAACCTTTCATGTAGAATGACTTTCAATACCCAGTTCCAATATTTAAAAAAAAATCCGTTCTAGTTACAGATATCCATACTAATATTATAAATGCGAAAGTAACTCTGTCTGTCTGTCTGTCTGTCTGTCCGTCTGTTACTCTTTCACGCCTAAACGGCAGAACGGATTTTGATGAAATTTGGTATAGGTATACGTTGAAGCTCAAGAACGGACATAGGCTACTTTTTATTAGAAAATAAGGGGGGGACCATACCACCTTTGAAAGTTTATATGGACAAATTTTAATTTTTGAAGTTAGAGATATGAAATTTGGCACAAATATATCTCGAAACTTGGATTAAAATATAGACTACTTTTTGTTTCGAATATTAGGGGACAAAAGGTAAAACCGACCATGAAAGGATGTAGTCCACGCGAACGAAGTCTCGGGCACAGCTAGTCTAGTAATAACTTATACGAGGTGTAAGCTAAAACCGACTGACGGGCGACTGATGACAGCTGATATGGAAAGTAAATTTAAAGTTCGAATTAATGACTCGAAGTTAGTTGGAGAAAAACGGATAGTAATTTTTTGACGAATCGTAATATATTGGAATCGGGCGTAAGTGGATTCGGAGTTAAGATTACTAATTCCATTCTTACCGTTAATTGCCTCCGGGTGACATGTATGACTCGTATGTACCTACTATCTAAGAACGGACTTATTGAACGAGTCGGGCAACATATAACCTATTTATTATATTTTATGAAACAGTAACTGTGGCCCGTGTTATACGAACAGTATCCTACGTTAATCATATGTCATCTCTCTTGCTACCAAATTTAATTCAAATAAATTCTGTAGTTTTGGCGTGAAAGAGTAACATGCATACATCCACTCTTGAAACTTTTTCGTTCTCGTTTATAAAACTAGAATAAGGTTTTATTATTTATACAGCTCAAATATCAAATTTTTTTTTACGTGTAAATTACATCTATACTAATATTATAAAGAGGAAAGATTTGTACCTATTTTTGTATGTTTGTAATGAATAGGCTCAAAGAGTACTGGGCCGATTTAAATTTTTTTTTCACCAATAGAATGCTACATTCTTCCAATTTGACATAGGCTACAAAATTAGGGATCCTTGTTAAAATTTGAAAAATTTCAACAGAAAAGCGGGAAAAATTATCTAAGGCGAAACGAAGTTCGCCGGGACCGCTATCAGTAATATTTATGAACCGTCTTTATGATGCTACCTCCGGGTCGGAACCTATAACTTACAGAGAAGATCCCGGCAAGGAACTATATCGCTCATATTACAAATAAAGCTGAACTTAAAACAAATTTTGCACCACGACATACTGTGTGGCATATAAATTGACTTATATTAATTTATATGCTATTTTATTTTTTAAAAATAGTTAGTTAAGAGTTGAAAGATCGAGAATTCGTTAGCATGCGCTCCTACGTGGAGTAATTAAATAAAAATAAACTCATGCACTGCAAGTAAAAATACTGCAAGCCACCAAAAAAAATAAACAGAATAGTAATTAAAAGAACAAAAATAAACTCATGCACTGCAAGTAAAAATACTGCAAGCCACCAAAAAAACAAACAGAATAGTAATTAAAAGAACAATTTGGCAATAGGCCAACAAACTGCATGACAGTTGTACGCACTCCGGCGCACGTAGGCAATGCGCGTACGCACACGCGAACACGTTTGGAGCTGACTTTTTGTGGACCTTAACTTGACTGCAGTAAGGTTTAAAATAGCGGAAAAAGTTTAGGAAACAATTACAAGGGATATTTGTTTTCCTTTTGATATTGTTATGTTACGTGTGGAAATTAAAATAATAGTTTAGTTCCGACTTAGTCATGTGCCTTGTTTGGTAACGAAATGACAATCAACGAAATCAACAAGTAGATTTTCTAATTAGTCTCTTTAGATTCGGACATACCGCACTTTTGGTAGCACATCAAATCTTTAATTTCTTTCAGTCCATTTCGCTTTGATAAATGCCATTATATCTATCTAATTTTAATATATTGACATATTGGTTTCAATTTTTACCATTTAACTTTTTTCTTGTCGCTATTTGTACGTGGCATAAAATTATTTCTTAAAATATCGTAGTGATAAAACCTTCAGTTTTGCGTTTTTAAAACCATATCCCACACTTAGGTAAGAGATCTGTAGTCATAGATGTAAAGAAAGAGAACTGAATGTTCGTGTTTAATATTGCCAAAAAATGTTTTCTTAAAATTTAAATCACTTTGTAAATGAATTAAAAAGCATAATGTTTTTTGGTGTAACATTTTTGTGAGGCATATTAAAACTTGTAACAATTCATAATCTAGTGATAATGATGGTATTGAACATATTCCTGATATTAAGAACTTACCATTTTAACACAACATAGATATCTTTTTATTATGTTTATTTCTTGCATTTATAGTAGTGGTGTAGTTTTTAATAAGCATCTTTTAATGTTTTAACTCATATAACGAATTGGATTTAGATTTGATCTCATATTTGGAATGAATAAATGCACTCGTATTTTGAAATAAACTGAATAATATCCTCTTTCTAAGCAATCTCATTACTAACAAGGCCGAAAGCAAAGTGAAGCGTTATAATGACGACGCTCACAATTTCTAGTTTTTCGAGCCATTGAACCGCAGCCTGTTAGACTTATCTGCCTATTGCAGGGATTTGTCACCTTCAACGCAGACGAAGAGAGTATATGAAAAAAACGATGTAACCAAATAAAAAAATTAAAGGCATATTATAACCTGATCTTTTACACCAAGGCGTTCCTCTGTGGTGTGACGGGGCATGATTTTTAAAAAGTTTATTTTAAAAAAAATATTGGACAACATCACATACATTTCTCTATTTCTGTGGTAAGTAGCTAAAGCACTTGTGTTACAGAAATCTTCTCGAAACTCGAGATATATATTTTGAAGTCGGGTAAAAACACGTGTAAGTGTATTTTAAAATTTTTTACGATTCGTGGGAAGTAATTTTAGAAATATTTCTTAATAGCTATATACGTCATTGAAAACGTACTTACACAAGTATTACAGTAAACTACAGTTATTGTAACTAATAAAATATGTTTATGACGTGCTGTTAAGTTTAAACTACTTACTCATCTGCCTGCAATCGTCACCAGATAATTAATTTTCTATTGTTTTGCAAATGCCGGCAGTCAGTGAATTACCTAATTTATATTTTATTCGAAACAATGTTGTGTAACCCTTTGTTATCATTATCAACTTATTGTACGTAAATTTTACCTTCTCGTGCTAGAAATAAAATGTGATGATAATTACAATGGCGTCATTTAAAAAGGTAAAAATAAATAGCAATCATGTTTTATATTCAATTGCCGATCAGAAGTGTAGTAATCGCTATTTTATCTAGCAAATTTAATTAAACATTCGTTTATCACTCGACAATTGGGTATTAGCTGCTTCATCTGTATTTTGTTTTGACTCCTTAAACTATTATAAAGCGTTTCGCTTCTGAAAATATCCTGCGCAAAGGAACATATATAAAGTTGAATGATTACCATGGCTTTATCATAGATACATACATAGTGAACATTTAATTACAATGAAATCAATAACAAGACAAATACACACACCTTATCGATTGACAACGTCCGTAGCCGAGGGGCGACCGGGCCAGACCTTGGCGTCGCGCCATCTCTAAGGTCCCGGGTTCGACCACCGGTCGGGTCAATATTGGAAATGAACTTTTCTATATTGTCTCGGGTCTGAGTGTTGTGGTGCTGTCGTTGTTTCTGATGTCTGTAACACAAGTGCTTAAGCTGCTCATTCAGAGCAATATATGTGATGTTGTCCATATTTATTATTTACTCGAGTCCGCCCGAAACTTCGTACGCGTCAACTAAGTCTTTTCTACTAGCACTTAATATAAATGATCGGTATTACCCCTATCTCCCCTTAAATTCGAAACAAAAAGCATTTTATATTTTTGTCCAGGTTTCGAGCTATATTTGTGCCAAATTTCATATCTTAAACTTAGGAAAAAAAAAAAGGTTTTCCATATAAACTGTCAAGGGCGGTTTTTACCGCTTAATGGGGGTTTTCCCCCATTCCCCCTTATAACAAAAAGTAGCCTTTCTCTAGAGATTCAACGTATACCTATACCAATTCTCATGAAAATAGGTTCAGTAGGCCAGACAAACGAACAGACAGAGTAACTTTCGCATTTATAATATTAGTATGGATTTATTCATCGATTTCAGAAGAAAGAAAAAAAATATTGTCATACAAATAAATCCACGTTTAGGTCGACAAACTGTAGTACTGAAGATATTTCGAGTGGTGACCGTAGGCGGTGCATTTGCATCGCAACAATGGCGGCGATGAGGAAGTTGGAGCAGGAAGTGCACCCACAAAGACGGGCGGATGTGTCTTTGTGACGTCACCCTTATTCTGAATTTTAACGATGGACTAGCTATGTCTGCATTGAAGATAGGAGTAAAACGACATGACACGACTAGAGAATGGACCTGAAAAATGTAAGAGAAATTTGTTATAGACGCAAAGTGCAAGCACAGCTTACAATCACTTACAGATGTTTAATTACTTAATTTTGAGATAAATTGAACCCGCCAATGGGGCTATTATGCATGGAATATCATATGGCTACATATAAGTAAGATCCAATTGTTATAAAGCAATTTTATTTTATTAATGCATTTACTATGCATCCACATTCAAATAAGCAGGAACTTAACTCTCGAAAGTAAATACTTATTTTCAAGCGTAGGTACTAAAATTTTAACTATTTAACTTGGTCCAAGGTAAGCTACACATAGCAATAAGTTACATACTGCTACTGTAGCTAATCTACTGAGTTTTTAATTAGTGTCTTCTCGGTAGATATAGGTTCCGAACCGGCAGTAGAATCACTTTGCATTGTATTTTATGATGATTCAAAAGTGTCATAGGTACTTGCAAGGTTCCTGTTTAACGTAATAATTCAAAGACGAAAGCCAAACAGCTTTGGACATAATACATTCTGGACTGTAGAAAAACCAATTTAGTCAGTGCGTTTTCCATACAAGATCACTCAAAGAAATCTTCAGCAACACGACTGAAATAAATCAGAACTTATTACCAGTTGGTAAAACTAAGTTTGCATTGCACACTCTGACGTTGCACTAGTAGGTACGATAGGCATCCTAACTGACACAGAAAGCGGTCGTTTGTTCGTTGCATAATTTGCGTTTATCGTCGCGTTCGTGTATAACTAGAATCTTCCTTCCGTTGTCATATCTCCGTCGGGACAAGCATGTTTTGGAACCGCTGATGTTTTTGTGCGGAATTTTATGGCGAACTCGACCTTGGTAGGTGTGTTCGAAACCGTCACAGATTCTCCGACTTGGTTTCAGTGGTCAAGTTAAAATCAGAATGTAAAGCGTTTCTACTGCCAGTTCGGAACATGTTTGTACCGAGAAGACACCGGTAAGAATCTCAGTAGATGTACAGTAGCAGTTACTAACTTATTCCTATGTGCAAACCACTCGTGCAAACAAGTCGTATAGTTTTGTTTTGATGCGTGAAGAAACATTAAGTATTTATATTAGAGAGATTCCCCGAAGCTGGCACCCACGAGCATAACGTATGTGCTAGCCGTAACGTCTATCAATATATGTATGGTGATTTTAATACCGGCAATTGGTTTTTCAAAGCACTTGCACACTCTTTAGACAAATGTATCATCATACAAGATAAACTTAAAATAAACCATTCCTTTTGCAAAGGATCAAGAATATACAAAATGGCACCTTTTAATGTCGTACTTATCAATTCTTCACGTTTGCTAGTGCATCTTGCGCATAAGACCTTGTGTTCTGTTTGTTTATCCTGCAAGCCATAAAATTCTAAATGGCGGAACGATATGAGTTTTGAATAAAGACATTTCAAAAGCCCATTATGACGTTTGTTTACTATTACGAGTACAAACATACAATTGTTTGTGTCTATTGCCAACGTCCCGCAATGAGCAAAATCCATACTTTTCTATGAATGCAGTATCTATATTTCATTGATGATTCATTTAATATATAGATTCATCTAAATTCTATGCTATACA
Source organism: Glyphodes pyloalis (assembly GCA_037074685.1). Lineage (NCBI taxonomy): Eukaryota > Metazoa > Arthropoda > Insecta > Lepidoptera > Crambidae > Glyphodes > Glyphodes pyloalis. The sequence goes on along the minus strand of JAYKKO010000006.1, from coordinate 16,970,209 downwards.
AAGAAATCGGTTTTGTAGGTAGGCGGTAGTGTTTCAACTTAGATGCCTACTGGTATGCCTTAAAATCAGGTTGGTAAAATTTGAAATTATCGTCACTTTTATTAAAAAAAAACATTACTGACCTGCTTCATTTCGATTTTAACTTTTTGGAAACCTAGATGAAATGATTTGAAACCTTTTCATGTCTTATCCCACACGGCTTTCACCAAAAGGTATTTAACTACTCTTCTACGTGTCTTTGACGTATTATATAAAGTAAGTAGTATCAATATCTACTTGTATTCTGGAACACGAGACAAGAACTTTCAAAGAAATGTCACGTATAAACTACGAGATTCGAATTAATAATGTCGAGGTCAGAGACGAAGCCTCGAACAATGATAGTCGCCAACGCAACAGACATTTGCTAAAAAAACTTATCGGACAGTTACAAACGTCGAAACAAATATTTGAGATGATCCTCTCTTTTGTTGTTTTGATAAAAATAAAATGCTTTCGTTATATCAAGATATTATGAGCTGTATAAGGATATATTTTTTTAAATGTAATGACAAAAGGAACGAGCGTGTTTTTAGTATCAACGCTAAATTTATGTGTCTCTGATTTGGTTTTTTCATATTTTGCTTCAGCGTTTTCTTTCCTTAACCTGAAACAGAATTTACCAAACAAAATATGTACATAAAACTAAGTAAACGCTTTTGAAACGTGATGTGTCTTATTGGAATGCAAGTAGTACAAAAATAATTTACTTGAGCTGGCTTAAAACTAAAATTACAAGTGAAAATAAAAGCTAAAATCTTAATCGTAGTTACACGTGTCTCTTCCACTTGAGCCGAATTCACGTACTCATTTTCATTAGCCTTGAAGATTTAATGCGCCTTTATTACGTTTTTTATATTAAAAACATTCCTTCCATTTTTGTTTTTCTCATCCCGACAAGATTTAGTAATCATTGTTTCTTGGCACAGGCCATGACAACAAAAGTTGGCACAATTAACTTCTAAATCACTTTTAATTCTTTAAGAGCTATTTTGGTTAATCTCAATTGTTTACATTTCAATACCTAATCGAGGCAATTTGATGCCAAATTATAAAATATTAGAATTCAGTTTTCATGATCTAGTAAATATCATAATGGCAAGTTTCTAAATTTAACTTGATAATGATCTTTGTATTTGTGTATAGTCCGATACAAATTCTACCCGCGGACTTGACATGATTGAAATAATACTGGTTTATTTTTGTAACAGTGACTCACAAACAAATTACAAACCTTGAATTGTTCGAAATAAAATCAGTAGTTCATGTTAGTCTTTCGAAGTACCTAATTTTAAAGTCAAATAAAGTGCCTGAAAGTTTCAAAATGTAAGTTAGTAAGAGCTATGTGACCTATTCTTAAAACGCGTTATTACTCATCTTATTTATTTTGTCTTATAAATTATTATTGGCAAGTATTGTAACATAAAACTTGTATTGATTGATAATTATACATATCCCAAGTTACTGTTTTGCTTCATATACGTCTAGTTAAAATTTAACAGTAGGTACTGTCGATAGCAAGTCCAGATAAACACATGCAGTTAGATATTAGTTCTTATGAGCACGAAATAAAATCGGTGGAAATTCTAAAATGTGTAGTCTGGCGTGCTTTTGTCTGCTCTATTCAATCGAGTTCAAAATAAAATTTGGCGCCCAACGTGTTGCTAGGCAACTAAATTTGGAAAACGCATACATTATATCATAACGTAAAATCATTGTGTTAAAAAAAAGACAAAAAATTATAACAATTAAATATTTACACGGATAACTACATAAAATGAGGTATTTTGTTGTGATAAGCTATCTTAAAAAGGTTAATTCCATGCTGCCAAAATTAACGCCAAAACAAAACAAGTTTTTAGCGATAAAATGGTTTAAGAAGCACTCTAAAGTTTCTGCTACACTATTGTCTGCTTCTTTATGATTGGGATTAAAGTATATAGAGTGTTATAAAAAGCTGGCCTTATTTGAAGTATGTAATTGAAATTAATCCAAGCGTGTACCTATACATTTATGTTAAACCGCATCGAGCATTATGTTACTTGGCTGACCAGTTTGCTATTACATCACAAAAGCGATTGAAGTGTACAGATTAGCTAACATCGGACCAAGAAGGTCAGGGTGTGGTCTTAAGTGCGTCGAGTGCAGTATCAGGTGAATGGGGATAAAATTATTACAAACCTTCGTGCCAGTTTCTCTTAACAACTCAGTAGGTTACTGACAGTTTGAGACATGTAAATTTTTGCGGGAAGAATTTAAATTCAAATAGTTTATTGCTTTCATGACGTACAATATGGCTCTTAAATTACTAAATGAAGTTTCAAACATGATCCCTGTAAAAGCACAGAAAAAAAATAAGCACTTACATATCTAATAATACATTTTTATTTTAAATTTACATATGGCGGTGTAGCAGGAACTCTGACAATGAATAAAAGCCTTTAGTTAACAATAATTTTTAAGTGACTGCCTGAATGTATTAATTGTCTTTTTGCTTGTAACATTTACTATTATCAAAACTCATTTTATTCAACTCTCCGTGTAAGTATTTCATTTTAATATTTATTTCGCTAATAGTTTCGTTGCAAAACGATTTTACGTTATGATATACTCGTACATTTCTTGTGTGTGTAATTTGACAGATTTGAATTTTAGCCCGCTAGGTGGATTCCGGCCCTTGTAGTTCGCCTAACTGCCTGAATAATTTTCGGGAGTCCAAGTACATACTCATAGACCTGCTTTCAAATGGTATCATTATAGATAGCACTAACTTATAAACCACTTACAGAAATCTAAACATTTTCGCGACTACTCCTCGGAAGAAGAAAGTCGCAATTCATCCCTCATCAATCCATAGAAAAAAGGTCAAAGTGGCCCCTGGGATAATGCCAACAATAATGAAAAAAATAGTAACTTTTGACATATCGTCGTTGTCAAACCAAAACCTGCTAGGTGTCAAATCTGTTTTGTGATTTTTATTCTCTTTATACGAAATAATAATAAAATCTACTTAATTTACATGTTTAGAAAACAAATAAAAGTGTTACAACTATAACTCTCATATAAAATACTTCTAAAAATAAACCCTCGTATGATTTTTGTTCTGGAAACACTTTTATTTGGAAATATTAAAAAATACATTTTGCACATAGCAGTTTTTGGTTTGGTTTTTGGTTTGACAACGACGATATTACGAATAGTAAAATATTGAAACCAGGCATAAGAACGCAAGACCAACGAGACTTAAGCATACGAGTATGTGCTTAACGTAACATATGTATGTTATCCTGTCGCTCGCACATTCGCTATAAATAGATGACCGGCACAAACGCATCGCATACGATTCGTTATGCGAGCTATTTAAACGCATATTAAGCTGATATGCACCGGTAAAGCGCAATATTTTCGCTGCAAGATAGTTGCGTTTTGATGTTCTCGTTTAATTAAATTAGTATCCACTGTTGTTTTGCCAGGCGATTTATGTACAAGTGAATGCCAAATAGATTATGGTTGTAATTATGTACGGCTGTTGTATTATATATAGAAACGTGACTTTGCATTAAACCCTTTCCTTTTAGGGTTCTTATCTTGGAATTATTGGGTTGTGTACCTGCAAAGGAAAAACCTTAATACACATAGACCTCTTAAAAACTAACAATTTCAAAAGGAGGACTGCTTAAGTCGATATGAAATTGTTTTCCTCTTCTGTTATATATTTCCATCGACCATAGCAACCTTATAAAAGATGCGAAGTACATTATTAGCCAAAACTTCCCTGTCGACGCTCCATAAAATATAATTAAGAGAAAAACGTTTAAAATTTTGTTAATAACTTTTCCAGATATTTTTTGTGAATAAATACTTTTTAATGCATAGAACCTTTGTAATATAGTAAGTAAACTAAAGAGCCTAATGTAACAAAACACTTTGCTTATAAATAAATGTGATTTGTAGATCTCTTATCATTTGACGCCGAGTGCAGAATGTAGACATAGTAAAGTAACAGGGACAGTGAAGTAACATTGTGATAATGTTGCTAGTCCTTCGAATCAAATACTTTAAATTATTATTGTGTTACTAGCATTTGCCAGCGACTTGGTTCGCGTTATTTCAGGTTAAAATTATGCTATCAAGTTTATTTTATATTTATGATTATAATTTGTAATGATAGGTAGTAAATAAAAATTATTATTTAGCACACTCTTAGCTGACTTGCCATGCTTAGTTCACTTGGTCAAGTCTGCTTTTAAAAGTATTTACAGTCATATTTAGCTATTTTGAATGTGATCCCGTAACTTCAGTTAGATAACACTGACGATACACTAATTTACGCATTTAGAATTTCCCCGTATTGTCATGTTCTATTAGCATGCAGAATAAGTTTTTTTCGGCTATGTTCATTTCCAGAGGCGTGGCAGTAAAGTCAGCATCTTAAATTGCTGAACAGCTCAGTACCTTGTTACATTAAGGTAACTGTTTATTTGACTTACTCAGACACGCAGACGTTTAATGTGACAAGGTACCTATTGAGGTGTCTATGAACAAATGATGTTGACTGTACAACGTTCTGTGTTTAAAAAAATATCTGAATTCCACATTGCCATAAATCGCAGTTGCATTATTTAACTGGATACATTAATAAGTTCGTAATAAGCATCTTAAGATACTATAGTGCTGTAAGACTTCTATTATCCCATCTGATCTATAAAATACCGTACAAGTAAATGTCGAATCAAAGGTTCCTCACTGTCGTTCATTAGCACGCATAGCGAATTGTTTGCGCTGCATCTGCGTGTGCGCATCCAACCTTCTATTTATAGCCAGTCTGCGACGAGACGCGCATTCGAGATTACGGGCACGCATTATTGTGTTTGTCACCGATAATAATAATGCTTGTAGAAGTGTTTGTTTGATGTAAACTTTAAGACCTTCGCTTTCCGTTATAAACTTTTAAAATAAGCTAACGGGACAAAACACGACTCCATTTTTAGAAGTTAATAATAACTACTCACTGTCGTCAGTCTGCTCGTGACCACGGTTAGTGCAACCTAACCGAACTGTGGGGCAGTAAGTAGTTCGTATTAACCACTAAAAATGATGTCGCGTTTTGACCCTTAAGCTTATTTCAAATGTTTAAAACGGAACTATATATGACTATAAAACTTTCTTTAGGTAATTCCAATGTAAATAAACTCAGCAGATTCAGGACACATAAACATTGTTTGAGTAAATACGTGTTAACTTGATCTGTAAAATAATGTAGCTGATCTATAAACCAAAGATTTACGAGATCCTGACTTTTTCCTACAAATAAATTTCTGTAAGTAACTATCTATGTTTCCTTCACGCGATTAGGGTTGCAAAACATCTGTTTTAGCAAAAAAAGACTTATTTTCGTTTTATCCAGGATACCATCATCAGATCCTTGTTTCCTATCATGGTACCACCGTAATATCACCAAAAAGAGAGGTAGGGCATAGCAATTTATCGCTCGAACTGGAGCAGCCCGACTGGTGAAATACCTCCACCTTACAGAAGACCGCAGCCAAATAACAATCGCTTCGGTTCTTGTGTTCCTGCGTGTGAGTAAGGTTTCCAGAGCTCCTGGGGGGTGCTACATTAATAGCAGGGGTCGAGCCTTCAAGTCCCGGCGACAAGTCCAGTAACATTTTTATTACGCTATACTTGTCGTTCTTAAGCTACGACCTCATTACCATTTAACATCAAGTGGGATGAGATCAATCTTGAAGTGTAATTAAAAAAAATCCTTTCCAAGAAAATCATAAACGATGTTGCTATTTGTAAAAACACATCTATACATATGAACTATATTGGGGTGTCTGTTTGTTCAAAATCCTGTAAGCCACGGGCACGGCTAGTACAAAATAAGTTTGTGCGGTTGAATTGAGAATCCTCCTTTTTTTGAAGTCGGTTAAAAATGGTGTCTTATGCTCGATGCAGCCGCAATATAGTCGCATACAATTCAATGGGGCATTATCTAAAGGCCGTAAAGATAAAGACCAATAAAACTTAACTTTATGGTACTGTCGTTACGGTTTTTATCTTTAGTTTCCTTGTGCTGAACAGTTTGAGTGTTCAACGGTGCTTGGACTGGAATGTTTCGTTTTAGTATCGTTCAGATTATATCTTGTGCGTTTATTGTCGGGAAAATGTGTTTCGCAAGTTGAATGAAGAGACCAAGTCGAATTTATTCTTTCAATGTAAAGTAGACAAAAAAATATGCTCAAATAACATGGTCGTACCCATTTCTCGTTATCTACTGTTTCCTCTAGCTAAAGGTTGTCTGAAAGAGGTCGCTTCCTAGTGATAAGACCGCCTAAATTACACTTTAATTTATCTGTAAAACTGATTTCTGTAATGTTCATGTGCATTAACGTATATATATCTATCTATCTATCTATCTATGATTTTCTAAATTTTCTCTAATGGGCATTTTAGTCAGACATTTTTCCAAGCTCAGACAATAAGAATAATTGCTTGAAAAAGAAAAATGAATATAAAAGCTAATGAAAACTATCATAATACAGCTTATCAAAGTTCAGTGGAGGGGTTGCTTGCCTCACCTTGTGACGACGGAAAAGTGACGTCGCCCTTAATTAGTCGAGAGACGAAAAAATGTGTCTCACATTTTTTGGTTCTTACTGATGGATAAAATATATTTTTTAGTCATCTAAAATGTTGCTAAGTAAGTAGACATCTTTTAGGTAAATAATAATCTATACTAGTATTATAAAGCTGAAGAGTTTGTTTGTTTGAACGCGCTAATCTCAGGAACGACTGGTTCGAAATGAAAAAATATTTTTGTGTTGAATAGACCATTTATCGAGGAAGGCTTTAGGCTATATACCATCACGCTACAACTATTCGGAGCGAAGAAATAATGGAAAATGTGAAAAAAACGGGGAAAATTATTCACCCTTGAGGGCTTCCGTTGCGTGCGCTGCGAAAACAGTTCAAGATACCAAAAATATATGTATGAAAGAATTATTCCTATTGAAATTATCTAAAAAAATGTCCACGCGGACGAAGTCGCGGGCGGCCGCTAGTTTACTTATAAATAGGCGTGGTATTTTGTATTTATAGATCTCAAAAAAAAATATTCTATGAAAAGACCCACGTCAGAATTAATAAGAATAAATTAAAAAATCATTTATAATTGATTATGATGTATATAATGTATCATCATAAACTGTTTGCTTAGAGTACTCTATTAAAAAAAAAAACAATATTCATATTTAATGTTTACTCAGCTTTTTACATTAATAGGAACCATGCCACAAGCAAAAAAAAACACTTGTTCAAATATTAAAATTCAAACAAAAGAGCATTTATCGGACAACACCATATGCATTTACGCAAATCCACTTTACATAGTGACAAAGTTTAGTTTTCACAACTTGGTTACTATCGGCTTTTTGTGAATACATTGTCTACATTGTAAAATGTAAGTAATAGTTTCACTACAGTAGTTCTAGACACGTGATAAGCCATGTGCTCAATGCTAGTTATTTCGTTGCGGTTGAGTTGACCGCAATCAAAGGAAATTTGATTATATGCCTTCACAAAGAATGTTAAGCATTTGTGTCGTGGCAAATTGACTTGTACAGTGAGATGAGTTTTTTTTATTTTAGGTAATGAAATCCCGTATGTAATACGGAAATTCTCATATGGCTTAAGTGCTTGCGATGGGGCAGTAAAATATAATTCGTCAAACAAGTACACTTTGGTTTTTGTACCCTACTTGGGTCGTGGGCATAACTAATATCTAATTGCAAGTATCTACCGTGATATCCTTTCAACCTTGCACCCCTGTCACAAAAATACCAAAATTGGGGAAAGATCTTCGGACACCTAGTGGCTGACACCAATCTATACAAATTATTACCATATATCTCATTGAGCTTAATGTAAGCTTAAGAAATGTTGAAAACCAAAACTAACTCCCAACTAAAAAACCACAGATATCTATCACATAAATGTTTGACCAGGGTGGAGATCAAATGGCGAATTGGCAACCCTTTTTTACAATAGACTTTCGTTTGACATAAATCTTGCTTTATGAAGGCGAAGATGAGGCTTAAAATGGTGCACGCCTATAATGTATCTGTTTACTTTGGCCTGTCTGTTTTGATTTTAACGTTCCAAAAAAACTGATCTTGGCAGAGAGTGCCACTCCTTAGCCGTTCGCATAATGAAAGCTAACCACTTAATGCGTAACGCCGGAATGTATATGTCACCGTAAGATTGTAAAAATCGTTAGATTACAATCTATCTCGCGAGATTGTAAACTGTCGACAGATTGTGAACCGTAACATTATGATTGCAATTTAACGCGTTATTTTTCGCTATATTGTAATCTATCGATGGGAATCGGTCAAATTGTGAACTGACGTAGAACGAAATGCATCTCGCGCGCTGATTGGTTGCGAGTTATGTGCCCCCCGCCGCCCCGTCATTCGCCATATTTGTTTGTAATTTCGTTTGTTGTTTTTATACTATTAATTTATGGACTAAATATTTGTTTATAAGAATTTCTTAAAATTTTCCAATTTTTTATTTGTGTTAAAAGACAAAATAATTGTTTCATTTTGTTGTAATTTTCAATTAAAATTTTGAGTGTTTGAAGGATAAATATTTCGGTACAATTATTTCTCAAAGTAATGTCAGGATTATTGATTACCTAGTAAATAAATACTTGAAGATTTTTTGAAGTGCATTTAATTTATTTAAACGACATCTCTATTTTTTTAAATAAAAGAAATGATTTGATTTGAATTTCATTCCTAACTTTACGGGGACATAAAAAGGTTGGTCGTGATTGGTCGCTCATACAATAAACCGACCAATCAGGAAGAGCTTTCGGACAGTTGACAGTTTGACGCCGGACAGATTGCAATTTAACGGTTTCACTTCGATAGATTACAATACAGCGAAAAATAATCCGTTAAATTGCAATCTCAAGTTACGGTTCACAATCTGTCGACAGTTTACAATCTCGCGAGATAGATTGTAATCTAACGGTTTTTACAATCTTACGGTGACATATATAAAGAGTTATACTGCTTGCCGCGCCTAATCGTTCGGTGATGAAAAGTGGTAGGGGGTATGAGGTTTTATAAAACTCCGCAAACACCGAAATGTAACCGAGAGTACGGCCACCTGTCTCCGGTGTTCAAGGCCTTGAAGATTTACCTCTACGAGTGAGTCATTGCCTATGATCCTCTCCGGCTATCCAGCAAGTCCAAAGAGTCTACCTGTTGTCTTTCTTCAGTTGAACAGATTCTTTGTTAAATTGACAGAGCGCTAGTCATTGGTGCAAGGAGCACAGAGACCAGCCACTACAAAATATGACGCGGACAGATCAGTAGATCAGGTCAAATTGATCACTCTCACTAAAATCTGAAGGAGAGTTGCATGGAAGTTCTATCAATACTTGAGCTTGACAGTGCCGGTTCTAGCATTACTGGCGCCCTGGACGAATTTCCGCTAGGGCCCCTGTAAAAGCGTATACCAATCCATCGATTTAGGGGAATACATCTGGGTACCTCAGGGTAGCTTTCTAGCGCCCGTTCAAGTCCCAGTGCCCCGGGCTGTTGCCCAACCGCGCGCCACCCTAACGCCGGCCCTGAGCTTGAGCTAGACTTCCTTAATGATATTAGCTTGGCTCTGCATTCATAGCTAAAACAACACTGATCTCATTGGAGCGTAAAGACACTAGTTATTCATGATCGTACTTTCCAAGAACATTTAAAGACTTCTGACTAAGATCAAGTTGCAAGGATAAAACAGTAGTAGTAGAAAAATTTAGCAGAGTTAGTCAACCTTTTAAGTAACAGTTTTATTATTTACATTATGTTTTTATAGTGTGACTAGCAAACTACATACGTGCTAGACAATCAAACCATTCTGGTCTCAAACTTAGGCTATAATACTGAATAACAGATACTGGGGTTGAGATCAATCAATCAGTCAATCAAATGTTTGTTTATTCAAGTAGGTTACATATTATAACACTTTCGAATCGTAATTAAATATAATGCAAAGTGATTCTACTTTCGGTTCGGAAGCTATATCCACCGAGAAGACACCGATAAGAAACTCCAGTACACCCAAAGAGAAAAAATAGTTTTCTAAATTTACCTAACCAAAGGCTTTCTTGCTACGGATGGTCCACCGATCATGCTTTTTACCCTGGAAAATCTTGACCAAAGTCGCGGGCAACACCTAGTAATAGACAGGTTCTCAATACGGAGAGAGGTAGGGTATAGCGATTTATCGCTCGAACTGGAGCAGCCTGACTGCTCTATATTTCAGAAGACCGCAGACAAATTACATTCACTTCGGTGTTGTGTTCCTACATGTGAGTAAGGTTTCCAGAGCTCTTGGGGGGTGCTTAATATCAGAGGTCAAGCCTTCAAGGTAAGAGCGATAAGTCCAATAACAGCTTTATTATGCTGTCCTTGTCGTCCTTAAGCTAGGACCTTATTACCACTTAACATCAGGTAAGATGGAGTCAGTCTTTAAGTACAATATAAGAAGCAAGTTGCCAATGTCTGACGTATTATAAGTGTTGTAACGGTCGGGCGACTGGCGCACATGCGTGCAGTTGGCGGCGCCTGCGCAGACGCCGCCTGTCCGGCACCCGTGCTGACACGTGCGTGACACATTCATGACACATCCTTCGTGAAACAATACACTTCCAGCTCTGATACTCACAAGACGCCTGCATTGGACTCGTGTGCGAAAACTTTCTTTCGTATTTGACAAACAACCTAAGCTTAAACATTTCTCATTTAAAATAAGATAACGGATCAAAATGCGACACCATTTTTATTTAGTAGTTAATACGAACTATTTACTGCCCGACGTTTCGGTTAGATTGCACCAACTGTAAGACAACACCAAGAGCAGTCAACTCGTGACCACGGTTGGTGCCTTTTTTTTTTTACGGGGGGAAATGCTTAATGCACCGTACCGCCACCCCGAGGGAGGGTGACGGCGTGTGTGGGACTCCCACTTTCCTACCATCCTCGGACTACCCACTAAAACCCCCCGGTTGGACCCTCATCGCCTACGTGGCGGCGCTATCGGAAATCGGCTCAGCCTTTACTTCCACAGCGCCGCCGGCGGAAAAGTCGCTTACGCGGCTCCGTCTGCTCCCCCCACGGTGTTCGGGGGGAGACTGGGGATGGCCGGTCCAACGGAACCATCCCCACCTCGCAGTGGAGACCGGTGCAATGCCGACTGAGGTGCCCTCACACCATCAGCCGGCCGGTCCCCACGCGGTAACTGGGCGCGGTCATATTGGCGCCGCGCCCTCAGCCGCCTTCTTCGGCGGCAGGCGGGAGCGGATGGATCGTCCTCCCGCTCCCGCTCTGCTATGCTCGGGAGTGAGACGGCATGGGGTGGGATGGCCTCCTTTTGCGACATGACGTCTTCGCAGAAGAAGGCCATCCCATCCCATGCCGTCTCACTCCCGAGCATAGCCTCGACTATGCTGGGGAGTGAGAGATTCGGCCCCAGCGATGCGCGCAAAGCCGCGCGCTGCACGTCAAATGTGGGGCACACCTGTAGCGTGTGCCCCGCCGTATCCTCCGCCGCGCCGCAACTCTGGCACGACGGAGTCTGCTCCCGACCTATACGGTGCAGGTACTGCCCAAAACAGCCGTGGCCGGACAGCACCTGCACCAGCCGGAATGAAAGGAAGCCCGACTTGCGCTCGAGCCAGCGAGTTCCACGGTTGGTGCCTAACCTAACCTAACCGAAACTTCGGGCAGTAACCAATGTCAGCAAAACAATATCTGCTAGACATTTTGTTTGTCTAAAAATTTCAAACACTTATCCTAATCTCTCATAGCAGAGAATTTCCTAGTTTGAGGGGTAAGGAAACACACTTGAAGAATAACCTCCTCCTTTTTTTGAAGTCGGTTAAAAATAAATAAATGTGGATTAGACGCATGATACTTGGCGCTCAAAACAAGGTCACCACTATATTAATTACTTTTTTCTAAGTTGCTATCAGTGAGATCAGTCTAAATTGCTGTTAAAAGCCCAGTCACGTCATCTGCTAATTGAGGAACTATCGACCGATGTTAAATGCTTCTCAAAATTACTGATAAAATAACCATTAAAGCTGGCGTTGCTGGTAAACTTTGTATTCGTAGTTAAGACATTAGTCTTAACTGCTATTAAGCAGTAATTATGGGTCATCGATAAATATTTCACACGTTAACTCATAAACAGGCAATGGGAAAATATTTACCACCTCAAATTGAACCTTATTACCAGGATAATTGATGACATACCGGCGAAAACCAATAAATAATTTCGAAACTCATAGTCTGGTTAAGCGTTAAGGGAATAGAGGAGACTGAGTCCGTTTCTTTTATTATTAAAGACTTAGGTACCATGACCCAAACTATGTAAAAAGCTTAACTATTAGAGCAGACTTATATTTATAGAAGATCGCCATTTGTTGGCCACTGGAGGAGAGAAGGGTCTTTAGTCTTCGTCACACGTATATTTTCTTCTACTAGATCTTTGGATCCATAGAGTAGCCTATGACCAAGAGGGGACCACTCTTCCAGTGAGGCGCGTAGACTCTGGGACCACGTACATATATGACTTTACTAGCAGCCCGCCGCGGCTGCGCTCGCGAACTATCCTCGTTTTCTCCACATGTTCCTCTCATTCTTCGCCCCTATTGGTCACAGCGTTATGTTATGTAGCTTAAAACCGTCCTTGATAAATGGAATATCGAACTCAAAAATTATTTCTCAAATTGAACCATTAGTTCCTGGGATTAGCGCGTTCAAACAAACAAATTAAACTGCTTATATTATAACTAGCTGTGCCCGCGACTTCGTTCGCGTGGACTACATCCTTTCCTGGTCGGTTTTACCCCTTTCTCCCCTAATATTCGAAACAAAAAGTAGTCTATATTATAATCCAAGTTTCGAGCTATATTTGTGCCAAATTTCATATCTCTAACTTCAAAAATAAAAAAAAATCCATATAAACTTTCAAAGGTGGTATTACCCCCATCCCCCCCTTATTTTCTAATAAAAAATAGCCTATGTCCGTTCTTGAAATTCAACGTATACCTATACCAAATTTCATAAAAATCCGTTCAGCCGTTTAGACGTGAAAGAGTAACAGACGTACAGACAGACAGACAGAGTTACTTTCGCATTTATAATATTAGTATGGATATTAGTATAGTAGGTGTGGTGTATGTAGTTAGATTTTTCTTCCTTTTTGCAAAAAGGATGGGGGGTCTTGGCGTATAGTACATTTGGTCGCTGATACACAGGAAGAGATATGAAATAGTAGAAAAGAAGAATAATTTGAACAAGGAAGCATTTCTTCTGTGCTTATTAATTTTATTATTTACGAAGTTAACAAAAAATGGCTTTTATTGCTCAATGTTAAATCAGTTACACGGATAAACTCCAACTGTCGAAGGTCTTCATTTAGTTTGTTCACCAGTTTGCATTGTTGCACTTATTTTATTAAATTCAACTTCCTAATAATTCCTCCCTTTATTGCCTACGAAATTAAGATCATTATTGCATACTTGTAAACATGAAGGTCCTCTAATTTATCGGTTATTTTTATTATGCCGACTTTAATAAACGCGTTCCTGATAAGGTTTGTTAGATAACATGTCATAAACTTTCTCCTGACGGCTAAAGGACATGATTGATAAATGAAACGGCCTTTGAATCATGTTTGTTTGTCTGTCTAGCCTGCTGTTATCAGGGACTCATAAAATTGTTCATATGTTGTGTTTCAAGTAATGATTTTGATGACGTTAAGCGTCGTTTAGGTCTTCTGAATAAACATACATAACCAAGTGTGATTTAGACTCGCACAAGAAGGGTTCCGTTCGCAAAGTCACGTTTGTTGTATGGAAACTGTTAAATTAAAACAATTTTATTCAAATTTTTAGTATTTCTTGTGATGGTGACAGACAAACGAACGGCGGAGTCTTAGTAATGGGGTCCCGTATTATCCTGATAATAATTTTAAAGATTATTTTTTGTACTAATGCGTCAGTTGGACATTCAACTAGTATTCACATAATGTGACAAGGTACTGAGTTATTTACGAACTAAAATAATCGACATGATAACAATAAGTGGATAACACATACACATCAATGAGTCAATTAAACGCGCTGAGCACATTTCTCCTTAGCTGGCTTAGAGACACGTTTGACCCAAAATCGAAAATGTTACAGAGCCAATCTAAACATTGACATTCGGAAGACCTAAATAAAAAAGATACATTTACAATGATGCGTTCTTAATAAACAATCAGGCCTAGCAAAACGTCAAATTTGTCGCATGAGACGACAAAAGTTTTGATACTGTTGATTGGATAATAGCACACCGCACTCGTTTTTTCAGCCAATTAGCAAATGACGCACCGACTAAAATCGATTTTGACGTTTGTTAAGAGCGCGATAAAATTTAGTCGCGTCGCGCAATGTAGGCCTGAATATCTATGTTTGGTTTTTCGTGTAATATTGTATATTGTATTGTATAATATGTCTACTAATATTGTAAAGTGTTTTACGAAAGTTTATAATCCTACTAATATTATAAATGTCAAAGTTTATAAGAATGTTTTTATGTCGGAATGTTTCTGTGATGTTTTATAGTCTTTCATGTAAAAATATTACCATCGGGTCAGTCGGAAAGAAATATGTTTAGTAGCAAAAAATTTAATTGCTTAAATATTCATATATTAAACTTTAAATTGTGCTATGTTATGTTAAATGAATTTTTAATATTTATATAGGTATTTACTATACCAAATGTTGTGCTTGCAGATTTGTCAAACCATCTCATAATGTACCTACATATAATATCTATGACACATATACATAGGTACATCTAGACAGACAATCTCAACGAACAATCGGCCATATGTCTCAGGTTACACATAGCACGTGGTCTAATATTCACGCATCCATGTCAAGGTTATCCGCAAGTAATGTATGGCGTAGCCTGCTAACTATATTATCATTGACTTGACAACCGTGATGTCATATTCTGTCAACTGTGCGGGCATCGCAAATCAGATGCGTTTATGAGGAACCTAGTACACATTTTATACTCATTTATGGTGCTTTATAAGGAAGAAGCTGATAACTGGTCATTAAAAGTTGATAGCATACGGTATAAACATTCGAGAAAGGTGATGGTAAAAGGCCGGTCATGCTTCAGAGACTCTTTCCTTTTTGAGGGGGAAATGCCTACCGTACCTTCACTATCCGCAGGAAATAGAGAGTTATGTGTCGGGCACGCACTGACTAAAAACCCCCTTGGTGACCAACGCTGCGCAATTGTGGGGGAGACGGGAACCCTTGAGGACTCTACACAGGCTGCCCTACAGCGCCTACCGCTAAACGAGCTACCTCGCATTATGCGCGACGCGCGACTGGAGCGTGCCAAGCCACCTAAACGCCCCATCCCCTCAGGACCGAGGTAACGGACGCCAGGCTTACCACCCCAGCTACCCCTCTTCGAGAAGAGAGGAGGAAAGCTACTCGGTCGGGCAATAGCTAGTACATACGATATGCGAAAAGACTATTCCCCGGACTAATGTATACTTTTTTACAAAATGGAACACCAGTTTGATAAAATTTGTTTTTGTATTAGAAAAGCAAGTACCCTATATATTACATTTAGTCCCTTGAAATGTTACATGAGCTTTGCATTTTTAGAGGACGCAATTTTATTTTTGGGACATGTGGGGGGTCTTTAACCTCAAGTTTGTGGGGTCAACACCCTGGTCTTCTGGCCGCCATTTTAGATAAAGAGGTGCAAACACCCTTTACGCGATATCTCGGAAACTATGAATTTTACAAAAAAAATGTAAAGACAATCATTTGTAGCAAATGGTTTTGCCTACAAAAAGATTTATTTAAATTTTTGCCCTTAATTTAAAATTAAAGAAGTTCTAAGCATTAATTAGAAAAAAAAATTCTCACTTTTTTTGTCAGTTACTTTCTTTATACATTTTACAAAAAAATAACTTACACTATCTTGTAGATCATATTTTAAGGAAATTTATCACTATATATTTTTTAATTTTAGTCAATTATAACGCTCAAAATTAAAATTGCGTCCTCTAAAAAATGCAATATTCGGTCCTTAAATTGTAACATTTCACTGGACTAATTCCAAACACAGCAATTGTAGTTCTTCAATCTGATGATTTTATGTTTTTATAAAGTTAACATAAAAATGGCGTTATTAATCTTACATTCTATTCTAAATAGATTTCGTTTAACCAGTTTAGTTACACTTTCATCATCAATCACCTTTACTTTGTATCCCAGTGAATGTGGCAATACTACTTCGCGCAATTATTATGTAAATTGATTGTTTTCTCCGAGGAAGTCGTAGATATTATTAACCCGCCCACAAGTTATCTTTGCCGCTTATGGCTGGTACGGTAGTCAAAGAGCACGCAGTAATAAACAGAACACTAGCAATATATGTGTCGTCCAACAGTTAAATTACAAAAAAAAATATGACATATACAAAAGTATCCTTCATGTAAATGAAACAAAAATTTACAAACAAACATTGGGTTAATATTTAACGCAAATTTAATTCTTCGCACAGTTTTTGACGAAATAGTGATGTCAGCCCAACCAATTCACTGAACTTTGATGCACTATATCATCATCAATTTTTATTTGTTTTATTGAACCAAACAAAAAAACATTTAATTTATTTCAAAACTTGATTGCACAAAAAAGTACAACAGGTTTTCATCGGGTATTAAAAAGTGGTGATACAATTTAAATATTAGGATAGTACAAAATGTTTGATTGTTATAAACAATATGAGCGTGTAAATATAATAATAGAAAAAGAGGATAAGACAAAAACTATAAAAACATTTCAAACATGTATTATTTCAAGTTTGACTGTTAAAATGATACCTACTGTTGTTTCTGCTTTTTGTATCACAGTGATTTCGTTACTTACTACAGAGTCTGTGCAATGTTTGTCGTGTGGTCAAATATTTATTTATTTTAACTAAATACAGTTTCCTCTTATATTTGCCGCATAACGTATTAAGGTCCAAAATCTATCGTCGCCTCTTGTACTATTGGTTCGGTCTTCGATAATACGGCACCGTTGGTGGTAAATTGACAATTCTGTCATAGCGGTTGCAGTTGCAACTGCAGGCTTATGTAATGCCGCTGGATGGCTGTAAATATCTACAATTTCATACAATTCGCCAAGGGTTCGTTCATATTTTTATTGTATGCTTTTGTAAACAAGTTTATTAAGAAACTTTTAGATTTTTTTTGTTGTTTTTAACCTCCAAAGCAAACACGATGGGGTGTCCTAGATTTACCAACGTTTAGTAATAATATTACTTACTAACTATACATACAATAATACTAGTAGTGTAATGTTACCAACAATTACATTACAACTTTTTAAGTTTTCGAGTAGGCAATTTATTAATTAATTAAAAGAATATAAAACTAAATGAAAGCACTATATCTACTACATAGTGTTAACTGCACGAAACCTCCTTGAGGATTGTACCGAGTGGGTCAAAGTTAAATTCAAGAATGTCACTATCCCTACTAATATTATAAATGCGAAAGTAACTCTGTCTGTCTGTCTGTGTGTCTGTTACGCTTTCCTGCTTAAACCTCTCAACCGATTTTGATGAAATTTGGCATAGGTATACGTTGAATCTCAAGAACGGACATAGGCTACTTTTTATTTAGAAAATAAGGGGGGGAGGGGGGTAATACCACCTTTGGAAGTTTATATGGAAAAATGTTTATTTTTGAAGTTAGAGATATGAAATTTGGCTCAAATATAGCTCGAAACTTGGATTAAAATATAAACTACTTTTTGTTTCGAATATTAGGGGAGAAAGGGGTAAAACTGACCATAAAAGGATGTAGTCCACGCGAACGAAGTCGCGGGCACAGCTAGTAGTTATTTATAAGTTTGCAGAGTCGGGGAATTGGAGAGTTCGATCCTAAAGCTGTCCTATGTATGTATATGGCATTGTATCTCCCAAACAAATGGACCTATTTCGATTTTGTTTGAAAGATGTACTAGTCGTTACACTTCGTTATAAATGTTGACAGCTTCATTGCTTTATATAGAGACTATTCATAAGTATTACTAATGTAATCTATGTGAATAAAAAAATATTGACTTTGACAAATATTAAATTCAACATGCGCTATTTTGTAGATTTTGAACAAAACAATTGTGATACAGTCAATAATTATCAAATTGTTCCTAATATTTTTATCGCTTTAACCGCCATTTCTGAAATGTACTCCACCATTTCATTTAATTAGTCTAGACGTGCTGGCTCTATTGTCGGAATTAACACCATCAAACTAAATGACAAACAGTGAACACTAATATTTATGCTTACACTTATGTATCATATGTCTACAGTTCTTGTTGCTAAGGCCGTTACACTTCAATTGTCTTTTTAAGTAGCTGAAGATTGGAATAAACATTGGGAAGTGTGATTTTATTATTGCGTGTTGCTATGGACGTTATTAGCACCATTTTATCAATCGTAACTCGCCACTAGTCCATATAGAGCAGAGGTTCCTAAACTTTTTTTTTTAGACCACTTTGAACAGTTTGCTGGATCCAATGAATCCCTAGTTGCTACATGAATCCCATTTCCAAAATATAATAAAAAAGTAAACATTTGATATATCTGTCGAAATTTATGCAAGGGCTGAGTTTCAACTACAAATCAGTAGTTTTCGAAAAAAGATGAGAATTGGTTGCTTGACTAACTATTTAATTTATTGTATTATGAGTGGATATCCAAAGAAATAAAATTGATCAAGGTTAAGAAAGTGATAACCATGCATTTTGCTTATTATAAATCTACGTTGATTTACAGCATACAAAAAAGCAATCAAATGTGATAAATTATTACAAAACTTGGAAATATGAGTCCCAAAGGTTCTTAATTTTTTTTTACCTCATAGGCAAGTTCACCAACAAACCCGTATAAATTATCATGAACCCCAAGCTTACCAATTTGGAACCCTCATTATTTGTCAAGCCAACGTAGATCCCCGTCGAGTCTCCCGTGGACCTCTGGGGGTCTAAGACGAATTAATGCTTTAGAGGCATGTTCTGTAAAGTGTGTATCGCGTAAAGGATGTGACTCTGATAAATAAGAGTGTCGACGGGCAGGGCGGTAGTAATGCAACCTATTTCGGTTTTATTAAAAATAATTTGTAAAGTTGGAAAATAACTGTTACACTTTTGTTTTTTCGCCTTTGTTTTTTCTCACGCGCTCCGTAAACATACGTTTTAGTTTTTCTCTATTAATTATTTCATTTTATTTTGTGTTGACATTTATTATTTTAATACACCTTACATTTTAAGAACCACCCTTTCATTCATACAGTCCACAAAGAGTTACTTATAAACGTATCTTTCCTCCAAGAGCATCTTTTGGACACTTCCTAGTTAATGTTGGAAATAAAATAAATATTGTTTCGTTGATCCTGCGTATATTATAAACGTGACAGTTTGTAAGAATGTATCTATGTCTAGATGTCCGAATGTGTATTTGTTACTCTTTCTCACTTAAACTATTGAGTAGATTCGGATTAAATTTGGTGGTTAAAATAATAAATACTAGTATAACATATTGAATACTTTTTATCTCGAAATTACGCGTGCAACAGCTAGTTAATAAAAAGATGTTGATTAAAAAACTAATTTTAAATCTACATTCAAAATTGATTTACTTTTAACGCAAAAAGTTTGCGGACTACTGTCCTAGAGTTCTTTCTGCCAATTCGTGATAATTAAGTACTAGGTTTTCACTATATTACGCAATGTTCTAGTGTGTCCTTAAAAAAATAAATGTCAACTCCGCAGATAGTTCCGTCAAAGAGCAATGTTTATTGAATAGTATCATAAATAATGAAGAAGGCTGAAACGGAAGCTATAAATCTGACTCGCGTCGACTCGACCAGACCTTATCGGACTGACTTGAACTCTCGGACGAGGCTGCAATAGTGCACTTCCCCTATCTGAACTTGTGCGGCGAAGGCGATTGTATCTCATGAACGTAAATAGCATGATAATCTTTGTCACTGCATATAGACATACATTCTTAGAATTTTCTATAGTGCAACACACAGCAACTCAATTTTAAGAAATAAAAAAATTACATCTCTCCTTGCGATGTGCGCCGTGCGGTTCAAACCCACGACCATCATTTATCGTAGGTCTGTAAGATTATACAAAAATATGGGACACCTAAATTGACGTGACAACGTCTAATAACTCGATACTACGGATTACATGCACGAAAACGATGACGTCATTGTCCTGTTACGTTCATTGTCGCGTTCCGCAAGCAAAGGCGCGGCATGAACGAGACAGGCATGATCTGCTGCAGTCCGTATACTGACTTTACATACAACCAATTTTTTTGGCATTTTCCACCTAAACAAAAAATAACTATAATACCTACATTAAATTGATTGTTGCATGACGTCAATAGTGGGTACATTTTTTTACCCACTAGTGACGTAACAAGCCCCCAGTCCGCAACTTGACATCAATATAGCGATAAACATTGAGAGAGGTAGGGCATAGCGATTTATCGCTCGAACTGGAGCAGCCCGACTGGTGAAATACCTTCGCCTTACAGAAGATCGCAGCCAAATAACAATCACTTCTGTGTTGTTGTGTTCCTGCGTGTGAGTAAGGTTTCCAGAGCTCCTGGGGGGTGCTACATTAGTAGCAGGGGTCAAGCCTTCAAGGTAAGGGCGACAAGTCCAGTAACAGCTTTATGATGCTGTACTTGTCACCGTTAAGCTAGGAACTCATTACCACTTAACATCAGGTGGGATGAGGTCAATCTTGAAGTGCAATATAAAAAAAAAAAAACATATATGGACATGATTGTCTGTTCGCTTTTAGTTTTAAGTTATCTAGCTCTAAACATCGTTAAGATTAGGATAACTACTGAGTTTCTTGCCGGGTTCTTCTCGGTAGGATTAGGTTCCGAACCGGCTATAGCTTCAATTTTGGTTTGTGTTCATTCTGACGATGCATAAGTGTTACTTGTAACCTACATGAATAAATGAATTGACTGTGACATTATAATTCTTTTTTATTAATTTTGCAAATTAAAAAATATGGGTCTAACATTTTTTTTTTTATATAAATATTGGACAACATCACATACATTGCTCTGATTCTGTGATAAGTAGCTTAAGCACTTGTGTTACAGAAATATTATTTAACGATTTAAAAGCAATCTGGTATTTTAGACCCAGTCAGCTTCCCTATTCTTTAGAAATGTATAGACAACAAATTCGTTTACGTCATTCACGTGTTCAGACGTAAATGACGTAAACGAATTCCTTGAATAGAGAGATGTTGTATGACGTCAGCGGTTTGCGTCAGACGATGTATGCGCTTTCACCGTAAAAGGGCGGGTGCAGCGATGCATCTCTTTAAATGGGAGAGAAACTTAATAAGCCACTGATGGCCCGAGAAGAGATTGGTGGTGTTTATTGTTTTAAATAATTAACTTTACACGGTACCCGCGCATAAAAGTGTAGCCAGCAGCATTAGTTCGTATACACCTCAGTACAGTCGCCGTCAGATATATCGGAGCAGACAAAGTGACCAAATACTTCTGAACAGTTAAAATTTCAAAAAGCCAGCAGATGCAAATAACATCTGAACACTCATAACGTCAATATGTGTCACGCACGTCATGTGTCTCATTTAGCTACCTGTATAGATGAGTGATCAGATATTATTGGATAGTTGTGTGTATATAAATTAATGACAAGCATCTGCTCTGATATTATTGAAGTAATGAATGTTCAGATATTAATGGTAACTTGTGGTGTATGGAACTGTATGACATTTTAACTGTTCAAAAGTATTTGGTCACTTTGTCTGCTCCGATATATCTGACGGCGACTGTACATACCTTGTCATACCAAATCTCCGCGTCTGACAAGGTACAGAGTTCCTTTTGAGATTCCTGAGAGAATTTACGATGCTTTTGAAAAAAAATCACGTGTATGTGTCATTGGTTTCTCGTTTACGAGTCGATATTCCGGATTTCGTCATAGAACAATTAACATTCACAAACACAGCAATGCGTGTTCACGGCATTTGGCAGCTCAGTCAGAAGTCAAGAAAGCTGATCAGAGTCCAAGCCGCTCCAGTCTCTCTTAATTAATTCGTATACTATAATTAGGCTATAATAGAGCTAAGTCTAGACCGACCACGTGGTGCCGGTAATGTGCGAATTAGTTCCGTTTAAAACGTGATTACGGTCAATCACGTTTTTGTGTCAGCGGACTATGAGAGTTATTTATTGCCTTAAGATGCTACAAATAACTAAGCTGCTTATTTACTATTAAGGTCTATTTAAATAATCTTAAAAAGTGCGTACATACCTAAGTGCTGCATGATTGTCTATAATAGGACGGTTGATAAAATATTGATATTTCGATATACCTATCAAATTTTTTTTACACGATTTATCGATAGTTCGATGTTGAAATGTCGATATCGATGGTCTTTCTTTTTATAATTATATTTTCATACTTATTTTTAATTTAATTTAGGCACCGTATTTTATTTATGGAAATTTAGTGATTTGACATTCAATTAATTATTTTAGTTTTTAATTTATTTATTAAAAATGACAAAAAGGCAATGTTTTAAAATTCCACGTATAATTTTGACATATTTATACATGTGAACATTATTATTTTTGGTAAAAGGAATTATCATGAACCTATGTATGAATATTCTATTCTCGTGTGTAATTTTGTGCTATTTATGATTATTAATTTTGTTGTTATCCATACTCACATTTTTTACTGTTACCGCACCCATAAACGTACTATCTGCATGACCCAACGGTTGACTGGTAGAGAATGCTCCAAGCATTAAGTCCACCTTTTGTACTTTTTTTGTGCAATAAAGTTTTTAAATAAAATAAATTATCAAAACTTTCAAATGTTGGTTGGGTAATTTATTTTTCATAATACTGCACTATAGACTGTGTAATCGTTTTTGAGATGTGTTAATAATTTTAAATAAAGCCGTTTAATCAAAATGTCTATATTTATTTCGAACACACTTTTGTTAATGTTCACAGAATGTAAATCATACAATTCAAATGTTTATTAATCAATACTATTAATTCCTTTCATGAAGCATCTGGCATTTATTACAAACAATAAAGGTGCCAAGTGCACTAGTAGTATGGAATACGACATTTCAATGGCACGAGATTCATATTTTATGGTTGTTGTCTTGACATAATATATGTATATGCTATGTCAACACTTGCAGTTCAATATAAATTGATATTAGAGTACAGAACTGATAATGATACAGCTCACGATCCAGAGGTCGCAGGTTCGACTCCCGTGGGGTCAATTACTTCCAGTTTTGATGAAGCATTTTCAAATTGATTACCTAAAATGTCTGATGATAAAAATGAACCATGATGACAGAAGGACTCTAGATTTGTATTTTATAGTTGTTGTCTTCATATAATTTAAGTATATATGCTATTTTAACGTAGTTCGGTATAATGTGATGGTAGACCACAGCACTGATAAATAGTTAGCTCACGATCTACAGATCGTGGGTTTGACTCCCTGGGCTATTACTTCCAGTTTGCATAGAGTATTTTCAAATTGATTACCTAAAATGTTTAATGTGAAAAATTATCCATGATTTCGGAAGGGTATGTAAATAGTCGGTACTGCGCCTGACTTTTTCTCCAGTCGTGTCTGTCTGCCGTCTCATCCCATTATGAGAGTGAAGGTAGAGAGAGTACTCTTGTGTTTTACGCAGAAGTTCGTATATATTATATACCAAGTCCTTTGTAATTGATTGATCTCAGATAATATTGGCCCCTTAGCCGAAATCAGTCGCAACGACATTTTAATTCTTATTTTTACATACAGAAGGACTTTTGACACTTTGAACCTTGTGTCGCCCTTGCATAGGAACTAAAATTAAAAACGATATCAAGGATACTTTAATCTTATGTTCGGTAGTTTAGTTGACTGACAAATTAGGCTTTCTACGACGAAAATACGAAGTTTTGTACCTTGAAAACAATAAAAGTTTCCGAGAAATCAACAATACCTTAAATTTTTATGAAGTGAGTCTCAATGAGTATGAAGAAAAAACGTAAAAGTAATTGGATTTTCAAAAATCATAGGCACCATATGGAGCATCCATTTCTGAAAACGCAACAAATAATCGATGTTACTAGAAGTAGCGTAGTGTTATCCGAAAAATCTTGTGAATGTTATTTCAATGCCTAAAACTGAATCTCATATTTCGCAGCTCCACAACAGAAAACTATCAAAAGCTGAAAAAGCTTTCCCCTAAGTTACGCCAATTTCTCCGTCAATGTCAAGGCCTCAATCCCACGTTATCCGTAACTGAACACCTAGAACTGTTTGGAGGGCGGCTATTCATGAACCGTGGTGTACATTACAATTTTTGTATGTTGACGATTCGTCTGCTGCTATAGGAAATAGGCAATGTATAACTGCCATAATGTTCGCGTCTGCTCTTGTGCTCAGAGCTGTCGATGGTAACCAGATTTGCCCCACGCAGCTGCCAGTTATCAGCTTCGAATTATACTAACGAGCTGGGCACGGGTAGAAGTGATGAGGTATTAGCGGACTCTGATAAACAAACATTTTATAAATAATAATCGTTGTGACCGACTTCGTCCAAGGAGACCAATATTGAGATCAACCATTTGCGCAGGACTTGTTTTATAGTGCCCGAACTAAGAAGAGAGGTAGGGCATAGCAATTTATCGCTGGGACTGGAGCAGCCCGACTGGTGAAATACCTCCACCTTACAGTAGACCGCAGACAAATAACAATGACTACTGTGTTGTTGTGTTCCTGCGTGTGAGCAAGGTTTCCAGAGCTCCTGGGGAGTGCTACATTAGTAGCAGGGGTCAAGCCTTCAAGGTAAGGGCGACAAGTCCAGCAACAGATTTATTATGCTGTACTTGTCACCCTTAAGCTAGGACCTCATTACCACTTAACATCAGGTGGGATGAGGTCAATCTTGAAGTGCAATATAAAAAAACTGGTAGGTCCAAGTTGGTGAATTCAAATGTTTTGAAAACTCCTATTTTCCTGTGATTTCAAATCAACAATTTGCGTATGAAGCCAGTCCTTGTAAAATTAGGAGATTATCCTCTCATTTTACTAAAAATATAAACGCAATAGTTTATATGTCTAGATGTACGTTTGTTACTCTTTCACACAAGAACTTGATTGATTTGGATGAAATTTGGTAGAAAGAAAGATAGATGCTACAACAACAGATAGGATAGGTACTGTTGATCTCCTAAAAACGCAATGAAGTCGTTAACAACTGCAGTAATAGATACGTTCACAACACAAGCTAGTTATTTATTTATTTATTTAAAAACTTTATTGCACAAATAAGTGCAAAAGGTTGACTTAATGCTAACGGCATTCCTTACCAATCAACCCTTGGGTCACACAGTTAGTTACAAGTTCTTCTGCTTCCTTTTTATGAAACATTTTTTTTCTGCCTGAAGTAGGTTACATGTTACACTTTTGAATCGTCATTGAATATAATGCAAATTGATTCTACTGCCGAATCGGAAACTATATACCAAAAAGACACCGGTAAGAAACTCAGCAGATTAATTACAGTAGCAGGATCTAACTTGTAGCTCACTTTGGACCAAGCCATATTGTTTTGTTGTGATGAGTGAAGAAACATTAAATATTTATTTTTGAGAGGTAAACTGGACCAGACCAGTCACGTAAACAAATTTGCGGGCAACATCTAGTTTATCATAATAATCGTTTCCATAAGCAGCCGTCGCTTGTAACTTCCCTACGCGTGTACGCAGTGGGCGTATTATGCACAACACTAACTAACGCATAACTCCATTGCTGATAACTGAAGGAACACAATTATTGATAAATCGAATACCCCTACATGGAAGGACATCACGTGCACTAATCTATTTATATACTAGCTGTGCCCGCGACTTCGTTCGCGTAGATTACATCCTTTCATGGTCGGTTTTACTCCTTTCTCCCCTAATATTCGAAAAAAAAAATTAGTCTTTATTTTAATCCAAGTTTCGAGCTATATTTGTGCCAAATTTCATATCTCTAACTTCAAAAATAAACATTTTTCCATATAAACTTTCAAAGTTGGTATTACCCCCCTCCCCCCCCCCTTATTTTCTAATAAAAGGTAGCCTATGTCCGTTCTTGAGATTCAACGTATACCTATACAAAATTTCATCAAAATCGGTTGAGAGGTTTAAGCAGGAAAGCGTAACAGACAGACAGACAGACAGACAGACAGACAGACAGACAGACAGACAGACAGACAGACAGACAGAAAGACAGACAGACAGAGTTACTTTCGCATTTATAATATTAGTAGGGATATATAAAAGAAAGTCGTGTTGGTTACACTATTTATAACTCAAGAACGGCTAAACTGATTTCGCTGAAAATTGGTCGGGACGTAGCTTAGAACCAGGAAAAGAACATGGATACTTTTATCATGTTCCCGTGAGACGTGAAATAAACCGTGGTATAACAAAACGCAACTGACAGTTAAACGTAATTTTTTTTATTTATTTGAAAAACTTTATTGCACAAATAAGTACAACAGGTGGACTTAATGCTAGGGGCATTCTCTACCAGTCAATCCTTGGGTCATGCAGATAGTTTGTATATGGTAATGTAGTGTATGGTTAGATGCTTCACTAAAGAGTGGATGGAACCCATTAAAACATGTGGCCAATAGAGAATCATTAAAAACTTGCTTTTTTAATTTACCTTACTTATCCGAATAAAAGATTGACTTTAATAAAATTCTAAGTCTGCTCATTTATTCCATCTAAGTCAGAACAAAGTTCGCCGGGACCGCTAATTTGTATGTACTAAAACTAGCGACTCGCCTCGGCTTCGTACGGATGCTATGTAAATACTTATAAATGTTAGCTTTTTAATTGTATGTTGCAAATAAAAACCTTCCTCTTGAATGACACTAAATAAACAAAACCGCATCAATATCCGTTTCCGGCAATTCAGCTCATCCTTACCTTCCAAAACACCGCCGGCGGAATAGCCGCTCACGCGGCTCCGTCTACTCCCCCCACAGTGTTCGGGGGGAGACTGGGTATGGCCGGTCCAACGGAACCATCCCCACCTCGCAGTGGTGACCGGTGCAATGCCAGCTGAGGTGCCCTCACACCATCAGCCGGCCGGTCCCCACGCGGTAGCTGGGCGCGGTCGTACTGTGGCCGCTGAGCCGCCTTCTTCTGCGGCAGGCAGGAGCGTAAGGATCGACTTCCCAGCGAAGACGTCATGTCGCAGAAGGAGGCTACCCCACTCCATGCCATCTCACTCCCGAGCATAGTAGAGATTTGGTCCCACTTGCGCAGCCATCACGACCTTTACGTATTGCGCGTGCTGCTCTTCCAACTACATCATCATTTTTTTTTGTTACTTAATATCTTCAAAACACGATTTACTTTTTTGTTTAGTATTGGCGTGCTAACTGCGATTTACCTGAATAAACTATTTGACTACGAGTAAAAGAACGTGTGAGATCGTGAACTAGATATTAATTAGTTCGTTTCCCAAAGTGCCTTTGAAGGTTATTGTCGCGTCTGCTACTACAATAAGCACCTCTTTACGTTCGTTGTTACGATATTTGTTTTGAGGCGAACACATATAAATACAATTATATCTATACATACTAACATTATAAATGCGAAAGTAACTTTGTCTGTTTGTCTGTCTGGCTTCCACGCCAAAACCACTGAACTGTTTTTTATGAAATTCGGTATAGGTATTCGTTGAACCTCTAGAAAGGACATAGGCTACTTTTTGTTTTAAAAATAAGGGGGATGGGGGTACTACCGCTTTTATGAAAGTTATGAAATTTGGCACAAATATAGCTCGAAACTTGGATTAAAATATGGACTACTTTTTTCTTCCGAATATTTGGGGAGATAGGGGTAAATCCATGCGAACGAAATCGCGGGCTCATAAAAATAAGGTCAAATTCAAAAACCATCTTTTTATATGGCTTAAAAATAATGAATACTCATTTAACGTGGCAAAAAATTTAGATCACTGTTATTAAGAGAACACATTTATAATCATCCAAGCTAAGCTCATTGACCCCATTCTCAATTACTCATATGACCCCAATTCATGCAGTACCTATTATTCACAAACCAAATAAGAAATTCTATCATAGCAAAATCGGTTGACATTATTTCGAATTAGAACCTTGATATTGTAACGTTTTCACGTCATGCGTATCTATACTGATACTAGCGACCGCCCGCGACTTATAAGGACTATAAGGTTTTCTGATCTTCGTCTTCGTACGAAATTGTGATCTCTCTTAGTCCGTACAGAATTTAAAATCCCAACGTCATTGAGCCACACAAAACTAAAAATGTCAGTTACGACTGTTCAGCTATAAATTAACCAATGAGACGCTCGTATTCGTATTTCGAACGCTGTTGCCGTTGGTATTAACTGACGTCATACGATTGGGGGCTTGGCTCCGGGTATTTTTAACTCATCGAATGCTGCGGTAGTAAAAAAAGAATAGATTTGATGACAAAAATGTTTAGTATGACGTTGATTGTAAATGTCGCCATTATTATTCGTTGCACTACTTTTTTTGTTTCTATTTTAATACGAACTAAGCTTGTTATACCTGGTTCCAATATTTGAAAAAGATCCGTATATTTATACGAGGCGTAAGCTAAAATTGACCGACGGAGGACTGATGACAGCTGATATGACCTCCACCTCCGTAGCCGAGAGGTTAGCGTGCCGGACTTAGGCGTCGCGCCATCTCTGAGTTCTCTGGGTTCGATCCCCGGTCGGGTCAATATAGGAAACGAACTTTTCTATATTGTCTCGGGTCTGGGTGTTGTGGTACCGTCGTTGTTTCTGATTTCTGTAACACAAGTGCTTAAGCTACTTACCACAGAATCAGAGCAATGTATGTGATGTTGTCCAATATTTATTTATTTATTTATTTAGGGGAAGACGGGGCAAGACGGGGTTGTGGGTAAGACGGGGTACCGGCCGAAACTCGCAGTTCAAACTGACCAATCACATTCGTTTATCCATTGTATGACGCGCCGCCGTGATGCTTGTCAGTCCCGCGAAGGCTAATTGTTCAGAAGTGCACATTGTCCGAAAAAAATATTAAAAAGTGTTTTTATGCAAACCTCTTGTCATATTTTCTACTACTTTGATACGTGACTGTGATGTGTTTTATGACGTTACCTGGTGAGGTGCTATGATGAATGACGCTAAAGCAAACCTCTTTTAAGGTAAACTTAACGTTACCTTATCATTGTTGGCTGTTTTAATTTTTTGATCGGTTTTTTAGAAAATGGCCTTGCGGGCAAGATGGGGTAACGAATACCCCATCTTACCCCTAAAAAGAATAACCTTGTTTTGAGTTGTTAATCTTGTTTGTTTTACAATAAAATTGATTTGTTTGTTTTGTTATCAGCTTATGCTTTATACTTTGCCTTTTTAAAATGGTTCGTGAGTACAAACACAAGACCTATAGAGGGCCGTGGTCCGAAGAATCCATGCTGAAAGCAATTCAAGCGGTTTGGGATAGAAAAATGGGTTATTATAAAGCAGCAAAACAATGTTGCCCCTTCTTTGACTACCGAGATCCAGTTAAATGACGGTCAAGCTGCCACAAACCATGAAGTCCTTTAAGGTACAAGCACTACCACTACTGCTCAAACTTCAGGCACAGTAGCTGCAGAAACATTCCACCCTCCAACCCAGCATTATGCTGCGACTTTTAGTAGAGTCGTTGCTGTTGACTCTTTACTAGGATGTTCCCACTGGAATCCTAGGGTATCTGCATCGAATCAAACTAAAGAACAAAATCAGAAAACCCTGTTAGTCAGGAATCAGAAACACCACAACCAGCTAATATGCCCACATGCGATAAAAGCGACAGTAGCTTTGCTTTGCGTGTTCCTAAAAAGCGTGGCAAAACAGCAATAGTCACGTCGTCTCCCTGCAAACAAGAATTAGAAGCCATCGCCCAGAAAAAAGAGATGCTGAACAGAAAAACCTAGAGAAAAAAGAAATAAAGTAGAGAGAAAGATGCACTGAGAAAACAGAAAGACACTATTAAAAAAGCTCATTATAAAAAATCTAATAAGAATGGCCAATCAGTGAAAACTGCTAAACGTCGAAAACTTTCATCACCTGGCAATGAGAGCGACGGAGAGGAAGACACGCCATGCATGTATTGCCAGAACGTATATTCAGTTTCCATTGAAGGCTGAATTTCATGCTTATCTTGCGGCAAATGGGCTCATAACAGCTGCGCAGGTATCGATGATGATTACGACGAGGCAACGCACGTCTGCGAGTTTTGCCAGGAAAAATAAGCATCCTTTTTGTATGAAGATTTTCATTACCCCGTCTTACCTCAGGGGGGTACCCCATCTTACCAGCACTATGGGGTAAGACGGGGCAAAACACATCTTTTATATTTTTATTTTTTTCTATGAAAATTGTGATCCAAAGTTGTCTAGCTAGTCAGATATAAGAAGAAGAATAATTAGTCTTTGAGATTAAAATAAATATGATTGTTTAACTATGTATTTTATTGCACTTTTGACCTTAAAAGCTTAAGTACCCCGTCTTGCCCCCTCTTCCCCTATATGGAAAGTAAATTTGTAATTAGAATTAACGACTCGTAGTAAAACGGTTAGTCATTATTGACACATTATGAATCTTAAAATGTGAGAATTGATACAACTTTACAATAGAATGCTTGACGATAGATGTTCGTTGCTCTTAATGCTAAGTTATATCATGAACTTCGATAAAGAAGACAATTTGCCATTTAAGGTTGTTTATGACGGTCTTCGTAGTCGACAGGCGGTCTGGACTTCGCGTCACGCCATCTCTGAGTTACAGGGTTTGATTCCTGCGGTCCAAATGGAATACGAATTTGGTTATATTGTCTGGGGCCTGGGTGTTGTGGTGCTGTCGTTGATTCTGATTTCTTTAACTCAAGTTCTTTAGCTACTTAGTACAGAACCAGCAATGTAGGTAATGTCTATGTATCTATTTGTTCTATGTATTTATGGTTAGGGCTAGTTTAATACGACAAAGTACTAACGTGCGCGGATACTTATTATGACGACCGTACAAAGTCTTAACACATTGACCGCGTCGCAATTCTATGAGGTCAACCTAACTTTTGTAGAAAGAACAAAGAACAGCTGAATGTTCTAGAAAGTCCCAGTAAACAAAATATTGTCAATAAATCGGTTTTAGAAGCATAAAGTTCGTCACAGTTCATGAGTTCAAAAGTCAAGCAGACTGAAGGAGAAATAACAAACATTACTATTAAGCACTTCCTTTGTTGAAAAAATAAAATAAATTACTGAGTTTTTTGCTGGTATCTTCTTGGTACTAAAAGGTCCTATCGTTACCTAACCGTTAGTAGTTTTGCATTTGATGTGTATAGATACAACTTACTTAAATAAATTAAAATCATGCGGATTTTCTTCAGCACTGATTCAAGAAGGGTTCGTTTTTAAAAATTATGGAGTATATTGTAATATGGTAGATGAATAAAAATGTATGTTTTATCCAAAAGTTAGCCAAATAATATAAAATACGCATTGATTATTTTATTATGTAAACAAAAATTTACTAAGATAGGGCTAAGGTATTGCGTTACAATTTAGCTCGACGTTGCTTTATCGCAAAGTGTTAACGAAGTAACACACCCCGTCATTGAACTTTGCAAAATACATTTCATTGTACATTGAAAAACTGATTGTGTACAATTTATATATATTTTTAATTATTTTATTTATAGTTTTCTTAATATATATGGTACTATGTATACTAAAAAAAAGTATATACATTTGCCCGTAATAAATATTTTAAATTTATCTATTTTAAATTAGTACTGATGGGCTAAATAGAATCAGATTTTTAACCGAGTCGTTAATTCTGATGCATTGATTAAGCTTGCAAATTGTGCGCCATTTTATATTATTTACATTAAACATTTTTCGCCGATGGAATCTTGCCAGAAGATAGCCCTTATAACCTTGACTAAACTAGTGCTAGCGATTCATAATGGCGCCTTGTAAATCATCATTGTTAATTAGGAAGAGGCGCTATGAATGTCTTCACCGGTTCCAATATTTTACGATACGTAATGTGTCTGAAATTACTATCCGTTTTTCTCCAACCGACTACGAGTCGTTAATACCGTTCGATAGTTCGCTTTCCATATCAGCTGTCATCAGTCGTTGTTAGCTTACGCCTCGTATAATTAATAACTATTGGTAACTAGAACGGATCGTTTTTACAAATATTGAAACCGAGCCGAATTAAGTCGATAAATCTGTAAATAGTATCGATAGCTCAGAACCAGGCAATACCACCGCATGAAACATATCCTATCGATTGTTTTAAATAAAGAAAAATAAAAATAAAACTTACTGGTAATTTTACCTGATTCCGAGTAGGTTTAGTTCCTGATATTATCGATAGAACCGTCTTTTTTAGATGAAAAGTATCGATATTAAATTATCTATAGTAAGGCAAGGCTACTTAATTGTCATTCACACTCAAAATTGTTTTAAACTCTGACCCAAGCTTTAGTATACAGAACAAAAGAAGTATCGACTATCGTCTGTACGTCATACTTAACTATTGGATTAGCTTAAAGAAGACACTTAAATGCTTGCGAGCGTTCAAAAAAACACACTAGCGCCGTTAATAATAAAAAAAACATCTAGTTACTGAAGATAATAAAGGAAATAATGTCCTATAAGGTGTTTTAATGGATACTAAATACAAATCAAGAGAGCAAAACATTTGACTTTTACATTAGTTCTAAGTAAAGTATACTTAAGTAAAAAACGAGTATAATTAAGTACCTAAGTACCGCTTAGGTAATTAATTTTGTAAGTATGTATGTAAGTAGCATAGCATAAATATTTCGTGAACATTCATAATTCTTACAAAAATTGTTTAAATTTATTTAAAATGTTCACCGTTCGTTTATTTTTAAAACAGCATCCGAAATGCGTGCAACATAAAAAAAAAAGTTACCGGCTTAACCTAAGTTTGGATACTGTTGATTGGTTAATAGCACGCCGTACTCGTATTTTTTGCCAAACAGCAGCTGACGCACTAACTTCAATCGATTTTGAAGTTTGTTAAAAGAGCGCGATAAAATTTAGTCGCGTAGCGCATGCTTCCCCTGATAGTCATACAAAAATCAGTATGACATTTTTAAACTTTCAAAACTGATATATAACTACATTATTTGTTCATTTTTTACTACCTGTAAAGAATATGCAGTGAGAAATATGTTTTTATTGCGTTACACACTATCGTCATTTACTATTTTCTCTACCTTAAGTTTGTCTAGAAGAGATCGATTCCTATCCTATTCCTCATCGAGCAATAACCGCCTAAATTGTACTATAATTAGTCTGTTAAACCAATTTCTGTAAGGTTTTTGTGCAATAAAATATATCTATCTACAAACTTTGAATTTTTCACTTAGCGGCGCTAGTGTGCAACGATAACGCACATGAAAGTGTAACCACCTACTTGAAACTTATATAACTAAGTGCTCCGTGACGCATGTGTCTGTTAGCAAAAATTTACATGATTATTTTAAGGCCATAACACAACAATTTTTTTTTTACTCAAAAGAAAAAGAGCGGCCATTTCTTTTTGTTCTTTTATTTTAGACAAAAAGTCATAGTGCAAGGTTAATAAGTTTTGAAGGAAAACTACATTACTTTCTTCTTCTTTTTTCTAGTAACTTCACCGAAATGAAATGATTATTTGAATATTTTCAACGTTTATTTAGAATACGAATAACAAACACCAAATCACGGTAAACACTTGTTCAAAATCAGTTCATATGCTTATATTTACTTATTAAAATCTTATCCCTACTAATATTATAAATGCGGAAGTAACTCTGTCTGTCTGTCTGTCTGTCTGTCTACACAGAAAGGAAAGCGTAACAGACACACGTCTGTTACGCTTTCCTGCTTAAACCTCTCAACCGATTTTGATGAAATTTGGTATAGGTATACGTTGAA
Source organism: Glyphodes pyloalis (assembly GCA_037074685.1). NCBI lineage: Eukaryota > Metazoa > Arthropoda > Insecta > Lepidoptera > Crambidae > Glyphodes > Glyphodes pyloalis. Next base: position 16,935,905 of record JAYKKO010000006.1, on the reverse strand, counting down.
TCTCAAGAACGGACATAGGCTACTTTTTATTAGAAAATAAGAGGGGGAGGGGGGTAATACCACCTTTGGAAGTTTATATGGAAAAATGTTTATTTTTGAAGTTAGAGATATGAAATTTGGCACGAATATAGCTCGAAACTTAGATTAAAATAAAGAATACTTTAATCTAAGTTTCTTTTTGTTTCGAATATTAGGGGAGAAAGGGGTAAAACCGACCATAAAAGGATGTAGTCCACGCGAACGAAGTCGCGGGCACAGCTAGTATAGTATAAGTAAGTAATTAAAAGGATGGCAATACTATCATATTAGGTTAAGGAACATGAAAATTTGTCTATACTAATATTATAAAGCTGACGAGTTTATTTGTTGGTTTGAATGGGCTAATTTCAGAATCGAGTTAAAAAATATTCTGAGTTAGATAATCCGTTTATAAAAGAAGGCTTTAGTCTATATAACATAACTTTGCGGCCAATAAGAGCGAAAAACATTAAACAATTTATAAATAATAAATAAATGGGTGCTAGTAAATAAATAAAGTTAAATAAACAAATTTAAAAAAATTAACGGGTCAAAACGCGGCACCATTTTTATTTAGTAGTTAAAACGAACTGGTTAGGTTGCACCGTGAAAAATTAGAAACCGTGGTCACGAGCTGACATTTAACTCGTTCTCGTTGAGCTGACTTGTTCGTATTAACTACTAAATAAAAATGGTGTCGCATTTTGAACCGTTAAATTATTTTAAATGATTAAAACGGAACGCGAAAGTCTTGAAGTTAAATAAATTGAATATTCTAGTACGTAAGCGATGGCAGTTGGTTGGCAGTGTAGAGAGCGAACCTCGTGACTATAATGACATCACAATGCTAACAAATAACATTCCGGCTATTTTTAACGTTTTACTTTTCAATTAGTTTCCGTCTTCTATGTGTGAGGTGGTTGACATGATGGTATTTAGGATTTCATGCTTTAATTCATTCCAATAAAACAGCACGTGCGTTATTTATACTATAATAATAATAAATATTGGTCAACATCACATACATTGCTCTGATTCTGTGGTAAGTAGCTTATGCACTTGTGTTACAGAAATCAGAAACAGCGACGGTACCACAACACCCAGACCCGAGACAATATAGAAAATTTCGTTTCGTTCGTTCAATTTCAACTGCAAATTAATTACCACCCGCGTCTAACAAGTTGAATGTGTATTAATTAACGTTCAAATAATTAAAACACCCACTCAACACTGAATGTAGACCTGTCTGTCAGTCGGTACAGTCAGCTACACATCACGGTAACAGTTTCGCTATTAGGACTTATTTATTTCAACTTTATTGCAAGTATTTTAAAAGTACGAGAGGTGGACTTAATGCCTTGTGGCTTGCTATACCATAGTATACCAATATAAAATTAAAAAAAAATTAGATTACAGTACATATTATCAAAGAAATCTATTTAAATAGTAAACATATGTCGATTACACACAAATCAATAACAATGCCTTTGACTTAAGTCCGGCACGGTAGATTTATAAACCTGTAGACGGCAGAATTACTTGTTAAGAAATTGTATTGTAAAATGTTAATGTATAGGTTAAGTTAGATGTAAGCTATCTATGTATGTGTGAATTAGGATAGTCTAACTTAGCATCAAAAGGTTATTTTCTCACTAGTCGCTAGTTGTACCATGTATTGTTAGTCTGCTCCCGCCACTAGGGACTAGTTGTACATTAAATCGTGGAATATTAGGAGGTGCATTTGTATGGCACATCACATCTCCTAGCCGACGGTAGCTGTCTCCTTCCTTCCCTACCCTACCCTATCCCTACCATCCATAATAATCATAATCATAATCAATTCATTTATTCACGTTGGTTACAAGTAACACTTATGCATCGTCAAAATGAATACAAACCAAAATTGAAGCTACATCCGGTTCGGAACCTAATCTTACCGAGAAGAATCCGGCAAGAAACTCAGTAGTTATATATCTTTACAATATTTGGAACTAGAGAACTTAAAAATATGGTGTGCGAGCGAGCAGACAATCATGTCCATATATGTTTATCATTGAAATATTCATCAAGTTTGTAGTACCCTTTTTTCATTAAACATGATTTAACATAGACCTTAAATTTATGCATGGGTAAGTCAATAATATCTTGCGGTAACTTGTTGAATATTTTTATACTTAATCCAACGAATGTTTTACTGGTCTTGCGAAGCCTATGGTTTGAAATAGCGAGCTTATGTTTATTTCTTGTGTTAAAACTATGAACATCAGATTTCTTAAAGAATAAATTAAGGTTTTTTCGAATATACATAATACAGTCAAGGATGAATTGTGACGCTACAGTTAAAATATCAATTTCTTTAAATAATTCTTTCAGTGAATCACGCGATCTAAGGCCGTATATAGATCGAATAGCTCTCTTCTGCAATACAAAAATGGTTTGTATGTCAGAAGCTGAGCCCCACAGCAGTAGACCGTATGACATTAAACTATGAAAATAGCTGAAATAAACTAGTCTCGCCGTTTCAACATCAGTAAGATGCCTAATTTTTCTGACTGCATATGCAGCCGAACTAAGTCTTTCTGCCAGAGCACCTATATGAGGACCCCATTGAAGTTTAGAATCTATAGTGATTCCTAAAAAAGTTGTTGAATTAACTAGTTCAATGTGTTCACTATTCATTACAATATCAGTATTAATTTGCCTTACATTTGGCATTGTAAATTTAATGCATTTAGTCTTTTTTGCATTGAGGTCTAAGTTATTAGTAGAAAACCAATGCAAAACTTGTGAGAGGGTACTATTTACAACGTCATATGATTGCTTATGCCTGTCAACTTTAAAGATCAAAGATGTGTCATCTGCAAACAATACAATCTCACATAGACTTTTGGTAAAGTGAGGAAGATCATTTATATATATTAAGAAGAGAAGAGGTCCTAATATAGAGCCCTGGGGCACGCCCATAACAAGTGGTGCGCCGGAAGAATTGGCTCCGTTAATATTAACTTTTTGTATTCTATCAGTTAAGTATGATTGCAATAAAGATATTGCAGGGCCTGAGACACCATAGTGTCGCAATTTTAAAAGCAAAGTTTCATGATTGACACAATCAAACGCCTTTGACAAGTCACAAAAAATACCAAGGGCATCTTGCTTTCTCTCCCACGCATCTAATATATGTTTGATAAGTGCCACTCCGGCATCAGTAGTTGATTTACCTTTGGTAAAGCCAAATTGTTTATGATGAAGTAAATCGTTTTCATGAAAATGAGTTATTAGTTGATTGAATATAATTTTTTCAAAGATCTTACTAAGCGTTGGCAGTATAGAAATGGGTCGAAAGTTAGATGGGTCACTTTTAACACCTGACTTAAAAAGGGGTATTATTTTACTGAATTTCATTAGATTCGGAAATTGGCCCAGATCTATGCACTTATTAAATATGTAAGCTAAGTGAGGGGCAATGGTAGTAATAATAGTTTTTATTATCTCTAGAGAAATCCCCCATAAATCCTCAGTCTTTTTCAATTTCAAGTCTTTAAAAGTTTTTAGAATTGTATGATAATCAACGTGAGTGAAGTTAAAGGAGATTAGACACTCACATACACTAGACCGGAGCAGAGATTGAGCAAGATGCGGGCAAGAATTTATTCGACTAGTAGTAACCATAGGGATTTTGGAGAAATACGTTTCAAATGCATTGGCCACTTCATTGTCAGAATCAATAGTATTTTTGTCGATTTTAAGAGAGAACTTGTTTTCTCGAGTTTTATTTTTACAAGTCTCTTTGTTAATAATGTTCCAAGTAGCCTTTATTTTGTTTGTGGCTTTCTTAATTTTATCTTTCAAGTAATTTGATTTAGCAAGTGCACAAACTTTTTTGAAAAGTTTTGAATAGTTTCTAATATATTCTATTATATTAATATTGGTACTATTATGTTTAATATCGTACAATTCAAAAAGTCTTCGTCTACTTTTGTAAATACCCTTTGTGGCCCAATCACTAAATTTTATCTTAGGATTGTCTATTTTAATACTTTTTTTAGGAAAATTAGAATTAAACTGGTCTATAATTGTATCAAACAATGATTTGTATAACTGGTCAATGTTATTGTTCAATACTGGGCTAAGAGAAATTTTTTCACTAATTTGTTTCTTAAACTTGTCAATGCGACTTGTAGTGATTGGTCTGCAAGTAAAGCTTGAAAAAGTTGGGCTGATATGATGCTCAAGCACTGCTTTTTGCCCGCTGTGGTCCGAGCTTATAAAATTAATGATTGATTTTTCCAATATTTTACAGTTACAAAATATATTATCTAAGCAGGTAGCTGACGTGGGCGTTACTCGAGTTGGTTCAGCAAAAAGGTGGTGTAGGTCAAAAGACTTGAATAAGTTTAGGAACCTAACCGAGTATTGAGAATTTTTATCTTCTAAAATATTAATATTAAAATCCCCACATACAACTACTTTTTTATTGCTTTTACATATTTTCCTCAAAACCTCCTCCATGACAGACTCAAACAAGGTAAAATCACTGGAGGGAGGTCTGTATACACAGACTATGATATGTTGCTCAAGCTCAGCACACGAAAGTTCAATAGTGCGCTCAATAGAGAGTGAAGCTATATCTTTACGATTTTTCGATTTTAATGATTTATTTAATAGAATAAGTGACCCACCTCTAACAGCATTCACTCTAGTGAACGAGCTAATGACCTTAAAGTTATCAATATTAATTAAAAGCTCATATTGTCTAAACCAGTGTTCAGTTATACATAACACATGAATATTCATTTCATTTAAAAATAATTCTAGTTCTAGCTCCTTACCAGCTAAGCCCTGAATATTTTGGTGAATAATATTTAAACAATTAGATTTTACATTTGTCAACATTAATTTGCTAGAGTTGTCCTCTATTGTCTCATGGTATAATTTAAATTATTTGGAACATCTTCCAAAGTCTTATTTAAAATGTCAAGATGCTGCTCAATAGAAGCAGCCTGAGTAGCCAATTTCTTGGCTGAAATTTTAATATAATATGATAGCGACATTGCTATCTGTCTTTTATAATACTTTGAAAGATAAAAATTATCTTTTGTCGAATTGAGACTAAAATTAAATGTCAATCCAAATCCCATTCCTCGAGTACTGTTTGGGCGCCTAGGACTTTGGTCCGACGCTACCCTCTTTACTCGGGGCTGTTAGAAACCCACCGCCCAATAAGATTGGCGGTGGAGAGCAAGCTTAGGGTACACCGTAGGGCTCACCCTTCCCACCTATCCCCGGTGGGAAGGACCACTTGCACCACACACCCCCGGGCCACTCCAACCCGGGGCGTAAATTAGGCTCAGATAGGAGCGACTGCCGCAGGTTCTTGCCTGTTCTTTCCTGCGGAACGCTACGCGTACGAACAGGCGATAAAATTCGGCCAAAGTAGTTAGCTGTTTTGGTCGGCCGCCATGGCTGGCGCCGACCAATTATTCGCCTGCATTTGGCAGGCAATTCTGCGCGACCCGGAGGTGGCCGAGCGGCTCACCTCGGTCGTCCCCGGGCTCCGAGAGTTTTTCGAGAGCAACCCGGAACCTAGCGTTCCCGGGCCTTCCTCCCCGGCCCCCGAGCCGAGCCATCCCACCCCGCCCAGCTATGACTCCCGTGTATCAGACATGGAAGTGGCTCAGGAGTCCGATAATGACTCCCCCTCGTCTGCCTCGTCTGACGAGTTTACCCTGGTGCAAGGGACCAAGGGTAAACGCGCCAGGAAGGCAAAAGCCAAGGCCAAGGCCGCCTCTGACCCCCCCGCCTCTCAAGGCCCCTCCCCATCCCCAGACCAGGCTCCCAAGCCCAAAAAAGCGGCCGTCAGTGGCCATTTAACCTTTGATGCGTCACCCGCATCCCCCCTCGCCTCCCAGCCCCCCGTTCAGGCTATTAAAGAGCCTCTTCCTCCTCCTCTCTACATCAGAGAGAAGGAGAAATGGTTGGACGTATCGAAGCGGTGTAACACGCTTAAGATACACTACACCAACGCCAGGTCCACCCAGCTGGGCATTCGCGTAGCGGTCCAATCCTCATCGGACCATCGTCGCATCACCTCCCTCCTCAAGGAGATGCGTGTGGGTTACCACACGTACGCCCTCCCTGAGGAGAAACAACTCCGCGTTATTATCCGCGGAGTCCCCAAAGAGCTCTCAAGCTCTGACATCTTATCGGACCTTAAGGCCCAAAACCTCCCCGTTTCCGAAGTCCACCGCTTACACCGCGGTAGGAACTCCGCCCCATATGACATGGTATTGGCGGTCTTAGAGCGTAGTAACGCCGGTAAGGCCATCTTCAATATCCAAAAGGTATGCCAACTCTCTGGCATAACCGTAGAGCCCCCCCGCAAAAACGGTCCCATAGGGCAGTGTCACCGCTGCCAGCTCTACGGGCACTCTGCCCGTAACTGCTTCGCCAAGCCCAGGTGCGTCAAGTGCCTGGGCGACCATGGCACCTCCGACTGCCTGCGTCCCAAAGATAGGACGCTGTGCACGGAGCCGCCCAGCTGTGTGCTCTGTGGGGAGTCTGGACACCCCGCGAACTATCGCGGCTGTCCAAAGGCCCCACGTAAGAGTCACAGGGCGGCTCCGCGTGCAGCGTTCCGTCAGAGGGAACCCTCCGCGGCAATGTCCCCCCGCCCCGCCCCTCCGGCACTATCAGACTTCCCTGTTTTAGGAAAGCCTGCCCCAACCCCTATCCTAGCTCCTCAATGGAGAGTCGCTAGACAGACTCCCCAACCCCCCCCGACCGCCAAGGTAGTCAAACCGACGGCAAGCCCCCCCCGCCCCGCTGCCCCGGCCCCGAGGTTTTCACCACCTCCCGCTGGCCCAGCCCCCTCCCTCCTTGAAGATGTAGCGCTAGTCACGCGTTTCTTCGATTTCGTTGATTTCAGCGAGGTCACACGCGTGGCTGGCCTCATTAGGCAAGCCAAAGGCAACCCAATGGCGATGATTAACGTCGCTATTGAGTGCCAAGAGCTAGGCAAGTCCCTGAGCAACTTCCAAATTTAGCCCAAAAATGGTTGTAACACCCCAAACAAGCAGAGTCAGACCGACTAGTCTAAAAGTAGGTTATTTCAATGCCAATGGTATCTCGTCCCAAAGGTCTGAAATAGCCACTTTCCTCACAGATCATCAGATAGATATTCTCCTAGTACAGGAAACATTTCTAAAACCCGGAACCCGCGATCCCAAAATCGCAAACTACAATCTCGTTAGGAACGATAAGACCACCTCTACCTTTGGCGGCACCTTAATATATTACAAGAGGGCCCTGTACTGTACGCCTATGGACCCACCTAGCCTCACTTACATCGAGGCCTCAGTCTGCCGGCTGGGCATGACGGGCCACCAGTCCATAGTCCTAGTTTCAGCATACCTCTCTCCGACCAATACAGGTCTCAATCCCAAATTCCTAGTCCGCAGCGACTTAGAAGCACTAATGAGCCTAGGTAGCTCCGTCATAGTGGCGGGCGACCTAAACGCTAAGCACACCGCATGGTGTAGCCATACCTCTAACAGCCGAGGTAAGCTCTTAGAAAGCTTGTCAGAGTCGATGCCGTTCGATGTAATTGCCCCAATGTCCCCCACCCACTACCCTGGAGTGGTTAGCCACCGCCCAGATGTCCTAGACATAGCTCTTCTTAAGAATGTCAACTTAAAGTTGCACTCTATAGAAGTGTTCCATGAGCTAGAATCCGATCACAGACCAGTCATAATGGAGCTGTTTCCCAGAAATGGTACCCCTAATGGGGCTATCCCACCCGAACCCATAGTGAGTGTGGACTGGGCCAGACTGGGCGAAAGTCTTAAGTCTGACAAGTCCCCTCTCCTAGACCAAATTCCAGACATTATTGTCTCTCCTCAAGACACCTTAACGGCAATCGACTCCCTCACGGGGCACGTGCAAAACGTCGTCAGCGACTGTTCGCGGCGGGTCCCATCGACGGCACACCGTCGATGGAACCTGCCGTCGGATGCACGGGCCTTATTGAGGGAGAAGAACGCCGCTATCAGGGCGTACGACACTTATCCCACTGAGTCGAACCGGGTCAGGATGCGCGCCTTGCAGCGAGCTGTAAAGCATCGCATACAAGAGCTTCGGAACACCCAGTGGGATAAACTGTTGGGCGACCTAGACCCCAATCAGTTCGCTTTTTGGAAGCTAGCCAGAAAGCTTAGATCCGACAACACAGCTACGACCCCCCCTCTTAACCGGCCTAACCAGCCGCCAGCTTTTGAGGACGAGGAGAAGTCGGAGTGCCTAGCCGACAGCCTCGAGGCCCAATGCTCACCCAGTACACTGCCAGTAGACCCAGACCACCTTGCCACAGTCGAGGCGGAGGTCGAACGCAGAATAAGCCTTCAGCCAACTTCACCCGCACTAGAACGGGTCACTTTCGATGAAGTTCAGTCCGCCATAAGAGGCCTCCACCCAAGAAAAGCCCCTGGCTGTGACGGTATCACCAATAAAGTGCTTAAGCACTTTTCCCCCCATCTAATCTCCTTGCTCACCGCCATATTCAATGCGGCTCTCAGCAATAATATCTTCCCACAATCGTGGAAACAAGCCATTGTCATTGGCATTCCAAAACCCGGCAAGCCCAAGTCCGAACCGTCCAGCTACAGACCGATCAGCCTTCTGTGTACGATTGGTAAACTCTATGAGCGAATCATCTACACGAGGCTTAGGGATTTCGCCCACGAGCGTAATCTCATCCCAGAGACCCAATTCGGCTTTCGAGCCAAACACTCATGTGTCCAACAAGTGCATCGCATAGTAGAGCATGTACTTGATAGTTTCAACCGACCCCACCCCCGCACAACGGGGGCGCTATTCTTAGATGTGGCAAAAGCGTTTGACAAAGTCTGGCACAACGGCTTAATATTTAAGCTATTCCAACTAGAAGTGCCAGACCGTCTCGTGCTCATCATACGAGACTTTCTGTCAAACCGCGAATTTCGCTACAGAGTGGAGGGTACTCTATCCTCCCCCCATCCCATCACAGCCGGAGTCCCCCAAGGCTCTGTGCTCTCCCCCATTCTGTTCGTGCTGTACACCAGCGACTTCCCTACATTTGAGATCCCAAAACCTTTAGTGGCACATGTCGCTCTGTTCGCGGACGACACGGCCATCTATTGCTCCTCCCGCACTCCCGGTCCCATTATCCGAACGCTACAACGCTCCGCCGACATTTTCGGCGAGTGGTTCAGGAAATGGCGTATCGAAGTGAACCCAGACAAAAGTGCAGCCGTTCTTTTCAAACGGTGTGCGCCCTTCCCCCCGAAACACCCCCCGGTCACCCTATTCGGCCGACCGATCCCCTGGGAACGGAAGGTCCGTTACTTGGGTGTAACCCTCGACGCCGGACTGACCTTTCACAGTCACGTCAAAACAGTTAGGGATCGCGCCGCGTTCGCCCTCGGCAGGCTTCATGGCCTAATCAACAAGCATAGTAAAATGTCCCTTAGAAATAAGGTGAGACTTTACGTCACTTGCATTCGCCCGATCATGACATACGCCAGCGTCGTGTTCGCACACGCTGCCCCCACCACGATCCGAAGGCTTCAAACCCTTCAAAATAAGTTCATGCGTAAGGCTACAGGTGCCCCCTGGTATTTTCGCAACGAAAACCTCCACATTGACTTAGGTCTGCCGACTATCGCGCAGTACCTTAAGCAATGCTCTTCCCGTTACTTCGACTCTGCCCCCCATCATTCGAATAGTCTAGTGGTCTCGGCCGCTGACTATGTCCCTTCCGTAGTCCGCCCACGTAAACGTAGGCCTAGGAACGTACTATTAGATCCCGACGACGCCATAACGATCGCCATGGCCGACGCCAAACAGCTCGCGACACAGCACACTTCACACCGACCGCTATTCCGTCCTCGACGGCGAGGACGCACGACGCGACCCCCCCTAGCAGTAGGGCCCCTTTCACGATACCGGCACGTGCCGGGACGCTTCTCCCCCCCAAGGTACGTTAGGTTACCATCTCCCAACAACGGCCCGAGCCGAGGTCCGAGTCCCGCTATGGGGCGCCCTCAGGCAGTTGTTTAAATTTTTAGGGGTGTGAGCCCTCCGCTCCCCCGCAAGCCCGGTGAAGATGAAAAGGCCATCTGCGGCCAAATGGCACATCACAGTTGCTTCCAGACAGTTCCAGTTATAGTTACTTCCATATAGTCAAGACAGTTCTAGTTCCAGTCAAGTTAACAGTGCAGTATAGTGAAAAGTCTTTGTAAAAGTTAGAGTCAGTGAACAGTTTTAGTGTTAGTGAACAGTTTTAGTGTTAGTGTCAGTATCGGATTGCAGTGCTGTGCCCAGTTTGTGAACTTTTGTTGTGTAGGCACAGTGTACGAAATAGACGTTAAAATTAGTTAGAATAGTTAGAACAGTTGGACAATACTCTAGTGATAAGTGTAGTGTAATAGACTGACAGCGAATACAGTTTTGTGCTTCGGATCCACAAGTGTTTGATTGTTCTCCTCAACGAACCCCGCCCTGAATTCTACAAAACCTCAACATCAGATAGTAATCATCAGGTTTTTTTTTTATTTTTTTTTTATAGTAGCGCAGTATATTGGCTCCTCCCAGCCTGATGGTAAGCAAGAGAGGAACCCACATCGCGATGACAACGGATTTGATATCAAAATATCCTATCCGTTAGCATCGCCGTTCTGGCCCGCAAGATGTTTCTTCACGCTCCTTTTGAAGGAATTCATGACAAAGGAAGGAGGAAACACATGAGGTTTTGTCAATAAAGTCTATGTCCTACTTTAAAGCGACGATGAACACCCCTGTTTATCAATAATCAGTAGATTTTTTTCGTTATTTTCAACATAGTACAATAATTGTAATAAAAGATTACAAATTTTACTTTTGATTCCTAGATGACCACTGAAATGACCAAGTTTGAGTGTACATTATTGGAGACTTATCCGCTTAGGATGTGCGAGTAAATTTTATCGCGCTCATAACAAATATCGAAATCGATGCGGCATCTGCTGATTGGTTGGAAATACGAGTGCAGTGTGCTATCAGCCAATCAACAGTATAGATATTGACATTTGTTACAAACGCGATAAAATTTACTCGTCTTATGCGAGAAATTAGGCATACAGCGAATGCTAATAAAATAAACATAAAATATGCTTTAACAAGTATTAAGTCTCAAATTTGTTACTTCAGTATCACCTTTTAAGTCTATATAGTCCTGTGTCAGGGAGTTACCGCTCATCCTTCAATTATCTTCTTAACAATTAACTTAATATTAGTGGCAAAATATAAATTTACTTTTATTTATATTTATCCTTATCTTATTATCTAAGTTAACAAATTTATAATATGTGTGTGTGTGTCTATATTTATGTGATTGCTGTCGGGTGTGTGTATGTTAAATTAAAAGTGTTTCCATGTGATCGTTGGTTTTTGACTATTAATAGGTATAGACTTGCCTATTTTAACAAATCTACAGGTGTCCGATTCAGGTGTTCATAAATCTACCGTAGTGCGGTTTATACAAAAAAAAAACAAAAAAAAAAACAAAAAACAAAAATATTTATTTCGATCTCTTACATAATATTTGTTACAAGGTTTGGAGTCTCCTTTTAAGCAAACAATTTGCTTGTGTTAGGAGATCCGCTCTTCAATAGCCAAGAAATCTTATTAAACGTTATCCCAAAACAGACTATTTAATAACACAAAAAATTAAATAAATAAATTTAAAATTTATAAAAGAAAAATAAAGGAAAAAAAAAAAGAAATAAAAAAACATGAATTGACAGTATGTATAAGAAACCTAGAATATTACTAGTGAATTATACAAAGTTTATCAGAAGTGCTCTTGAGTGTACATTCATTCAGCTGCATAAATGCACTGTGTGGGTGGACAGGACAGCAATGCCGATATCGGGCTTGGTGCAACGCCCCCCAGGTCGATCAAGGATGTTTATTGACCTGCCAAGTGTACTTACATCTCTGTACTCATATAACTTGCTTCCGTATTTTTTTATAGAAGCATAGTATATTAGCTCCTCCCAGCCTGGTGGTAAGCAAGAGAGGAACCCACACCGCGATGACAACGGATTTGATATCGCTATAACCGTTAGCATCGCCATACTGGCCCAAAAGATATTTCTTCACGCTCCTTTTGAAGGATTCTATAACAGAGGAATATATATATCGGTATAGCGCGTCCACGCACGCCTGCTAGTGTACCCGTACCGTCGGTTGTGCATCGATTACTAATCGATTGTGCAAATGGGGCCTAAATAACCTAAAAATCGATTGGACAATCGATATAATCGATTATATCGATCCCTTCTTTTGTCCAATATAATGTATCGTACATGACATCATGTAGATACAGTCGTAAGTCAAAATTAGAAATTTCGAATAAAAGCGATTTAAAAGTTCAAAAACTCGTGGAACAAAAACTGTTTTTATTATTTTAAAAGCATTGCCTGAATAACATTTCTTTCAATTTTTATGATTTTGCCCCCACTGAAGTTCAGAGGTTGATGAAATTTTTCTATTTCTTTAAAATATTTAAAGAAAAGATGGATGACCAAGCTATTATCATTCTAAAATCATATTCATATTTGACGACCACCGTAGCCGAGAGGCAAGCGTGCTGGACTTTGGAGTCGTGCCATCTCTGAGGTCCCGGGTCGATCCCCGGTCGGGTCAATATGGGAAACGAGCTTTTCTGTAGATATTGTCTCAGGTCTGGGTGTTGTGGTACCGTCGTTGTTTCTGATTTCTGTAACACAAGTGCTTTAGCTACTTACCACAGAATCAGAGCAATGTATGTGATGTTGTCCAATATTTATTTATTTATATATATATTCAAAGGTTTTATACAACTACTTTTAAAATCGTATGGTCTTCTTTTGTGTGTGCCTGACATACAAATTATTTTTATTCTTATAGCTGTTTTATTTAGGGATCATTTTTACCATTTCTTGTCGTTTCAGCTGCTACTTTAACTATAGCGTCAGCTATTTTCGTTTCACAAACACTATCTGTCTGCGTCTACTCAATAACATCCCAAATAAGTATCTTAAGTGCTATGAAAATATCCCAGCTATCGTCTAGACGGGAATAACGTCGGCTATTTCGATTCCCTGTCCGCCCCCGCCTCCATGCTGTGACGTCACTGGATTGTTTGGTTTATTTTCATCCCGGTTTTCGGGATGAAAATAAACTTAAAAAGATTTATTTGTAACAACTTTACCGACCTTATCCCAGAGGCGAGCGGTTCGGACCTTGGCGTCGCTCTATCTCCCACGTCCCGGGTTCGATTCCCGGTCGGAATATGGAAAACTAACTTTTTAATATTGTCTTGGGTGTAGGTTTTGTAGCACTATTGTTGTTTCTGATTCCTCTGTAACACACCACAGGATCAGAGCAATGTACATGATTATTCCGAATATTTATTATTTGCTGATTTAACTTATTTTCTATAATAGAACATCATAGCTCAATAAGTATAGGTTCAACACAAGCAATCATTGAAAACAAACGCTTTAATCCCATCTACGGAAACTACTTCATCGCTATCTGAACAGTAAATAACGGCAATTGTGCTATTAATCTTCTTGCAGATATGAAAGCAATATCCTATAACACAATACCAATCCAATTTTCAAAGCCATTGGGTCGAATTTTCCGAAGTTTGGATTTACGTGATATTGTATTGGGATCTCCACTCAGCCGTGTGAATGTCGTTTGCCGATTTATTATTGCTAGATTGGAATAAGTAGGCTTAAAAGTAAAGTATGGCGGCGATTTCACTCAATCGCTTGAAGTGGTCAATGCAGTATTGCTATTACTGCTCTGGAAAGATGGATGACAAAGCTATTGGAAGAAATTATCATTCTTAAATCATATTTATATTTGACGACCTCCGTAGCCGAGAGGCGAGCGTGCTATGCCTGCTCCACGCTACTCGCGAAGTTACTCGGCGAAGTTCGCCCGAGGCGAGGCAAAGTTTGACGTGGCGAGCACGAGGCGAGCCGAAGTGCCTCTCTACACTATCGTATTCGTCTAACTTCGTTCAACTTTGCGAGTAGTGTGGAGGAGGCACTGGACTTTGGCGTCGCGCCATCTCTTCGATCCCCGGTCGGGTCAATATGGGAAACGAACTTTTCTGTAGATATTGTCTCAGGTCTGGGTGTTGTGGTACCGTCGTTTCTGATTTCTGTAACACAAATGCTTTAGCTACTTACCACAGAATAAGAGCAATGTATGTGACGTTGTCCAATATTTATTTATTTATATTCAATATTCAAATAATTTGAATTTGTAAACAAAGGTTTTATACAAGTACTTTTAAAATCGTATGGTCTTCTTTTGTGTGTGCCTGACATACAAATTATTTTCATTCTTAGAGCTGTTTTATTTAAGGGATAATTTTTCAAATCGTCTCCTAATTAACAAGAACGTAAATTAAAATAGAACATTTTTATCGACATTTTATAGAATTGTTGACTTTCGCATTCCATTTTAAACATTAACTTACTAAAACAGTTTGCAATGAAATATTAATAAAGTTACCCTTTGGCTCCTTATCTTATTGTAAATCAGGCTGCATGCTTCTTGTCCATACTACAAGATTTTGAAGAATAGAAAGCCTTTTTTTTGAGGTGGGTAAATACCTTAACCATACAGCTGCCGTGGGGAAGACAGCGACGTGTGTGGGATTCCTCTGCTCGTAGGTGCGAGGACTACCCTAACTAAAAACCCCACCAACCTTCTCATCTCTTTGTGACAATGCTTTGAGAAACTGGAGACCCATAACGGCCATAGAAGACAGAAATCCTACCATTTACGTTTTTAATATCATCCTTATGGTTGTTCACCGATTTCTAATCTACACAGTTTGGAGCTTGTATAGGCCTTATATTGTGGGTATAAGGACTAATATGGAACTGCAAGTGTATGCCGTGATGTGCTGAATATGGATCTATGTAAAGCTCGCATTATTATGCTTGACTTTCCAATATTTAGTCACTACAGCGTGGGTAGTGGTAGGCATATTGCAACTCGAAAGTAGTCTGTCTTAAATAGGATAGATGACTCAACATTTTCTGTTTGGTCCAAACAGTTAGAAAACAAAAAAAGTTAAGACACTTTTTCTTTAACATATAAACAAAAAGCTACATTGCGTTCAAATTTAGCATGACGTCTCTTCTCCGCATGCACTTTAACGAAATATGACGTAAGCACTCACTAAACTTGTGTAACAAAATCAGAAACAACGACGGCACCACAACACCAAGACCTAAGACAATATAAATAATAATAAATAAATATTGGACGACATCACATACATTGCTCTAATTCTGTGGTAAGTAGCTTAAGCACTTGTGTTACGGAAATCAGAAACAACGACGGTACCACAACACCCAGACCCAAGACAATATGGAAAAGTTAATTTCCCATATTGACCCGACCGGGGATCGAACCCGGAACCTCAGAGATGGCGCTCGCCAAAGTCAGGCCCGCTCGCCTCTCGGCTACGGAGGTCGTATAAAGAAAATATAGAAAAGTTATGTTTTCATGTTGATCCCTCGGGGAATCTAACCTTTCATCATTTGCCTTCGGAGGTCTTCGGTTTACATTAAACACCTCATTCTGATGCTACTACTTACATCTTTTCATATTGACCCCACCGGGAACCTATCCTCTTGTCTTTCGACTAAGGGAGTTTACTTGGAAGCCTCATATTTACGTCACCTCTTTCTCGAATCTCGTTCATCATTACGTCTTCTTTGTTCGCTATAATTTTACCTTAGAATATACAATAAACAAAGGGGAATAATAGAAGTACAAATCAATCTCTTGAACTGAACTAGTTACATTACTTCTTTCTCGAATCTTCTGACCTCATTACATCTTATTTGTTCGCAGGTGGTCGCCCGCCGCTCCGACCTGAAGCTGATCGTGACGTCAGCTACTATGGACTCGAGCAAGTTCTCCACGTTCTTCGGGAACGTGCCCACCTTCACCATTCCAGGGCGAACCTTCCCCGTGGAGACGTTCTTCGCGAAGAATGTCTGCGAGGACTACGTAGACGGTGCCGTTAAGCAGGTAAGTTTACCTTTATAATAGGTAAGGGGACCGGGTCAGAAATACCAGATAGTGTTTCTTCGGTTAAATAATTATTGAAAAAAATTAAAAACCGTATTAGAAACCTCAATATAATTTTTAAAGACCTATCCATAGACAGACACCCGACGCGTATTAGTTGGAACTAAAAAATATTGAGCGTCAGTTTTAAATATGGCGAGCCTCTATTTTTTTTATTTTTGTTTCAAATCTTAATGCGGTTCACAGAATACATGTACAACAGTATAGGTCTTATATGTAGTCTCGAAAAAAAGAGGCTGAGATATACGTACGGACAGACAGACAGACAGTCATGATGAATCCATAAGGGTTCCGTTTTTTGCCATTTGGCTACCATACCCTAAAATGTACCCACTAATGATGTCATATGACAATTCAATTCAATGTATTGCTTAGATAGAAAATGCAAAAATAGATGTCCTATATTTTTGTAAAATTTAACAGACGGATTAAAAATCAATTATTAGTAGTCAGACTCCCTATTAGGATGATGAATTTGGATGACACCATTCACAAATTATTCTGTAGGTATTAATTTCTTCGTATTTTGATATTTTTGTTAATGTAACTCGTGCTGCGATAGCCTATTATTGGTTTTGTATTTACAATCATGTAATATTTTAATTTTTACGTATGTATCTGGTGTTGAATATTCATGTATTGAATATGTAATCACATAATAAATAAAAATCAAAAGGCAGTCGTATAATTTTTTTCTTCAATTAGGTTTAAAAATCGTTCTTAAAACCTACCGAAAGTATGTTATAGTATATAAGTATAAATTAGCGGCGTCATATTTTCGTTTTTTAATATCCGCTTAAAGGATACCAATTGTAAGGTATCTAAACTTTTTTCAGTCATCAAAATATAGTAGTAACAAGCACCAAAATGTGTTTATTAATGAACTACAAACATTTTAAAACGATGTTAAATACTAGTTTTTTTTTATGTGTCGGTTCGTTCAAGTGACGTTCATTGTTCACAATGTCATAGAACAATGACTGACCCTTTGGCCTCCTAGAAGCTACGAATATTGTTAAAATACGTCAACAAAGATGCTTACTTTCAAGTCTTTGTTAGATAACTCTAGTGAGGTCTGTTTTTTTAGGAACAACCAGTTTCTATGCTATTGCGTCTGCTTCAATTTTTCTATAGCCTACTCTCGAAGGTTTCGTTCCTAAATCTAGGTAAACTTTATTGTAACCTAGCGATCTGCCGCGGTTTCGGACGTGTACTACCCCCGCATTTTAATATTAACTTTATGTATGAGTAATAAAGTTCAAATTGACTCTACATTTTAGTTAGAAAACGTTTGTATTTGATAAAAAAGGGCTGTCGTTAGGGGTTTCCTGGCAATTATCGACAAAAAAAATCTTAAGCAAAGCTTGCTTATTATGCCTGCCATGCCCAGATATTTACAGGTTTCTTAATCTAAAGCCATACCGTTCTATTATGCCGAAAATGTTGTCGAGGCGTTATCAAAATGCACATTGGAGAAATATAAAGTAATGACTTGTTTACTACGAGTAAATGAGAGCTGTTTAAACACTAACCGATGGAATACTTTTTGAACACTTGCTGTAGCAATGATAATATTTTATTAAATCTGTATTAAATTTGATAGCTGCCTTAAAATACAAATAACATAAAATAACTTTCTTTGATATGGAATCCTTAAAAAGGAGCGTGAAGAAACTTCTTGCGGGGTCAGCATGGCGATGCTAACGGATAGGATCTTACGCTATCAAATCTCTTGCTTACCATCTGGCTGGGAGGAGCCAATGTACTACTACAAAATACCAGAGTAATACAATCAGTCCTGTGACACACGTGTAGAAACATATAGTTGCTGTGTAACACGTAAATATCACACCTCACAACAACACTCTAGAATCATCTATAAAGTAACTAAATACTATATACTAAATACTGTCTGACTTATTAGCATGCTACTATATTAATTACAATAGTATGAAGTGCCATTAAAGCAATGGAAAATGGCAATTAATCATCTGCCTAGCAATTACTTCAAGTCTAACAACCATTTCTTATTAGATAAATACAGTGCACCATTTCCTCATAACACACTAGTGCGTACGTTAAGAAATATTCTAGTTATGGTTACTTTCAAATAGGAAATGGCGATTTTTGTAGTTTTTGAATTATGATTTTTTAAATAAAATTTTCGACTTTACTTACTTAAATTATTTATTATTTTTTTCGGAAAGTTTGCATCTTTTCCTTAATTTTTTATGTAGGATATACCTTATATAAAATTATATCCGGCAATACAAATCAATATAAAAGTACAAATGTACTTTCACCCCTAAAATAGCCATTTGCCATTAATGTAAGGTGCAAAAATATTGACCGAAAGTTAAAAATTGGAGTGAAAGTGATTCACAGTAAAATTTTCAACTTTAAATAAAAAATTAAAAAACGAGTTCCATGACTTTTCAGTAATTTTAAAAACTGCTCAAGACTCTAAGCTTTAATTATGATAAAAAAAACCTGGTGCTCAATAGGCTTTTTTTAGCCCTGCCTTCAACTGTACAAAAAAGTGTTTTACAGGTAGGGCATAGCGATTTATCGCAGAAGCAGCCCGACTGGTGAAATACCTCCACCATACAGAAGACCGCAACCAAATAACAATCACTTCTGTGTTGTTGTGTTTCTGCGTGTGAGTAAGGTTTCCAGAGCTCTTGGGGGATGCTACATTAGTAGCAGGGGTCGAACCTTCAAGATAAGGACGACACGTCCAGTAACAGATTTATAATGCTGTACCAATCACCCTTAAGCTTGGACCTCATTACCACTTAACATCAGGCGGGATGAGGTTAATCTTGAAGAGCAATATATAAAAAAACAAAGGTGAAATGAAACGATACCGTACAGTCGCCGTCAGATATATTCGAGCAGACAAGGTGACCAAATACTTCTGAACAGTTAAAAATGTCAGTGAACAGATATTATTGGTTAGTTGTGTATAGAAGTTATTGACTAGCATCTGCTCAGATATTACTAAAGTAATGAATATTCAGATATCAATGGTAACTTGTAGTGTATGGAACTTATTGACATTTTAAACTGTCAATGTCAATTTACCTTGTCTGCTCAGATATATCTGACGGCGACTGTACAACGTTACCCATTAATTAGTGGTATTTTAAAAGTGATACAATCAATCGAGCACGTTGCACATGGCACGCCACGTGTGTTCATTGTGTGCTGTTCACTGAATAAGTTACAGATAAGACGGCTTTCGAACTTCCACTAAGGTCAGGTTTAAAATTATCTCTTTGACTTTATTCTTTTTGGCCTCCATGGTTGCGCCGTAACGCATAGATTAGTAGTGATCACCAAATTCATGCCGCAATCAATAGGCCATTTGACTATAGTAGGTAGTATATATTATTTTTTTGATATAATCCGTATCAGCATAATTTTTTGCCGCGATTTGTGCTTGAGATAAAAATATTGCATTATTCAATCAAAATTCGCCAGAGCCAGGGTATTTAATATAACACCGCAATAAATAGGTATGATGTCGCGGGATAAAAAACAATGGTTCTATTTGACGACATCCGCAGCTGAGAGACAAGTTCTGAGGTCCTGAGTTCGATTCCCGGACATGTAGTATGGAAAAACTAACATTTCCTAATAGTCACAAGTCTGGGTGTTGTGGTACCGGCTTAACACAGAATTAGCGCAATGTGATGTTGTCCAATAAAAAATTTAATATCAACATATTTTCAAAATACAATGAAAACATATATTTGCTTCCACAAATAAATCAAAATTGATTATGATACACCGCATACAAGTTTGGTAGAAAAGAGTAGTGAAAAGACGACGTGAGAGTTCACGTCACTATTTAGTAGAAACTGTACGCAGATGTGACGTCGTGCTAAACTTTAACGCAATATATCATTTGTTAATTGAGAAAAAATGTATCTGTCTTATATTTTTTGGTAAACTAACTAATGGTCCACAGTGAGACTTTAGTAATCGAACCTATTACCACTGTTGATAGTGGGCCGGTCGTTTCTCATGAAGATTTCTAGGACCTCATTACCACTTAACATAAGGTGGGATGAGGTAAATCTTGAAATGTAATATAAAAAAAAGCATAGAATAACAATAATGGTGATTAAGGTTTTCTTATACTCAACTAAATCATGTATGTGAACTAGATGGATGTTGGAAAAGAGAACTGAGGTAAATCCTGCCTTTATTATTTCGTTACATGTAATGAAACGCTAATGATCGTAATTATGAAACTGTTTTACGGTCGATCGATTAAGCAACGTAGACGCGTAGAAATCTGCCGAAACTATGTTGATATTCGCGTTTAACGTTTGATTTTGACGGCACATTGTCAACTATCAAAATAATAGTACTAGATATAAAAGTGTAAAAAGTCAGCAAATTTAACTTCCTTCAAGTTTTGATTAATGATTTGGTCAATCCACAGTATCATGCAAAAAACAAATAAATAATTGTAACCCATGTCATAACGTACAGTCATGAGCAATGAAATGTAAACACTTGAGCTCTTATGACGTGCACATGACATAGATGCCTGTATATCGATCCCTGGTCTCCGCCATCTCTGATATAAAACAAATATGCACATTGTTATCTAATAGTAAAAATACTTAAAATGTGGTACAGTTCTCAGATAAGATTTGAAGTTCTCAAATAAATCAAAAAGTTCATTATTATATGAATGATGGGACATATGTCACAAATTCGAAAAAAGAGTCCATGAAATGAATTACATTATAATATTGATCTTAAGATTCAGGGACGGTATAAAAAAATATTCTTAAAAGAGCGACAAGTGTGTCTTTTATTAAACAAATGAATTGATTGAAAATAATTTTCTTTGCCTTATAAAATAAAAAAATAACTTGCTTCTTTTTTGGCATACAATATTAATATAAAAAAAAATATAATTACTATCCATGTTTCTAAAACGAATTCATTCTACCTTATTTCAATGTTTACCATTTGAACTGCGATTGTTGGACGTACGGACGTATCATGCAAGTGCAAATTTAAATTAAATTACAAACAGTTTTATCAAGTTGCCTATACAAGGTTAAATATCGAGTTGACTATACAAATTATGCAAGCAAGTGTAAATTTGAATTGAATATCAAACAGTTTAATCGAATTAAGAGCGATTTGCGAGCACCGCGGTGGAATCCATAGCAATTACGAATGGTTAACTTCCTCGCTGTTGAAACGTTTGAGCGCAACGTACTCTTTATTGATTTTTTGCATTTAATCGATAGATCAGAGGTGAGGAATCGCGTAATATACAGTTTAGTCCTCTTCACTGATCTTTGTCGCAACTGTTAATGAGTCGGGATATGAGAATCTTTATTTAAAAATTACAACAGGTGCACTTTGTTGTTATTTCGAAAAGATTAAGTGTCGTATTTCTTGCCGCTTTTTTTTTTACATCATCGACTTTTTGAATACGCGACGGTAGAATACAGAACTTGTATTGACGATTCATAAGTGCTTTTGAAAAGCTTACATGAATAAAGGTATTCTTTATTTCTGTCTCGAATCGTACGATCCTGAGATTCGATCGTCATAATGTTGTATTTCTTGTGGTAATTTAGTGTCGCTCAAATTGAATATTTCTAGACCTACCTAGATCCCGTAATACAGAGTCATGCCGAATTGCATTGCAGTCCGGGGCGAGGTCAGTGACCCCGCTCGCAGTTCGCCCGACGCAACAGTGCGCCGATTCTATTTCGCAACTCGTAACCCGCACTGTCGCGGCTTGGGTAACAAGTTCGTGAAATGATGCGACCCCGGTTATTTTTCAATCTTATAATTGGTTACAAACTTGTTCTTGAAAAAAAATGGCTTAAACGCTTCGTTTAAAGATATTGTAGAGACACTGTTAAGACCTTAAACAAGTCACCGACTAAATAAAGCTTCGTGCTTTTGCCGAACTATGCTGTGATGGTATGGCTGGCACATACGTCATGCTTGTAAACAGGTGCAATCTTTAGGGACTAGTCTTCTCCACTTTGTACCGATTTTAAGTCGTGGGCATAAGAACTAATATCGAGCTTTACCGTGATGTCTTACCGTGCCTAAAAATTACCGTCATCATCATCAGTGCACTGCTGGACATAAGCCTCCCCGGTAGTTCACCACTTTGGTCTATCCAGGGCTTCCCGCATCCAGGAACTGGCAACCATCTTGCGCAGATAGTCACTCCACCTGGCATGAGGGCTTCCTACACTACGTTTGCCGCAGTCTCCACTTCAGACCTCCAAATATTACCGTAAAGTTACCCATTTTTTTTTAAAATAGATGCCTAGCTGGGCTGGACAACATACAGATCGGCCACAAAGGATATACTTATTATATAAAAATGAATTGCTGTTCGTTAGTCTTGTTAGAACTCAACAACGGCTAGACCGACCTAATGTTAGTTAGAAATGATTGTCAAGGTCCAGGGAAAGTTTAAAAGGTAAGAAAATATAAAAAAAAATAGGCGGCGGAGTGAAGCGATGGCTGACACATACGTCATGCTTACGAACCGATGTCACCTTTGGGGACTGGTCTGTTCCAACTTCCATCTCGAAAATAAAAACTTAATTGAGTACTTAATTGTTTCATCACCCATCAAAACAAAGCTATATGAATTGGTCCCAAGTGAACTACAAATAACAGTAAGTTACTGTACTCTAAGTTTAACAAAAAAAATCCCAAAAGTAAAACGTACGCACTAGGCATACAGTGTAATATTTCTTGTGGTAGAATTGCTATAATGCCAAGTCCTCACGATCCCAGACGTTGATACTTATTTGGTATTCCCTCTGAGTGCGGAATATTCAATTAGTGCCTGCCTTGACTGAAGCTAAGCCTTATGAGTCAGCTAAATTGGAAGGGTAAATTGTCTACTGAAGGATATTGAAAATACGTTTGTTTTAAATTTAGTTATAAGAAAGCCGTTTAGAACCTCTATATGCGTCTACTTACTCCGAAACGAAATGTGAAGTTTGGTTATTATTGCTTTAAAAAAATTATAATACAGTTTAAGGAAGTAAACATAATTTATTATTTTCCAAAGTTTTGACAATAAAAAATTAGGAACTATCTCCTAATTTTTTATTGTCAATTGTTGTTTTACAAATACAAATACTTGTACATGACCAAATTGGATAATTATTTGCTTGTTATCTGTTTATTGACAGGACAATTTGCCGCTAGTAGGAATAAAATGAGAAAATAAATAATAACACAGCCATACAAACATAAAAACAATTTAGCATATGAGACCAGAAAAAATAAAATAAAAAGTCCTGACTCACCATAAGATATCATCCATGACAGTTCATGACACTGGTTTTCAGCAAACCCTTTCGATTTTAATTAAGGAATAAGACATACAATAGGTTTATCCTTAACGTTTACTTGACTACTGGACTGTGTATAACGTTTGACTAATTGATTGTAAAGACAAAATTACTCTTGCGACATAGTAATTACTTACCGAACGTTACAGAGAACAATTAGTTCACGCGTCTCCCCCGAGAGGCGCTAGGCTTTAATTAAAATGCTAATGACCACTATGATTAACTAAGCTACTTACGTTATATTAACTATTCTTCGATTTATTCGCTTAGGCTCGTTATACAGAGGTCGTGGTTTTGATTATTACGTTCCCTTCAATATGCCAATATGGTTGAGTGAAGTGATAGCTGGCACATACGTCATGCTTGTGAACAGGTACCACCTTTGAGGACTAGTCTGCACAAATTTACCTCTTGAAAGTAAATTCTTACTTGAGTACTTAATAGTTTCATCACTCATCAAAACAAAACTATATGACTTTGGTGATTCTACTTCCGGTTCTTAAACTGTATCTGATAAGACATAGGTAAAAAACTCAGCAGATTATTTACAGTAGCAGTATCTACCTTATTGCTATGTGTAGACCACACCAATGTGACCCAAGCCAAGTGATATAGTTTTGTTTTGACGAGTGAAGAAATATTAGTATTTATTTAAGAGGTAAGCTGGAGCATTAATTCCTAATCGCTGTTTGCTAAATAAACACGTGGCCAGTGTTTCTCAACTGGATGTTTACGCGCATCAAGGTTTTGCAAATTAACACACAATGCGTTAGTTTGCAATATCCTTCGTCGGTCGGACTGCAGCTAATCATTTAATAGTACGTCAATAAATAAACATTGGACAAGATCACATACATTCCTCTGATTCTGTGGTATGTAGCACACTTGTATGTTGTGTTACAGAAATCAGAAACAATGACGGTGCCACAACAACCAGACCCGTGAAAACATAAAAAGATTCGTTTTTTATATCCATTCATTCCATCTCGTTTTCCGTATATACCGAACTTACAGGGGAACGGAAGTCTCTCACTTCTAAACCACTAGGATAGGCACTTTTTCTTTATTATTGAGTATTGTACGTTATTTCGGGTATGTTTCTTAATAAATTTGTTTTTTTTTAACATCTAGTGTACTTTATTTGGAGAATAAAAGGTGAAAGAAATATTTATAATGTTATTTATAGTATTATATTTTTGTTAATAAATAAGTGCTTGTAAATACATAATTTACTGTAATATACGTGGACGTTGAAAAAACATTGATAAAATTATGAACGTATAAAAAAAATATCCAATTTGACCCAGTACTCCTAAAGTTATAC
Source organism: Glyphodes pyloalis (assembly GCA_037074685.1). Taxonomy (NCBI): domain Eukaryota; kingdom Metazoa; phylum Arthropoda; class Insecta; order Lepidoptera; family Crambidae; genus Glyphodes; species Glyphodes pyloalis. The sequence goes on along the minus strand of JAYKKO010000006.1, from coordinate 16,911,008 downwards.
GCGTGAATACATACATTTCGGCGAATATTTTTCGTTATGTAGATACAATTCGAAAAGCTTACATTCCGTTGATATAAATGCGTTTTATTAAAAAAAGATAACTGAATTATTCGGTCAGTGTACCCTAAACTGGGTTTTCTCCAACGCAATGTAAATGGCACACGGATTGGTTCCTAATTGCCACAGTTTTAAATTCAAACCGGTTTTGCAAGTTCGCAAACAATTGCCTTTACTAAAGATCACACGTACAGTCAATATGAAAAGCAACACATTAAAATAAAATTCAACATTATTCTCAGCTCAATACGAAATCGATTGGTCAATAGGTACGACACGACTTCAATATCATGTGGAAACTATCGGCCTATGATATTCTTGAAAAAACGATTTGATTGGACCGATTTCTGAACTCATGTTAGAATCTTTCTTTTAAACCTTACTCAATACGCAATTTCGATGGACTATTCGCTCTCAATATTTTTAATTAGACGATTGTCATGTTCAACGTACGCGGTCATAATTCAAACCAAATAATAGCGATAAGGCTGATGACTTCAATTTATGTTTGGTCCATATATAATAAAGTATATATTGCAATTCAGAACACATGTATAAATAATTAGACAAAACAACGGATCTGCCGCTACGCATAGATTATAAAATGAACCGAGCAGAATGATTAAATAGGTATTTGTATGGGTATGATTGCTGCTACTTTTGTACATAAAAATATAATATGCCATACAGAGGCATACTTCTATGACTGAAACCATTTATGTCGGTTCGTATTAAATACATGTTCTTCAGATGCAATTCTGGTATCACCAAACGACCTAAACTTATTTTGAGTGTTTGAGTGTTTGTCTTGCTCTGTTGACGTTCTCACTAAGGAATCGAGATCATTGTTGACTACAATTACATTAGCGGGTGTTATTACCTCAATTAAATTAATTGAACCGTGGCTAACAGTGGCAATGTGACCTGCGCGACCTTGCTTACCGTAGTACATATGTGAAAAGTAGCCTACCTGGACGACTTAGTGTGAAAAGTCCGGTATAGAAAATCATCATGTTCATCCAAGCGTGTGTCTCAGTTTTATCGAGTAAGGAGTCCAGAGTCCGCTACAACTATGATCCTGATGCGACGATACCAGAGATCCGATAATTTATTGGAGCATTTTCCATCTGAGCCTCATCACCCTACCTAACAAGAGACGCCAGATTATTTGGATCATAGACGGTACTAACAACTTAATTAGCTTCTTCATGTTATTTATTTTTATTCACAACGATTGCAATTTTTTAAAATTAAATAACTAAGAAGACATAAAACCTGTTAGTTTTCCGTATAATAAAAATTCGGAAACACTAACGGAGACTGATCCGCCGTTTTTAACTTACACTATTTTATTGCTTTAAAAAATTTTAATACTTACCTACCAACTTTACAAATATGACGGTTCTATATGCCATTAATTTTCAATAATGGAGTTTGATGGGGATACCATTTCGTTTTTTACTACACAGATAGCAACCAGTATCCTCAGCTAATCAACCAAATGGTGTTGATGAAAGCAACGTACGAAGTAATTGGTTCATAAAATACTATCTTTGTTTATAGACATGCATGGAACTAAATAGTTTCTTTTTTATATTGCACTTCAAGATTGACCTCATCCCACCTGATGTTAAGTGGTAATGCTGTACTTAAAGTAAGTACAGCATAATAAATCTGTTACTGAACTTGTCGCCCTTACCTTGAAGGCTTGACCCCTGCTACTAATGTAGCACCCCCCAGAAGCTCTGGAAACCTTACTCACAGGCAGGATTTCAACATCACAGAAGTGATTGTTATTTGGCTGCGGTCTTCTGTAAGGTGGAGGTATTTCACCAGTAGGGCTGCTCCAGTTCGAGCGACAAATCGATATGCCCTACCTCTCTTAAAGTTTCTCTCTTAGTTTTTCACTGCAATAAATTAAAGTCATGTTACATACTCTAAATAATACAGCAAATAATATGCCAAAGTATTTCAGGGCACGCAATGTACACCTACTTTGTAGTTAAAATTATAAAGGTCAGGGTTAATGGTTTGTAAGTAGTTTTGTATAATGTTAACAAACGTACTACTTTGTGTATGGCTTAGAAATAAAATAAGTACCTAGGGGTATTATTACATAGAAACGAAAACCAATGAATGTGTAAATGACGTAAAAAAACAGTTGATCAGAATGGTATATGATTCTACTTAGCGAAGAGATTTTCCAATGTATTGATTATAAATTTAAGTCAGTCTTTTTACAAATCAGATTTAAAATGTTGCAGTCCAATTTTTTCTTATTTAAATCCAGCCCACAGAAAACTTATCTTCTTTAACTCAAGAAAGTCCTTCAGGAATAAAAAGTCCTTTAAGCTCGCACGATCTTCGCGAGTTCAAAGACGAGTGACCTTGAGGGGTGCCTCAGGGCATTCCCTGTGACCTCCGCTGTATTTATTCGATGCGCAAAGGCTTTTGTGACGTCAATGGTGCATTAGAGACGGGTTATTGTCGCGCATGAACGATACTTTGTTTTGTGAATTTGTAAAGTGGTGTTTGCATAAATTTCCAGACTGAACACTTTAAATTTATTCATTTCTGTTTACTTGTATCTATTTCTACTCGCAGACGCACATTCACCCTTAATTAATTTAAGCCTCAATCAAATAGGCAATTGCAGACTCAATAGTCTAAGAAATCTCTTTATACTTTTCGCCCTGTTGGGTGAGGAGATGATGAAATTAATAACGCAATTTTTGGGCATATTCTCAAAGACAAGAAACAATAGGCTTTATTTAAAAAAATGTTTCTACGAAGTTCAACAACATTTTGAATGGATGTATGACTAACCTAGTGTTGCAAAATTTAAACCATTGTGGTAAAGTAAAACTGACACAGTTTTATTATCTTACTGTGCAATAGTGTTGGATGTTCGAACCGTCTTAGTCTTATTTGTGCATTAAACACATCTAATCTTGTTATTAGTCAACTGTTTGACGTCAACAACTACGCAACGGATTCTTTATTAGCTTATGTGTTTAGATCATTATCTGTGATATAGGATACCGTAGCAAATTGACGTCATATTTTGTATGCTTTTTCAGGGTAAGTGGGGCGTATGGGAGCCAATTAATAATCTTTTTAATAATACGTCTCTAAATCATACCAAATTTGTAATTCCAGTCATAAAATAATTTTATAAATACCAAAAAAATCTGTAAAAATAGTCAACACGATCACAAATATCTGTGCAAATAGTACAGAAAGTACCTAAAGAATGGCAATGAACTTCGCTCAATGCGTTGCCACACCTCTGTTTTAGAAGTCTATGTACGCTTAATTTTAATCAATATTCCTAAATTGTTTCCTAAATGCCAGGAATTCAAAAACACTGCTCTAATAATTCTTGAGTCATAGTGTTTGTTTACTGAATACTGCATAGGTTCATTTTCCACTGTGAGAATTCTAAACGCGATCCAGACCAGTCTTTGGTTCTAGACTAGAAACAGAGCATACATATATTCCATTTTTTTTCCTAAAACATCACTAATTGTTGTAAACTTTTAGAAACTCAATTCTATTCAGCACAATCATATACATTTTATAGCTAAAGAGTCTGGGGTTCTTGTTTCAGAATGTTGTCTATTCATATTTATTGCAAATTATTGTAAAATTGTATTATGGTTGTTGCGGGCTTTAATAAAATAATTATTAAAAGTATAGTGCCTCTTACATAAAACAAGCATGAAGACTTTATAGTTTCATTTCAGATAGTAAAATGTTTACAGTTGCCTCATTCTCCTCTTGTAAGAAGATAATACTATTTTATTTGCAACCACAGCAAAAATACTCAACTAGTTTAATCTAAAACTGAGGTAACTTGTTGATGTTGATGTACCTATAAATAGTTTGTGATGTTTGCTCTAATATTACTTGTTATAAAGATAAGTTATTTATTGTACCACTTGTTTAGCGCAGAATAATTAACTTTATTATTTGATTGTGTTACAATAATTACCTTTATATTAAAGGTGTTAGGTGGGTAATTTTCCGACAGTGGCTAAAAACTTTATTGCAGCTTAAATAAATATAATAATACTTGTTTAATTTAGACAACATTTTCAGTAAATTGATGGCAAAGTTTTGTAGGTATTTATATAGCTTATTTACTGTCGCCATCATCATCGCATTTTGTTGTTTCACACCTTGGTACCTTATCATTATATGATAATGATAAATTTTAAATTTACTGATTAATTTACTTCGTTCCACGTAGGTTTAATGGGACAAGGTACTGAAGTGTGCTGCAACTGGAGATGAAGGTTGTACCGCCGGTTAATGAAAGGACACAAAAAAAACATTTAATTATTAAATTTTTGTTTTTTATATTGCACTTCAATATTGACCTCACACACAACACAACAGGTGGGAACCTGTTGTTAAGTGGTAATGATCCTAGTCCTAGCTTAAGGGCGACAAGTACAGCATAATAAATCTGTTACTGAACGTTTCATCCTTACCTTGAAGACTTTACCCTGCTACTAATGTAGCACCCCCCAAAAGCTCTGGAAACCTTACTCACACGCAGAAACACAACAACACCGATGTGATAGTTATTTCGCTGCGGTCTTCTGTAAGGTGGAGGTGTTTCACCAGTCAGGCTGCTTCAGTTTGAGCGATAAATCGCTATGCCCTACCTCTCTTAAAATGTTTGTTTTGTTTCAGGCTTTGCAGATTCACCTGCAACCGGATGATGGAGACATCCTTATCTTCATGCCGGGTCAGGAAGACATAGAGGTTACCTGTGAGGTAATTAAAAACTTTTGTTGATCTATTTTAAGAAAGCCTTTCACATTATGTTAAATGCACAGAACTGCTTCCGTGTTGTAGTGGCTAGAGAGTTACGCTCAAACAACTGGAGGTTGTGAGTTCAAATCCCATGAAGAACACTTTCAATTTGTGAATTTTTGCCAGTTTAGTTAGGGAATTACAGGGTTGATTAATCTGACTGTCCAATAGGAATGATGATTTCGGTGTTTCTGTTGACCTCGAGACTCTAGTCCTGGCTATATCTTCTTTTTCTTGTTGCTTAAATACAATCAAAAAACCATAACATACAGTAAATACTTTAGCTCGATTAAAGTACTTCTGCCCACGACGTAAGGAGAAGACAAAGTTACATTTAAATCCTCCTGTGCTTTTATCTGTGCGGTGAACAGCACAACAATGTAAAAAGTTTCAGTTCCATCTTAGTTTCTCTACTCATGACATGAGAGCGTCACAAAGCCCAAATTGTATTTTTACAAGCTTTTATTTAGTTTCACCTGTCCCGTTGTCTGTCGTTCTGTAATCAAATCTTGCAACTTAAATTTGATTCACTTCCCGGTTTCCGATTGAGCTGAAATTTAGAATGCATGTATAAATCGGATGGCAATGCAATGTTATTGTGGCGTAGAGCCGATCTGATGATGGAGCTGGAAGGTGGCCATAGGAACTCCGTAATTAAATGATGCAACCCTATCGAGTTTGAGCTCATTAGATTCGTCTTGACAAGTACTTTGATACTATATGGTAACCAGGGTCTGATGATGGAGCCGGAAGGTGGCCATAGGAACTCCGTAATTAAACGACGCAACCCCATCGAGTTTGGGCTCATTGGATTAGTCTTGACGAGTACTTTGATACTATGTGGTAACCAGGGTCTGATGTTGGAGCCGGAAGGTGGCCATAGGAACTCCGTAATTAAACGACGCAACCCCATCGAGTTTGGTCTCGTTTGATTCGTCTTGACGAGTCTCTTGCTTTCGTCCCATATTAATTAAATATGATTGATTATTGTAAATTAACTACGTACAATTAATTAAGTACTACGTCGTAGTAAATCTCGAATTAAAAATAGAGGTACTAAAAAGTTAAAAATAAAAATAAAGAAAAAAAACCTTTTTAAAAACAAGCTTTTATTATTTGTTTATAAAATGAACTAAAAAGTTAAAAATAAATTAACTCTAAAAAGAAATATAACACTTTGTAACTTGATTGTAACCTTTAACGGCAAATAAGCGTCTTCGTCTAGGACAAAATAATTCCATATTGTACAAATTTATTTAATTTTAACACTAAAACTTTTCACCATACATAATTATTCAATCTCGTCCCCCCCTCTTTATCATAGTCATCATTTATAAATAAAAGCGTGTTACATTGTGATAGCTTGAGGAAAATGTTGTGTTGTATTAAATGTAACACGCTTTTATTTATAAATGGGGACTATGATAAAGAGGGGGGACGAGATTGAATAATTATGTATGGTGAAAAGTTTTAGTGTTAAAATTAAATAAATTTGTACAATATGGAATTATTTTGTCCTAGACGAAGACGCTTATTTGCCGTTAAAGGTTACAATCAAGTTACAAAGTGTTATATTTCTTTTTAGAGTTAATTTATTTTTAACTTTTTAGTTCATTTTATAAACAAATAATAAAAGCTTGTTTTTAAAAAGGTTTTTTTTTCTTTATTTTTTTTTGTCTGTACCTTTATCGCAACCAGGTATACCGGGCATCAGGGAATCCCCAACGCGAACGTGACAGTATTTCATTATTAACGGACCGGCACGTCACGTACTCTACGTATATTGCAAGACCTTTAACATTTAGCAAAATTTTACATTTGCCTGAACGTGGTTCGAATACTAACTTACTTCTTTGCTTAGATATGTACATTTTATAATAGCACAAACATAAAATTCGTAAATCTATTTAAGCATGATGTAATATACCTTTTGTTACATATTTAATACTAGCTTTCCGCCCGCAGCCTCACCCGCGTGGAATTCGGTTTTAAACGACACACAGCGCCATCTCCAATCCATCCATCAAGCAAACTATATTATTGTTTTCCCTCGGGAATATCAATTTTTTCCGGGATAAAAAGTACCCTATTATTTAATCCGGACTTCAAGAACTTTGATGGCACATCATATAATAATTTTCCTTTGGTTTACATTCGTTGGTATCTCATATTTATTCGGTGCTGCAACTTTCTTAGATAATCCTCTATGCAGTTCTGGGTCAATGGTAGGGCGGGTAAAAGTGGGGCATCATGCATCCCTGGGTATAAAATTGTAACTTAGCAGACTAATCAACAATTCAAAATAAAAGACCCTACTCTAGTTTCCGTATGGCGCCCGGCATTTTTAATTAGGCACCAATAGCACCGTGATTTGCCTTATGTTTTTTTTTCAAGTACAACAACAAGACCATATTCCCTGATCCCAGGGGTTCGATCCCCGGTCTGGTCAATATGGGAAAGGAACTTTACTATATTGTCTCGGGTCTGGGTGTTGTTGTACCGTCGTTGTTTCTGATTTATGTCACACAAGTGCTTAAGCTACTTACCACAGAATCAGGGAAATGTATGTGATGTTGCCCAATATTTATTTATTATTTATTGATATTAATCTCAACTCTTTATCTGATGATGCTCTTCCAGGTGCTAACGGAACGGCTGGGCGACTTAGACAGCGCACCTCCCCTCACAGTGCTGCCGATATACTCGCAGCTGCCTGCCGACCTGCAGGCCAAGATCTTCCAGCGGGCGCCACCCGGGCAGAGGAAGTGCATCGTCGCTACTAACATTGCTGGTGCGTCACTTTCCTATACGCTGCACCTATAATTCTACCATACAGCATAGGTGCCACCTTCGTTTAAACACCAGTCTGGCTCGTCAGTGCGGTCTTATTACGCTCTATGTAGGACGGAAAAAAATTTTTGGGCTCGAGATATAGAGCGATCACTATGGCGTTATACCAAGTTAACCAAATGTCAATGTTTTTAAGGGGAGTTAAGGGTACTGGTGAAAGCCCATAAGTCTGGTATTTTACCCAGAAAACTCTGGCTGTGTACCATAAACAATCATAAAACGACGCAAAAACATCTAAAACAAAACGGTCAACAATCAAAAACAGACAGTACTACCTTTTACTAACATTGTTTTGATGAAAACAATCATTGCAAAGAAATTAAATGATTTCATGAGCAGCATAAAATTTCAAGTGCTATTGTATTTTTCCAGAAACATCGCTGACTGTCGATGGCATAATGTATGTCATTGACTCTGGATACTGCAAGCTGAAAGTGTATAACCCAAGGATTGGTATGGATGCCCTTCAGGTGAGAATAAATTACTTGTACCTAGAATAAAAACGAATCATCACAGCGCTATTCCGTATTTCTGAAAGTTCGTCTGCTCGCTTGTAACTTCTAAACTACCTACATATTGCACCTATTGATACATGCATATTCCAGCGACAGGAGCGTCCACAAACACAGTATCAACAAAATTGAAAATGGTGTCTTCTATAAGCCCTAAGATAATTTGCTTGCATTTTTCATCAGTCAGCTTAAGTTTTTGAACTTATGCGATTATTCGCGTGCGCGTAAAAGCTTAAAAGGTTGGCCATTTAAGCTTTTAATTAACTTTCATCTTGAATCAGGGGACTAATTTACATAGGTCAGAAACCATTTCGGTATGGATACTCAATGTTTTGTCTCTGTTCAATGACAAGAAAGACATAAGATATAGCTTTCCGACGTTTTGTGAATAAGTATACTGGAATCATTATTTCCTTCCTCCACAGATCTACCCAGTAAGTCAAGCGAACGCCCGTCAAAGAGCCGGTCGTGCCGGCCGGACGGGTCCCGGCAAAGCGTTCTGCCTCTACACCCAGAGGCAGTACCAGCATGAGCTATTGGCGTCTACTGTTCCCGAGATTCAGCGGACCAACCTAGCCAACACGGTGCTGCTGCTTAAATCGCTCGGTGTCGAAGATCTGCTCGCGTTCCACTTCATGGATCCTCCTCCGCAGGTATGGACCTCAGCTTAAGCATTCCTCGACAACAGTGGACTTGTTCTCCAAATCTTTCACTGGGCTAGTCTTCCGGCTTTGTAACGCTCTGCCCACTGTTTTCGGCAATCTCTGACTAAGTGAATTTTTAAAATTAGAGTTCGTGAAATCTTCTGTTCCCCTTAATTTTTAGTTACCAAAGTCTAAAGTAGAACTGCCGCGACTTCGAACCTGCCATACATCCCCGTTTTTGGCGTTTTTTCTTTACTTTTTTAAGCCACGCCCCCTGTGCCTTACTTTTCGTGGTGCCATTTTCAAGCGTTAAAAATGCTTCTACTTTTTTTCGTTCACTAGATTCAGAGCAATGTATGTGATGTCTGATATGAATTTGTTTGTTTGTTGGTCAGGACACGATCCTGAACTCGATGTACCAGCTGTGGATCCTGGGCGCGCTGGACGGCACGGGCGCGCTGACGGCGCTGGGGCGGCAGATGGCGGAGTTCCCGCTCGACCCGCCGCAGTGCCACATGCTCATCGTGTCCGCCGACATGGGCTGCAGCGCGGAGGTGCTCATCATCGGTGAGGATGCACTAGACGTTGTGATAGAACTAGTACGTTTATTCCCGATGTCGCCCACTATTTGGCCTCCACTAGTGGACATCGGGATAAAACTTGCTATAGGTATCCAACACTGGATTGGATACCGTTGGACCCTAGTGGGAGTTGCTCTGTCCCTCAGTAGTGGACTACAAACCCAAAAAAGCTGTGTTGTACCTACTATTTGTTTAGTATTAATGATTATTAAAAAAAATCGATTCAAATAAAATTCTTAGTTTTAAACATAATATGAAGGTTGATCTTCGTCGTTGATATTCATATTAATATTATTAACGATATTCATAAAAAATGTATTGTTATTTTATTTTACAGTAATTAAAATAAAAACAAAGTAACGTAGGTATATGTATGTGTATGCATGACATCGGTAATAAACGTATTTGGTTACTGCATCGAGGTGTAGCGGTTACAGTCTTTCCCAAAGTGGGCGATAACGCCCCCTTGAGGGTGCTGGAGACCTTTGGGGAAATGCTTTTCGTACCGAACCGCTACCGTGTGAGCGACAGCGGCGTGTGTGGTACTCCCCATGTCGGAGCGAGGAATACCCTTACTAAAAACCCCATACACAATTTTTAATTTTCATAATAGTAACCAACTCGCTTCGTATGCGATTTCGCGTTTTCAATAAACAAAATATAATAATCAAAAACCACTTTTCATTAATCTCAAAAAAGAAACCCTTCGTTGTTCGTTTCGTTTTTAGGAGTAGACTCTAGCTATTATTCGAAAAGGTCTGCTTTTGCTTGTTAGGGTAACGGGGATCTTTTGATCTTTATTATACTTGGGTTCCGAACCGAAAGAAGCTTTATTTTAGACGTTTCATAAATATTACTGATGTAGTTTATATAAATAAAAGGATGTCTCATTCTTATTTCCAGTATCGATGCTCTCTGTTCCATCCGTGTTCTACCGTCCTCAAGGGCGCGAGGAAGAGGCGGATTCAGTCAAGGAGAAGTTCCAAGTGCCGGAGTCGGATCACCTCACGCTGCTACATCTTTACAACCAGTGGAAAGCGAATAAGTAAATGGGTTATTTAAGGGTTTTTTAATATGGTCTCTATCCCGCGTCTAAAAACAATGCTGTGATTTCTCCATTTGAAGTGTTCAGAGAGACACGTCACAAGAGAAGACTGCGAGGTAATTCGAGCTATTTGTTTCTAAAGTCAACACAACATTTATGGAAGAAGGGTTTAGAAAATCATAGCCTAATATCATACATTCAAATAATAATAGTTACATAAATATTGTATATATTTAGCTTGGTCCAAAGCTACACATAGCAATCAGTTAGATACTGCTACTGTAACTAATCTACTGAGTTTCTTAAAGGTGTCTTCTCGGTAGATATAGGTTCCGAACTGGAAGTAGAATCACTTTGACATTGTATTCAATGACGATTCAAAAGTGTTATAATGTAACCTACTTGAATAAAGAAATATTTGGGTTTGAGTTTGACTCACCATGATACTCAGCAAATGTAATACCCTATCTGCAGATATTCCAGCCAATGGTGTACAGAACACTTCGTGCACTCGAAAGCGATGCGCAAAGTTCGCGAGGTGAGGCAGCAGTTGAAGGATATCCTGCAACAGCAGCGACTGCCACTGGTCTCTTGTGGCACCGACTGGGACACCGTCAGAAAATGCATTTGTTCTGGTAAGTGACCACCTAACGTAGTAACGCACCTTCCCTCCCCCTTTCTTTTAAAAAAACGACTACAGTAATACAATCGAGGGATTCCCTGGAAACCGGGAAACTCTAAGGGTCATCACGTTTTCTTCAAATTGCTAATGATTATTGCAATAAAAGCTTATTTTTCCTTTTTAAAACTACTAGGCGACTCTCATATATCTCGCTCACAAGTAGCAGGCACTCATAACATTAGTGGAGCCTAGTAGTAGACTCCTGGATATTGTATATGCTCATAAACGTCATCCTAACCCTAGTAACATTCTATAAATGGAATCTTTTCCTAAAAGAATCATTGAACTATTCGCATGCATCTCTCTGAAGTACTAGGGGAGCATGACATAAGTGGAGCCGAGTAAAAGACACAATCCACGAACACGCGTCCCACTATTTTCAATCTTGGGCCCTCGCGGTGCATGAGGGGTGAACGGGAAGCGCGGAGTTCTTGTCTAATCTCAGTTACCCTGTGACGTTCTGTCAAAGTATCTAATGCGTGTGCATACGTTGCTAATTAATATGTAGGTAATGAGAATGGGCGGGGCACCACTTCGTGTATCAAACTATCTGTAAGTAGTAGTACTTAGTTATTAACCCTTTTGAGGGGATTTTGTGGAGGGTAATGGAGAGAGAAGAATCTGGACCGGTTTATTGTTTGCTGGTGGCACCGACTGGGGTACCGACACAAAATGCAATTGCTCTGGTAAATATAGTAGACTATTTTTCTTGGGCCCAGGTGCATGAGTTGTGAGCGCTAGGCGCCGATAGTTTTCGCCAAACTTATCTAATCTAGTTACCATTTAATAGGAAAACAATACTTGGTTGCCAAATAACTGTTAAGTATATCAATGCACGGCTGTCAAAACTGTTAACTCTGGCGTCATACATCAATTCAATGTCCCGCCTTTCCTTTTTTATAAGATGGAAAATGCGAAAATACGTGTCCGATATTTTTGGAGAATAAAACAGATGAATTGATTTTTAGTCGGCTTCCCTATTCAAGGTATCTAACCCCGTTTAATATCTTCTCCAGCGTACTTCCAGCAAGCGGCGCGCCTGAAGGGCATAGGCGAGTACGTGAACAGCCGCACGGGCATGCCGTGCCACCTGCACCCCACGTCGGCACTGTTCGGGCTCGGCACGTCGCCCGACTACGTCGTGTACCACGAGCTCATGATGACCACCAAGGAGTACATGCACTGCGTCACCGCCGTCGACGGCCGCTGGCTCGCCGAGCTGGGGCCTATGTTCTTCTCGCTCAAGGAGACTGGCAAGTGAGTACACGAAACTTAACGCACATTATGAACGACCCCTTGCGGTGTGAAGCTCGAACCCATGACCTTCACGAAGGTACTTACGTGAAGATAGCTATAAAAAATGTAAAAATATTTTAATATGTCAAGGTGTCTTCTTCTATTCCATAGTTATCGAAACATTTCTGCAACGAATGTACAACGGGCCGATAAGTATTTAGTTCTGAACATATTCGGTAGAGGGCACTGACCGGAGGCTAAGATGTCGATCAGTCAATCAAACCAATAAATTATAATGAATTTGAACACGATTTATCTTAACCGATTCGGTGCGGATGACACGACAGGCTTGTCATAAATGTTTGAACATGTGACGCGAGAGGAGTGTCATTTTTAAAACAATCCTTCTTTGTGTTGTTGATTTTGCCTAGAACAAAACTACCAAAGCAACGAAACAGAAATACTTTGTTGAATTTTATTTGTCAGGGCACAATGGGTGTGTGCCATCAACTCTTATAGTGACACGCTCGTCGTATCATGGAAAAATTGTTAGCAACAGTTATCTTATTACGGCACCGCAACAATAAATTATAGTTTACATGATAAAAGAAAAAAGACGCATCCAATATTTTTTGATAATCTAACTGATGGATCAAACAGAAATGTTTAGTTATGTACCCGTTGATACTTATCTACTATTACCTTTCAGATCAAACCGCGACAAACGGAAAGAAGCTGCGGTACACCTACAGAGGATGGAAGAAGAAATGAAGCAAGCAGAACAGAAGATGGCAGAAGAAAGAAAGAAGAGGGAAGAGGATGTCCCGGTCAAGCAAGAGATCGCTACTCCAGGACTCAGCACGCCCAGGCGAACGCCGCATCGGCTCGGATTGTAGGATTTAAACTTTTGCTTCGTTATCCTGCTCGAAGGACCAGTGAAGAGAATATACTTGTATGGATTGGACACACCAAACATTTTGTGTTGCTAGCAAAAGCAGGACTCGCTTTAACAATGAATAGGATAACACTTTTCAGTGGGTTCTGATGATATAGCCACTTCTAAGCTTTGTTTCACAATCTGATCTAATCTGATCAGAAAGATCTGTATTAAATATAACAATATTTGGTGGGTAAAACTAATTTATCAATGACTTTCAGTCAGCGCAGGTTGTGAAATGTATAAATTTATTACAATTAAGATGAAATTTAGTTTCAAATGTGTCTGTTCAATTCAAATTTTGTATTTTGTCTCTAAAGAAGACGAGTTTAAAACTGAAAGTACGTCAATGGTTTCTACATTAATGTAATTTATAATTTGTACTTGAATCCCTTATGTATTAGATGAGTAAATAAAAATCAATAATTTTTGAAACAAATCATTTATTCAATATAATCACCATCGTCAAATAAACTTAATATCTGAACAACTATGTATGGAAGCCGCTTGGCAGATACTCTACGTTACATTGTCCGTTGTGTTTTCAGGCGTCATAAAACGCTTGAGATGGTCTTGCGAAATGCACATAAAAATCCGCTAGGTGGCAGTACAGGCGTATCCATCTGATACGTGATTGGTCATTCGTGTAGTGATATTGACAGACATGTCATTATGACGTACAAATCACCAATGACGTAGTAGTTGGAACTCATCCATGATAGCCCTTAGTCTTGTTTCGTGAAACTCAAAATGATTGTCAGTAGTATATTAATATCAGGTTTTAAATAAATAGTAAATAATGACAGTGAAGTAATTCACAAGATGTTTAGTAAACAATTGATCCAACTTGTTCAAGTACTGTTTTTGATCTAACCTTTTGCTCACATTTAGGCTCTAACCCCAAAGCTACTAATAAATTACTTCAAATTCGTTTCGCAGACCATCTCAAGCGTATTACTCATACCGATTTTTAAAAACCCATTATTTTGATGGAAGAAATCACTCAATTATTACGAACTACAATATAACGTTCATTGGATTACAGTTCTTTTATAACCTTTGCAACAACAGAGTGATCCCTTAAAAGAACTTTGCTTGATATTGTATTAAATCGATAATATTAAGATTTAAGGTATATATTGCTTTCGTATATACAATTTATTATTCACATTAACCATTTACATGAACGGCACTGGATGGTTGATGATATATGGATTCTGTACAATGAGATCTAATGATAAACCGCCTAGGTTACGTTAGTGGGTAGATCGTCACGAACAAATTATTTAACTGTGTTGTCTCTTTCTTTACATAAAGATTAGATAGAGACAAAACATTGACTTTCCATATCGGAAATGTACGGTACATTTTTAATGTGACATTAAAATTTAAGTTTTATTTTCTGATAAATTAAGTTTTATCTTCAAAGGAAAAGGATTGTCTCCTCCTTTGCACTATCATGATGTGCATTTATACTCGTGACTGTACTTAGAAAACGAGAAATGTAATATCGGCGTTCACAAAAACGTCGATAACGCGAATAATTCGTGCATATTTACATAACATGTTGCAAAGTATTTACCCACCATAGAGAAAACATGAACAACTCAACTATCACTATAGTCACATTTCAAAGAGATATTTTACGCTACAATGCAATTAAGCAGGTGTCAGCCATTGAATTATTAAGAGAAAGAAAAAACAAGAATTAATTTTAAGAAATCTGAAAATTTAGTTTTAATTTGTAATAGCATTAAATGTTGTAAATGATTTTACTAAAAAGCCTCTTTAGACTAGAATTTCAAAAGTTAATACAATAAATTCGTAAGCTGGCCGACACCTAGGCAAAGGTTAAAAAAAACTAACATAGGTCTTAGACAATTATAATAAACCATATTTACGTTAATCAAGTTTGCTAACCTAAACGAATTAATAAAACAACCGACTTTAATTAAAAGGCTAATATAATAACTTTTTAATAATTAAAACTAACCAAAAAGTGTAGACATGTATGTGCATTATCTAAAACTAAAAAAAAACTAAAAAAATGATGAAATTCTTAAGTGTGTAAACATAATGCATTACTAGCGCAAGGTACTATTACAAAACATTGCCTTTCAAAAGTTTTTGAACGCGAAAAAGTAAGAAAAGTTGAATATAAATTATAAATAAAATAGTCATACCACAATATTACAAATAATTGTGTGTAACTCCAGATATTCGGTTTCTAATGTCAATCGTTGCTCAGGCAATAGATTCCAAAGTGTGGACATTTCCCTTGCAATAGGGTCCAAAATCGGCCGAATCAAACTAAATGACAGTTCCAATTCTAAGTCATATTCCCATTAATGATTCACACGAATCTCATTTTTATTACATACTCGTTATCTACCTACCAACAAAAGGTGCCTCAAAATTCGATGATCGATTCAGATGATACTCTAAATATTAACAAATCGACGGACTACTTCACAATTAATGAGTATTCATAAAGTGAAGCTGACTTAATTTGAAACATTGAATGCCTCTACACCAGTGGTTCTTAACTTTATACTCATGAGGGACAATTTGATAAAATATCTGTCTTGCCATTGACTACCGAGTTGGTTAATTAGTTTGTAGTTAATTTAAAGCCAATACCTTAATGTAAATAAATGGAACGTTGTTGCGATTTGCGCCCTCAGTAGAATCTATCGGTAAATTGGCAGATTGTTACAAGAGTTTTGTGATTGGACAAACCGTCTTTTTAGGATGTCTCCGCGAACCACTTAGGATGTTCAGGGACCACCGTTGTTCTGCGGACTACTAAGGATGTTCAGGGACCACCGTTGTTCCGGGGACCACTTGGGATGTTCAGGGACCACCGTTGTTCCGCGAAACACTTAGGATGTTCAGGGACCACCGTTGTTCCGCGAAACACTTAGGATGTTCAGGGACCACCGGTTAAGAACCACTGCTCTACACTCTAATAACCCCAATATGATCTACGTTACAAATATCATTGACTGGTTGACCGAGACATAATTTGTTGATGTGTTTTAATCAACAATTTTGTTGATACACTGTTGCGACCTGACATGGTACCGCCAAAACAAGGCATTCAACATTACTATACCTTGTTTTGCTCGCTTAATTTAAAATTAAAATTTAAAATTAAAGTAAACTGACATTATAAAATTTTTTGCAATGGGGGCTATCGCGTATGAAATATCCGCTAGGTGGCAGTACATAGGCTTAAAGTATGTAAGCTATTACTTCATTGGTTATTTTTGGCATGACATTGACAGACATGTCATTATGACATTTAAAGTTCAACTCCTGTTGAACCTCACACCAGGGTATTGCCACCTAGCGGATTTTTAACGCGCGGTAGCCCGCATTAACAGCAGCGTCATATAGTTAGTTACATTCAGGTTATTGAAAAAATTAGATTAAATAATATCAGTGCAAACAAACATTCTTTACTATTGTGAACAAATAGTCTCTCAATAGAACGGAACATTTAAAATGTCGTTTATTTGCACAGATATTATTAAGTTTTTAGTTGTGTCTAATTGTTTGAATCACTAACTATTTGCTGACTGTACGTAATGACGCGCGGGGCGTTATGAAACTGTGGACCTACGAAATATAGGCTCCAAGGTTTAGATTGATCTAAATCTCGATTTAATTTGTTGTTTTACTTAAGGCTCATAACATACTGCTTAGAAACTTATTCCTTAACAATTTCAATAATGTGCTAACATACATTTTCGTACAAATGTTGATCAAGACAATTAGACGACTAATTGAAAATTTGGGTATGTAGTTGGAATACTTACTTACTAAAACAGTGCTTTAAATTTTAGGCGGTCAAAATAGCAACTCTTTACAACAAAGCTAGGACCTCATTACCACTTAACATCAGGTGGGATGAGGTCAATCTTGAAATGTAATATAAAAAAAAATGTCTTGGCTAAAATTACTAAGAATTTATTAACTTTTCACCTACTTTATTAACTTTTATTTAACTTTAATTTTAAACCAAATTATCTTTGTTTGCTCTGTAAATTATAATTAAAACTATTTCTGACAATTACACTAATATATTTTTTCATTCATAAAAATGCATCGAGATTTAAAAAAAACTGTTTAGTTTCTGCGGATAATCAAAAGTAAGTATTTACTAATAAATGTCAATTAAATATTATGTTTTCACGGATAACACTTAAAAAATTGGAGTTAAATACACAACATTGATTGATTTGTTTAAACATTATAACGTTATTGTTTAATAATCAAAATCTTTATCTCTTCATGAATTTTGAATAATTAACACTAAGCGAAACCATAGATAAATAGTGCGCTGTCTATGAATTCTAAGTTTTAAAATAATAGATTATGAACAATATGAGGAAAAATGATTTAACTCTCCTCTAAGTTTTGTTGTCATGCGTTTTCAGTCAAACATTTTTTAATATTCAGGCATATATCATTTATAATTCCAGCAGTGTTTGTAACAGTGAGTAAATAATTACAAGATGGAGCAAGTTTGGTTGCTTGCGGTCAGTGGTACGATTCTATTTAGGCACTATTCAATTATTAATTAATCAGCTGAACCATATTCTGTCGCATTGTCGTCAATCTTATTATACTCTTGGGAAGTCATCTTTGTGAATAATTTTCCACAATTCATTCTTTGAATATTTGATAATCTTCAGCGATTCAGATTTTCGAATCAACGAAATATTATCATTATTCTCTGGTTTCGTTGATTGAAGAATAACGTATGACGGTTTTCGTCGCTAACGCTTTTTAATTTACTCAAAATAGCAACAATACTGATTAGTATTGAGGACCAAACAGAAATATTTTAGCTTCCGATCACAGAATTACTAATTTGGCACACCATATTGAATCTCATCGCATTAGGCACAAATTAGATCAACATTTATATCTGCTTATTTGTTATACAACCCTCCTGTCCCTTGTCGACAAAATGAGCGAAACTATCCAAAAACATAACTTCCCCGCCTCACCTCTAGCAGTTGAGCGCTAAGTTGAGTCCGTGCTTCTCGATGTATCTCTGTCTCGCTTCGGCAATCATCTGCGATTTCCGCTCCTGGAAGTCAGCATTCATTAATTAATGAACCATCACCCTGGTTAATGGTGGTTATTCTGTTGCCACTAATGAAACAATATTAAACCTAATCTAAGTAACTCAAAAGATATTGGAAAATACTGTTACGCGCCACGATCGATGGTGTTCTAGTAAACAGCGCCATCTAGTTTGGAATGCGGAACTTCAGAAAGTCGAGACGTCAACGCCAGAACGTACTAGAACTATGGCCGTACGCTCGGTCAAGGCCGGACTGCGCGCGAATGTTCCGGATGTTTCTGCGTTGGAAGGTTCGGGAACGGCCGCGGCAATATAAAAGGCCGGGATTCACCGCGACCGGGACAGTATTGAATTAGCGATACAAGTGATTACTTCGAAAGCGATTTTGAAGTGCAACTTGGGAGCGATTGTTGTTTTAATTAGTGCGTTTTAAGGTTGTAATTAGTGGCGTTCAATTAAAGTGTGACTTTTGGTAATTTTTATCGGCTGTTTTTATTGTCACGAACCCGAAGCTCGTAACAATACAAAAGTGGCAGCACTTTGTTGCTTTGACATTTAACAGCTGTCATCCCATACATTTTTGCAATTTGACAACCGTTAAATCGTCCGTTGCCGTTATTATCAGTGGGTGCAACTGACTCTTATTAATAGTTTGTGATGTAATTTTGCGTTTTCTATTATTTACAAAATTCCTGAATCTGATCCGAATTCGGAAACTAAGCTTCAGATTATCCGAACCATAAGTTATCAGTTCACCTGGAAGCTGAGCTGTCGCTGCTCGGCGCTGGCGGGGAACACGCCGGTGTGAGCGGGCGTCACGTAGCGAGCACTAGTACTGGGGCCCGGCGTCGCGGCCGGCTCCGGCGTGTACGGCGTCACGCCTTCCAGGAAGTTCGTTATTGTAACGTCCACGCTGCGTGTTATCGCTGGAAACAAAACAAGATTATTAAAAAAAAAATCTCATTTTATCGCATTTCTCGTTATTTTCTTTTTGGAGGTTGTCGTTTTCTACAGAAAAAGATTAATGTTCTTCGCCCTCTTTCTCGATGTCCCCCGCAGCGGCACGGCGGGCAGCACCTCCTTGACGCGTCTCGCTACTTAGAGTGCAGTGGAGCGTCTCACCCAAGTCCCGCAGGATGTCCCGCAACGGCACGGCGGGCAGCACCTCCTTGACGCGTCTCGCTACTTAGAGTGCAGTGGAGCGTCTCACCCAAGTCCCGCAGGATGTCCCGCAACGGCACGGCGGGCAGCACCTCCTTGACGCGTCTCGCTACTTAGAGTGCAGTGGAGCGTCTCACCCAAGTCCCGCAGGATGTCCCGCAACGGCACGGCGGGCAGCACCTCCTTGACGCGTCTCGCTACTTAGAGTGCAGTGGAGCGTCTCACCCAAGTCCCGCAGGATGTCCCGCAACGGCACGGCGGGCAGCACCTCCTTGACGCGTCTCGCTACTTAGAGTGCAGTGGAGCGTCTCACCCAAGTCCCGCAGGATGTCCCGCAACGGCACGGCGGGCAGCACCTCCTTGACGCGTCTCGCTACTTAGAGTGCAGTGGAGCGTCTCACCCAAGTCCCGCAGGATGTCCCGCAACGGCACGGCGGGCAGCACCTCCTTGACGCGTCTCGCTAGTCGCGTCAGCTCGGGCGCCGGCCTCCGGGCGCCGCGGGCGTTCAGCTCCTCCCACTTGAACTGCGTCACCTCCACCTGGGGACAAGGCCCGGCCACTTCTTTCACTACATTTAATTTTTTATGCCACTAAAAAAAGGCTTTTAAGCAAAATCTACTTCCGCCAATGACGCATGAGTATAGGGATGTTGACTGGCTAGTCAATATAGACACTTTTAAGTACGTACTTTATTAAAAACGATTCCTTCATGGATTTACTGTGAAGGTAGCACACTATGACGTCTTCATTTTACTTATAACTCACTTGACTATTTATCTAATCGAATTAATTTAAACTCCAAATGTATTCATAACAAAACACACATAATAATTTATTCATATGAAATTAAACCTACTACTACTCACTTATAAACATTTCTGATAAACTCACCGCAAGTGCCTCAGCGATAGCCTCCTGCAGGCGGCGGCCGAAGGCTGCGTCGGGGTCGTCGTGCCGCTCGAGGGCCGGCAGCAGCGTCACGTGGAACACTGTGACCGGCGTCCACAGGAACCACAGCGCGTCCGACCACGGGAACGCGTCGCGAGCGTCGCCCGCGCGGTGCACCGTCACCTTCGTGAATGGCCGCTCCACCGCTAGAATGGGAGATACAGCTAATAAAATGCCATACATGCATGTTAGGTAGGGTGAGATAGTGAAACCATGAGCATACATACATTACGATTTTCGCGTATAAAAACACTACCTCGTTGGACAACACTACGTCCATAGTGTCAAAGGTCCTGGGTTCGATTCGCGGTCAAGTCAATTTTGGAAGCGAACTTTTAATTTACTTGAGTTGACGCCCCCAGTTGGTATCCGTTGTCTAGAAGTCTAGAAGGTATAATAAAAGTCAAATAGTCAGTGACACTCAGGGTATGCAAATAATTTGATGCAACCAAAAATTTAACAATAATATTGTAGCAAGTAAATTATATTATTTACTTTATTGCAATGATATTATTGACTTTTTGGTTTTGTGTAATTATTAGACACTTACTATTAGGACGCTGAATGTGCTCACAGGTATGATTAATAGCATTTCAGACTTTACACTTTGGACTTTGCACACCTCTTATGTTGTTCGCATAAGAACTAATATCGAACTGTAAGTGTTCACCTTGTAATGACCGTACAATGGATAACTGGTTGATTGGATTTATTTCAAATAACACAATGGCGTGACGTTGACATTTAGTTTTTTCCAATTAGAACGAACTAAAATATATAATTCACCCTTCTTGACATCTCTTGATTTTACAGGTCAAATGAAAGTCATTTATTATTTTTACGAATGTGATAAAGTTATCTGAATAATCATTTAGTTTTCAAGTAAATACTATGAAAACACATTTTGTTGCTTCAATGCCCACTCTCAAAAACTAAATACATATGTCGGATCCAATGATGAATGGCTATTTTAATTCTTATTGTTACCAACTCACTTCAAATGGGAATAAAGCGCTTTCATTTAAGGCCCTATACGAAGCAATTGACATTACCCGTTTCGCTCTATTCCCGTATCGTATACCGTATCGTATATTCCCGTATCGATCTATTGAACGCATTTGGCATTAGCTCGTGCTAGCGCAGCACGAGTGTGCGGTGCTAGTACGAGCGAATGCCATGTAGTACTAATACAATAGAGACAGCATTGCGTACGTATTAATTTATTAAATCTTACTACTTTGTAATATTAGTAAGTACCAATAGATTATCAATTTTGTACTTTATTCGTTACATACATACAAACATATCGATGGCTCCAACGAATAAACGTGCAAACGAAAAACTACAACTTTTCAGGAAACAAAAAAAACGTTTGAAATCACATTACTTTAATGACGTAATGAATAGATATATTTAATGTATAAATTATATTAAAGGTTAAACATATTTCAGCTCATATATTTTTTAACCCATTGACCTCCATTGACGCTTTAAAGCGTCATCAAGAATTTTGATCCAGACGCCGACGACGCCTTTAAGCGTCATTATTTGCCTTATGTTTGACGTTGAAATAAAAAGTAATGAACACCATCTCGTATACATATTTATACACACCGCGCACCAGGATACGATAGATTATTATTATTGATGTCTAAAAACGTCCTACAGCATAGAATTGAGTTAAAAAATGATAAAAATCAACAACTAAAATTATTAACGTAAAATCACACTGCACGACGCCGTGGACGTCTTAAAGCGTTAGGTAGTGATGTGACTATGTGGACATTTTTAATACATTTTTTATTTTTATTTAATATGTAGGTATTAGATGATAACAATAAAATGTGATTATTTTTTTATTGTTCTACTGCTAGTGTATTAAAAGTGTATTAGTAAATAACTATTGACGACGAACTATTAGCGACGACCTCCGTAGCCGAGAGGCGAGCGGGCCTGACTTTGGCGAGCGCCATCTCTGAGGTTCCGGGTTCGATCCCCGGTCGGGTCAATATGGAAAATGGACTTTTCCATATTGTCTTGGGTCTGGGTGTTGTGGTACCGTCGTTGTTTCTGATTTCCGTAACACAAGTGCTTAAGCTACTTACCACAGAATCAGAGCAATGTATGTGATGTTGTCCAATATTTATTTATTTATTTATTATTATTAACTATTATCATTATCTCTGCCTATACACATACTTGATGGGTGTATCCCAGTTGTCCCCTCTGGCGTTGTCCCCTTGAGGGACAACTGGGATTTTTTTATAAATGTCTCCCAGTTGTCCCCTCTACCCTGCGACAAGGAGGACAACTGGGACTTTAATTTTTAGACGTCCCAGTCTCCCTCACTTGAGATGTCGCCGTATAATTTTGCTAGAAGTGACAAATAATATAGCACTTGTTAGATATCATATACCACTGCCTCGGATTATGACGACGAGTGTCTAATGAGGAACAGGAAAAGTCAATTAAGGGAAAAATCATGATGTTAGGTATAGTTTATTATTTTATGTAAAATATAATCAGTACAACAATGTTTTCATTTAACTATACTCGGGTAAAATAAACTTTTAAGTATAGGTAAAATTAACAACTACCTTACCTTTAAACTGGGCTCTTTATATTAAAGAACTATATCTTACACCCCCGACTTCACTCAGAAGTTAAAAACAAATATTTCGGTAAATAAAATAGAAACATAAAGTAGCTTAGTTCAAGATGACGCCTCCCGCCATCATAAAAGTATTCTATTGTTTCTATCCCTTTCGCACATATTGTTTCTATCCCTTTCGCACATGTAAACTTAAAAGTAAACAACTCAGTTTGTCGGTGCAACGTGATTTTACCACGATCGCTCATAATGCCATGGAACGTAAATGTCATTTTTTCATGGCGGTCTCATGTGGGGGAGACTGGGATATTTAAAAATTTAAGTCCCAATTGTCCCCTCCATCGGTGAGACGGGGGACAACTGGGAGATCTTTATAAAAAAATCCCAGTTGTCCCTCAAGGGGACAAACGCCAGAGGGGACAACTCTACTTGATAGATGGATTGATGATGCTCACTCGTCATATGGTTAACGTACGAATTTTTTGTCTGTTTATATTTTACCTAATTATTAATGTTCACAGTCGATTGAGAAAAAGTTTGTAATAATAAACAGATGACATGCCATTGTGAATTAATTTCATGACTAATGTTTTTACTATTTATTATTGAATTTAATCTGCTTAAAATATACCTTAATTTTTTTTCATAAAATTTTATGTTATCGATATACCCACCTAACTCCACTATGTCATGTTCACTTTAATGTACTGCCAACGCCAACGACGCTTTAAGTCGTCCGCTTGTGACGTCATAAGCGCGTATGCTGCTATTGATA
This sequence comes from Glyphodes pyloalis, assembly GCA_037074685.1. Lineage (NCBI taxonomy): Eukaryota > Metazoa > Arthropoda > Insecta > Lepidoptera > Crambidae > Glyphodes > Glyphodes pyloalis. The sequence continues at coordinate 16,887,046 of JAYKKO010000006.1, read as the reverse complement.
GTGTTGGGAGTTGAAGATAGATAAAATATATTTTTTTCAATTACCCTACAAAAGCTAAATGCTACTGAAGTTATTGTCCGTGTTTGTGTTTCTATATTGTAGACTTTTTGAGTAAAAACCCACAAATACATTATTTACGAAAATAGTTTAAATAATAATGGGTTGTGTTAAACTTTTACATATTCTGGAAGTAGTTGATGATGATGATATTTTTAATAAATCTTCGCTTGATAGTGAAGTAGGAGAAGTGTGTCTTTTCGTGGCACTTATTTATTTGAATCAAACTAAATTAATGAGCATGACAACCGGATCAACAAATTCTAATTATTTCGTGAGTTATTCCATAAAGATTATAATACCCATATTTATTGTTTACTCAATCAACTGAAAAAAACTATGTATGATAAAGCTCATAAAAATTCGAAGTTCACTATGTCGCTGCTAGTTTTAAAATGTATCTAGATGTGACGTCATACGACATTTCAACGAAACACTGCACCGTGATTTTGTGATTTATTAAATAAAAAAATATGAATGTTTATCGTTAAGTGTATATGCACCGTAAAAACCGGGAAACATGATTTTGGTGTAAATTTGTAAAACGCCCCTTCGTATTACATATTTTGGTTTCTGTCGATAGAAAAAAATATACAATGTTTTGTTGCTCTTCTTATACAAAAAATTTAATCATAATAAGTTCAAAAGGTGTACTTATTATAATTTCATCACCGACATTAATTCATATTATTTTGTTTTCAACCAACACAGTGGCGTTTTTTCCAATTACATCGATAAAGTCCTTAACAACACTATAAGAGTAGGTAAAATTTGTCAAACATTTAAGTTGTGATCGCCGATGACGCTTTAAGGCGTCGACTAGTTGCGCCAAAATTCCTTGCATACTTTAAAAAATCTTGTGATAATTTTCTGATTACTAAGACATATAAAATTACTATTGATCTATTATTTCTTACGTTCAGTATGTATGAGCATTTATTTCTTTATCCTTAGTAATAGGTAATAAGGTTCCGAAACAAACGTTTATTCTTATCGCTTAGTGCAGCATGTCACATCACTATCGTATTGGGCGAAAATTCTAGCTAATAATACGCATGGCGTCGGGAGCAATATTTTCTATTTGAAGTCCGGCGGTCAATGGGTTAAGAAAATAAATCTATCGATTTTCTCAGTATTCAAGAAAAAACATATAATTTTATTATTCTAGTGAAAAATTTGTGACTTGTTAACAGAAATGTATCACTGCACGTTTATTCGTGTCATAAATGAAGCATAAACAAGTGTAGTAAAACGGTGCACGGTTATTCTACAGATTAGTAAAAGATAATAATTCTATAATAAGATAGCTGTATTAAAATTTTTGCGGTCTGCAATGAAGCATAACTAATAAAAGTAGCTTCCATTTTTACACGAGTAATCGTGTCTTTTTTTTTTAAAGGAGTTATTACCCAGAGGAAAGGTTAGACACAAGCGGCAGATTGATTTAACACGTTTATTTTGGTGTACTCAAAGAAACAATTATATTCAATAGACGCGTGTTTTGTTATTCATGTGATATGAAGGTATTTAATTTACCTACAATAAACGAATTTTGTGCTATAAAAGTCTTATTTTAAGTCCAAAATTTACAAAAAAAAATGTGTAGGCGTATCATAGGCCATTAAAACGAAAAAAAAAACGAAAAAAAAATTTTTGGGCAAGAGCTCTTACGTACGAAAAATAACTTTACGTACTTTGTTTGAAATTATTGTTCTTGTGAGTCTTACAAAATGTCGTTGTAAAAATTGCAAAATTAAAAATTAAAAACTTCATTCTGTTTTCTCCATAGTGGGGGTTAGGTCCTGAGTGTGTTAATTCTTACTAGACAATTCGAAGCAGTCAATCATACCCCTATGACAATATATGACATTATTTGCCGTCTCTGTGTTTGCACTTACTCTGTTCATTATTTTCCGACTCATTTACCCGTATGACATTTACAGATGACATTTACCCGTAAGTTCTAATTTAGATTGAAATAATATGAAATAACAGACAAATTTAATCTTTATGGCAAATGCTACATACGCGGTATTGCACGCGCGTCGACGATTTGCATTTTTGAGTTTCTCACTTGCCTAGAAACGTATAAATGATCAGTTTGGCTAATAAGTAAAAATGCAGCCTAAGCAGCCTCCCAACAAAAAAATATTATTGTATTGTAAAATACTACAAAAAATATAATTTCAAAATGGAATTTTCACAATTCGAGCTGCGTTCTTGTACTAAACTCTTTTTATTTTAGCTCTTAGGTAATATTTATTTCTTTTCCTAACATTATTTCACTGTTATAGTCAATACAGACACAATTAACTAAAATCCCCTTACACTAGGTACACATCGGAGCGCCTGATATATTTATAACGGCAAATTTTTATATTTGAAAATCAACAGCGTTTGTGTTTTAAGTGAATTATTTTAATAACTAATAGATTGTATCGAAAATGAAGAAGGCGGCGACCTCCGGAATCACAATCCTAACATGTTTTAGTAAAAATATTTCTTTCTAAATTTATATTTACAGAGTTTTGGAAGAAAAATAATTTTACGATTTCAATTTTTATCATTTTTTTAAACTGGTATATTTTTTTATATATTCATTTATTTTAAAATTTCAAGAAGGCGGCGACCTTGTAAAATATCTGAATAAACGTACAAAAAGTGATTTAATGCTTAGAATTACTTTAGGTCATAGTTCTAGTGAACAGAAATACATGAAGTTTCGCAAATTCTCTTCGTATTGGGCCTTAACAAAATGACGTCTATTTAAATAAAAAACCGAAAACGTCATTTTGATTTCCGAACATTCGATTTATCTTGAAAAATCTCTACTTCATATTTCGTGCCTAGGCTGCACTGTTTATACTTACTTATCGTCATGGGCTGGACTCTATTCCCAATCTGGAAAGGCCAATCGGTGAACCTCAAAAGCCCTTTTCCATTTGTAGGTCCCCCTTCAGGTTGCAACAACACTGGCTTGCTTGGGCTATCGGTAAAATGTTGCCTACAATCAAAAATTGTAATTGATTAATCATTATCAATCACAGATAAGATTAAAATGAACATTTTAATCATCATACTCCATTCATCTCACATGTAAGCAGACGCACAAAAAAATTATCAGCTCTTGATTGACTGAATAGACGAGTAGGTATGGTGTGCTCTCAGCCAATCAACGGTATCATAACTTTTGTCGTATCATGCGAGAAATTTGACATGTTGCACATGCTAGTAGGGAAAGTGTACGTAAAAAAATCAATTGAGAGTGTAGTCTTTTTTCCAAATTGTTACATTATTTGGATCTATAGATTTTTGACGTGACAACGTTTAATAACTTGATACCACGGGCTGCATGCACGAAATAGATGTCGTCATTGCCCCGTTACATGAATTGACGCGTTCCGCAAGCGAGAGCGCGACACGAACGAGAGAGAGGCATGATCGGCATAGTGTTGTCACGTAACTACCGTCTGTAAACCAACTTTACAGACAGCCTATATTTACGTTTTTGGATATTACTGGATGGATTCTTTTTCATCATGTAATACAATTAATAATAACAAGTAATTTATTACATAAATTTTGATAAAATTTGGTGAGACTAGCAAAAATTTCGCACCATAGAACTTAAAAGATTTTTTTTAAACCTTGTCCAAACACACCATAGAAGTTAAAAAAATATATTGGTTTTTACAAATGTTGTCTTGACAATTACTAACCTTGTCTTTACAACAAAAAAATATCCAATTTGATTCAGTATTTTTAAAGTTGTGCACATACGTATATTTCGGTGATTTTCTTTTATTTATAGATTACTGAACTATAAAATAGATAGGTGTTCTTTTATCAAGAGGTCAGGTGTGCAATAGGTGTGATTACAACTAATTGGTATACCAGACAATCTCATTAATCTAGTCACTTAAGGTGGTGGCTTTTTACACAGTGTTTTTCAATAACATTGTACATCAATTTGTTCACATGAGGACAATTTACAGCTCCGATTATTTTTCAAATATGAAGTTTGGGTTACCCCTTAATAAAATACATCTTTCTCTATATTTTATTTTGAGAGGTAAGGCATTATTTACTTACTTTCTTACGAACTGAGCAGCATTCCTAATACCCAAAGTTGATGCAAAAAATGGTGGCACTTTCCATTTTTTTAACTGAAACAGATTTAAGCTTGTGAGTAAAGAAATCCTATTGCAATAACAAATAACTATTAGGAAACTTTTTTCTAGAAAACTTAATACAATTCGAAACATTAAAAAGATTGCATATTTTTAGAACATATTAAGCTACTTATTATAAGGAATGCACAGGCTGTTATTCACAACTCTACGTCAGAACGCCTTGTGTGATGTCATTTAAATTTCAGTACGGAATTTTATTTCATACTGACAAATAAATAATTTTTAAAAAGATAGTTGATGGGTAACTCTTGGCTAAATGTGCTAATGTTTATTAAGACTGCCAGTTTTATACAAATTAAAAATAGTTAAAGAAGATAATACTTACACTGATGGTACCCAACACATGGGACGCTGCAAGTGAGTCTAAGCATGAGACGCAGTTAGAGACCATCACGCTGCAGCGAGGGTCTCTACTGCCCTTGAGCTTCACATACACTCCTGAAATTGACCAGTTTTATATGCACATTTAAACAAATCAAAATCACCTCAATTTAAAACTAAATATTCTTTGACATTGAGAATGCAAACCATCAATAGTTACTTAACCGTTTCTACATGACCCAAGTGTTTCTTGCCTGGTAGGAAACACTTCTTGCATTAAGTTCACTGGTGGTACTTTGTTTTTAATATGTAAATTTTCATGTAATAGTTCCATGATGTATTCGCCTTTAAGTGTTTGTTGCACCTAGCTTTATTTTAGATGCATCTAATATTGTCCTAATAATAGTGTAAACAAATGTTGGTGAATCGACAAATAAATAAATAAAAGTTTCCATATGTTTGATTGGTTTAAGAAATCTTCACCCATCGAATTGTAAAATAAAAAATAGAATTGCGAGCAATAAAATTAATAACTCGAAGCAGAACTAGGCAGTACCAAATAGAAATCAGGTCAAATATCCATTAGACTGGTAGACACTAAAATGTATGATTATCAAGTCAATTAAAAACCAAACTACTGTTAGTATTATTGTTTACCGAACGTCCAACAGGCGAGGGAAGACAGAAGCTGCCTCACAGCCTGGTTATTGGGTAATACTATCGATGCAATCCATAATATCAATGCCAAAACTACACGTATCGCCAGCAAAATGACACCAAAAGGCAGGTACAGAATGAACTGCAGAACATTTTCACCGCAAAATCTGGAATGTTCAACATAAATAACGTAAGCCTGAGACTCGGATAAGCTAATTTATCAACAAGATAAGTTTTTATGCACACTTTCCCTTGAAAATAGCAAAGTGATTGAAAAATTGGCACGATTATACCTGTCGTCGTTGATCAATTTGTCCACCGTCAAAGCCATAACAATTTCGCATGTACGGCACTATTATTTTAGCTCACTGTTAACAATTTATTGAAAAAATCTGAATTATATTCGAGTTTTCGACTATCGTAATGTGTATACGTATGACATTTATGGCACAGAGAAAAAAGTGCAATTGCACAGCATGACTTAAGGTCCGATTCTGTCGAAAGCACGAAACCGCGCACATTTGAAAAAAAATACGTATTCAGAAATGAGTTAGATTCTTTCGTATGAAACGACAAATGTATCTGTTTAAGTTCGCTTTGTATGGCTCAGTTAAACATTTGTTCTTCTTTAATTATTGAAGCAAGAATATTAATACATATTTAAGCATGATTAATATTAAGTACTTAAATAAAAAATATTTTTTATTACATGTCTGTGATGACGAACATATAAAAACGATTAAACGGATCGAGAACTGCTAAGTACAAGCTAAGTATTAAGTACAGACAAGCCTGCCTAGCATACGCAATATGTCAAATTTATCGCATGAGTCAGTCACAAAAATACAGTGAGGCGACAAAAGTTTCGATACTATTGATTGGCTAATAGCACACCGCACTCGTATTTTCAGCCAATCAGCAGCTGACGCACTGACTTCAATTGATTTTGACATTTGTTAAGAGCGCGATACAATTTACGCCTAACCTAAGCAATAAATTTCATGCGATAAATTTGACATATTGCGTATACTAGGCCTGTAGGCCTGAAGGAATTTATTGTGATAAAGAAGCAATGGTGGTAGGTACAGTTTGACATCTACGTCACTTTGACAGTTCGAACTTCGATGACAGGAGGGTAGGTAGACTCATTCTTACCTTTACTTCTTTTGTGTTGATTGTGCTGAATTGTGGTTTGCTGCATTAATTTCATTGTCCCTCCCTTCATTTAATTGATCAAATTTCAATTGAATCAAAGAGCTATGATTGTGTGGTGTTATTTAAATCCATGATCAATGTAGACAGGGACGAGTGTCAGTTTAAAAATAAATCAACAAAATACTACGACATCAAGCGAATAACTGATTTTGTTTACAACGATTACTGCAGAGTTATTTTCTATGCATAACATGAATTCGTCACCAGAAGACAATACTTGCTGGGAGAGTGAAGAACCACCCACAACCACAGGCAATGGAGCGAATCACAACTCTCAAGGATTTTCCTCATCGCACTCTCAAGAACACTCTCTCAGCCAAATGGAAGACAAAATGCGACGCAAACTACAGTTTTTCTTCATGAATCCGATCGAGAAATGGCGAGCGAAGCGGAAGTTTCCTTACAAGTTTGTTGTGCAATTAATCAAGATAGTTCTGGTTACTTTTCAACTGTGTCTGTTTGCTCATAACAGATATAATCACGTCAACTACACGTGGGACAACCGCATCAGTTTTTCGCACTTGTTTTTGCGTGATTGGGACTCGACGCGAGAGATAAACGCGTACCCACCAGGAGCAGGTCCGTTAGCAGTTTACAAAGTTGATGAGTTCTATGACACATTGGACTTTGCATATGCAGGCTATTTAAATTTAAGCAATTCAATCGGCCCATACTCTTACAATGATGAAAACAATAACATGGTCGATCCCGTGTTCTGTCAATATAATTATAAATTAGGTATTATAAATGGATTCAATGAAAGTTATGAGTTTAACTCTGAAATTGTTGAGACATGCACCAATTTCACACGTGGGAATACTGAAGTATTTAGCTCTAGGAAATTGCTTGAAAGCACTGGGCTAGAAATTAATTTTTCCTCATTGGTTCGAGCTAAACTCTTGTTCTCAATAAAAACAATCAATTTCAGAGCTGCCGGCCCGATCACGCCCCCAGACTGTTATAGATTTGATGTAGAAATAATATTTGATAATGAAGATCATGATGGACAAATGTCTCTTACATTAGAAGCTGAACCTTACAAATTAATTTGCAAAGGAGACAAAGAGTATGTCACCGATAATAAAATTGATCAAATACTTAGAAGTATCTTGAACATTCTGGTGATTCTAATCTGTACAGCTTCATGCATATTATGCAGCAGAGCTATTTATAGAGCCCAGTTACTAAAAGAACTGACTGTCAGATTTTTCCGCCAAGCATATGATAAAGAACTGAGTTTAGATGGTCGGTTAGAATTCTTAAATATTTGGTACTTAATGATTATTGTAAATGATCTCCTGATAATTTTAGGCTCTACCATAAAGGAGCAAATTGAGAGAAACCAATTCAGAAATGACCAATGGAATATTTGTTCTTTGTTCCTTGGTACAGGGAATCTGCTTGTTTGGTTTGGAGTTTTAAGGTATTTAGGTTTTTTCAAAACATACAATGTTGTTATACTTACATTGAAAAAAGCTGCCCCAAAGATTTTTAGATTTTCAATATGTGCTTTATTGTTGTATGCTGGTTTCACATTTTGTGGTTGGCTCATACTGGGGCCGTACCACATGAAATTCCGGTCCTTGTCAACCACTTCTGAATGTCTGTTTTCTCTTATCAACGGAGATGACATGTTTGCTACATTTTCTATTATGTCGAAGAAGTCACCAATGCTTTGGTGGTTTAGCCGAGTCTATCTTTACTCATTCATAAGTTTGTACATTTATGTTGTTCTCAGCTTGTTTATTTCTGTTATTATGGATGCTTATGACACTATAAAACAATATTACAAAGAAGGTTTTCCAAAGAGTGATTTACATCAATTTATTGGCGAGACTAGCATTGAAGAGGTATCATCAGGATTATATAGAACTCATAGTTCTACATCTCTTAATGCTATTATGAATTCATTGTTCTGTTGTAATTTATACAGAAGTGCATATTCTAAGATTGGTGGCGGCACTTCAAGCCAGGATTTGTTATGAGCTATTAATTGTTTTTTAACTAAATGGTATGTACCTACAGATAAGTAACTCCGAAAGTATATTCACCAATATTTTTCTGTAAAGCTGAATAGGTGTTATCTTTAATTCTGTTGTAATGTATTTTATCTGGACCTAAATACTTTCTGGAGGACTAATTTCGCAATTGCCTGCCCAGTATTTAAGCGCAGCTATTTAGATAATAGAACCACACCTTTAATGTGATCACAATGAAAATATTTCTTCTATAAAGATACTGAATGTTTCTTTTATAAATTCCTGTTAAAAATTGTAAATATATGTAGTTCAAATTGAAATAGTTTCCAGATTACCAAAGATTTGTATTAAAAGAGTTTTTTTTTTATTGTATGTACTTACCTAAAAATCAATTAATTAAAAAAAACAAATTGCTTACTTAGCCCAAACACTTTGCATTGTTCTAAGGTAGAATGTATGCTGATTCATTTATTTTTACAGAGTTTATTACAATAGTGGAATAAATATTTTGTAGTTGGAATATTAGCATGAACTTATTGTTCACTTTAATACTTTATTATGTTTCTAGGTATCCAAATATATCCTCCACATCATTGAATGCATGGTAATTATAAATTATAGTGTTAAGCAATTTAAAAAAAAATTAATAAGTTGAAAATTGAAAAAGACTCAGCTGAAAATAATTATGAATGTTTTGTTTATTAATTACTTACAATTTATGGTGATTTATTTTCATGTTAAATGAAGGCATAGGTACCTGTTTACGAAACTTGTAAGTAGGCACATACTTAAGAATATTATCAATGTGTATTTACTTCAAAGCTTGTGTATAGTTATTTAGTACCTATCAGGTATACCTATTAGTTGTTGTTTCTTTTTTAAATTCTTTTAGATTTAACTTTTCTAAGAAAGTTAAAAAAGTTTAGTAGGTTCATATTTGAAATGAAATATAGTTAAGAAGTAAACCTAGGCATAATAAAAGATCTAAATTTTGTTTTCACAATTCAAAATGACCAAAATCTAGCAGTTATTTATTTATTTGATAGTCTAGGTAGGTACATATCAAATTAGTATTGTGGTAGGTATTATTTATCATTATATTTTCCTACTAACTACTACTAGTTCTTACTAGATAATCCTATATGTAATCTGATATGAAATAGTGTTGCATTATACATAAGTAAGTTACCTAATAATGTGTATATCCATTAAATAATGCCATGGAAAACTTATGAAAAAAATATTAGCTACATGTATTAACATATATGTACATAGTTGAAAGAAATGGAGCTGCATGTTAATAAATGTTTTTATTGTATTTAGATTGTTTTGTGTTTATTATTGAAGTCGTAACAACGTTATAACGTTTCTAGTTTTTTCCGTTATAATTTTGTTTAGATTCACTCAATTGAAACTGCAAAAACATTTAGTTACAAACCTACCTACTGTACTATAGTCGTGCAAAGTCGCATTATGTATGTAAAACACTTCTTTAAGGGAGCGTTAAAAAGGGGTGGGGGGACTCCTCCACCCCCTTTTTATTTTCGACTGAAAATCTTCAAAATCGTTAAGCACCTACAATTTAGGAAGAAAATTTCTCACTGCTATAGTTCGTTTGTTTCTGCTAATGTATTATTATTGTAATGATCGGGGTGTATGACCACGATATGTGATGTGATATTTACATCGAGGTCCGTTAGAGGCATACGACACCGATCTGTAGCAACATGCAACCTAATTACACGTTGCTAATGCTATTTTCGATCTTCTTACAAGACCATTGAGTTCAAAACTGCTTGTTCTCTTCACTCTTGCAGTATTTTTCCAATCAATGCATCGATATCTAGGTAAATAATTATGTTATCTGTTTTATAAACCATTGCCTAGATATCTCGCAAATCATCCCGATCTTCAAACTATTTGTAAACAATAAAAATAAAAATTTATTTTACGTGTTACATTACATTTTAAAAATAATATGGCCCGGGTGACTACCTACGCTCTTGCATAGCTGACATTTGTGAACAAAGTGACGGTTTAACTAAAGGAACAAACTACATATAATGTGGATCTTTTTAAATTAAATGATGCTCAATGTTTAATTGTGTGTGTGGTATTAGTGAATATATATAATAAAGCTGTGCCCGCGACTTCGTTCGCGTGGACTACATCCTTTCATGGTCGGTTTTACCCCTTTCTCCTCTAATATTCGAAACAAAAAGTAGTCTATATTTTAATCCAAGTTTCGAGCTATATTTGTGCCAAATTTCATATCTCTAACTTCAAAAATAAACATTTTTCCATATAAACTTCCAAAGGTGGTATTACCCCCCTCCCCCCTTATTTCCGTTCTAGCCTATGTCCGTTCTTGAGATTCAACGTATACCTATACCAAATTTCATCAAAATCGGTTGAGAGGTTTAAGCAGGAAAGCGTAACAGACACACAGACAGACAGAGTTACTTTCGCATTTATAATATTAGTAGGGATGTGTCGTAAAAGGGTATCCGATTTATCATAGCAGGAACCAGTTTTTGTAAATGTCTCACTAAGTATATCTACATTTGTATAAAAGCGTTAATTTTATTGAAATTAAATTTCGATCGCGTAGTTTATATCATCAAATTAGTGTTAGCAGTAGGTATCATTGTATTTAGAGTAACTACTTACATACTTATAGTAGCACTTATGTACGAATCAAAACGGTAATCGAATCGTTTTATTTACCTAATTAGTTACATAAAAATATATACCTATTACTCAAAGGTGACTGACTGACCGACATAGTGATCGATCAACGCACCGCCCAACTAGACGGATCGGGCTGAAATTTGGCATGTACAGTCGCCGTCAGATATATCGGAGCAGACAAAGTGACCAAATACTTATGAACAGTTAAAATGTCAAATACCTACACCACAAGTTACCATTAACATCTGAATATTCATAACTTCAATAATATCTGAGCAGATACCTACCAATAACATCTGAACACTCATAACGTCAATATGTGTCACGCACGTCATGTGTCTCATTTAGCTGCCTGTGTAGATGAGTGTTCAGATATTATTGGATAGTTGTGTGAATAGAAATTATTGACAAGCATCTGCTCAGATATTATTGAAGTAATGAATGTTCAGATGTTAATGGTAACTTGTGGTGTATGGAATTTTTTGACATTTTAACTGTTCAGAAGTATTAGGTCACTTTGTCTGCTCCAATATATCTGACGGCGACTGTACATAATTAGTTACATAAAAATATATAATATTACTCAAAGGTGACTGACTGACCGACATAGTGATCGGGCTGAAACAAATTTCACATAAGGTTTGCCTAGATGTTGTGAAGTAGGCAAGAAAGGATTTTGATCAATTCTATCCCTAAGGGGTAAGTTTGGATCTCCGCGCATACGAAGTCGCGGGCGACCGCTAGTAATGAGAATATAATATTGAAGGAGCGCCACAGCGGTCTCCAGCGGAACTAAATGACATTGTGATACAAAACTAGGACTACCTACGTAGGTAGGTAAATCTATTCGATTAGCGTTTGTTTATAGGGGTACCTACTAATTGTAATACAATGAGTGCATTTTTTGGATTGCGTCCCATTTAGTAGGTAGGTAATCTTCTCTTCCCAGTGTTTAAACATAATCTTATGCATGATATCAAATGAATAACTAGTAGGTACGTTTATCTTTTACGAGTAAGTTGTTTATTAAAAAGGCTGATAAATACATACTTACTTAGTTGATAGGTAGGCAAGTTACCTACTTACTAAGTAGGTAATTGCGTTCAGCTACGCAAATAGTTTTAAGACTTTCGCGTTCCATTTAAAACATTTAAAATAAGTTAACGGGTCAAAACGCGACACCATTTTTAATTAGTAGTTCCACGCCACACCATTTTTTTGTGCTCAGCTCAGTGAGTCAGCTCGTGACCACGGTTGGTGCAACCTAACCGAGACGTCGGACAGTAAGAGGTTTGTGTTAACTACTAAATAAAAAAAATAATGTTGCGTTTTGACCCGTTAGCTAATTTTAAATGATTAAAATGGAACGCGAAAAAAGTAAAATAGTTCCATTAATGTAGAAGAGTAAATCTCATACCTACTCGTCTTCACACATATTATGCATTTTCCACCTAAATTATAAAAAAAAAGGCGATGAATTGAATCGTCGCATGACGTCATCAATGGGTAGGTACACTTATTCCCCACCAGTAAAGTAACGAGCCCCAGCACGCAACTTGACATCGTTTTATATAAGTATTTTTCTATTGATTTAGCAAATGGAAAAGTACATGTCTCACATTTTTGGATAATCTAACAGACAGTCAAAAAAACAATGTGGTATATTTCGATCCAGATCCAAGATCCCCGCCCGCTCGCCTTTATCAGTTAGTACCTACTGAGGCCAAAAATAAACAGCAAGATCATTTTGATTTCACGTTTATTAACACTATCAAAACATAGCGGTTATTTACGACTAATTTACAACAATATATACAACAAAAATACATTTTATAGGAAAACAGTGCTGTTACTGGCCCGGCGCAAGCTCATTCGAATAAGTAGATAAGTAGGTACCTAACCACTTAGGATTAGCGAAAATAGGTATATCAGTCAAATGGCTACCACGTGAAATGGGGTTTGCGGTATTACTCAATAAATTGACTACATTATCAACGATTTGGAAACGAAAAACGTCGACATAACGTCATTCGCTATCGTGGGTGTAACACTATCAGGCCCAGCATGCGCAATACGTAAAATTTCTCAGTCAAAGACAAAAGTTTTGATACATAGGTCGCCTTTCACAGCACTGTTGCCGAATTTACAGTAATCCACATTTCAATTTTTAATTGTCGAGAAATGTAATGGTATGGTGGTAATGGTAGAGTCCGGCTTAGATTGGCAAAAACACCGCGAAATTTAAAAAGCTTGGTATGTATCGGATCGAGATTTAGGTATAGGTGTGTGTTTTAGCCAGGAGACCTAGGTAGGATGCCGGTTATGAATAAAAATTAAAACAAACATTTACCTAATCCTGAAAATGAATCATGCGACGCTATAGAAATACGTCATGATTCATTTAGGACTGTTAGTATTAAATAGTACGTCAAGTATAAAATTAGTATTAGTAGGTATGTTTTATAAATTAAGACATTAAGGATATTGAAATAGTTACAATCATTTAAATTTCAAAAGTCGTAAAACGTGATAAATATGTTTTTCTTAAATCTAACGGATTCGAAAATCTGTTACCTAGATTTAACTTCTCAATTGAAAATATAAAAAAACAAATCTCCTGACAAAAACATTTATATTAGGCAAGTGCTTTTTGATAACATTATAAATCTAACTAAATCACGTAAATTATATACATTCTAAAATATTAATAATGATTAAACACAATTTACATAAATCTGCCAAAAAATAACTATCAATTCAAGAGTTAACCTGGTTTAAAATTCATGGGTTCTCTAGACTGGGTTTTTTTGTTTAGCCTATTAAATAATACTGATCCAGCCAGTATAACAACAACCAATTATTCACAAATGATTGCAAAATCACATTTACAAAAATATTAAGCTCAGAAAGCATCAATACCAGGTTTTACTATTGTATATTTCAAGTTATAGCTTCATACATATTTAACAAGTTATTTACATATTATATGGCAGTTTCCGTATTTACTTTATAAGTAATGCAGTAACCTCAAGATTAGGAATTTAATCTCCGTAATTGTGTACCTACATTATCATCATAGAAGATAACTTCTTCTATACAATATGACATTTAGAGTTCAGTAGCTGCAATAATGCAGATATGTTTAATTCGAATGCAAAATAAAATTCAAACACATTAAGTTGGAAGGTAGCTAGGTTGTTAATAAATTTACGTTGATTTTCAATTGAAATGGCGTACCTAGTTAAAAAAAAACATTTCCAATTAATTTAATTTACTGGTCGGATTTTAACTTTTACCTATGTTGTAATATGCATATAAAAAGCTATTTTCTGTATAAAATGTAACTAACGTATTTTTATATTTTATTGAGCGTATTTTTTTCAACTGTTAAACCAATTAACGTCTGTAGCAAAAAATACGTCGCCAAGCTTATATAAGATTGTAATCTCATGAGGTTTATAATCTTACGGTGACATATACATTTTATTTCATGTCACAGTTCGGAGTCTATAATTTTTGATTAGGTAAATTAGGAGAATATTAATGTTTGTTATTCTGCACAAATGTGTGCAAAGAATTAAATGAGCCATTCCTAATCAGCCTGTTTTTGTATTAATATAATTTGAATAGTACTATTTTATCAAGAGCTTTTATTTGAGAGAGGTCTGTGAATGTATATATCATTATATTTAAATAAAAACACGACTCTAATTTTACTACAATACAAGAGTAACATAATGATGGCAATAAATTCGTCTAATGTATTTGTTAAATATATATGATATGATTATATAATATAGATATAAATTTGATAATATGATACTAATTATATTTTTCATGACTCTTTTTGGACTAAAGCTTATATTCACTAATACATTGAGTTATAAAACATTTACAATCGCTGCTAAACACCACAGCTATCTCAATAATTTAACAACCGTTTATAAATATTTATAAATAAATAATCATTATTAAAACTACCTGTCACATTGCAACATAGCTTAACCCTAATTCGACACAAATTATTTCATCAGAAGGATGCAGGCATTCTTTGGTACAAGAAAACTAAATTATTGCTTATTGAAGCACATTTCTTTTGTGACACCAAAGTGAACAGCCAACTCTAAAAGTCTTCAGTATAAAAATACTATGTGATACGAACTCACAGTCTGGTCATATTTATTGCTTTTCTTCCACGTGTCTCGTTTGCGGCTCTCCGCCCAGCAGAAGTTGGATCTCTTGCACACTCTTGCCTTTCGTCTCTGGCACAATGAAGAATATAAAGATGAAACCGATCACCATGATACCGGCGAACAGCCAGAACACCTGGCCCGAACCTATCGCGTCGTTGAGCGAGTTAAACGTGCTGGTCACAGTGAAACTGAGCAGCCAGTTCAGGGTACCCGCAGTCGACGCGACGAACGCCTTGATATCAATAAAGCAGAGGTCCCCAGACATTATCCACGGTATAGGCCCGAAACCGATAGAGAACGCGATGATGAACAACGAAAGAGACAGTAAGGGCAGCCACGATATCGCCTGCACGATAGACGCGTCATCACCGTGGGTGTCCTTCAAGAAGAAGAAAACACCGAGAGCCGTCGAACAGAGGCACATGACTAGAGCTGACAGCAGCAGCAGAATACGCCTGCCCAGTTTGTCCACAACCAAACTCGAACCGAAGGTGGCGATCACTTGAATAACACCGATTATGATGGTAGATATGGCCGCATCGAGCGTAGCTCCAGCCGAATCGAAGATTTGCGAGGTATTAAAGATGACAGCGTTGATTCCTGATAGCTGCTGGAATACCATCAGCGCGTAGCAAATGATTATGGCTTTTATAGAAGTCTTCCTTGATAAAGCTGACAGAAAGGAGACAGGATTGTTCTTCGCTTCTTCGGCCTTCAATTTCAAGCTGTTCAATTCGCCGTCTACATCGTAGCTCCTGCCGCGCAGATTGATCAACGCGTCCCTGGCTTCGTCGTCTCTGCCTTTGACTACGAGGAAATTTGGACTCTCAGGCATGAAGAAGAATACAATACCAAAAATGATCGGTATTAACGTGCAGAGAATGTTGAAGACGAACACTGAAGTGTAGCTTCCGACGGCGTAGGCGAAGAGGATACCGATGGTGATCATCAACTGGAAGTAGCTTCCTAGAGTGCCGCGGATAGAATCTTGGGCAATTTCGCTGGTGTAAGTTGGCGCTGTCACACAGAAGGCACCGCCCGCGACGCCGGTGATGAAGCGCCCGGCAATGAGCATTCCTATGTTTGTGGCGAAGGTGATGAGGAGCCAGCCCGCAGTGAACGGGAGAACTAGTAACAGCATAGTCTTTTTACGACCTATCACGTCCATGACGAGGCCGATGGGAAAGCATATGGCTGCTGCTCCGAGGTTGATGATCGATGATACCCAGTCTCCTTCGCTGACGCTGACAGGGAAGTCGTAATCGGTGCTGTTTTCCTGCCTGATCTTAAAGACGACGGGCGAAGACCAGCCCAGCATAGCACCAGCTGCGAGGGCGCCGAGAGTAGCTGGAATGAGAAAATTGTTCCGTTAGCTTGTATTTGTTTTAGTAAGGCTTTTTATTATTTTTCTTATTTCCTTAAGGATGCCTGGCAGAAGAATAAGTTTTGCTAATTTATAAAAAAAAGGCAACACTTCAGTGCTTAAACTTTATTGCACTTAGCAAAGGATAGGTAAGCACTTATCCTTGGGGACAAGGAAAACTCATTAAGTGAAGTAAATCAATTATTTGCATTTTAATGCCGCAGACACTTGTTTACAGTTACTTAAGTACTTAATGAAATTGTGGTGAATAATAGAACATTGTTTAGAGTTCGTTAATTGTCCCATCAGTCAAGTAGACTGTTCAGTAATGAGTGATTTCTATGAAAGAAAAAAACGGATACAGAAGTTGCTTAGATTTCATCAATACGGCTAACTGCTGTGGCGATAACTAAGCCATATGATAACTATATTAGTTCCAAGAGATACCGACAGATTGCATTTGATTTATTGATAGAATTTACTAAACTTTGCCGCAAGTACATTTTTAGAGTTTTCACTTCACTATTTTTCACATTGAAATTAAAAGGCCCAGGGTTCAACATTTTTTTATTTCTGGTGCTGTCTATAATATACCTACATCATTAGATACTATACTATATCCATGCAATATAATAAATACAAAAGTTTGTAATGTATGGATGTATGGATGTGAGTTTGTTAAATTTTCACGCAAAAACGACTAAAAACGATTTGGAAAAATAATGGTAAAAAGAGAAACGAGATAATATATTAGACAGGATACTTTTATTCTGAAATAACTCGGGCGAAGTCGTGGGCATTAGCTAGTATGATATACCTATTTACCTGCTAACGTAGCTATGTACTGTGGCAGCTTTCGGCCCGAGTCGCCCCGGGGCTCCACCAGCACCGTCTGTGACACGCCCACTTCCGCCATTCCGTTGCCGTCCGCGCGCTGAAAAAACGAGAAAACACAGTTAGTTATATTAAAAGATATTTTACATTGCTTAGACAAAAGCTTGGGGTAGAACTAGACTGGACTCTCATTATCAGCATATACATATAATTATTTATGTAGTTCATATCTCAATAAATCCTTTTTAGTATTTTGCCAAATGCAAGAGAAACATTCGACAAACACATGTCAATATCAAATTCCAATATGTAGATAATATTTATATGTAGATCACATATCACAAACAGTTACTGGACCACATCATACACTAACATTTCCCAATTTAGGTTAAACCTATTTAACCGTGACTGAATGCTGAAATCTGTGTCTCTAGCCCTAAAAGTTCTGAAGGTATATAAATATCTATACACATAAATAAAATTGAAGTGAGTATTTGTAATATTGAAATCTCCCCAAAAACATTACCATGTAACATGTACATATGTGAGATGTGGTCTCGTCACATGGTGTGCAGAGTTTAAAAGTTATGAGGCGTCATGTAGAGCCAAGCTTATTATATCTTTACACACCTCTAACTCGGACAAGCATCTGACTCCACAATCATAAACTTAAAATATTTGCCAACATATGTTGATGGCTGTGTCATTATAGGCATTTTTTTTCTTACACATAAACTTTTATAAAAATTATATACATCCATTTGTTCTGGCTTATATCTATAAATGGCTAAAGTGATTTTGACTGCACTCTTATTGGTAGGTAGTTGATGTAATAACAAGTACTTTTAAAATAATTTTGCAACAAAATAGGTTTGTCAGATTCACGATCATGCAAGCACAAGCAAGGGACGCAGGGGTACTATGGCACGTGGCTTTAATTTGGTACAGAGTAGCCAAACCACAGACCAAGTTCAACGATGTACCTCTATTACTCCCAGTCCATAACAATCGAAAACTCTTAAGTATGCTCTTGAATTGGTGATTCAAGCTTACATAAAAAAATTTAACCCAAAAAGTTAAAAGTAAAAATCGCTTAGATCTACATCTGAATAACTAAAAACTTGACTGATTCAACAATTTTATTTTTAAATGATCAGGAATTAATCAAAACTAATAGGTAATAAATGCTTGTTGGAATTTTATTCCTATAATCTTAAAAGTAGGTAGGTATTCAACAAAATATAGTTTGTATGCTAAACAAAGTATTATGATATTCAAAGAAATAGCAAACACAAAACATTTTACTCTTATCATATAGGTTTGAATTTAATCTATAACTACAATGTTCATTATTATTGGCCTTCAAAACATAAACAAAGAGATAAAAACATTGTTTCGTTTTATGGTGTTGTGAAGATTATGTAAAAAAATGTACTCAAGGAGAATATGGACAGAGGAAAATAAATACACGATTATGCTACGTAACAGAGAATAGAGTGTAAGAAACTTTCACATCTCATTGTACAAAGAAAAACTTGCTTCCTATATTTCTAATACAAGGATGTACTAGTAGTAATTGATTCAAGGTTTTTTAATGCTTATCAATTTCTTGCTTGGACTGAGTCTATGGCGTTGTTAATATGTTAAAGTACCTGAATTCCATAGCTGGTGGTAGCTGTGTCGTTCACAGGTAAAGCTGGAAGTAAAGGTTCTCTCTCTGCGTCACTGTTTGGGCGATTTCGGAATAAAGACGATCTCATTTTGGACGGATTAAGAACTATACAGTAATTTCCCAACACAAAAGTACACTTCACAGGTGTTTGGTTAGCGGAAGAAATCTGTTTTAGTTTATTGTTTACGTGTGTGGACTACACTTTTCGCTGACTGAAGTGACGTTTCAATAAATTGTGTACGATACGATACGATCGAGCTATCTGTCACCAGTATGTAGGTACATCATAGACTTAAACTGCTCGCAATAAGGTTGTGATTCGTTCAAAATTGTCTTATGTCAATGTCAGACGGTGAAGCCAACCGAAGAACGAATGCTATCGTTTTTTCTTAACATTTCATTCATTCATTCCATTCAGATACGAGTTTTGTTAAGCGATTGTTATTGTCAGCGTGACAATTTTCAATTTAAGAATATGGTTTAACAAACAATGCATGGTTAAAATGAAGTGGGTGCCACTCATTTACATTCGCTTTTAACTAGCGCCTGATAGAAAAATGTTTGCAACAAACTCTACGGATCAAAATAGAAATCATTGCAGTACTTTTTCGGTAGGAGTTCGACTGGTAGAAAAGAATGAGCTGTTGAGTTTAATAGTAACGAGTATTTCAACGCTTATTATAATACAATAAACGAACAAACAATACTAGTAGGATTTTCGATCCTTCCTTTTACTAACTGTTAGAAGCTGGCGCATCACAAATTAATTACAGTGAATCAGTCTAATTATCCGTATTTATTAACAATTACTCACGTAGAAGGTGATTGTATTGTAATTGAAGGTTTTTTGCTGATAATAATACTAAATAACTTTCATGATTGCGATTGTACGACGTTAATTTTGGTACCGCCTGGCATTGTTTAGTTAATAAGAGTAGGTATACAGTCCCAGTTGCAAAATTACCTACCTGTACCTACCCTGGGCAAATCTCTTCTCATCTGTTCTAGTAGAGGTTCAATAGTTTAGTTTGGGGGGACCCCCTGTTAGAGTAGGTATCCGGTGGCCCTTTGTACCTGATGAAGTTTTCGGCTTTTCTGTAGTTAGATACATTGATATGTATGAATTGTACATATAAACCTTCTTCATACATCATTCTAGCTATCAACAAATCGCATAAAAACCCGTTTCTTGGCTTTCAACTATGTAGGTTTTGATGTTTAAGTATACCTACTTAAATAAAAGAACTAAGCCCCGATGTGGTTATAAAGCAAAAACATTAGTAGATTTGCATACTTCACGTCTATCAACATTCATCAGCGAACCGACTCGCCTGATTTGCCATAACACCTGACTTGTTTTGAAAATCTCTCAAACATTCAAGGAATGGATGGTTTGCAAATCGTCGACGCGCGTGCATTACCGCATAAGTACATTTTTGCATAAGTTCCAATTTGGATTGAAATAATATGAGATAGCAGACAAAATTAATCTTTATGGCAAACGGTAGATAGGTACGCTGTATTGCACGCGCATCGACGAAATATCGCCACTTGCGCCATGGCAGGTACATACTTTTATATTCGTAGTGTAAAATATCACCGATGGAAATAGGTACCCAACATTAAATTGGAAATAATTGCGTAGGTATGTAGGGACAACTAGTAGGTACTAGGTAGTTCTTATTCCCAGGAAATAAGAGTGGTGTACTCGTTAAGTCGACGGCGACACGTTTTAACTGTGAAATTGTAAATACCTACGCAAATTCTCAACATTTCAAACTAAATTTGTACATGGCATCAAACGCATCATCGTTTAAATACCTAAGTATCTTTTATAGGGAGTGGTCACCAGTGTGTAGAATTTCCAGGGGAAGATCATACCCGAACTCCATCCTGATTATAGCCCACTAAAACTCCCCGGTGGATCCATCGCTTTATAGTGCCATGGGCATCCGGGGTCATTCTTGGACTACCGAAACACCATTGAGGAAATGGCTGTTTTAAGTCGCTTTGTAACACCTCCCTGTCATGGACAGGAGGAAGCAAAGATGGCCGGTTCGACAGTACCATCCCTGCTTCACAATGAAGACCATTAGTGCAATACCCGCTTTTTTTTTATATTGCACTTCAAGATTGACTTCATCCCACCTGATGTTAAGTGGTAATGAGGTCCTAGCTTAAGGGTGACAAGTACAGCATAATAAATATGTTACTGGACTTGTCGCCTTTACCTTGAAGGCTTGACCCCTGCTACTAATGTAGCACCCCCCAGGAGCTCTGGAAACCATACTCACACGCAGGAACACAAAAACACAGAAGTGATTGTTATTTGGCTGCGCTCTTCTGGAGGTATTTCACCAGTCAGGCTGCTCCAGTTCGAGCGATAAATCGCTATGCCCTACCTCTCTTACCGCTGTGGTACACTCACACTCACAGCCGACTGTTTACCTAACCCTAGAATATAGACACATACCGAAGTTGCGCGACCACGACGCTTCTTCTTATCATTCGTTCGTTGTGATACACTGGGAGCTTGGGCCACAACGATAGGCCCTCGGGGGCCCAACACAGCGCTGTTCATGCCGGTCGTGGCGGCCGCTGCCCCAGACACAGCCATCCCGGCCAGAAAGGGCCCAGGCCCGAACACGGCTAGACCCAGAGGCGTCATCACGCTAGGCCCACTGCCGCCCATGCCAAACATTTTCACTGGCGCGGTAAATCGTCGCCTAGTCGAGAAACGTAAAAGGATGCGCACTGCTAAGTATCTATTTAAAGTTTTATTCTTTATTGTCTGTCTTCAATGAAATGGATTGTAAGGAAGTCTGATCCAGATCGATGAATCTCTTACTGTAGCTCGCACTGTTCCAATTAATTCACATTTTACACCACCTAGTTTGCTATAGATAAACTTTGAATTGCGAAATCACCACTGTTTTCGAGTGCAGTTTGGAAATAGAGACATTTTCCGAGATAAGTTTGTACTGATAACGTCGATAAGATGAGATCTGCTGTCATATTCGGAGTTTGTACTTAGAATAGGTACCTACCGTCCGATGCCAAGTGTTTTGTTTTTAGATTTAGGTAATCTTTAGTAAGCAGTTTTTATCTTGTCACTTTCTTAGGGTGTTCAATAATGGTTGCATTGTAAACTTGTACCTGGTCTACTTAACTAAAAACTAGTTTAGGTTTTCATGATGTTATTTTAGCCTGGGACCACGGCTAAGCACGAAATTATCATTCTTATCGGACAATTACTGATTCAAGAATAGAATGCTTTCACCAATCTGAGAAAATATCACAAAATGAAAGTATTAGATACCAAATTTATCCAAATCCCAAAAACGATACAAATAAACTAACTTTTGTTTTTAAAGACAAATTGAAAGTCCCGGTTGGTTTTTGACTTGCACAAACAATGTTTTACTATTTAAAAGGCTTCAGTCACATTCAAAGTTTATTAAACTTTAAAACTTTCGCGTTCCGTAATGTAACCGAAACGTCGGGCAGTAAGTAGTTCGTATTAACTACTAAATAAATATGGTGTCGCGTTTTGACCCGTTAATTTGTTTTAAACATTCGAAGTTACTTTTCTTTAAGAGAATTTGATATTGCTAACTGTCATCCGATCCGACATATTTCGTTTTTGGTAGACCCCCTGATTATATACCTACCTAATCTTAAGAAAATATGAAAAAGCAGTTTTACCAGCCTTTTTTATTGGTGATTTATAGTAGTTTTTTTTTCTGGTTTTATATTTATGCCCTTATCATTGTTTCTTTTCCATTAGCGCGTTAATTGTCAGAAATTTTGTTCGGCAGACATACGTATTCTCATTACGTAAGTTGGAACACATAGGTTACCTATTAAACTACCTAAATACGTTCCTAAGTTGATAGCTATAAGTAGGTACGTGATAAAACAGCTAAGTAAGCCAAGAGACGTGGGTGATAAGTATCAGAGAGATATTTTTTTTTATCAACAACAAGAGTATGTGATAGACGGAAAGTTGTGTGACATTCAAGACTTTTACTTATTTAAGTTTATTGATATTATCATCTTATTATGTTGATAATGATATGTTGCTATGTAATGGCCACTAAAGTATTTAATAAATTACCGAACGAAATTAGGGAGCTTAATGGAGACTTCTTTTATAGGAAGTTATGTATTTAATTTATTAGTTGACAAATGTTTTTATACGATTGACATACAAATTTTAATTTCTATTGTAAGTAATTATTATGACAATCTGTATTAATGAATTTGAATATAACTTTATTTTTAGGAATTATTATTGTTTTAATTTATATTTTAATAGGTTTTTGTTTGCACGGTCATTTTTAATGTTCTTATGCCAGCTGCGCTGGCGAGATAAGCTTGTACTACATCTAGCTGTTAACATCAATATTGTTACCTTATTTCCATGAATAAAATATTTTGACTTTTGACTTTGCCTTATGATTAAAACGAATTCGTTTTGTTATTATCTACATTACCTACCGGAGGGTGTTCCTTCGCATCAAAGATGTGAAAGGAAAATCGTGTATTTTTAACCCCCAAAGATATAACGACGGGGTGTTATAAATTCAATTGTCTGTTTGTCTATGGCATCGTGTCTTGCAAACGGATAAACCATTTTGTTCTTTTTTGTTTTAAAAGGTGAGTCGAGTATTCTCAGCTATGTTTGATGGAAATTGGTCCAAGATGTGGGCCACCACAAAGGTAATTTTACTGTGTCATGTAAAAGCATAACAACAACAACTCCCTCGATATAGGTATCAAATTGACAAAAAGGGCTAGATTAATAGAACACCCAACACCATGACAAATTTCAAATCCAAGATGGCCGCCAAAATGATTTAATAAGTACCTACTGTAAACGTAACTATGTGAGCTTTCGCCAATCTTATGTCGTAAAAATAAGCTCTAATATCCAACTGACACCCCTTGAGGGGGGAGAGGGGAGGACACGCAGAAAGCTTGCACCCGTAAAGCAAGGTGATTAAAACCAGTAGGCTCAGTAATTCTAACGATGACATGTTTTCAATCACCTTACAATAGAAAATAGCTTGCAATCATAAAAAGTTAAGTGCCGTGTATGACATGTGATCTTTAGGTGGCCAATTTTTTTTTATACTTCACTACATAGTATAAAACAAAGTCGCTTTTTCTGTCCCTGTATCCCTATGTACGCTTAAATATTTAAAACTACGCAACGGATTTTGATGCGGTTTTTTTATTGATAGATTGATTCAAGAGGAGTTTTTTTTATTTACAATAAAAATAGAAAAGCCAATATTTATAAGTATTTACATTACATCCGTGAGAAGCCGGGGCGGGTCGCTAGTTATTACTATTAGGTACATTACGTTTCTTATCTCGATCCTTTCTACATTAGTTCCTTTATGTCATATGTCATATGTAGATCATATCCTGCAGACATCTTGTTAGCCTTCTCATGTATTCGTTTCCGGGCGGACATGTACTCTCACATCCTTTTAAACAAATTATACAGCTGTAAGATTTATTTTTATTTCATTCCGGATATAAAAATCATAAATGCACCCATTGTTATAGGGTGCCTATGTTTTTGTTCAAAATGGACTATTTAATTTATATTATTGGTCTAAAGACACATCTAAAACACATTTATGAGATTCTGATCGTGTAAAGAAACTTATAACTCTTACTTATTGAGAACAAAAATGTTTTTGATATTTCTGTTACGTAGTTTACTTAATGTCACGAATAATAAAATAAACATTAAAGCTCTGATGACGGTATCATAAGATTACTTTAGACTTGGTTTTATTACTTTTTATAATATTATTTCAAGTGACTGTCCCTACTATTCATATTAATTCAGGCTTCTAGTTGCATCCACAACGAAGTTATAGGAGGGACGAAAGTAGCTTGAATTGGTTGGAGAAAAGCATGGTACGGCCGTGCCGCCTTTTTCTTAACTTAGCGGGGGCACTGCCGTGCTCCCAGATAAATCTTCGCCATCATTGGATATAACCATAAATTATAGTGCTCGATACTGCAGGCATCGGTGTTTGTTGGCGAACGTTAAAGAAATATTCAATGGACTCGTGACAACTAGCGATAGGTCGCTATAAAATGACCGCAATTACATTTAATTCAGTATTGTTTAATTAATTTTAGTAATTTGACTTGTAGCAATTTTTTTAATAATAAATAAGCCTGCTGAATAGGGGTATATTATTAGTCTACAAGGCAGGGGTATTAAGATTCTTCTTTGTAATATTTAATAAAACGTTACTTACTTATTACTTACTTACTATGTAAAGTGGTTAAACTTATTCTAGAACAGTGTAGTAACTTATTCTAAGCGTCTTATTTCATTGTTACAGGAAGTAGCAGTTACATCAGTAGTAAAGAGTGTAACGATGTTGAATAATAACTGTTTAATGTGAGACTTAACAGGCCCATAATTATTATAATAACGCCCCATCATTTAAATAATAAATAGCAATAACTAAGCGCTAAATGTAGCTCAGTCATTGTGATACACGTGTCGTATTTAGATAAAGGTAGATAGACAATCGATTTAAATAGAGCTATTGGATAATAATGAGCTAGGGTAATGAGAAACATTTACATATTGGTAACTAGCACGTTGTCACTTCGCGCGTCCTATCCCCGATTTTTTTCACATTTTCCACCAATTCTTCGGTCTTATTGGTCACAGCTTGATGCTATATAGCCTTCCTCGATAAATGGACTATACAACACACATTTTTTTTCATTATAACCATTAGTTCGTGAGATTAACGCGTTCAAACAAACGCTTCAGCTTATTATATTTATATTATTTGACGACCTCCGTAGCCGAGAGGCGAGCGTGCCGGACTTTGGCGCTGCGACATCTAGGAGGTGCCGGGTCCGATCCCCGGTCGGGTCACTGCAGCACTGTGGGAAACGAACTTTTCTACATTGTCTCGGGTCTGGGTGTTGTGGCACCGTCGTTGTTTCTGATTTCTGTAACACAAGTGCTTAAGCTACTTTCCACAGTATCGGAGCAATGTACATATGTGATATTGTCCAAATATGTATGGATTTTTTTATCAGACATTTTACAATTAGGTACAGGGATGACGAATAAAGGATAAATAAAAATAAAATAAATAATTGGATTACAGTAGGTAGGTGTGTGTTACTTATAAAGACATTATGGTTACCTAAAGATCACATGTCATACACGGCACTTAACATTTTATGATTGCAAGCTATTTATTAAGGTAATTACTGCAATAAAATAATATACTCAATATCAATTCCTGACGTTCCTATAGGTACTGATTGCAACGAAATGACTTCATTATGTAGGTATGTAATTATTGAAGTTGATTCACTTTAAAAAAACAAATATGCTAGAATTAGTTCATGAATTATTAAACCATTGTGAAGTCGACATGTGAAATGCACTAAAGATATTGAACTGAACTTGACTTTAGTTTGATCGCGGCAAATTCAAACATGTATAAGTAATTAAAGATTATTGATCACCATTTACCATTTACCATTTATTTATAATTACTTGTATTTACAAGTAATTTCATTTAAGTGTAATTTTATTTAAAAATATAATATCACGCCTATATTCTTTCGAAGCCGGGCAAGCATGCGCCACGCGACTAAATTTTATCTTGCTCTTAACATCTCTTAACAAACGTCAAAATAGATTGAAGTCAGTGCGTCAGCTGCTGATTGGCTTAAATACGAGTGCGGTGTGCTATTAACCAATAATAGTATCGAAACTTTTGTCGTCTCATGCTATAAATTTGACGTATTGCGCGTGCTAGGCCTGAGCAGTAGTTATATTTCTTGTAAACAAGGGTACCAAAAACAGCAAAAAAATAAAAATACCGTAGTCAGTTTAAAAATTGAAGAAGTAAACTTTTTCTTACATATGATAACCTTTTTTTTCCACGGTTACCAAATTGACTCATAAAATAGCAGTTGTTCTTCGAAGATTATAGGTATAGGAAACATCCCCAAAAATGCCTAATGATACTTATTCAAATTTAAATGTGGGGGTAAGCCCCTAAGTTGGTACCACTGCGCATAAGTATCAAAGCGACAAGTAGGTTGATAAATGCAGTCTATAAATATCTAATCTAAATCCTCAAAGTAATAACAGCTAATTGCAATGCAAACAAAACATTCGATACAAGAGAAACTGAAAGCGTATAGGACTTACGGACTTAATCACTTTATGTGATTTTAAGATAATTATGGTCCTCCCTTTGAAATGCCGGGGTTATCTTCTCTACAACATACATAGTATAAAACAAACTCGCTTTTTCTGTCCCTATATAGGGATATAGGGACAGAAAAAGCGTACATAGGGATGTACGCTTAAATATTTAAAACTACGCAATGGATTTTGATGCGGTTTTTTTAATAGATAGAGTGATTCAAGAGAAAGGTATGCAATACAGAATAGAGAAGCCAATATTTCTGACATTACATCCGTGCAAAGCAGGGGCGGGTCGCTAGTATATATATAAAAATGGATCGCTGTTCGTTGGTCTCGCTAAATTTTCGCAACACCTAGACCGATTTGACTAATGTTGGGATTGAAATAATTGTGGAGGTCCAGGGAAGGTTTACTAGGTTAGACATTTTGGGAAAACTAGGCGTTACGATGTTCGCCGGGACAGCTAGTTAGAAAATAAATTTGATTTGATTTGAAAACATTAGCTGTTTCTTTTGAGAGACATCAGTAGCAAAAAATACGTTTGCATTATATTTTCAAAATCTAATTGAGGGATTAAATAGAATCATTGTTTTTTTACCGATTCATTGTCTCAATTTTAGATATGGGTATATTAGAAGAAAGTATTGATTTTTTTCGCAGAGAACACATGGCTCATCCATTCATACATTGCCCCCAGGCGACAAATACCCACACTTACGCCAAATGGGAGGCAAAAAGAAAGAATGAAGCTAAGCAAAGAAGCGCTTCCGCAGCGCCGCAGCTCGCTACCTCCGCGCGACACATTTCGCAACTCCTCCGAAAGCGCATTTACACACAACCAGTTTAATTAAAGTACGCAACTTGCACTCCCATAATTTCGCCAATCGCGTCTCGCAAAATTGGCAAAGTTTTTTGCCGAAACAGCCGAGCCCAGGCCACAAGAAAATTGGTTCGGGTTTCAGTAATTGCGGTATAATGACATCGCAACGTTTACTTTTGCTTTGGAACTGTATTCTGGGAAACGTGTCGCGTAAATACTAAATAATGTTTGATTGGAAAACGTAAAATTGGTACGATGTTGACACGACAGGTTTTATCGCACGAAATAACAAACTAAGTTTATGCCGTTTAGGGTCCGCCTCGCGATTAATTTTATCGCGCTCGTAACTAACGTCGAAATCTATAAAATGAATTCTTCAGCTGCTGATTGGTTGAATATTTTCAGTGAGTGCAGTGTGCTATCAGCCAAGTATCGAAACTTTTGTCGTCTCATGCAAGGAATTTAACATTATTAGAAATAGAAATAGAAAATAATTATCTTTATTTAGTAAGCTTTACAAAAGCACTTATAAATCATCAGTACCATGTTTAGTACCTATTCTACCGCCGTGTTCGGAATGTTAATGATGTCGAGAAGAACGGATATTTTACGTATTTTTGGTCCGTACCTACATTTTTTTGTCATTGAAGTAATCATCTATTTTGTAATTGCGCTTACTATAGGACATAGTTGTGTAATCACCTTCTCTCGATATAGGTAATTATTGCCTTTTTTATTACAAATTCCTCAGCAAACTCTACCTAGAGAATGTTCTCGGATTGTTTCATCGCCATAAAATTGTGATTAAAAACTATAAACAGATGAGTGGTTCGGAGTGTATTGTGACTATACTGCTTTCATGTGCTTATTTCTCACGATTGATGTTAAGTGTTTTATAACTTGCTACCTTGTATGTATGTATGCTTAGGGTTACATAGTACCAGTCATATTCTACAATAATCAGTCAATAGTGACGTGACCAGTTTATTCCACGTTGCTAAATATAAAACGGTGAATTTCCTGTATCGGTAATCTTCATCGTATTTTTTATTTCATTTTCAGCAATTAGCTATGGCAATGATATACTAAAACCACGGTAAAAAAAATCACGAAAATGAAGACCTGTTGAAAGTCTAAAACCCACTTTTTGCAATTAGATTATCGTACTTACTTTAGGATCAGCCCACTCAGGACGAGATTGGCATGTAAATTTAATTGCGCTCTTAACAAATATCATTATCGACAAAATTAGTTTGTTAACTACTGAGATCTTTTGTAAAACATCTAGTAATACGCCGGTATCTTCTCCGTAGTTATAAGTTCCGAATCGGGGGTAACATCATAGATTTATATAGAGACGATTATTAAGTATCAGGTACTAATGTTTTCTGTATGAATAAAAAATATTTTGACTTTGACTTTGATTGGCTGAAAATACGTGGATAGTATGATATCTGTCAGTCGACAGTTTAATCTTTGTCGTCTCATGAGAGAAAATTCATGTCTTGTGCGTGCGTGAGTAGGTATGTTATGTCAATATTTGTGTTGTTGTCTGGTATTTATTATTTATTTATAATTAAAGCAAATACCACTAGCTCATAATAACACTGTGTTTAATAAATAATTTTATCAGTAGGTATGTTATTGTATATTTAGAGTAGTTACACAAATAGCACATGCGTCGTATTGACATGAAATAAATTTGAAGATGACAAATTCCGAGGTAAACGTAGATATGCACTTTAGGAATATAATAATATAAGATAACCTCATTTATTGTAGGTATATACCTACAATATACTTAATATTATTAGTTTAAAAGATATCTTTTAAACTAATAATATTAAGTACTTCATTTATATAAAAATATACGCTAAATAAGATAGTTATCAGACATTAAAAGGATTCCAGTGATAACACTGTTTGCCGATGGCATAGTGGCAATTCTGGTTTGCAAATTAAATTTAACTTTATAAAAATATTTGTTATGTGGCACTAACATTTCTATTCTTCCTCAGAACTAAATTAACATAATTATCATAAATATTATTATTTTTTTATTCCATATCACATCCATTTTGTTCCTTCATTTCTGTAATGTGAATAACAATAAAACAACTCAACATTTTAATTTATTTTAGTTCGTGCTTCTTACAGACTCGACGCCATTTTGTTTTTTTCCAAAGCAGTAGTAGACCAAGTTTGTTTTTAATATGGACCTGGATCTAGATGTATGCATATGTGACAATACACTTTGATGCAATTAGTACAGAACCGATTTGGATGAAATATACTAGAAAGAGAGATAACATACTAAATTAACATATAGCTCATTTAATGCTATTAACATAATGAGTATCTATATTCAAGTCGTAAAATGCTTATCAGTAAGTAAATAAACACACGATTTTACTGTGGGGCTATCAAGATTGTAAAGTAATCAGTTATAGTATGGGGCAATTTTATCGGTTTAAACAGGCACCTATTTTATTATTACTACTTATTTATTCCCATGACTTTCACCGCGTTTTCGATAAAATATGTAGTAGATGTCGGGGACAGACTTGGGAACCCCATTAGTCTTGTTGTCTGCTATAGTGTTGAAATGTCGATAATTTTAATATCGATAGTTTACATCTAAAGAGGACGTCACTTTTCATAAGTCCTTTTTAGATACTATCGATTCGAACGATTGGCAACACTAGTTTGTTTCTCTGAGCGTTTTCCTCTAGCAGCGGGGTTTGACCAAAGTTTTTTTTCTATTTTACTCTTTTCTCTGTATACATTTTAACATGATAATTGTAAGGCTTATTTATTCTTTTTCTGCCTGGTTATGGCAGTAAGTAGCTATTTTACGCCACTCAGAAATAATAAAGCATTCTAATGAGATAATATTTTTTGAAATCGGTAGTGTAATTTTAGGATCATAAATACAAGTTTTTTTCTTTACAATCTATGTATAGAATATTAGACGTTACCTTGCGACCTTTTTTGCGATAAAGTATCGTATAGAAAACTGTTCTCTAAGTATCAGTGTGTGTCTATCTATGTATTCTTATTTTTCTAAACCTTTTACTAGTTTTTGAGTAATCAAACATCATATATCCAGAGATGTGACTTATCTTACTTAGATAAAAGTACCTATTTTGAGTACAAGATGCAACATATTTTCTTTAAAAAAGTATTTCAGATATCTGGAAAAAATATCGGAGATATTAGATACAAAATTACATATCTTTCACATCACTACATAGTATAAGAGAAAGTAGCTTTTTCTGTATGTTTTTTTTTTAAATAGCACCTATTAATAACATGATTACTGAAACTAATACACGTGTACAAACAACTGAAATACCTAATTAACATATTACTTATTCATTCTTACAACGAATTGGCCGCCAAAGTGCTTTGTAAAATACTTGGCTTATATTGTCATGGTTATAAATAAAAATTTGAAGTATGAAAAAAATTGCCAAGCGCGTTCTGTTACGAGGGTAATAAGATATAATCGTTATCTATTTTGAAGAACAAAGCTTTGTTTGTTGACTTGGACT
The DNA here is from genome assembly GCA_037074685.1 of Glyphodes pyloalis. Taxonomy (NCBI): domain Eukaryota; kingdom Metazoa; phylum Arthropoda; class Insecta; order Lepidoptera; family Crambidae; genus Glyphodes; species Glyphodes pyloalis. The sequence continues at coordinate 16,855,273 of JAYKKO010000006.1, read as the reverse complement.
TTCATAGTTTCCATCCTATAATTTTGTTCTTTTTTTTTATAGTAGCGCAGTATATTGGCTCCTCCCAGCCTGATGGTAAGCCAGAGAGGAACCCACATCGCGATGACAACGGATTTGATATCAAAATATCCTATCCGTTAGCATCGCCATACTGGCCCGCAAGATGTTTCTTCACGCTCCTTTTGAAGGAATCCATTATATTACATCCACACACAGGAAAAGAAGGAGGAAAAAGTATTTCAGATATCTGGAAAAAATATCGGAGATATTAGATACAAAATTACATATCTTTCACATCACTACATAGTATAAGAGAAAGTAGCTTTTTCTGTATGTTTTTTTTTTAAATAGCACCTATTAATGTACAGAAAAGCCGAAAACATCATTTGCATAAATTTATTTGCAGTTTTTAAAGATAAAATACTTTTGTAAGAAAAAAACATTCAACTGAATTTTATTTGTTCGAGTATCATATGCAATTATCTCTATCTACCCAACTTTTCAAATTAGTTTGTCATATAAATTAAGTCTTCTAGAATCTAGATCGCTTACTGATACAATATTGAAGTACCTAACCTACTGTATGCCGATAAATAAACAGGCCAATTTCTGGTTAGTTCTCACGCGACGCCTTAACGAACTAGTAACTTCAAAACCTAATTTATTGTGTTACAGTTTCTTCGATAACAGTTTTATTTTTATTTACCTAAAATGCTTGAGTGGTAACTTATCGAAATTATGAAAGACTCACATTTTATCAAAATCCATGCAGTAGTGTGAAAGAGTAACAAACTTTCACGATTATAATATTTGTAGAAAGTATAATATTATTAGTGACTAGCTGTGCCCGCGACTTCGCTTGCGTGGACTAAAGGATTATGATTATTTCGTTCTAAAATAAAAGTAGCCTAAGTCACTCTTTATTTACAGCTTCTTGCCAGTAAAAAACCTGTCTAAAACGGTCCAGACATTTCAGGGATTAGCCGGAACAAACAAACAGTTGACAGACAGACAAAAATTAAAAATAAACATGTTTTGGTGAATGTACCGTATATATATTCATATGCGTGCTGTAAATAGTGGTTATTTCAATATTACAAACAGAAACACCAATTTTATTTTAATGTATAGATGTATCATAATTGTTTACAAGCGGCCCTAAATAAAAAGTTAGGTATTGAATAAATTCAGTAAAAATATAAAGACGAATAGCATGATTACTGAAACTAATACACGTGTACAAACAACTGAAATACCTAATTAACATATTACTTATTCATTCTTACAACGAATTGGCCGCCAAAGTGCTTTGTAAAATACTTGGCTTATATTGTCATGGTTATAAATAAAAATTTGAAGTATGAAAAAAATTGCCAAGCGCGTTCTGTTACGAGGGTAATAAGATATAATCGTTATCTATTTTGAAGAACAAAGCTTTGTTTGTTGACTTGGAATTTCATAGTTTCCATCCTATAATTTTGTTCTTTTTTTTTATAGTAGCGCAGTATATTGGCTCCTCCCAGCCTGATGGTAAGCCAGAGAGGAACCCACATCGCGATGACAACAGATTTGATATCAAAATATCCTATCCGTTAGCATCGCCATACTGGCCCGCAAGATGTTTCTTCACGCTCCTTTTGAAGGAATCCATGTCAAAGGAAGGAGGAAACACATGAGCCGGCAACGAGTTCCACTTCTTTATGGTCCGGCAAAGATAAGAGTTACCGAACTTTTTGGTTCGTGATGGAATATTTTCCACGGTGAAGCGATTACATCGTTGGCCGGCTCTTGTGGTTCTGTGTAGGAAAGTATTCAAAACCCTAATAGAGTTAGAAAAAGTGAGCAGAAGAGAAAATGAGTAGAAGATAAAATGAGCCACAAACGGTTTGTTGTATGGAAAACCCCTTTAAATATTTATTTGGGTTTTAATATTAATTGGTGTTAAAGTGGAAAAAGAGATACAAAATTTGTAAAAAAAAAAAACTGTTTGACTATCGTGGTTCTTGAGCTTGGTGACAGACAGATGACGGACGGGACGGTCGGATAGCGAACTCTTAGTAGGGTCCCGTTTTTACTCTTTGGGTACGGATCCCTAAAAAGGAAAACAAAGATATTCCATACCTATCTAATTAAATGCCTACATGCTAATCATTTGCTTATAAATAATGATTCAAAGCTTGTTTATGGCAAATACAGCTTTGCGAAGGGCGTACTGAAATAATCCGGAAAGAATTTACCAACTTGTAGCCATAAAACTGTTAACTGCTTTCCTATTAAAGGTACAAGCAATTCACACTATACTTCCGTTCATGTAATATCCGCAGTAGGTAATTGAACCGAATAAATGAAACCCAGGTTCGTTATAGTACCACAAAAAAAAACAAAATTTGCGTTTAAAAACAAACAATTCATCAATTATGTTATCAAATAATAATCATCAATCAAAAATTAATGACCTGAAATCAGTTATCGATTTTATAAGTAAATCTTTACTCACCTTATCGATAAAAAAACAATCTGAACTATTTTAAATTCTTCGAAAAAAACCCCGCGTAACGGAACGTGAAACTGGCGCGCGAAAAAAAAACCCGTGTCAAAATTTAAAAAATCGAACTAATCCACAGATTACTTTCGATTTCGGAACTTTTCCCGCGCTCGCGCGTGGCCGGGCAGACGGCCTATTTTCCCGAGCCGCTAGTTAAGACTGACTGGGGTAGCTGCCTCACAGCAGTCTCCGGCCATCGCAGGAAACATTTTATGGCTTAGCGATATGTGGATAAAACAAAGATAATAACTTGCGGGGGCTTCGCTAGACGTTTTCTATTGGAACGTGACATTCTGCTGAATTCGTCGATCATGTGGCAGTTATCTGTCGTCGATAATTTTATCAATGTTGGATTTGGTACCTACTTGGGACTTGATTATGAGTGGTCCTTAATCCGTGTTTGCGTTGATCTTTTTAACGGTTCTTGGGGGCCTATAGTCCGGTCAATTTAGACATTCGAAGTTACCTAAATTCCCACCAAGCTGAAAATCGGTGAGATTGTTTAAAATATAAATTAAAATACAATTTGGAAGTTCCCCATCTTTCCCCTGTAAGGAAAATATTGTTTTCAGGGTCAAAGGTAAAAAATTTAGATTTTCACGATTTTCAGCAAAACTGTAAGTTTCATCATAAAAATACCTCAGACAAAAATTGTAGATCATAAAAATAATCTACCAAAAATACGTTAATACTATTTTTTCTACGAGCCACTGTTTTTGTTTTTGATATGTTTTGAATCGCAAAAAGTTGTAAAAGTTGTAATCGTCATAAAGCATGAGTACGCCACGTATACGGTAGCTTTATTCTTAATTTTTGATCTAATTTCACCGGACTACTAGCAAAGTGACAGTCTTGACAGTTTTTGAAAAAGTATTGTAAAATGTGCGCCCGTTCATTTTATATCCCAAGCAATTGGATTTATCTGGAAAAAAATTAAATAAGCAAAGAAAAATAATATTTTGTGTAACAAATTTCAAAAGCGCGCGAAAACGCCAAGTCACGTCACTGAAGGAATTATGATGTCAACGTTCTAGACATCGAACCCCATAGGAACGACTTAATTTACATAAACGTAAAATGTTTAAATAAATTCTTAATACGTTTATCGACACAATAATTCAATTTAATCGGTAAAATAATCATCGTTTGCCACATTAAAATAAATAATTTTCACCTACAGCTGTCATTTCCGAATTGCAATGGTGGTTTCCATTTCGGTTCTTTTGTTCCACAGATAAAAAAGTAAAATTTATTTTGCAAAAATAAAATACTGACTATGTTTTTATTTAAAAAATAAAAATGTAAAATTATTAGTTAACTAATAAGCTAACTTAACTAACACTTTTCATATTTTATTGTTAACACTGTCAAGTAGCCAGTTATCGAACATCGTCATCGTTGCGAGATGTTTAAGGAGTATGGAATAGGGTAGATGAGTAAAAATGTTGCAGATTACTGAAAAATATAGGACATATTTTTTCATTTATCATATACAGAAAAAATACTAAGATGTAGGTAACATCGCGTTAGTATTATAGTAGCTTAAATTCTAGTATAATATAACATTACAGATGCGACTTTGAACATTACATTATAATACTATCTCCCTGACCGACGAGCGTTCGCGTGTAATGTAACATTTAGTTCAATTTGCGAGCATTCTGATTTAGTTGCTTCCATAATATCAGACAAAGCGGTCATAGTGCTGAGTGAGGCAGTATTAATCCGACATTATAATTCTTCGTTTAATCCTTCACTGATGTAAATAAATTTTGTATCATTACAAAGTGAGCATTGTAACGCTCGGTTCTCCTCTTTGCCTGTTGTAATGTTCGAGTCTGTAACGCTACATTACACGCGAATCCTCTCGGTAAGAAAGAACCTAAAAGTATTTGTTAAATGACTTGGCGGGGGCACTACGGTGCACCCAGATTTAAGTAAATTTACTTTACTTAAATACTTTCCTCTAGATTCCTTGTCCATTATAACAGTCTAAAGGTCATTGTATTAAGTAATGCTATTAGTTAGCTATATGTAGGTAAGTAGGTGGCGACTAATTAATCTAATAGCTGCGAGCAAAGGTTGACTTGCACATATTAAGGGCAAAGTCTAATCCAGGAGTAAGAAATTAAAACAAAAACAAAGAAAAATTTTGCCACATACATTGCTCTGATTATGCGCTAAGCAGCTAATGCACTTTTGTGCAAAAATCGAAAAACAACGACGGTACCACAACACCCAGACCTTACCTATATAATATAAGGTAGTTTTTTATATTGATACCAGCTGGGACACCCTCAGACCTCAGAAATGGCGCAACGCAAAAATCCCGTCAGTTCATCTGTTAGCTAAGGAGGTCTCCAAAAAATTAGCGGTATAAACTAAAATTGGTTATTTACATAGGGAATTGGTGTTTGTTATTTTGAAGTTTGAGATAATTCTTCAATATACTACGAGTATTATGAGTTTATTGGCCTTTGCAGACTATAGTTTCTGTAGCCCTGCATACGTTTACCGTGATTTGCTATTGACTCTACAGTCAGTAACTTTAGTTCATGAACAACTATGTACCTTGTCACATTATGTCACTGTCTATCTGACTTCTTTAGTTACGCGGAGATTTGGTATGACAAGGTACTGAGGTATATCCGAACTAATGATGCTGGCTGTACTAATCTAAACTACTCCAGGCTTGTGATCCATCTTTGTGCTAAATTATACCTTCATCTCCCTAGAAGTATTTACCATTCTCGGTGCCATTGACAATTTACTATTTAATAAGTTTAAAAAATATATACGGTCGAATTGAGAACCACCTCCTTTATTTTGAAGTCGGTGTAAAACTTCTCATGCCTACAGAAAATGTTCATGGATTTTTGGTCGAAACACGTAGTAAATATAAAAATGTACCAGAATTTAACACAAAATAATTCGATATCTCTGCAGCTGTTTCGTGTCAAAAATGCTATCAACCTCTGCCTAATGTTGTAGCGCGTACACTATCGATGTTTGTAAAACCACTCATTCGATCAACACCGAGATAAGACACGTATCGATAATGCACGTAATAGCATAAAATAAGTTTATATGAAAGTGAGTGAGTATTGACAAACAAATAATTAAACAAAAATTTTAATTTAAAAAATGTAATCAAAATTTAAAACTGTTTATTATTTTTAATGATTTTTATGCATTAGATTACTATTCAAATTCCGATGAATCTTAAAACATAGGGTGTTCTTCGCAATATTTGGTAACCGGGGAAGGGGATTTTACTGTTCGCAATGAAAAAATGACTTTATATGACTGAAATCGTTATTAGCCATTGGTTTCAGGTTTTTTATACCTACCTATATAGAATTGTTTTGTACAGTAAAAATATAGTTGGCAATTTATAGATCGATTATCGATCGATCGAGAATAATTTAGAATTAACGTTTTTACGTTCCATTTCATACATTTAAAATAATTTAACGGGTCAAAACGCGACACCATTTTTATTTAGTAGTTAATACGAACTACTTACTGCCCGACGTTTCGGTTAGGTTGCACCAACATTGTCACATATGTGAGAGTGGATGAAGATTTGCAAGCTCCCCCGAACAGACGAAGGCGAGCAAGACCAGTCAGCTCGTGCCACGGTTGGTGCAACCTAACCGAAACGTCGGGCAGTAAGTAGTTCGTATTAACTACTAGATAAAAATGGTGTCGCGTTTTGACCCGTAAAATTATTTTAAATGTTTAAAATGGAACGCGAAAGTCTTAAAATTTATAGGTAAGCAAGTAGTTTACAATTAACTACATACTAAAAATGTTTCCATTTTACCCGTTAACAAATTTTTAACGATTCAAACAATAATTTTATACGAGTAAATAAATATTCTGAATGCTTGTAGATGTTATATAATTCTCCTCCACCCACTTTTACATCTTTGCCGTAAAGATAAACTGAGGTAGTTATCTCGATTGTTTCGCGGTATTTATTTGTGAAACTATCGAGTGCCGTAATGTTCGTTTGCATTAATCTTCGCCAGTAAAGATTAGATGAGTTTAATAAACCTAACATACGTAGTGTGTTACATTTATTGTTCACTAGCTGTGCCCGCGACTTCGTTCGCGTGGACTACATCCTTTCATGGTCGGTTTTACCCCTTTCTCCCCTAATATTCGAAACAAAAAGTAGTCTATATTTTAATCCAAGTTTCGAGCTATATTTGTGCCAAATTTCATATGTCTAACTTCAAAAATAAACATTTTTCCATATAAACTTTCAAAGGTGGTATTACCCCCATCCCCCCTTATTTTCTAATAAAAAGTAGCCAATGTCCGTTCTTGAGATTCAACGTATACCTATACCAAATTTCATCAAAATCGGTTGAGAGGTTTAAGCAGGAAAGCGTAACAGACAGACAGACAGAGTTACTTTCGCATTTATAATATTAGTAGGGATTTGACAAACAAATCAAAATCATTTCTAAGCCCTGATGTAGATGAACGATATAAAAAATGCCCCGCGAATAATTAAGCCGTAGGTAATCTCCTAAAAACAAGTAATTTTTTACAGTATTTTTTAAAGTGTTGCGGTATAGAACTATTTTCCAACAATTCCACCTTTGAAAGTTTATATGGGAAAATGTTTATTTTTAAGTTAGAGATAAACATTTTCCCATATAAACTTTCAAAGGTGGAACTGTTTGGCACAAATATAGCTCGAAACTTGGATTAAAATATAGACTACATTTTGCTTCGAATATTAGGGGAGATAGGGGTAAAACCGACCATGAAAGGATGTAGTCCACGTGAAGTCGCGGGCAGAGCAGCTAGTTACTTGTATAGTAGGGATTCTCCTCTGGCTGAGGCCCGTGCCATTTTGCTGACTTGCCCTGCATAACGACTCAATTTGTTGTCAAGACTTCGTTTAGCTATTGCAAAGCGTCTCGTCTTGATTTTATTCCTATCAAATCCATCATAATACGAAGAAAGGAAGCGAAGGGGATTGATAGAATTCACTTCCAAAGTTTTATTTTCGAAATACAACTCCGGTACTTTCAAACAAAAGTGGGTAGGCCATATATTAACCTAGGGATCTACATCCTCGCTTACCATCAGTTGAAAAAAAGAAAAATAATCAATTTTCAACATAAAAATGCAAGCCGTGAGGCGAGCGTGTCGGACGTTGGCGTCGCGCCATCTCTGAGGTTCCGGGTTCGATCCCCGGTCGGGTCAATATGGGAAACGAACTTTTCTGTATTGGTTCGGGTCAGGGTGTTGTGGTACCGTCATTGTTTCTGATTTCTGTAATAATGTGCTTTAGCTACTTACCACAGAATCAGAGCAATGTACGTGATGTTGTCCATTATTATTATTTTTATATTTATAAAGACTGAGCTTCAACCATGGACCCAAAAACGACGTCCATTAATGATAAAATTTATTACAAATTTAATCACGAGATGACATTTCCCTCTTCAGTGTAGCGAAAGATCAGGATAACATAGTAAGTGCATAGTTAGTATTGAACAATTTATTGAGGAAAGCGCAAAATGAATTGCCTTGATGCACTGAAGACCTTTGCAAAGCGGAATTCATTGCAATTCTGTTTCCGCCCATCTCTTGTTATGTTATTTATTTTAGTTTGTAATTTCAGGTTTATTAATGTTATTTATAGTTAAAGGATACTGCTTCGTGCCTCCGGTCCTATTGTTTGATAACTTCATTTTGTAGATATACAATTTAAAGGGGAGATGGAGTAATCATGATAACTAAAATGTCAATAGGGTGGTGGCGCTATGTGGCGGGTCGTCGTTACATTACCTTTAATATGATAGAGACAACAGAAACAACGACGGTACCACAACACCCAGATCCGGGACAATAAAGCAAAGTTAGTTTTTCAGCTGCACCCAAACCCAAAATAATATAGTCAAGTTCGTTTACTATATTGTAAATAAATGCGCCAGACATTCACACCAATCACCTGGTCTCAAACTAAGGTTTTCCCTTGTACCTACTATGAGTACCAGACGACGGATACTAACTGGGGGCGTCATCCCAGCACACCCAGACCCGAGTCAATTTAGAAAGTTCGTTTTCCAAATTGACCCGACCGGGAATCGAACCCGGAACGTTTCGAGCTTTGGCTGCCTACCTTAGCCACTGCGCCACCGAGGTCGTCGATATTGACTCTATAGAGAATCGAACCTTGGACCTGAGATATAACGCGACGCTAAAGTACGGCGAGCTTGCGTCTAGCTAGGCTATGGAGTTGTTATGATTATTGAATTAAAACAGAATCAAACAATATTCAATTGAATTTGATTTGAGATTCACGTTGTACCTACGCTCAGGAATTACCAACTAGATACTTCATCACAATTAAAGGTGTGCCCAGAATATACAATATGAGAGTTAACGCTTGAACGCATTCATGCATGATACATCCGTGACTCACACCTAATAGAGGCAATCTGACTGAATGACTGTCACTGAGGGTTTAGTAATACCTATCCATCCATCCATCCATCCATCCATCAGCCTCTTTTTGTCCACTGCTGGACATAGGCCTCCCCTACAGAACGCCACAACGCGCGGTCCTGCGCTATCTGCATCCAGCGGCTCCCCGCACATCTGACGATGTCGTCAGTCCATCGTGTTGGGGGCCGCCCCACGCTGCGTCGTCCGGTACGTGGTCGCCACTCGAGGACCCTCTTTACCCAACGGGCGTCGGTCCTACGAGCGATGTGGCCTGCCCATTGCCACTTCAGCGTGCTAACTCTTCGGGCTATGTCGGATACACCGGTCCTTCTACGGATCTCCGTATTACGGATCCGATCACGTAGTAATACCTACACAATGTTAACTCCTCAAAGATCCAATGGCTTATGTACTAATGGTCGTAATATCAGGGTCCTCGGTTCAATATTCGGGTTTAATCAAAGTAGATTTCGGATTTTTAGAACATACCTCCAGTTTCTGATTACCAACTCGCATTAAGCCAGTCCTTTGTTGCTCTTACACGCAAAAACCATTAGATCTGTGGATTTGAATAAAATCTAGAACTGTATATAAGATGCTTGATTTACACCTAGGATAATTTTTTCGATGATGATTGATTTTATTTTTTTCCCGAAAAAACGCATCCGAAGGTGCGAGCAACAGCTTACTTGCACAAAGGATCTAAGTATTTGTTAAAATATGGGAGGATGTGGCCAAAACATCAGTAGACTAGAAAGTAAGAAGGAAGGAGAGTAAACGAAAGAAACAACTAAGTCTCGTTTTATAAGATCGAAAGTTTGGAAACTAAAACGTGTTATTGGCTTGAATATATAATAATATGTGATTTTTTGAAAACGCTTAATACGCATTCTAAGTGTATGGGTTACGATTTAAATAATTTAAAATTGCTATCCGTCTTCGGACGACATAATTACGACATAATTCGTTTTTGGGAGGAGATCCCCTAAAACGGTTTCAAATTCTGCAACTAATTTCTCATAAACGAAAGACATTTCCGTATTGGTACCATTTCTCACGTTTGTGTATTAAGGAACAACATCAATCGATTGCTCATCGAAAAATAGTCTTCAAAGCCTCAGTATATTTAAGTACTAGAGATCCATTTTCACTGACCGGCCACGTGGCAGGTCGCGTGTCTGCGCATGCGCAACTCATCAGAACTACGCTTTGTAATCTAGATCACTGCGCGGCCGCAACATTTGCATGCGACTGAGATTTAATTAGTAAGATGATACGATTGTTTGCGATTTATCATTTTATGGGGAATAGATGACCGATGTAAAATATTACGTTCTATATTTTGTATTTTACCCAAAAACTAGAAACAAATTTTATGAGATATAGAAGTACGAACGTATTCGAAGATATGTTGAGCTTGTTATTTTTTTAACAAATTAAGTAACGAGGTCTTTATTAAATTGACATCTTATCTCTTACACTGTTCTTCAAATCTGTTTAAAAATCCTTGTTAATATTATAATTACGTCACATTGTCACGACAAAATTACTGAACATTTTAATGCGAAAAAGGGAATGGATGGCTTTAAGTCATGTTTAAAGCTAAAAGGTTAAATATTATTTGTAAGCTAATGGTTCTTAAACTATCTGTAGAAGTAATTAATCTATCTCCTTTTTATAGTTTTTGTTTAAACTGTTTTATTTTTTTTAAACTTTTACCTCCTTCATACGTCACTCCGTAACAAATATTTGTTTAAAAATATTATACGAACACATTTGTAACACCGTTGTTACCATAAGGACATTAAACTTCACACTAACATTCAATTGGTTCCCCTTGATGGCATTTATATGCACAATTGTATATACTCTTGAACAAAAAAAAAAGGTTTTATCCCTTTTCTTTACTTGATGTCGTTGACTTTAGTTATTTCATAAACCGTTATCTTTGAACAACAGCGAGCCGGTGAGTGCCATTTAAGCAAAAAAAACGAGTTCTTCAAACCCTCAACCACCAAGCCCAAACTCAAGAGGAGGGCTATTGGGTCATCAACTACCCCCCATAGGATAGACAGGATGGACAGTCTAGGAAAACTCTAAGACTTTTGCTTTAATGGTAACCGACCAATTTACGGTTGTTAAAGTGCATAAAATGTATGGGATATGACAGCTGTCACATCGTTAGTTAAGTTGGTGCAATAGTTGATAGTTGTTTGATAGGTTAGTTTGTTTGGGGTCTTCTGTAGTAGCAAGTGTATATATATATAGGCCATATTTAAATAAAACTTACTGGTAGCTAAGGAAAAAAACATGTATTTACCCTTATGTCTTCATATCTCAAAACTATAGGTATGTACCTATGCTAATTTTTATTTTTAAGTTGCATGCTCACTGTTTGTTATTACATTATATTAAGTATTTTTAAGTTAAAAATTGTCTTATAAGTAAAATGTAAATTTCTTGAGACAATAAATATTCTTTAAACCGATATTTTGGCAAAGATGTTAAGTTTGTAATAATTGTGAAGCAAGATGCATATAGATTGGAAACTTATTCAAACATTCTCTTGACGGTACAATACGTTTATTTTATAGTTATTTTACCTATTGTCAGTTAGGAACAAAAGTCATTAAGAGTTCATTACTTTTTACATATGTAGGTAGGTAGTTTAACATGCGTTACCAGACTACTTTCTTTTTAATTGATTTTTTATCAGTGTGAACAAGGTAATGATGTAAAAAAGTTCTAGGTAAGTTTAAGTGATAAGGAATCGAACATCTTTATAAGAGGCAATCGAATATGGTAAATCATATTACCCTTATTAGAACCTGGAGCATCTAAATTGGTCATTGGTTTTCACCGGTAAGTGAAGGTAATACGGTTCAATTTGAGGTGGTAACTATTTTTTCAGAACTTAATTAGGGATTGGAAAAGCAGCACGCGCGATACGTGAAGGTCGTGGGTTCGATTCCCGCACCGCAAGGGGAGATAAAAAAAATCTGTTTCTAATGTTTAATTAAGGATTCCTTAGGTTTTGGAGGTCAGATGGCTATTACTCCAATAACCAGGCTCATAAATTAGATCATTATGATTTGATATTAATTGAGAATGAACTCTACCAATTAGGAAGATATACGAACTCTCAGTAATATATTTTTTTGCTGTTCTATTACGGAGGACATAATATCGAATGCCTCATAGTAAAAACCAGCCTGACCACATCTAGAATGACGAAGAATAGATAACGTCGTCCACGGAATAGAAACGTGTTAAAGCTCTTCGACAAAAATTTACATCTATACCTATTGATCAGTGCAGGCAGAGCAACAAAATTAGCGGATGTTTCCAAGAAATATAATCTATATATTTGAAATATAATCTATATATTTCGTTTGATAGAGAATACTTATATCTATGTTAAGCTGAAGAGTTAGTTCGATTGAACGCTCTGATCTTAGGAACTGCTGATGCGAAATAAATGATGGAAAAATCTTGTCGTGTTGGATTAAATAGACCATTTATCGAGGAAAGCAATACATTTAAAATAATTTAACGGGTCAAAACGCGACACCATTTTTCCCGGTCCCGGCGAACTTCGTTTCGCCTTAGAGGATTTTCCCGCTTTTCTGTTGAACATTTTCCTGAATTTTCTATGCTATAAACCTCACGGAGCCCGAGCCCTTTCCAACGAATGCAAAACCGTGGAAATCGGTTCGTGCGTTCTGGAGTTATAGCAGCAGGAAGAAAAATCCGACTTATTTTTATTTAGAAGATTCATTTTATAACTGACTAGCGGTCCCGGCGAACTTCGTTTCGCCTTCGAGAATTTTTCCCGCTTTACTGTTGAAATTTTTCAAATTTTACCAAGGATCCCTAATTTTGTAGCCTATGTCAAATTGGAAGAATGTAGCATTCTATTGGTGAAAGAATTTTTTAAATCGGCCCAGTACTTTTTGAGCCTATTCATTACAAACATACAAAAATAGGTACAAATCTTTCCTCTGTATAATATTAGTGTAGATATGATCTACATGCATAAACTAAAATAGATATAATCTATTACGTTATCGAATCCGAAATTCTCAGACAATCTTAATTAATTGCCACTTAATCTTTCCCATATCTGTATCAACTCTTTATTCATGTAGTTTTTATCAATGACGCTATTAAATTTAAAAAATATCAAAACTAGATATGCAGCTATTATCTGATTTAGAGCTTATAAGATGAAGAATAATACATACAATAAATTCGGTAGTTTTCTTAAAAATGCAATCAACGCCTAAAACCGAAATGAAATATAAATAAGGTGCTTAATATATTTTTTTCTTTGGAAGCGGAATCTCCCCTTAGACCGTTGATTCCCAAAGTGTTATATCAACGGCCCCCACCGGTCGCCGCACTCAAAGTCAAATAGTTCTATTCAAGCAGGTTACATATAACACTTTTTAATCGTTATTCAAAACCACTCAAAGTGGTTCTACTGGCGGTTCGGAACCTATATCTACCGTGAAGACACCGGTAAGAAACTCAGTACATAGTATCTAACTTATTTTATGTGTAGCTCACTATTTATAATAAGGAGTCTGTGAAATGGGAACGAGGGCTCACTGTTTGCGACTTATTAAGAGTGAGCTCTTTCTCTTTCTAACCAAAAAGAAAGGTGAGCGTAGACAGCTCACCATGCAAAAAAGTTTGAGAATTTCTGGTTCAAACTTTAGTGCATCCGCGAATAAATTAATTATACACGTGCTAATTGAGTGGGCTAATAAAACTGTATGAACCCGGGCCGGCAGGTTTATAACTGAGATCACAATGGGTCGTCAGACCGTTGACGTCAATGATACAAAGGAATAGGTATACGAAGTAGAGTAGGTACGTCCTATTGATTGACAAATGAGTATGTTACAATTTGTGTATTTAAAGTACGAAGACAATGTAAATTAAAAGAATATCCTTTGTATAAACATGAACGTTTGTTTTCACAATTTTTATATTGCTTCACACCTGCTTTCTAGTCTACTAGCTGTACTTTGTTTATGCGACTTTATTTGCGTGGACTACATTTTTTTCTATATACTTTCATGGTAAGCCTTACCCCTATTTCCCTTTATATTCGAAACTAGCTGTGCCCGCGACTTCGTTCGCGTGGATTACATCCTTTTATGGTCGGTTTTCCCCCTATCTCTCCTAATATTCGAAACAAAAAGTAGTCTATATTTTAATAGAGAAAGCGTAACAGACAGACAGACAGAGTTACTTTCGCATTTATAATATTAGTAGGGATAAAAAAAAGTCCATATTGTAATCCAAGTTTCGAGCTACATTTGTGCCAAATTTCATATCTCTAACTTAAAAAAAAATACATTTTCCCATATATAAACTTTCAAGGGCGATATTACCCCCATCCCCCCTTATTTTAAACACAAAAAGTAGCCTATGTCCGTTCTAGACTTCCAACGTATACCTACACCAAATTTCATCAAAATCGGTGCTGTGGTTTAGGTGTGAAAGCCGGACAGACAAGCAGACAGACAGACAGAGTAACCTTCGAATTTATAATTAATATTAATAAAGGGTTTGATATTTCATGATTACGTGACTTTTCTTTGTCATAATAATAATAACTTATTTTTAATGTATTGTGTGGTTCTGTTTCTTTATAACTTGCAATTTTTATTTGTGTTCTTCCAAAATGTTTTTATCTTTCTTAGACTTTTGTACCTTGTTTATTTTTTTTCACACCACTCAGTGTCAGGTCCCACCAGAATACCAGGGCTGCTGCCGCATTGATTCCACGTCGCAGCAGCTCATGCTGAGGCTGGGACCTTATTGGCTGCACTGTCCCTGTTCAACGTTTCTCATGCGATTGGCAGTGTCAATTATAGTGTGTGCCAATAAATGTTTTTTCTCTTCTTTATTCTTTTCTATTTCTTCAAGTAACAAACACTAATTTTATTTAATTTCAATTTCAAATTATTTATTTCAGGCCTACTTGGCCCATATATGTAAAGTCAGTAACAATTTTTCTTAAGAACTGATGTTTGTGAAATATAGTATGTATATTATATCTAAGGGTCCTCATCCAACTGTCAAGGAGCGGAGAGTCCCATCGTTCAACAAAAACCCTAAGAATAGTGCTGGTGCTGCCTCTTAACGCGTCAACACCGAAGCACACTAATAAAGTGAAACCACAGAATGTGAAACAAGGTAGCGAGAGAGCGGAAGATATAAAAATACACTTTCTTAACCAATCATACGAGCATTTACAGTCTTGAGATAGTGCAAACTTCACTTTAGTACCACATATGGTACGGTAATGGGAAAATGTCGGATTTAAGATTTCTGACGATTTGTAAGCGTGAAGCAAAATCCCATGTAACACATGCGTTTGAGGGAAGGAAAGTATTCAAATCTGGAAAATACGATCTATGTAGTCAGCTCACTAAACGACTTAGTACCTTGTCACATTAATTTATATGTCTTGATATAGGTACTTAGCTAGGCGGAGGTTTAATATGACAAGGTTAGACCTCACTGGGGTACGGGTTTGATTTGTGAAAAGTTTGAGATCTCTTAATTAAAACTGAATAATATTTTCGTAAAAACTAATTAAATGTTTATATTCTATTATTTATTAAGTATTATTTACATGATTTTCAAAGCCAATAAGATATGACTAGCCGAAACATAAAAGCAGTTATTCATTACTATTTGAAAATCTTGAAAATATAAAATGGTTTACATCCTAATATTACCAACATGGAATTTTGGATATAAATATTTTTTATCACTCTTTCACGCAAAAACAACTGAATGGATAAAGATGGAATTGGTTAGCTTGACAGATTAGTTACTGGAATAGAGGATCATTTTTATAACAAAATAACGTGAGCGAAGTCGCGGGCAATACTATCACGTAAATTTTTGGAAAGCGCTTCATGTATTTACGAAGTGAATAAGTTACGAATTTATCTATTTCAATTTGCAATATGCCATACGATTCGACATACTTCGTTTTTGATAGCAAGCCAGGAGACTTATCTTCAAAATATTACGATTCTACTTTTAAGAAACGAATAAATAGTTATAATTGAAACTAAATAAATACTACGATATATTATATATCTACAAATATACAAAATAAATAAAACAAAAAAAAAACACGCCCAAAAACGTGTAGGTAAACACATCGTCAAGCTCAGCGTCTTATGGCATTGTATCCAGTACGCCGTCGGCATTGCCCCTCTGTACAATGTAGACAGTTTGTTAGCAAAATAGCTATAACTATTAGCTATCTTAAAATAATTAAGACCTACCGTGTGTTCAGGATAGTAGCCGTATTCGTAATACTTCACAGACACTGGTATAACATTCTCAAAATCCTTGTCCAAAACCATTTTCACTTACACCGGTACACTTTAATTCCAAAAAGGTTCACAAACATTCACCACCTCGAAGTTCACCAAAAAGTTCCGAAAATTGAAGCTTAAAATGAAAGCAAGCTCTCTTCGAAGGATTTCCTTGAACGATATCGAAGTTACTGTCCTCTTGCGCTCGCGTCCCTCGTTTATAACCAAGTACACTCGGGTTTTCCTCAACACACCCACCGAAGGATAACGAATTCAAAACACCTACAAGACGACGCATCGTGCGTCTGAGAATTGGAAAAATGGCCAAGAAGTCCAATATTTGGGCGACCTTTAATATGGTAATAAGCAGTAATAAGAGTAAAAATACTAAACATAAAATTACGACTTTTGTTTCAAATGTCATTTGTGACGTCAGTTTTTTTTGTGAGTTACAAGTAGAGGTCGGTTGGAAAAAATTGAAGTTATTTTACATAGGATGGTTGTGACTAATTTGCGATTAAATTTCCAGGAATAGATTGCGTTTGATAAGGGAGGCTTATCTTACGTACTCACACAGCATTGCTGATGTGTTTCATTTGTTATTTTAAAATTTCAATAAAATAAAACTATATCAAAAACCATCCAAATAACAGACGTGTTATTTAAATTTTTTCGGAAAAATATTTTTTGCATATTTTTTTAAAGTAATTTGATAGAAAATAATTAAAACATAAAATCGTATGCGTATGAATACTAAAACTGTGTATTTGTGAGTTTTGACTCGTGTTTACCGGCCAATCCCGGTTTGGTATTCAACGCTATTATCATTTTTCTTCAAAAATATTTGTGTGCGTTCTATTTAATATTTTAAATTGCCCCAGGATCACATCTAAACAGCCCTGTCAAAAACGTTTAGAGCTCCTACAAAAAATGGAAGAGTCAGATAATGTATTCACGAAAGCCTGCGTTTTAATAAACAATGAATACCTGCATAAATTGTTCATTTTATAATTGAACTGAATCAAAAACACAAAGATAATAGATGTTAATCTAATAACTCTCGTAAACACTGCACCGACTCGGTATTTACATGAGATTCATAAGTCACTTTCCTGTTATATCTTTGTTTTAGTCATGCTATATCCTTTGCAATTATTTTGTTGATGTAACTCATAAGGAGGTACTTGTACTTAGATCTATTGTTTTTTCATTGATCGCATCGCGATAGTAAAATGATACTGTCATTATTTAGGATTCTTTTACTATAGCGGTCCACTACGGCGACGCCGTTTAAAGATATTTAAAAGATAATTTAGGTTTCATAGAGATATCATAGGCAATTTTACTTTTTTCTAATAACTACTTACATTTTGTGGTAATACGCTAGATGAGTAAAATCCTGTTTGGTCCAATCGTTAGATAACCATAAGATAAAAGACAGATATTTTTTAAAAACAATTACATTTTTAATTTTTAATATACATTGCGATAAAAATTTAGAGAATCGACATTTTCCATCACATTTTTTACGAAAAACTGAGTGACGTAAACACGCCCTTTCATCAGATTGTTATACGCTGTATTATATCAATGTTTTTCTTCATTTGTTGAAGAAAAAATTTTTTTTTTGTATTTTTAAAATCTTACTGACGAACTAAACTAAACTAAATATATTTTGCTTGCTTTTTTCACCGAGCCATAAACCCTATAACATATGGTAACATCTAGTCGTTGATTCAATAATGTCAAAAACTATTCCAATTCGGGAGGTCAATGTTTTATCTGTATGGATTGATTTATATGAAGAAATTTTGTAAATAAGTATGCACGTTCAAATAACTCTCCTTATATCTGCTTTATCGATAAGTTCCCGGTGAAAGACCAAAATATTTACGAAATTGTATTTTCCCGTTAGTTCTGACTTGAAACTGGTTACAGGCTTCTTGTGTGGGCTTTGTCGACATTATTGTAAAGTGGATGTGGTTTTCACATTTGCCAAAACACTCGGCACATTTTTTTTAACACCAAAAAAAATAGTTTAAATGTGTTACACATATTTTTTTTTCTCGATGGTGCATTTTTTAGACAACATTTATTTTAACTTCCTAGCTGTTGCGTGCAACTTTGCCCCAGCAATTTTGGGATAAAAAGTATCCTTTAAGGTAATTTAGCACCTCATTTATCTTTCCACACTTATTTCAATAGTTAAAATTCCATTACAGACACAGACATCTAAACAACCAACATTTATACAAAATTTCGCACATTTAATATTAATATAATCAACGAAACAATATTTATTTAATTTCTTTCCGTCAAGGAATGAATGAGTAGGGTACAGTGTGCTACGGAAAACTGGGCTTAACCAAGGTACTTAAACTACACTTGTAATCCTTTTCATACCCTCTTCCATTAAATTTCAAAGTAAGTGAGTAAAAAATTAATGCCTTAAGATCCAGAGAGGGCATTAAATCCATCGTCCAGTCGTGTCACGTCGTCAAGTAACGTAATTGCTTGCGTTGGTCACATTCGCTGCGCAGACGCATCCTCGCTCACGTACCGCCATTATGACGCACTTATGTCGTTTCCTGATTCGGCGGTACTTTTTCTTGTAATTGAATCTTACAATTTTCATAATGTATGGAATTTAAGCTTTTATCATTGTAAACATCTAAACATATACATAAAATTGGAGTCTCTGTAATATTAAAATAACCGCTTTTTACTACATGCATATGAATTTAGATACGATATATATATATAGAAAAATAACATTTTTTTTAATTTTTGTCTATCTGTCTGTCTGTCTGTTTGTTCCGACTTATCTCTGAAATGGCTGGACCGATTTTGACGAGACCTTTACTGGTAGGTAGCTGATGTAATAAGGAGTAATTTAGGCTACTTTTATTAAAGAAAACTAATTTTATTTTATAAAAAAAATTGTAATCCTGTAGTCCACGTGAAGGAAGTCGCGGGCACAACTAGTTTAAATAAGTAAACGGGTGAAAACGCGAAAACATTTTTTAGTAGTTAATACAAACTACCTACTTACTGTCCAAGCCTCAATTTCATATTATAGATATTTTACGCCGCTCTAGTGATCTTTATATATTTTAAAGAAAAAGGAAAACTTCATCTTCACTTGTGATGCGGGATTCGAAGCCACAACTTTCACGTATCGCGCGTGCTGCTCTTCTAACGGAGCTAACCGAATCCTGCACCGCACGTGAGGATTAGGTTTTTCTGTTTCTCTAAAACATTCATAACTTTTCTTTTTCTTACAAAAGCTTACCCATAAATCAAAGGCGTTGGATCATTATTTACCTGTCGACAAAAAAAAATTGAGTTAAAAATCTGTTAGCACTTTTTTATTATCATGGAAATATATTAGAGATCTACATTTATGATAGAGATACATTCTAAGTCCGTCATTTTCTAAACTACTTTATGTAAAACTTTTTTTTTAAACTTTAAATTCAGTTAACATATTGACCTGGCTGGGGATCGAACCCGGTACCTCAAGGGTGCGCGACGCCTTAGACCAGCCCTCTCGGCTACGGAGGTTGTCTTCTATAAAGGTATGATAAATGAACATAAAATACTTACAAGCGACTTCGTAACAGTTATTTTATAGCCTCTTAAACGTCGCATTTTTCAACTGCACTAAATAACGGACATAAAAATTTAAAGCACAGATTACAGCGTTCCAATATTTTACGATTCGTACTTTGTCAAAAATGACACATTCAATCCGTTTCCGTTATCCGTTTTTCTACGACTCGTTAATTCTAAATTCAAATTTACTTTCCATGTGCTGTTATTAGTCGTCCGTCAGTCGTTTTTAGCTTACGCCTCGTATAATTTATTACCAACCGTAACTAGAATGATTCGTTTTTCAAATATAGGAACGCGCATTAATAACGGACATTAAATTTAAAGTACCGATTACAGACACGTGTAAGTTTAGTATTTAAAACTTTAACCGGTTAGTACATGAAGTTCGTTCACGCAAATGATGCAATCGGTTGGCAGGAAAATCTTAAAAATTGTCGAAACCCGTATTTTGGAATTCGTTTTTGGATATAAATTTGCATTATCCGGTCAAAACATCGTAAAACAGTAAGATGGCAAAAATAAATATTTTATATGTTTGGTCGGGTTTTATAGGCTTTTTAGGGTTTCGTAGCCAAATGGCAATAAATGGATTCGTCATGTCTGTCCATCTGTATGTCATGATCACTTTTTCACCGACACTAAGAACTGTGTGTACAAATGTGGGAGGTTTCCCTTGCTTAGAACTGACACTTAAAACATCAAATATACCTATATTTTTTTTCTATACTGAAAAGGTAATGTATGTCACTCCCCCCCCCCCCCCCCCTCTTGGAATTAAAAAAATATAAAATCTATATTACCATGCAAACTTCCACCGAAAATTAATTTGAATGAGATCTAGTAAGTAGTTTTAATTAAAACATCGATTATTGTTACAACGAACTAAAACAACTTTTATATTATACTAGCTATGCCCGCGACTTCGTTCGCGTGGACTGCATCCTTTCATGGTCGGTTTTACCCCTTTCTCCCCTAATATTTAAAACAAAAAGTAGTCTATATTTTAATCCATGTTTCGAGCTATATTTGTGCCAAATTTCATATCTCTAACTTCAAAAATAATTATTTTTCCATATAAACTCTCAAAGGTGGTATTACCCCCCCCCCCCCCCTTATTTTTTAATAAAAAGTAGCCTATGTCCGTTCTTGAGATTCAACGTATACCTATATCAAATTTCATCAAAATCCGTTCAGCCGTTTAGGCGTGAAAGAGTAACAGACGGACAGACAGACAGACAGAGTTACTTTCGCATTTATAATATTAGTATGGATTACTTGCTGGTGCGGCACCCTACATGGGTGATACCGACTCGCACTTGGCCACTTTTTTAATTAAATACGCGCATTTTTTGTTTTCTTTTCTTTAAAGCACAATAATTTATCTATTTTAATAAAAAATAATGATGAGGATGCGAACGATGTTTATTAGTCTGCCTAAAACTCGAAAAAGGCTGGACCAATTAATGCCCCGGTTAAATACTATACGGTTCGTAATGTGTCAAAAATGACTATCCGTTTTTCTACGAGTCGCTAATTCGATTTTCAAATTTACTTTTCATATCAGCTCTCATAAGTCGTCCGTCAGTCGTTTTTTGCTTACGCCTCGTTTAATTAATAACTATACGTAACTAGAACGGATCGTTTTTCAAAAATTAGAATCGGGCATTAATTAATTTTATTCTTTATATGATTGTAGACGTCCAAGGAAGGTTTAGAAGGTGAGAAAATTTTTAAATAAAATATATTCATACTTATTTTGTACACTTTTACTTGCAAGAGTTACATAATAATTAAAAATAGTTGGGATACCAACTCTTCTGGCTGTGGCCCCTGGTATTTAGTCGACTTGTCACTCTGTACTAATCCACAGGTAACGGTTTAAGATCTAGGAAGGCTAGGTTCGATTCTCGACTGTGAAGTATGTTCCGTATTTTTTGGACGTAGCCTAGAAAATCTTTCACTTATTCGTATTAAAGGCCCTGGGCACATTACAATAATGAGCCACTATGGTCGTATTGAAGTTCAAACTCAAGTCTTATAAAAATCTAATAAAAATGGGAAAATTTAGGAATAAAATAGGCGCCAGGCCGTTCCCTGGGACAGCTTGATCTATACATACATACCTATTACTTGTAAGAGTTAAATAATAGTAAATTTTTTGCCTCGCAATTTACTATTGTAACTGTTGAAAATAAAATAAACATATTTACGTAATTTACGTATGATTTTCTTCATAAGCTGTTTAATTGAAATGTAGTATTTTTATATAGGTATGTATTAAAATAAAAACGAACAAGCGACTCATAAACGTCAGACACGATTCCGATCCGAAAATTCAATGTTTTGTCGCTGTCTAATCGTTTAGGCCAAGAAAGAGATAGAAAATAGTTTCCGACGTTTTGTACATAAGCTGATATCATTTTGGGTTTCTAAAAAACCTAAAAAGATTATAAACTCGTTCTCATTCTTCAAACGTAGTTGTAACAGGAAAACTAAAACAGTCAGAATTTTCCTGATCCTCAATATAGGTATGTACGTCGCCATCTTTGTTACACGTAAGTACGTAGCCTAAATAATTACTTCCGCTGTGATCATCTCCTTTTTAACGACCTCCGTAGCTGAGAGGCGAGAGGGCCGGACTTTGGTGTCGCTCCAGTTCTAGCTGGGTTCCGTTCCCGGTAGGGGAAAGCGAATTTTTGTGCATTGTCTCGGGTCTGGGTGTTGTCGTACCGGCGTTGTTTATTTCTATGCAAATTTAGTAATGAGTTTAGTTTTTTTTATACAAAAAAACTATTAAGTTTATTTAAGGTTCCGGACCGGAGGTAGCATCTTTTGATTTATGTAGAGACTATTCATCAAATCAACAATAATGGCAGCTGCGTTCCCGAGATAAAAAGGAGAATCGGTATGGCTAAAGATGCTATGACCCGACTGAACAACATTTG
Source organism: Glyphodes pyloalis (assembly GCA_037074685.1). Taxonomy (NCBI): domain Eukaryota; kingdom Metazoa; phylum Arthropoda; class Insecta; order Lepidoptera; family Crambidae; genus Glyphodes; species Glyphodes pyloalis. Next base: position 16,832,342 of record JAYKKO010000006.1, on the reverse strand, counting down.
GAAAAAAAGAGGAATTAGCATCAAAACTAAGATCAGACTGATACGAGCCCTTGTATTCCCTATTTTCCTATATGGCGTTGAAACGTGGACAATTTTAGCCCGAGAAAGACATCGGATTAGTTGGAGATTGGAATGAAAAACCAAGTGGAAACTTTAGGTAAAAGAATATAATAAAGGTAGCAGAGATGGTACAAGAGACAGATGTATACGTAAGAGAATGACAGAGTGTTGTAAAAGACATTAGACAATATAAAAGTTTAAACTTAAACCTAGAAGGAACAATCATCTTGCCAGTGTTGTGATTATAAAACAGGTTTTATTAACACCTCCCCGTAATCACAACACTTATGTACACCCTGTATATACACATTAAATAAAACATACTGTACAAGACATCTACCTATTACTAACTTTACACCTAGCTACATAATATTTACAAAAACATGATAATATGAAAAACACTGTACAAACCTAACTTAACCCTAAACCATTTGCACACTTGGTGTGCTTTAGTTTCGGCAAAGGTTTAGTAAGAATGTCAGCGATCATGTTGTTTGTTGGTATGAACTGTAGCCGAATGTTATGGTGTGAAAGTGAGTCTCGAATGAAATGATGTCTTATGTCGATGTGTTTTGTACGTGCGTGGTATGTGTTGTTGTGGGCAAGTTTTAGTGAGCTTTGATTGTCTGTATGAATGACGATGGGTTGTGAGATGGCAAACATTTCCCTAATGAGTGACTGGAGGTAAATAGCCTCTTTGCAAGCTTCCGCAAGAGCCATGTACTCGGCTTCTATCGTGGACAGGGCTACAGTACGCTGCTTGCGGGCTTCCCAAGATATTGGGGCTCCACTCATTAGGAAAGCATATCCCGTGAACGATCTTCGGTCCACAAGATTGTTTCCATAGTCCGCATCGACATATGCTACCGGCAAACATTTTTCAGATGACCTAAAATGCAGACGACGGTTTTTGGTGCCTTTAAGGTACCGAAGAACCCGCTTAGCGGCCTTCCAGTGTACCCCCCCCCCGTAATGTGCATTGAATTGAGAGAGGTATGAGACCGAATGGGCAATATCGGGTCTAGTACATATTGCAATGTACATTAGTGAGCCGATAAGTTCCTGATATGGAACTTCTGCATTTTCTTCATTTGAAGATCCAGGCAGCAGTTTTATGCCGGGTTCTAAAGGAGTTGTCACCGAAATTGCATCTGTCAAACCGAATTTATTTATAAGTTTTTCAATGTATTTAGTTTGGCCAAGAGATATGTTTCCAGAACTATGCTGTTCTACTCTCATGCCAAGACAGTCTTTGCAAACTCCAAGGTCTTTGACTGTAAACATTTTCTTAAGTTTATTCTTGAATTCGATCTTCATACTGTCCTTTGTAGAGACAACGAAAAAATCATCCACAAATACAGCTACGATAAGAAGATCGTTTCCGTCTCGTCGATAGTATAGACAGTGTTCATTTGCTGTCTGTTTGAGAGACAATTTGTGCATTGCCTCACACACTTTCGCGTTCCATTGGCGCGGTGCTTGTTTAAGACCGTAAAGGGCCTTTTTAAGTAAACAAACCTTTCGTTTTGGATCAGTGGAGAAACCCTCAGGTTGTTCCATGTAGATCTCTTCTTCAAGATCTCCATTTAAGAAAGCTGTTTCAACATCTAAGTGATCTACCAATAATCCGTGATGAGCAGCAAAAGCAAATAAAAGTCGCACAGAAGACAGTCTAGCCACAGGTGAGAAGGTATCGCCATAGTCTACTCCGGCTACTTGAGTGAAACCTTTTGCGACTAATCTAGCTTTGTACTTCGTAACATTACCACTTGTGTCCTTTTTTATTTTGTAGACCCACTTGCATTTGGTAGTTTTTCTACCAGAAGGTCGATCAACTAGCATCCATGTCCCATGTTTTTCTAGGGAATTAAATTCAGCCTTCATTGCCTCAATCCATTTTTCTTTTTGAGGATGTTCAATGACTTCTTTGTATGTTTCTGGCTCTTGATCCGACGTCATGTAAAGGTTTTCCTGAAATCTTTCAGGAGGTCGCCTTTCACGAGTTGGATATCTTCTTTGAGATTCAGGTGCTCCATTTTCAAGAGGGAAATCCACCGAAGAAACTGGAACATCTGCAGAAACTTCAGGTATTATAGGTTCATCTGAAGATGACGCACTAGGCGTTACAGATGGACCTGGCTGAGGTTGAAAATGTGACAGTGGAACTGGTTCATCTTCTAAAGGCACAAATACTTCTTGCGGTCGCGGTGATGGTGGAAGTTCGCTGTCAGAAGAATTTGGTTTAGGCATAATTGTCGTTTTTTCTTCTATGAAGACTACATCTCTCGCAACTATGATAGTTCGAGGGTTTTGGGGATCTATGAGACGATAACCTTTGCTTTCAGTAGCATAACCTACGAATATGCAAGTCTGGGTTTTAGATTCCAGTTTAGTACGCTTTTCTTTAGGCACAAGAACGTGGGCTTCGCAACCAAAAACTTTTAAGTGCGAAAGGTTAACTTTTTTCCTAGTCCACACTTCTTCTGGAATTTTGTTCTTCAATGATTGCGTAGGAGTACGGTTTTTTAAATAAATAGCCGTATTTACCGCTTCTCCCCAATAAGCAAGAGACAAGTTTGAGTCTTTAAGCATTGATCTGGCTTTCTCAATAATAGTACGATTCGCACGTTCTGAAATTCCATTCTGCTGAGGAGTATATGGAATAGTAGTCTGATGTAGGATACCACTCTCTTTCAAGAAGGTAGACATGTCCTTATTGACATACTCACGACCGTTGTCTGAACGCAGAACTTTGATACGCTTGCCAGTTTGGTTTTCCACCAGATGCTTAAACTCTACAAATTTGCTGAAAACTTCTGATTTCGATTTTAAAAGATATCCAAAAGTTTTGCGACTAAAGTCGTCAGTAAAAGTTAATAAATAAAGTGCTCCACCCCAAGATTGTGTACTCATAGGTCCACATAGGTCCGAGTGAATTAGCTCGAGAACCTCACTTGTTTTTGTATTCGAGTTTTTGAAGGGTTTTTTGGCAAATTTCCCTTGTAGGCATGGAATACACTTTTCTGTAAAAGTTCCATGAAAGTATATGCCTAAGCATTTGTTTTTTAAAACTTGCATGACGTTAGAATTGACATGACCAAGACGTCTATGCCAAAGTATGGCGGACTCTTTGGTAGGAGTGTACAGAGCATGCGACTTATTGACGTTAAGTCTGTACATACCTTTATGGTTCGATCCTGTCGCTATGACTTTACCTGTCATTTGACATCCACCTGACAAAGTAATTGTCGCACCTTCGGATGTAAACAAAACATCGAATCCTTTCCTAACTAAACTATTTACAGATAAAAGATTGGTAGCTAAACCCGGAACGTATAAAACATCGCTAATCTTATTTACACTATCGGAAATATTTATATTTACAGTACCTCTGCCCTGACTAAGAAGTTGGTTCTTATTTGCAACAGTCACAGGAATAATGCAAGTCGATAAGGTCTCATACCAATCCTTTCTGTTGCTCATGTGTGAGCTTGCACCAGAATCTATGAACCAATCTTGTGAACCTGTGGATGAAGGTGAAGATAAACAAGATGAAAGTGTAAATTCCGATATATTGTTTGAATAAACCTTTGCCGAAACTTTCTTGTTTTTATTTCTACATTCAGAAACTAGGTGCCCTAACTTTTTACAATATGTACAGAAGAATTTCTTTTTCTGTTTAGTTTGCAGCGCCGTAGTTGCAGGTTCAGGCAGGGGTCGAATACTCGTAGTGCAGGCAGATCGAGAGTCTTCCTTTAGAAGAGCTGACACTACGCCTTCCGAAGTAATCTTCGCGTTGGAATGTTCTAAGGCCATGACGAGTGGCTGAAATTGTTCAGGAAGTCCAGCTAAGATGATAATTCCGAGAAATTCATCTTCCACTCCAGCTCCTATCTCTTGTAGCTCCTGTTGTACACTAAGCAGGGAATGTACGTACTTGTCCATCTTTCCTTCATATTTGTTCGTGAGAAGCCTTTTCATAAGTTGCAGTCTCCGCGTTAAGCCGCTATCAGCATAGGCTTTTTTGAGATTGTTATATGTCTCAAACGCGGTTTTTGCATTTCTGATCACAGGGTATATGGACTCTTCACATGTTAGGCATATCTTTGCACGCGCTTTAGCATCCTTACGTTTGGCGTCAGGATCAGATGCGTCGTCTACAGGGTTTATGACGACATCCCATAACTCCTGATCCGTCAAGAAACATTGGATTGCAAATGCCCAATTGTTAAAATTCCTCCCGTTTAGTTTCGTAATGGGAATACCTGTGAAACTTGGTGCCGGCTTTAAGTCCGATGGATGGTTCTCCATAGCACGATCTTCTCACACTTTATTCAGTTAACAATCCTGGGCCCATAACCAGTTGGAGATTGGAATGAAAAACCAAGTGGAAACTTTAGGTAAAAGAATATAATAAAGGTAGCAGAGATGGTACAAGAGACAGATGTATACGTAAGAGAATGACAGAGTGTTGTAAAAGACATTAGACAATATAAAAGTTTAAACTTAAACCTAGAAGGAACAATCATCTTGCCAGTGTTGTGATTATAAAACAGGTTTTATTAACAGGATTGATGCATTTGAGATGTGGTGCTGGAGGCAAATGCTGAAAATACCCTGGACCGCGACACGTACCAATGCATCGATCATGAGCCAGCTTCATATAAAAACTCGCTTGTCCACTATATGTCAACAACGCATCCTATCGTATTTCGGCCATACCGTGCGCAGAGGCGACGACAATTTGGAAAAGTTGATTGTTGTTGGGAACACCGAAGGCAAAAGATCGCGCGGTCGCTCACCAACTAGATGGACCGATCAAATAAAAGGAACGTCGTCGTCCAAATTGTATACGGTTGTGAGAGACGCACTGGATAGAAACCGGTGGAGGCAGATCGTCCGTTCCAGATGCAACCAACATGCTGACCACGATCCTCAGATATGAGGGACCGACCAAAGAGAGAGAGACTATTCATAGGTGTTATATGTAATGTAATATATATGAATAAACATATCTGACTATTGAGTATTGTAACAAAAGTGATTCAGCTACCAAACAGCGTCGTACCATGATTCCGCGGCAAGTAGCTTTAGCACTAACGTAGTATTTAAAACATTTATCATTTACAAATTTTTCACCTCACAGGTAAACGAATGCAAACGATTTCTATATATGTTAATAAATATGAGAGTTATCACGACTCATCAGACGATACAACTTTCTTACTGATTTTTCAGTTTTCGAAATAGACTGATAGTGTATCTCGTTAATTAAATAAATCTACTGTTTTTATTATTTATCTAAATTATGATCTGCTACATATTGATAAGATGAGGCAATTAGCCAAGCTATTCTTATAAATATTTCCTATCACCATATTCATGCCGAAATAAGGAAAGCGACCTTCGTAGCCAAGAAACGAGCGTACAGGACTTTGGTATCGTGCTATCTTTGACGTCCCGCGTTCGATTTCCGGTCGGGTCTATATGGAAAACTATACTGTTAGTTTTTAATAAATAGAAGTCAGTTTACTGTTGAATTTGTATTTATTTTATACAATTACAATTTGAACGATATATACTTTACTCGTAGTGTCACGGAAAAGAAAAAAACACTGATGGTAAAGATTATAGAAAACGCAGACACACTTTCCATAGTGTGGAGTTTACTTTAGAAGGTGTTTAATTTTAATTAAATAAATAAATATTGGACAACATCACATACATTGCTCTGATTCTGTGGTAAGTAGCTAAAGCACTTGTGTTACAGAAATCAGAAACAACGACGGTACCACAACACCCCGACCCGAGACAATACAGAAAAGTTCGTTTCCCATATTGACCCGACCGGGGATCGAACCCGGAACCTCTGAGATGGCGCGACGCCAAAGTCAGGCACGCTCGCCTCTCGGCCACGGAGGTCGTCAAATAGGTATATAATATAATAATAAAAAAAATAATTAACATTTTATTAATTTTTTTTTTTATTATCTCGGTTTTGGTTGTTGTCTTACCATATAGTTTAAATAGGAATAAAAAGGAATAAAAATAATAGTATAAAAAACTAAAAAACACGCTTTTAGCTCGCACTAAAAATTACAAAATAATTCAGACATTTAAGAAAGAAAGCGTGGAGCGTTTATGTTATCTTTACTCTTTTTGGACAAAGTATTATTTTTATTTTCTACTTTTTAGTTTTCTCATGTATCAATAATTATATAATTCTTTTCCGTATCCCATTCAGCAAACCCTTTCATTTAATACCCATATCATAGGGGTGCATTTCAAATAGCCTGTCCGTTATCTTGGACGCCCGCCATATTGGATTTGAATCACGTGACTATTTTTTTCGTATTCCTGACAGCAAACCCTTTCTTTTGATACCCATATCATGGAAGTGCATTTCAAACAGTCAGTTCGCCATCTTGGGGAGGCCGCCATATTGGATTTGTAATGACGTTTCTTAGCTAGTCATGTATTGTCATCAGAACTCAGAGCGTGTGCAAAATTTCATCTTAATCAAAGACCGGGAAGTGGGTCAAATTAAGATTCAAAGATTCCGTTACATAGATACATACAACCCGAGCTAATAAAAGCGTGTTAAAAATACAGAGCGCCGGTAAAAGATAATCATAATGTAAGATTATGATATTTAACTCTTAATTTTATCTGTCACCTTTACTTCGCTCTATATCGTTTGTATTTTCCTTTAAGAAAAAGCCCCTAAAAAGTCCCTAACATAGTGATTCAGCTACTTACCGCAAATATAGAGCAGTATATGTGATTATTTCAGCATTTATGTGTAGACAAATTTAAAAGGGGACTGTCGAAATTATTAAGTTAAAGAAGATAATCCACACTTTACTTTCGTATGCCCTGTGCCACATCATAGTGATACCATAGTATTAATTTGTATAAATCCCTTTTATCTATGGTGACGAATAAATATTTTTGTATTTATATAACTAGCTGTGCCCGCGACTTCGTTTGCGTGGACTATATCTTTTCATGGTCGGTTTTACCCTTTTCTCCCCTAATATTCGAAACAAAAAGTAGTCTATATTTTAATCCAAGTTTCGATATCAAGATATATTTGTGCCATATTTCATATCTCTAACTTCAAATATTAACATTTTTCCATATAAACTTTCAAAGGTGGTATAACCCCCATCCCCCCTTATTTTCTACTAAAAAGTAGCCTATGTCCGTTCTTGAGATTCAACGTATACCTATACCAAATTTCATTAAAATCCGTTCAGCCGTTTAGGCGTGAAAGAGTAACAGACAGACAGGCAGACAGACAGACAGACAGACAGAGTTACTTTCGCATTTATAATATTAGTATGGAGTATGGATATCATGGTATGCTGTACCTGTGGCCGAAACAAATACAAACTAAGGTCTTAAAATGTTCTCAGACACTTGTTAGCTGACTCATAAGCCCAAATTGTGAGAAATATTCTAAGCATTGTTCGCAATATGTGTCAGAGTTTAGCCAGCATCATTAGTCCGTATACTAGTGTTGCCGTCGATTCGATTGTATATCGATTATGCAAAAGAGGCCCAAATAATCGATAGTATCTATAATATCGATTTAATCGATTATATCGATACCTATCTTTATTAGATATAATCGATTATATCGATATCAAGTTTAAAGCGACACTATCGATGTAATCGATTAATTTTAGGTCGATATAACCGATTATTAACAATTATTAGATTATTATTGTTTACATTAGACAATACTGTCGATTATATCGATGATATCGATTATTAGATTATTTGGGGAAGGAGGGGGGAAAATCAATTAATCGATTATCGATTATCCGGCAACACTATCGTATACGCTTCAGTACTTTGTCATACCAAATCGCGTAACTAAGCAAGTCAGATAGACAGTGACTTAATGTGACAAGGTACAGAGTTGTTCATGAACTAAAGCAACTGACTGTACTGACATTTTGCTCGTAGGTATATGTTTGAATGAGTCCAGAACTACGTCACTGGCATTTCCAGTGGGTTTGGTATTATTGTATGACTAATGTTACAAAGGTAAGTATCTGGACGATATAACCTATCTAGTAGGTGCCTTGACGATAGATTAGACTTTTTAGTTTGTTTTGAAAATAACGAAGAACTAAGTGAAATATTTTTTTTTTATCGAATCATCAATTTTGTATAACATGATTCGCCAAAAATTATGATTCTATTTCGTCCGTCAGTTATTTTTTCAACATATAATAATAATAATAATATCGTTTATTTCTCACCATAATCCTTGTCCACATACATTTAGCGTAAGTAACTTAAAGCTAGAACACAACTAATTATGAACTGTAGTTACGTAAATATAAAAATCCTCGGGCAATTGTAAATCTGCCATAAACAGTGTGAGCAATTTACACAACCACGCTAATATGTGTGTCTAATTAGCTTTCTGAAGGTATTGAGTTTTTTAGTGGCATAATGAAACAAATGTTTTGCTTAAATAAGTAAATTATAATCATTAATGATTAAACTGCGCATGAAAGTTTAGTTGAGAAGTATGTTTACATAACTAATTCGTTAAAAATGTGCGAATGAGTGATGTCGCGCTAAATTTAAGTCAATGTTAAGGATCTTTTAAAGAAATTTTTATTGCATGTCATAAAATATTTAAATATGGGTATTATGTTTCTTTATAATCTTACTACTCTGGACCAAAGATAATTTTACAGTTTTCTACCCTATTGTTTATTATGGGGAAACACATCAGCTGACCTTGATCATCTAGACGAATCAACAGAGATCGGTCAAGGCGAGCTGTGCCAACGAGATTGGATCGGCTTTCTAAACTACCGGACAAATTAGCAACACAAATCGGTTCAAGTGTGTTTGTAACAGATTGTTCACACGAAGACGAATCCTGTTTTTTCACGATTTTTTATTTTTTGACAGGAGCAATGCTTTTTAAATACCCACGTTCACATTTAATACGGAATCGTTAAAAGCACGTGTTGGCGACAGATCTGGCAACCCAGCTACTAGGCACACGTTATCTGTTGCTAAGGGTTTTGTTACTAGAATTGCTTAGCAACAGGTTTGGTGTGCCTCGATTTTTCCTTGTATTAATATTGTATTTATATCTCTTGTCCCTTTAAATTGGGTTTCACTTTCGTCGTTAACAGCACGATTCCGTATTCAATGTGAACACGGCCTGTGAATGCGCCCTTTACGAGTCCTTTGTCACAGCCGTGTCTATAACGAGAAACAAGGGGGTCTACAACTCTCAAAAACAAAACGAACAAACGAAAATCGGTTTGTGAGTGTTTGTTAATGAGTCCTTGGTCACAACCGTGTTTATGGTCAGAAACAGTGGCCTACTCCCAAAAAACGAAGATTAAATCTAAAATTTGGGAATTAAAACGTGGTTTTTGATTTGCATCAATTATATTTTGTTTTCTGATAACGATTTTCGGAGTAAATTGGTTACGATTATGGGAGTTCAAAATTTCTATTAATCATCGGATTTAGTAGCATTTATAAATAGTCTCTATACAATTCAAATGAATCTACCTCCGGATTCTAAAACTACTGAGAAGATACCGGCAAGACACATAGTTCGATAGACATCATCAACGTTAGAATGAATTTTACGTCTTTTTTTTATGAACTTTACCCCGCGTTTTAAAACAACGCAGTGATTCCGATGTCCAGTGTTTAGAGAGACACGCCAGAAAACGAGACTGCGCTGTGGAATGAGCTATTTGTACCTACTAACTGAGGTCTTAATTACCTAAAACAAACACAAATAACATATTGAGACAGCACAACATTAATCGTAAAAGGAAAGGAAAAAGTATAGTCTAATATCAAACATTACAATATAGTTACAGTATGACGTCGTTATAAACGTGGTCAGTCAGCTCGAAATGCAACGCGAGGTGCGCAGGCGCAGTGGCCTTGACATAGACATTGCGAATGTTGTGATGCCACGCGCGCCGCGTGACCGTGGCAGACACAATGTTTAACATAGTGTAAACATACAGTTTATTTGTTTATATGCAATCCTTGGGACCTATCTTTGGGAAACTATACGACCAGAGAGAAAAAAAAGATCTTGTTTACTGAAAAATGTTTGTATGTTTTGTTACATAAACAACTAAGCTAATTTTTGTTTGAGACGGAAATATAATGGGTTAATTTAACGTATGAATGTCGTAATTGTTTATTTTAACTAAATACAATGATTGGAGAACAGTAAATATGAATGATGAATGTTACAATAAAGTTGATTATTAAAAAGTACTATTTATAGATGAAAACAAAATTAACTTAATCAATATCAAAATGAAAAGCTTGTCATTTCATTATGATTGGTCACCTGCCTAACTCTACTCTTCGACCGTTCCACACTTGGTTCGCTTCATCTACACTAGTTCTATAAACCTGAAGAGTTTCTTTGTTTGAACGTGCTAAACTCAGCAACTATTGGATCGAATTAAACAAATATTTTAGTGTTGCCCATTTATTGAGGAAAGGTTGAGGCTATGTAACGCTGCGACCAATGGGAGCGAAGAATCTGTGGAAAATGTGGAAAATACTGGGTTCTTACTAGCTACTACTTCATATAGTCTGTTCCATCTCATACAGGCCTAGCATACGCAATACGTCAAATTACTCGCATGAGACGACAAAAGTTTCGGTACTGTTGATTGGCTAATAGCACACCGCACTCGTATTTTCTGCCAATCAGCAGCTAACGCGCTGACTTCAATCGAATTTGACGTTTGTTAAGAACGCGATAAAATATAGTCCCGTGGCGCATGCTAGGCCTGGTAGTCAACGTAAAAAGCCTAAAGCCTATGATCATCAATGGAATTATAATAAGCCGGATTTAGACCAGTATTTTTCGCACAATATAACATCATGGAAATAAGTTACACATTAGAAAAAATTATCGCCTGCCCACGACAACAAGCTTCTCGTTAACACTAACACGCAGCAGGACAAACAAACACACATATGGATATTATGGTACATAAGTAAATGACTATAATAATAAGGTGTTGAAGTTAGCACTTGGACATATTTACATAACAGTGGAAAATTGGCAGGAGTTATAAAGAGACCGCGCGAATAGAATCGAGAAATTTACTTTTAAACTACTCAAAACGAGATTTTTAAGTTTGACGTGTCTGTCTGTTTATAGTATAGTAACTAACAACATTGCTTTACTTTTAATTTGTGTTTTATTTGCTTGAAAGTTTAATTAAGAAGTGTTCTTAGCTGTGTTTGAAAGAAATCGGTTCTAGAATTAAGATTAATTCTAGAACCGATTTCTTTCAAACACAGCTAAACCGCCATTTTGGGGCGGCGGCCAGATGGCCTTACATATTTTATACAATTCCCAATTTAAAGGTCTCAAATAACAGGGATCAAGTAGTGATATACTTAAAACAAATTTTAAATCCAAGACGCGCTTATTTTTCTTATCAAGTCCCAAATGGTTAGGTGTGGTCGAACATAAAAGTACCTTTTGTTACGTAACTTTTTTTTAACTTGCATGTAATTTTTAACAACTGTCAAACCAAAAAGATGTATATTGTCTGACTTGTGATGTTTATTGTCTGACGGTACTTTGACTGTACTTATCCATTTAATGTTCATAGCGATTTGAGACAGGAAATATATTGTACCACAGTTAGACCATGTGAAGTAGGCAGCGGTAGGCAGATAATCATGTTGTCAGCTCCCACATAGTCATCGTCGTAATAACTGTAGGTATGCATACATGACTACACGTCAACCCATTATGAGCTATCAAAATTTACCAATGGATGTTAGTGTTTATGTAGTAAAAAAAACTGAAGTCGAAAATTGAGTTGGAAAATTTTCCAGATTTGAGTAATTGGGTTCTTAAAAGTTTTTGAAAAAGTATTTTTTTTGGTCCCGGGCGATTGCTTTGTTCGCCACCCCATAAGGCCGCCTGCTTGCTTTTATCGGGACCTCAGAGATGGCGCGATGCCAAAGTCCCGCTCGCCTCTTGGCCACGGGGGTCGAAGGGGCAGGATACTTATTTTCTATTATACCTACTTATAATAGTAAATTACAAACTAACGACTAAGATAAATTAGTATAAAGTCGTTTAATAAAAGGCCTTTAAGTACAAAATCAGAGATCAACAACTCAACAATTAAAGTCATAAACAACTTATAAAGAGCTGTTATTACTGTTAGCAATAAACTACACTTTTGATTCAGGCTACGGTAAAACTGTGAATTTTAAGTGTAGGAGCCATAATTGGATAATTGGAGTGTCTCCTTTGCCCACAGCGGTAACGGGACGTAACTAGAAACTGAACTAGTGACCTCTTTGTCTTATTGATCCGACAGTTTGGGCTAATCGCAATGTTAATTGTTACTCATGCCACTAAGATTACTAATCTTATCCTTCTAATATAATAAAAGAGTTACAAACATACATCTATACATTCCAACAAACAATTGCGTTATATTACTAGTAAGATTTCCGATCTTCGATACGAAACTACTAAGTTTGGCGAAAACAAGTTGGTATTTTAAAGTATTTTAAATTTCACTACATGACAGTAATTTACGTGACATTTAAATACCAAATCGACGGTGAAGAACCAAATCAATACCACCTAACTGTATATTTTAAAAGAAATAATTTAGGATCTTTTTAAATCAAATAAATCATACGTTCATTGTTTTGGACACTGATAGTTAAGTGGATAGGTATGCAAATCAGTACAGGGTCTAAAACAAAGTTGCTACTTTCTGTCTGACTGTATGTATGCTTGTTCTAAAACTACGTAACGGATTTTGATGCTGTTTTTTACATTTAGAATGATTCAAGAAAAGAGCTTTATATACCTATTTAGGTAAAATATATGCATAATATAATAGAAAACCCTGAGAGAAATGAGTTTGTTATTTTTACATTGCATCCTTGTGATTTTTAACTTATTTTATGATTGACTCTAATTAAATTTTATTAACGTGGTACCTAAAACATTGGATCATCCAGGTAACATTCAAAAGAGAACTTTTATTCCAGACTAAGCCACTTTATAAAATTAAAAATTAATAATCCTTTGGAAAATACGCAAAATAATAAACCAAAATTACGGTCATTAATCGGCGATAATAGCTTGAGTTTAACTTAAGCCTTTGCAATGGCAATATGCGTGAATACACTGTCTTGTCGTACATAAGTAAAACTTAACACATACGATTGTTGAATAAATACTACCTACATTGGATAACATTTCAAGCAAAGCCTAAATCGTTTTGCAGTTTCTAAAGAAAGCAAGTTCCGCGTCTGGTTTTCTAGTAGTTAGCACAACAATTGAAACCTATTAGGCATTTGTCTTTGAGCACTCAAACTACACTCGTAGACTAATATATACTTAATATCTACACATTGGAATATATCTGCCATTTTGAAATTGAAATGAGAATTCAATACCTACCTATGCGTTTAAAATAATTATGCCCGTTTACGTGAGTACTGTTTTTTGAAGCGCGTAATGTAGCGCGCGTGTAAAATGACCGTATACGCGCAAAAAAATACGCTAATCTAAAACAGGCCTAAGCAGCGGAAGGCCAGTAATTGAATCCTATGTTAGCCTAATCATAACTTAGTTATCTGTTTACAAAATTAAGAGTACATTCGAGATTCAATAACATTTCTTCCCTTCAAATTCTGTGTGTGATTTCCAATACACAGCGAGTCACAGCGCTACACAAACATATTGACTTATTATCTGACAAGGTGTTTACAGTTCATGAAGACGTGTGGCGTGAACGTCGCACTCAATAATCGTTAAAGACAATATTGATCGAGGTTGTACCTAAACTTCGGTGCCGGATACTATTCCAACTACATAAAGATGCTCCCTCATCAGAGCATTCGCGTGTAATGTAACGTTGCAGAATCGAGCATTACATCAAGAACGGAGGAGAATCAAGCATTACAATGCGTACCTTGAAATGTACAATATCGAATTGATATTGCCGCACTCAGCACAATGACTGTTTCGTCTGACATTATGGAAACAACTAGATCAGAATGCTCGGAAATTTAACTAAATGTTACATTATACGCGAACGCTCATCGGTCAGGGAGGTAGTATTGTAATGTAATGCTCAAAGTAGCATCTGTAATGTTACATTACACGCGAATTCTACGGGTGAGAGAGCACCTTTATAAATATACCACTAAAATTATTAGTCCAAGTACGAAAGGTAAACTTTGCTTACAATAAGTAAGTAAGTAATTAAAATCGACTGACCGATTTTGTTTGCTGCATTCAAACCGTTCAAAATTGTTTCATTTTTTTTTGTAATACGTACATTAAATAAGGAAGGATTCATTTTACGCCATTGCGTAAAATGAACTATTTTCCTAATTATTTATTCTCCACCTTAGGTAACTAACCATAATAGATCTTCGTCATTTAACATGCCTGTCCTAGTAGAAGGGCCAAGCCCAGCACATGTAATGGGTCATATATTTCCTTTTATAAGTAACTTTACATTTACCCATTAACCTTTTTAAAGTTAGAGACCAAATTATGAAATCAAAGCCTCGAAAGAGGATCGTTTAGGCACATAGATACACCTCGTTATCTATATTGTCCCTACCCAGGCGAAAAACTGTTACGCATAATATTTTAAAGTATTACAACAACGCATTTAACTAAAGAGTAGGCGTGGCAGAAAATCCTAGTAGCTGCTTGTTTATGAAAATTTATTTTACTAAGTATTTAGTACATGATAACTGGTTTAAAGACTTGCCTCTAGGTGTTGGCTGTAGTTAACAAGTAAGTTCACAGTTATTAAAACGCAAACATTATATTTTACATCGTATTTGAAAGAAAAATATGTGGAATCATGCAGAGCTCTGTTTTAATGCCTTAATCTCGTATTTAATTGTCCGGGATTTGTCTTCGAAGATTTTTAACACTATAAAATTTGTTAGTTCTAGAATTATATGTCGGCTATATAGCGGAAAAACAGCGTAGTTAAAAATACGAGTGTTTTGAAAAGTATTGGGGGAAGATTTCGTTGAGCAGTAAACGTCCTTCGTCCTTTGACTGAAATGACGATGAAAACAAGATTATTAAAAAAAAACTCAATGTAGTCGATTATAGAGAAATTGAAAACACATGTATGTGTATTGATGACATTTAAAAGAGACAAACACAGGCAGTGAAACAAAAGAAAATATCTGAAATTTGTGTCATATTAATGGATAATACATCTGTAGCCCTTTTGTTTAAATCCTATATTTAAAAAGTTATGTCAAAATATGTAATCCGCCATTTTGTGGCGGCGGTCACCTTGGACTGATTTACATCAAACATAGCTAGGAACACTCCCGTCTAATACACATTTCAATAAAAAAAATATAAAATCAATTGGGACCTATGATGCCATATAGACAAATAGACACATACATGCAAAGCACAGACGGTAAAAAATTAAAAAACAAGGCTATTAGGAACACAATGTTTTCGTCGTATTTCTTTATACTTATCCAACTTACCTACCAGTTCATTACCTCCAGATTCAGGTACACCTAGCCATAACGATTTACCCAATTTAAGGCTTATTTAAATTTTAGTCCACGCTTTTCATTTGCATTCTTGTTTTTCCTGTTTTGAGATTTGCATATATTTTATAAGCAAGAATGTTAGTACTGACGTGCAGAACTGACCGAATCATACCATTTTATTCATGGAATACATATTAAACAACGTAGTTTAAACTAGCAACATTATGACCAACAAGGCTAAAATATATTTTTTAAAACAGTTCAAAATTAAATCTTAGATTTGAATTTTATCATAATGTGTAGTACTAATCAAGCCCTTTTATCTGTTACATACGAGTACATACTACTAATAAATTACTCTTATTTAGTGTCAAAAATATGTATTTTTGTTAAATGTTTCTACTACCTCCAATGTATTGTTTATATTTTTGTTAAAACTTATAGTAAGTTCTTGGACCTTGTTAAGAAATGGCTGAGTCTCCTGGCACAGGCATTGATATGCTTAAAAGGAGGTTCCGACAACTGATGTTGTAACTGTTATCCTAATGAATAAACAAGTATTTTTTTATTATTTTTATGTATTCCGACATAATGTAGCGACCAACATCTTTGACGGATTTCCATCAAATATACATAACAGCTTATTTATCTTTCAAACTAAAAAATAAATGCAATAGGAGCAAAGAATCAGTAGAAAATGTAGGAAAAAGGGAATGTTTTTAGTAGCTTAAGCTTATGTGTTACAGATATTAGAAACAACGACGGTACCACAACACCCAGACCCGAGACAATAGAGAAAAGTTCGTTTCCCATATTGACCGGGAATCGAACCCGGGGACCTCAGAGATAGCGCGACGCCAAAGGCTCTCGACTACGGAGGTCGTCCAAATGTGTCATCGTGTGATACCTCCTCTACACGTAGTCAGATTCTGCAGATGCATCTGAATACGTGTGCAGACGTGTAGAGGAGGCATTAGGGATGCTATCTAATGAAATATACCGTATTTGGTTATACAATGCCTGCTAGGTTATTTCAAATTCAAGCTTCTAGTTTTATCCACAACGAAGTTACAGAAGGTCGAAAATGGCCTGAATCGCATCGAGAAAAGGATGATACATACCGTTCCGCTTTTTTTCTTAACTTCGCTTTTTATCTCAATTGCTCAATTTCTAGTCCTTTGAGTTTATGTTCTGTCGTAACAGAATGCACTTTGTGGGTTTTATTACAACATATTGATCAAAAATATCGAAGAACTTCACCTTGCAGGTAAGCATTTCATACATGTTTCAGTTTGTGTTAAAAGTGATTATAAAACGAAGTCATTACGAGTCTATCAGGTTTCAATTAGTTATTGCGCTTACAATTTACCGAAGCATGCGGAAATTATCTAGGCTTTAATAAAAGGGAAAGTGGGTAAGCTTGCCAAGCTCGTGCTGATAGATAGGCTGAAATTACGTACAATCCACCTAACTTATTCAGAAGATATAGCACTTAACTTATTGCTATGAGTAAATTGCTTTTGACCAAGTTGTACAATTTTGTTTTGATGAGGATACACAATTAAGGATCCTATAAGGAGTCCAATTAAGGAGTATGTAGTTTAAGCAGTCAATCAGTTCACAAGCTACCTTATGGGGATCCCTAATCCTTACTAATACTACTGACGAGCTCCGAAGCCGACAGGCGAGCGGGCCGAACTTTCGCGTCGTACCATGTCTGAGGTCCCGGGTTCGATCCCCGATTGGGGCAATATGGGAAACGAACTTTTCTACATTTTCTCGGGTCTGGGTGTTCTGGTACCGTTATTGTTTCTGATTTTTGTAACACAAGTGCTTAAGCTACTTACAACAGAATCAGAGAAATGTATGTGATGTTGTCCAGCATATATATTTTTTTTATTTATTTGTATTATAAATTCGCTGTCTGGCTTCCTCGCATAAAATACTGCATCGATTTAAACGAACTTTGGTACACAGATTGTCTTTAGCCTCACAAAAAACTTAAAGTTACTTTTTACTTCGAAAAGCAAGGGGTAAAACAGGCCGGTTCAAATTTATATGGCAGTGTCGTCATTTTGAAAAATACTTTTAGGATATCAATTAGTAAATAATGTAAAGAAATATGATAGTAGCCACGCTCTTTATATTTTTTACTTTACTACTATAATATGTTTGCATAATTAAATAAACTGTTTGCAGTACAAAACTACAAACAGCTTATCAAGGTATTTACATATTTATACAGTAACTAGCCTATTATTGAAAGTGCTACCTAACTCACTATACCACATATTAAATTAACGACCCGCCGTTGTCGTGCACTATCTACATATTTCCCCATTTTCCTCCACCTTACAGAAGACCGCAGCCAAATAACAATCACTTCGGTGTTGATGTGTTCCTGCGTGTGAGTAAGGTTTCCAGAGCTCGTGGAGGTGTGGGTAGCAGGGGTCAAGCCTTCAAAGTAAGGGTGACAAGTCCAGTAATAGCTTTATTGTGCTGTACTTGTCGCCCTTAAGCTAGGACCTCATTACCACTTAACATCAGGTGGGATGAGGTCAATCTTGAAGTGCAATATAAAAAAAAAGATACTTAGCTGCTATTGGTAACAGCATTATGTTATATAGCCTAAAGCCTTCCTCCATAAATGGACTATCTTACACAAAAATAATTTACAATTCGGACCAGTAATTCTTGAGATTAGCGTGTTCATACAAACAAAACTTCATAGTATTAGAGTGATATTTTGCTTTTAATATGGTTTTAATTAAAAAACGAAGTTAACTTTATCACCTTTTTAAATAGGTCGATGACTATTATCTCATACTTAAGTATCGTACAAGTAGTTCACAAATTTATTAATGAATCGTTCCAACAAACTACTAAGATTAAATGGTACATTTTTCGAGACTATAAATATTACGTTAATCCATTAGTGCTGTGATATAATTTGTCATTTGGAAATTTACTAATCGCTTGTATGTATACTATTTTCTTATCACATTTACGAGGAAAATGGGTAAAAAACTATAACGTGAGTAAACATAACAAGGATCTGTGGAGTAATGGATGTGCTAATATTAAATTACGTGGGAATAAGAAAATGGATTTACTTTCTTTAAATTTCAATCACGTTTACTTCTGAAGTATGTTTGTAATTAAATTTGAATATAGAAACGAATTAAAGTTTGTAATAGATATAATCTGGAAGTAAGTTTTTATCAATCTTCGAAAATCGCAAACAAAACATTTGGTTTTTAAATTTTCAATTTATTTGCTTTGTCGATAGTATTTTGATGGGTTAGTCATATATTGACATAGCAGTATCGGGAGGATTAATAGTGCACTAACGATGATTTTTGCCTAATTAAAGTGCAGTCTCTTTTTTGACGTGTCTTTAAACACTTGACATTGGCGGAATCACTGCGTTGTCTCTAAACGCGGAATAGAGTCCATAAAAAATATATTGAGAGTAGTTCTAAACATCAAATACCGATAGTTAAAAAACCACTTCTTTGAAAGTACATAATCTATAATATAAAAATGAATCGCAAAATGTGCATAACTCGACAACGCTTGGACCAATTTTGACAATTATTTTTTAAAAATGAAGTCCAAGGAACACTCTAAAGATTTATTCCCTTTTCTTCTTCCAGCATAAACGTTTTCTAACTAAAATTTAGAGTTCACACACACACAAATCTTTTTGACAGGAAGTCAGTCGGGGCCGCTAGTTCTTAATAGAAATAAATTTAATATGCTATCTAGCTGATTGAACATATTAAGTGAAAATTCATAGGGCCTTAAAGTTTTGTACAGTATTTAAAAATTAACAAAAAAATTTGCTTCTTTTATACAAAACTTACAATAATAACAAAAACCACATCCATTCCATGAACTTGGCACCTAATTCTTGTAGTATTCTACTAACGATCGTGGCAACCGTTATCTTCTACAAAAGATTCCGCTGGGTGCCATTGTCCGTCTGTTGCACTTCCACTTCAAATCAAGTGCATTATTCAATGCACTTCTGATATAAAAAGTAAGTGATTGTTAAGTTAACTCATTGAAGTATTCATTTATTTATTTTTTTAATTTTATTGCACATAAAGCACAAAATGTGGACTTAATGCTAGAAGCATTCTCTACCAGTCAACCGTTGGTTCGTGCAGATAGTTCGTTTATGGGTGCGGTAACAGTAAAAATGTGAGTATGGATTACAACAAAATGAAGATTAAAAACAGAATTAAGTGGATGTTGTGCCGACTTAATTTTAACTGCAATGAAAAGTACTATTATTGGGTACAATGACGTCACGAACCATTTAGCAACTTAAGTTTGTAAGCAATTTAATACTTTGTCATATTAAGCTCTCTGTCTATCTAACTCACTTAGTTACACGCAGGTGAAATGTGAGGTAAAAGTTTACAAATTTTATAGTGATTCAATGTTAAAAAGAAACAGAAAAATGTATTATCGGAGTCGTGTCGGATTTGAACCCACGACCGTAATGACATGATTTATTTCGACGTCTTTAAAATATTTAAGTTCTAGAGGTTGAACGTATACCTATACCAAAATTCATCAAGTGGCTCAGTGGCTAGGGCGTGATAGCCGGACAGACAGACAGAGTTACTTTCGCATTTATGATGAGTATGGATATGGATGTAACAAAATGAAGTAAAACTTAAAATGTAATCATTAAAGTGGTTTCTAAAGAACGTGGCTTTGCTGCCAATCGCCTGTTTTTATGTTCATTAGGCCGCAGATAATTATTGCAGCGAGTTTCCATCAGCGTGCGCCCACGCAATCCTGATGAAGATGATCCACTAACCGTAGCCTAAGAGCCAACGCAATAACTAGATAATTTAGACGACCTCGGTGGCGCAGTGGCTAAGGTAGGCGCCCAAAGCGCGTAAGGTCCCGGGTTCGATTCTCGGTCAGGTCAATTTGGAAAACGAACTTTTCTCAATTGACTTAGTTCTGGGTGTGCTGGGATGACGCCCCCAGTTAGTATCCGTCGTCTGGTACTCATAGTACAAGGGAAAACCTTAGTTTGAGACCAGGTGATTGGTGTGATTGTCTGGCGCATTTATTAATTTAATCAGAAAAAAAAAATTACCGCAACACCCAGCCTGGAATGATATAGAAAAGTTCGTTTTTCACACTGACCTATCCGGTAATCGAATCCGGGGCCTCAGAGATGACGTGATGCTTAAGCCTCTCGGTTACTAAGGTCAGTCTTAAGAAATTTTAGCTATAACACAACCATATCACACTGATGCGAACGCAACGTCTTTCAAGCGCAGCCGCTCCGTTTTTAAAACGTTGACAAACCGCTAGTGTGATAAGACTGTAAGGGTGGCAATACACGTGATACTACAAACGTATGAAGGTACGTAATTGTGTTTGTGCATGTTGACATGAATTTTAAGTCATGGTAAATAATTATGACCTACCTACCAACCATGACATGAAGTAAAAACAAAAAATATGGCAAGCAAAAAGTAAAAACATTTAAAGTCATATAATGGTGCCCAATCTTATAAAAACGTCTCGAATTGCGCCGCATAACCTAAACAAACACAACACATATGGAGGGAAAAAACTGCATGGCGACCATTATGGGTAGGTAGCAAATGTGATTGAACTTTAATGGCATGTATTATCGAAAGAATTAATCTTGCAATCCAAATATGAATCCTTAAAGACTTTAAAAACATATAATCTTTTTATTATTTTGGTTGATTTTGGTTGATAAGTGTTTACCTACTCACTTTATTGAACAACTTGTGGCGGACCTCCTTAGTTTTATACTTTTTAAATCGTTTAATTTTCCTTACAAAACAAACATTTGACAGAAACTGTCACTGACCTAATTCTGGTTGTCTAACGAGAATTACACTGACTACCATGGACTTAGTTTATTATATTAGGTTTATACACAGATTGAAAGAATATCATTATCTCTGCGGAAGTAGGTACATACCCACAAACTTGTTCGCTATCTGGAAAATTCTTTATTGTGACTTGGCCAACGAGTAAAAATAATATAAGATGGCGATTGCTATCCTAAGGAGATTTTTTAAGTTTCACAGTGCATCCCGCCGGACTTGCAAATTTTAAATATATATTAGAAATTAATTATTTCACCTGCTCGCGGTGGGATATTTGAACCCATGACTATAATATATATATATATATATAAACTATTTTGAATCGATTAAAAAACTTGAAATGTCTTATTTTATTCTAGCAAGATAAAACCATAGAGACTACTACATTGAAATGCAGGTTATTTGAAAAAATATTAGTACAAAAAAATCATACCACAACTAGAATGTACCACTCTACCAAAATATTTTTGACAGCTGCTACTCTAGGTATATCAAAATTCCTAATCGCAAAACTTTCGGTCTAACGACTACTGTCTTCGTATATTTGCAGAAGATTAATAAGAAAACCTAATCATACCACAGCTACGGTGTACAACTCTACCGAATTATGTTTAGGCAACGAAATTTTGATAAATAGTCGGGCAATAATATTTATTTAATGTTATTCAGATGCTACGTTCATTCACTTTCTTTTGTGTAACACCTATAATTAAGACAGTACTCAAACTGTTATATTAGCATGTATAATTTAGTATTAAACAGTATATATCTTGTTGGTGTTAATAAATAAAATAAAATCATCCGTCAAAGTATGGAATAGCTCCACGACTATCCTTGAGACGCGTAAATAGTACCAAATGAGGAGACATGTTTATTTCATCAGCCTCAGCATGCGCCACGCGACTAAATTTTATCGCGCTCTTAACAAACGTCAAAATCGATTCAAGTCAGTACGTCAGCTGCTGATTGGCTGAAAGTACGAAAGCGGTGTGCTATTAGCCAATCAACAGTATCGAAACGTTTGTCGTTCTCGTGCGGTAAATTTGACGTATTGCGCATGCTAGCCCTGTATGACATGTATGTTATTGAAAGTCAATAAAGCAGGATGGGTAATGCAATCAAGCCCACTCTCGCAGGTGCAGCTAACATAACACACGCTCCATACACTTATACTGCATGTAATTTACTAGAAAGTTATGCTTACACCTAGAGACTTCTTTGTGGTTTAACCTAGGGTCGTTGATCTCACTGGTAACATACTTTTTAGGGTCCTGCACTCAAAGTCACATACTATTTACTACTAATAAATTGCATTATGATGTGTCTGTCAAACCTATCTATCAATTTACTTTACTAATCTAAACACACTACTATCCGTCTGTCTATGTGTCTGTCACAAAGCTGTTGTCGTGAATAGTTGGAGCCAGGTAGAAGCTTCATTTTGATTTGTTGTTATTTGTAACTTACGTTAACAAATAAATGTATTATGATTATTCCCGCAATTATAGCAAATACTAACGACAGATAAAATTATGACATTCAAAATCGTACGTTTTTTGCTTATGCTTCCTCCATATTGATAAAAAAACAGACGCTTGAAATATCCCCAAAATATTTCGTTACAATATGTAAATTAAATTAAAACAAATATTTTAGAGATTTTTATTTATTTGACATTCTTATAAATAATGGCACCCTATAGGCGCGGGTCGTCTCGCTTTGGACCAATTTTAATAAAAACTCACTAAATGCAAATCGGTATAATGCGAAAATAAAAATGAACTTTTATACAAGGGAGAACCTGCCTGTTCTGTATAATTCTGTTAGTATTATAATCGCATAAACAGATCAACTCATAGATCAATTACCTATACCTAGCGTATGAGCTACACATTGACATTTAAAATTTGTATAGACTGTGAGCTGTTCTAAATTGAACCTTAAGTCGTAAAAGCTCAAATGTTTGTAATTTTTCTGAACCTGACTGTACGGAGTGACGTGACTCTGTCAAGAATCTATTGTTTTCGATTGATTTAATTTGTGTGTCATTTGATTGTATTTTCGTCAGTTTATTTAGCAATCAAATTTTTAAAATTACAGATATTTTAAAAATTTGATTGCTAAATATACAGATATAAGTATTAAGAATTTCTCTACATTGTCTCCGAGGTATACACTTAAACATATAAACACCCAGACACCAAACAAAATAAAAATGTTATTTACACGGAGGAGATAGGAATGATGAAAATAAATAAAAAATTCTAGGATTAATAAAAGCTTTGGAACTTGCGCAATGTGACTAAAAATTATTTTGTCTACTCGCGTGTATGTGTATAAAGAATAAAACAAGACACTTAAGAAAATTTAAGAAAACAGAAATGTACAGGCGATCAATATCAAAAACAAAACGAATAAAGATTTAGTTTTTGTCCAATAATCGATTTACGAGTTTTATTTTCGTAAAATAACATTTTGATTTTTTTTAAATGCTTTATTCGCATTCAAAATGGAAACTTATGAGAATTAAAAATTCCAATCCGTCATCGTATCTGATATATATTTTTTAAGTATTACTTTTTTTTATTTGTTTCTGAATAGTGCAATACTACAAATTTATTAAATTATAAAAATACAAGAAAAGCAACAGAACTATTACAGGAACAAAGCTATACATAAAAATATATTATTTCGTTTATTGGACGTGTGACGATCAATTTAGTATTACTTAGCTTAAACATCATCTGTCGCTAACTCAATATCACCTCGCCATTTGTTACATTTAAATGGAACGACCTCGCCATTATCAAAGTTAGCTAGTTTACGTGATTTTCCGATAAATCGGTCAAACTCTATTAGTTCACATTAAACACGAACGGTTCAACAGACAAGAGATCTGCGTGTTTAAACACGCGGCCTTCAGGCATGGAAAAGAAAAAATTGGGTTTACAAGAAAAGGGGGAAATATAAAAATTAATGTATAAATATAATATATAAATAAATATTGGACAACATCACAGACATAGCTCTAATTCTGTGGTAAGTAGCTTAAGTACTTGTTTTATAGAAATAAGAAACAACGACGGTACCACAACACCTCTTCCCGACACTAGAAATTGACCCGACCGGGGATCGAACCCGGCACCTCGGAGATGGCGCAACGCTAAAATTCGACCCGCTCGCCTCTCGCCTATGTAAAAATAAATGAATATAAAATATTGTAAAACATGTAAATAAAACAATAATTTAGTATTTTAAACCCCATTGAAGGGCACAGGACTCATCATAACTATAAAGCAGGATACTCACCTAGCCGTGTATCATGTTACAGTATCTGATACGTGTGTAGGTGAGTATGCCACTTAAGATGGCCATACACCACGCAAGCCTACTGACCAACCTTAGTCAAATGTTTTCAGGGTGCTATTTGGCTAAATATTTTTCTGTTCGCTTTTGCCGCTTGTATAACGATAAAATGCACTCAGTAAGTAATTGCTACAATGAAATGAAGTACCTATGCACAATGTTTAGTTTACGACGACCGTTTGTCAATGTCAATGCCGACATTCAATGACTGAAATGTTGTTTTCACAACATCTTGTTTATGCGAAATCGTTGGCACATAAGTAGGTACAATTAATTTTTTGGCCTGTATACTTCAAAAACAAGTAATCGTAACGTTATAAAAGTTAATAATACTCATAAGTGGTTTTAATACATATTTAAAACTAAAATTGTATTAAAAATAGTTAAAAGGGAAGTTAAATGATGTTTCTGTATACTCTTTAGTCATACACTTCTAAATTAATTATTATTGTTTAATGAAGTAGATATGTAGGCACTTTTTAATAATCTGTTACATTTTTCAATATATTTTTTTTGTCATTTCTTTTCGATTGCAATATTTAAATTTCTCTTATAGTATAATGTTAGACTGACTATTAAATAAATCTAGATCATGTCATACAAAATCAGCCTTTCTCTAACTTATGGAACATGCTTGTAAAGCCTTAAAAAATGTTGTAAGTTGATCATCATCACCCGTAGTTTGAAGCGTGGTTAACCTAAGTCACAATTTAGTTGAAATTCTTGTTAATATTTTCTCACGTGTATTAACTAAGTAGATGTAATAGTTTAACCGACATTAATTTATGTATTGATACTGTATGTCACGGTCCGCAGACGCCGAGGTCGATTCTTTCAAGATCCTTGCGTTAATTGTAACGAAATTTAACAATTATCGTTCACTTAGTACAATCGCCACTACTAACATGCCTAAGTATTGTACTAAATTGATCGTTCCAATCATTACACGTGTTTGCTACGAAAATCAATGGAGCGAATCTACAAGAACGTAAAAATACCAACAGCCATACTAAGTGTGTTTTTTTAACTTGGAGGAAAGAACAAACGAGTTCATCTTACAAACCTTGTTCAGCCAAATATTTTTCTCCGTCATAATAAAACCCGTGTTATCGTAGCCGCATTTTTCTTTCGCCATTTTCACTTTCTTCACTGGAACTGAATAATCGATTTCACGCACTCAAATAATCACTGGCCGCACGTGTGTGTTATCTTAATACAGTATTTTAAAAAAAAGTTTAAAAGATAAGAAAAAAGTACGGTCACTTGAAAAAAGAAATCTTTGATTCCCGCCAAATTTTCTGTCACATTGACAGCGGTGCGCGGGAAAACCGTTCAGTATGTAGCCCCGGCGTGGACTGACGCCGCGAGAAGAGTTAACCCAAATAAATAGTTAACTACTAAACCGGATTTTCAGTTGTGTATTGTTAAGTTGTTAAGTAGCTTAAATCGTTTTACATTATTAATTTATGAACATACTGTCTTCGGGAATAAATATAATACTATATTCAATAAAAGGTAATGAAAGGGAAAGCGAGGTCGATCAGGGCCTGTTCTGAAAACGAAAGGTTTTGTTTTTGAAGATTAATCAAAAGTTAGCATTAAAATTTGTTTTATTTTATTATTTTTGTGAACCTTAATGCATACTTTTGGTAAAGTTGTACAATAAAATTCAATAGTGACTGATAAATATAGTGCCATTTTTGGTGGTTTAATTAAGTACCCTGTTACTTAATTTTAACATCAATAATGTTTAAAAAATGTCTCTTGTTAATATTAATATTTAATTGTACGTGGCAATTTCTATAAATATAAAGTGCCCATTTTCGATAAGAATAATAAATAAAACTGAAAATATTATGACCACATAAGTTGGTAGATATTCGTGATTCATATTTTTTTAAATTGATTTCACAAATAAAAAATATATTTTCATATTTTTCTATGATTATAATCAGAGGTCCTTGATTTGACAAACAATTTCCTTATTCTTACGAAATACGAGTATCAATTTTACTAGCTTTTATTCAATGACTGCATAAATCAATATCTATTAATTATTAATAATTTAACTTTATTTCCGCTAATTTAATGTCTATTTTTACATATTGAATTTAAAAAGGCAATTGTTTTGATAAAAATGTAAATGATGTTTTTCTTTTAATGTTTTCTCAATTTATAGCCTATTTTCGTGATCTACTATTTCCTCTACCTAAAGGTTGCCTGGAAGAGATAGCTATTTAGCGAAAGACCGCTCAAATTGTATTTTAATGTGTCTCGAAAACCAATTTCTATAAATAATGTGCCATAAATTATTTATATGTATGTATATGAAAAAGACAAACAAATAGCAAAAAGGTTGTAACACACGTGTCTAAAATCAGAAAGTAATGCTTGGGCCGGGTTTGTCTATGGTATTGTAACTCCCAAACGGATGAACCCATTTTATATATTGACTAGCAGCTGTGCCCGCGCTTCGTCCGCGTGAACTACAGGATTTTTTTTTTCTAAAATAAAAGTAGCAAGTTAAATTAGACTTAATTAGGTACTCCTAATTAGATCAGCTAAAAAAGTACAGTCAAAATCGGGGCAGCCATTTCAGAGGTTAGCTGGAAGAAATAGTAAGACTAATATTTATATAAAATTTCATCGCCTACGATAACTTGCGGTTAGCTCAGTTGGTAAGAGCAGCACGCGCGATACGTGAAGGTCAATGTTCACGCGAAACGTGGGTTCAATTCCCGCACCGCAGGAGGAGATAAAAATTTTCTGTTTCTAATATTTATTTAATATGTTTTGATGTATAAATAAGGTGCTGCTGAATAAATGAAAGCATAGTTAATCAAGTACCGGATTTGTTTGCATTTCTGCAACACTTCCAAGTACTTTAAGAAAGAGATTACAAAACAGTTGCTTGGGGAATTCCGTACAGTGTTCTAGTTTCTTAACTGATCTCAGCTTACTGGACGTATTAGTCATCATCATTAGCATCACAAAATAATAAAAAACGAATCGTAGTGGCTAGCAGTTTTTTGCTCTCGGCCAAATTGCAGTTCAAACACAGTGCACAAATAGCGCTACGAACTTTTTTGACACATTTTAATTGCGTTCAGTGTTTAGAACCACTTTTCTTTTCTTTTTTATTGTTACTAAGACTGCGCTGTCTGTCCGTTCGTCCGTCTGTTGTTCACCAGACTGTTGAGATATAAGTATGAGAACCGCGATAGCTAGACAGTTGAAATTTTCACAATTTATTATTATGTATCTCTATTGCCACTGTAATAACAACATAAATTAACTATTGAAAAAGGGGTTTAATACAAAAAACGCAATTCTTTTGGCCTTGAGTTTCGTAAAATCCGTTCTTATTTAATATTTATTTACTAAACAAAAGATATACTATAGAAAAATAAGTCGGATTTTCCTTCCTATAAATCCAGAACAGTCTCGGGCTCCGTGAGGTTTATAGCAAAGAAAATTCAGGAAAAAATTCAACAGAAAAGCGGGAAAATCTTTGGCGAAACGGAGTTCGCGGGGTTTGCTAGTTAGTTTATAAAATATACAGCGTCCCACAAAGTACCTATTTATTATACCGCATAAAGAACCCTTTTGCCAAATTACAAGTTTGTAGCTGATAGACTTTCTCGAGATTTCGTGATTATTTAGTTCGAGGTAATATCGCTTTAATTTCCCTTTGATATGGATTTCTTCAAAAGGAGCTTAAAGAAACATCTTGCGGGGCAGTATGGCGATGCTAACGGATAGGATATTACGGTATCAAATCCGTTGTCTGCGATGTCGGTTCCTCTCTTGCTTACCATCAAACTGGGAATAGCCAATATACTATGCTTTTAAAAAATATGGATTAGGAGGATCTTTAAACACACTTTAAAACCTGGCAAACTTGTTTTATTTTTGACAACATCATATACATTGTTCTAATTATGTGGTAAGTAGCTAAAGCACTTGTGTTACAGAAATCAGAAACAAAGACCGCACCCCAACACCCAGATCCGAGCCAATAAAGAAAAGTTCGTTTCCCATATTGACCCGAACGGGGATCGAACCCGGGACCTCAGAGATGGCGCTACGCCAAAGTCCGGCCCGCTCGTCTGTCGGCTATAGAGGTCGTGTTTTGTTCTGAAAGATACTGTTGTCAGTTCTTATTGTGATTATGCAGTCAGTAAGTACTCGATAAATCAAATATTTGTTCGCGCAGGTTTCACGAAAACACTTATAAAATTGTAAATACAATGCTAAACATAGATTTCACCGCCGACTTGATCTGCTGTTACATAACGTTATCATGTGTTTGCGGTGTTAATTGTATTGTTATGACTCGATTCATTTGTGATAAAATGATGCCTGGGAAAATATATGTAAACTAGAACAAAGATTGTTATAACGATCTCAGGTAGCAGAAAGGCGAGAGGTCCCAGGTTCAATTCCCGGTCGGGTAAATATAGGAAACTAACTTTTATCTATTATATCAGGCCTCGGTGGCACCGTCGTTGTTTTTGATTGCTGTAACACAAGTGCCTTAGGTACTTGCCACAGCATTAGTATAATTTATGGGAGGTTATTCAATTGTATGTAGTAAAAATACAAATATTAGTACCTATTTTTCATTATTTTAAAACCAAAAAGATATAAGTATAGATGTGTACCGTCATTTTTTAAAATTATCCTGTCGTTTGTGAACACAAAAAAACAATTAAGTGCAGTAACCACTTAAGATTTAATGCGCTTACAAACATACATTTCGGCGGTTTATTTTAATATATACCTACAATTAAAAACATAACATAATAGAATTAAAATTAAACACAAAATTAGATCATACTAGCTACATACAGATCACTGAAATAATCAATTTGACATATAGTAAGAATATAATTAGTTAACTAATGGGTACTATCCATTAGATTTTTCCGCATACTACGCAAAATATTCCACATAGCATGTTAGCCTAAAAACGTTGAATTTAATGGAAAAATTAGTAAATCGTTTGTTTACGTGTTACGATTGTGATGAGGAATACCTAATCTGTTAGAGTGATGGCCTATTTGCGGTTAGTTTTGTCTCGTCTAGCTAGTAATTGGCTACTTGACAGTGTTAACAATAAAATATGAAAAGTGTTAGATATGTTAGCTTATTAGTTAAGTAATCATTTTACATTTTTACTTTTTAATTAAAAGCATAGGTAGTATTTTATTTTTGCAAAATAAATTTTAGTTTTTTTATCTGTGGAACAAAAGAACCGAAACGGAAACCACCATTGCAATACGGAAATGACAGCTGTCGGCAAAAATTATTTATTTTAATGTGGCGAAACAATGATTATTTTACCGATTAAATTAAATTATTGTGTCTTTAATCGTATTAAGAATTTATTGAAACATTTTCCGTTTATCTAAATGAAGTCGTTCCTATGCGTATCGGTTCGTTGTCAACGACGTTGACGTCATAATTGGAACAACGACGCGACTAGGCGTTTTCGCGCGCTTTTTAAATGTGTTACACAAAATCTTATTTTTCTCTGGTTATTTAGATTATTTCCAGATAAATCGAATTGCTTGGGATATAAAATGAACGGGCGCACATTTTACAATACTTTTTCAAAAACTGGATTTACATATAAATCATATACGGAAGCGACTCAAGCAACTTGTGATCAGTTAGGTACAGGCAAAGGCAATTTTTTTTATTGTAGCGCACTATATTGGCTCCTCCCAGCCTGATCGTAAGCAAGAGAGGAACCCCCATCGCGATGACAACGGATTTGATATCGAAATATCCTATCCGTTAGCATCGCCATACTGGCCCGCAAGATGTTTCTTCACGCTCCTTTTGAAGGAATCCATGTCAAAGGAAGGAGGAAACACAAGAGCCGGCAACGAGTTCCACTTCTTTATGGTCCGGCAAAGATAAGAGTTACCGAACTTTTTTGTTCGTGATGGAATATTTTCCACGGTGAATTTATTCATAGTTTCTTCATCGGTTAAGAAAGTGAAATTATAATCCGACTTTTTGATTATTTTGCATGCTTACTGTCCCCGTGATTCCATTTCCACTTACATATTTATTGTTTGCTTCTTTAGGTGACAGCGTGATGTTATATTGGCCAAATATATAATTATATCGAATAAGGCTCCTCGCTCGATAAATGGACGATCCAACACAAAAATAATAATTCAATTTGAACCAGTAGGTTGTGAGACTAGCGCGTTCAAACAAACAAACTCTTTAGGCTTATAATATTTGTTTTTATATGTTTTGTGGAACTACAACAAGCAATAAATACTTTATTTTGTTCGCAATGATATGAGCTGACCACAAGTTATTTTAGGCTACAAATTTACCTGTTATAATAACCTCTGGTCCTTTAATTGGTGCCCCCTGCCGTATGAGATTTAGCTCAGTTGGAAGAGCAGCGCAAATACGTAAAGGTTGTGGGTTCGACTCTAACACTGCAAGCGGAGATACCTAAACATTTCGGTTTCATTAAAATATTATGTAATTACTTATTTGCTTCCAGTTTTGTCGGCACATATAAACAGCCTCCCTACGCTAGCCTTAGCTCATTGACAAACTATTGTCTCATATTATCTACCCTATCTTTATGGTCGTTGGCGATGATGGTTCAAATGTTTCCCTCTGCCAAACTGAGACATTTTAATATAATGTAAGTTGGCGTGACAAAAATAGCTAAGTACGGTTGACGTCATGTCAAGCTAAACACTTGCAGTTCAATCTTAGTTCTTATTCCCACGATATAAAGGCGGTGTTAATTCCGTGTGTGACGTGCTTTTGACCGTACATGCGTTCCATTAGTTTGACCCGTCCCGTCTGGGCAGCAAGCCGGACGTGTCAGATTAAGGTAGTTACACACTTATGCTAACTGCCCGGCGTGGGCTAGTAGCTGATGGAAATCGATCATACGATTACCTGATGCGTCTGCGCAGTGACGATCCAAAAATAGTGTGTAGGCAGAAGACTCATACAAGCTACTCGTACGTAGGACAGTTATTTCTTCAACCAATCATGCTTTTAACGGTCAAAAATAGCCCGATGATACACTAGTAAGTAAGTAGTTTAGGTAGTTGGGTAGGTAGTTTAGGTTTAAGTAGTTTTAATGACATAAATCGTAAGCCGCAGTTTACCTTTAATTCAACCAACTCCAATATATAAACTTTTATATTTTGTCATTTGCTGCTATGGAAACCTTCATGGGCGAGTTCGACTCGCACTTGGCCGGTTTTTTTATACAAAATAATTTTTTTATACGTTTGACCTCGATTATCAATGTACATTGTGCAGAACTCTAGATTTAATGAAATAAATGACAATAGCTCATAATTATGTTGACCTGATCCCAAAGTAAGCAGCTTTAGCACTTGTATTACGAAAACCAAAACCAACAGTAGATGGTACAAGATAAACACCCAGACACCGAATAAATACTAAATTATCAACACACGAATGTTTGCCCTGGTTAAGGGTCACCAGAACCCTTTGGTCAACTTTGTTGTTGTTCTATCGGCCCAGTTAAATTACACGCCATTGGCCAAACTGGCATTGTACCAATTTTTGTCATATAGCATACCAACCAATCTGATTTCACTAAGAATTCGTTGAATTCTCAAGACACGGATGTGGTTCGGAAAGCAAAGACTAGTTTTTTCATAATATCCTCGCTCGTTTTCAATTCACATGCCTGTGATTTCCTGGAGACCGGTTTAAAGGATAGGACCGGAACACAGGAATGCCGAGATTCAAGACCACCTGTACTTACTTGGGTAGATAAGGTTCCTACTTTACTATATTTAAATCCTTGTTAGTTTTGTAAAAAAAACTACTGAGTTTCTTGCCGGTATCTTCTCGGTAGTTATAGGTTCCGAACCGGAAGTAGCTTTATTTGCATTGTATAGAGACGATTCATAAGTATTACAAATGTAATCTACATGAATAAAAAAAATATTGACTTTGACTTTGACTTTGTCTTTTTTGTCTGTTAGATCGAAGTATTTAATCATATAGGTTTCCCGGAAATAATTTCGTTTATTTCACCAAAAACATAACCGTCGTTTTTCAGTTAGTCGTTTACATCTCTAATCCTGATAGATTGAAATTCCTTTCATATGTCATCTATCGCACTGCTAATTATTGTAATTGGCTACTTGACAGTGTTAACAATAAAATATATAAAGTGTTAGATATGTTAGCTTATTAGTTAAGTAATCATTTTACATTTTTACTTTTTAATTAAAAGCATAGGTAGTACTACAACGTTGACGTCATAATTTCAACAGTGACATGACTTGGCGTTTTTGCGCGCTTTTTAAATGTGTTACACAAAATCTTATTTTTCTCTGGTTATTTACATTTTTTCCAGATAAATCGAATTGCTTGGGATATAAAATGAACGGGCGCACATTTTGCAATACTTTTTCAAAAACTGTCAAGTAGCCAATTATTGTAATTCTAATATCAGATAGTTTTTCAAATATTGGAACCGAGCATTATGGCCGGTTCTAGTTAAGTAATAAACTATACAAGGCGTAAGCTAAAAACGACCGACGAACGACAGATGACAGCTGTATGGTTAATACCATACACTCAAATCAGGGGTGAGGTCAATCTTAAAGTGTAATATAAAAAAATCGGCCAATAGCGTGTCGGGCCACGCTCAGTAGTAGGGTTCCGTAGTTTTCAGTTCATCACAATACTTAAGTATCCCCACTTAAAGTTACAAAAATGGGCTCTATTCTTTTTTTATTTGAAAGCAGATACATTGAGAATATTAAAAATATGTAAAGTAAGAAAAATAAAGGCTAGCATATACGTTTAAATTACAACTTTAGTTAAAAAAATATTTTTTCAAAAATTTCTAAAACTATTAAACCCATCAGGTTCAAAGTAATTTTCCTAGAAAGCCTTTATGCAGTTCTATATTCTAGAGGGGGGGGGGGGGACATAATTTTATTTTCTTTTTGAGCGATTATTTCCCAAAATATTAAAATTATCAAAAAATGATGAATCCCTGTTCATTTTTAAATACCTATCCTAATAGATAATTCCTATCCTAATGGAAAATTACTTTGAACCTGATGGGTTTAATAGTTTTAGAAATTTTTGAAAAAATATTTTTTTAACTAAAGTTGTAATTTAAACGTATATGCTAGCCTTTATTTTTCTTACTTTACATATTTTTAATATTCTCAATGTATCTGCTTTCAAATAAAAAAAGAATAGAGCCCATTTTATCGTTATATATCACATAAAGTTCACTAGTACGCTAGTACGGCGTATAGTACTATAAAAATAATAAAATCGATATATCACATGTTGGGATTGAAATAAAAAAAAAATCACTCCCCAATTTAAGTGTAGGGGGGTACCCTAAAAAATATTTTTTTTATTATTTTTTTTTGCACTTTCTTGAGGTGATTAATATACATATTTGTACCAAATTTCAGCTTTCTAGTGCAAACGGTTTCTGAGATTATCCTCGGACGGACATACAGACAGACAGACAGACATGGCGAAACTTTAAGGGTTCCTAGTTGACTACGGAACCCTAAAAAGGTGCATTATATATGTAGAAGGATAGCTCCGTACACATTTTCCACTGATTCTTCGCTTCTATTAGCCGCAGCGTCATGTTACATAGTCTAAAGCCCCCATCGATAAATAGACTACAACACAATATTTTTCATTTTGCATAAGTAGTACCTGAGATTAGCGCATTCAAACAAACAAACAAACTCTTCAACTTGGAAATATTAGTAGATATAGATTTAAAAACAAATCCGTACTGAGAAACCTTATCCTTTATTTGTAATCATGTAAGTGAAATTAAATAACACGTAGGTACAAAATGCATTCAATATTTGAATTCCCAGTAACTGCCAATATGAAACAAAAACAAAAGCTTTCTTATCTCGTGACCTCCGCCCTTCACCGACGTCACAATTGGCAAAACCACGTGGGCGTTGATGACGTCAAAGTTCTTTAGTTTGCCGAATTTCCACTCATATACCCGTAGGATAAGGTACAGATTGGCCCAAATCTGGAAGAGCCTTTTTTGGCAAAGGGTGTGGAGCGGCCTTGTAAGAAAATGTTTATATACAACGAAGGTATTTTGGGGAGTGTTCTGTCGCAAGTGACGGGCTATGTGTAACCAGGAATGGGGTAGTTTTCCCACCACTTGATATCGACTAACAAAGGTATTCCTAGTTGAGTGCGAAAGCCGTATCACCGAATTTTGTTTCTTCGAAAACATTTCACCGATCTCTCCTTACTGCGACGTATTGTTAATTCAAAATCTACCTACTGCGTGTTTTGTATCGTCGAAATACTGTTCTACGAAACTAATTTATGTAAAATGGTTTCACGGAACAGATCAAGAATTAAGACGTGGTAATTTATTTGAATAAATCATATTTGTTTTTTGAAAACGATTTATTCGCATTCGAAGTTAGTTCGTTGGGATTATGAGAGTTAAAAATTGCCATTTGGCGTCCGAGCCGATATAAATACATTGTAAATACCTTTGTTTTTTTATAGTTGGCATCTTGATATTTCAGAAAATATGCGCGTAAGTACATATTGGCGATTAATATTTATTCAAAAGCGAACCACGGTGATTTTGCACGCATACGACACCGGTATTTTTTTTTATATATATATATTTTTATTTATTAACTATTTCATCATTTCCCTTAAAGATAACTATTTGTATCGAAGACGTTAGTTTCAAAATAAAGCTTTCTTACAACGCAATTGCAATGATAATGATGAAACGCATGCGGACAATAGAGGAACGAATTCATGAATGGAGAGCGATTGCCGATAATGTCGTCCTTATTTCATGCTAGTGATATAATGGTTTATTTACTAATTGATAAACACTTCCTGTCATGAGATGAATAAGGATTTTACAATACAGATATCTTGGTTTCGATCACACATAAAATAAATAGAAATGAATATCCGAAATGTATTTACAATTACATCAGAACGACTGCACCTAATGACTGATTGATCTCCTTATAAGTAATTACGAAGAAAAAAAAATTGTTTGTAATTATATGGAGAAGGTTAGTAAGAAAAATATGATTGAAAATTCATCGGGAAGTATGTATGTACGCGCGCGAATTAAACGGGTCGTTAGTAGGTGAACAAAACAAATTTTGAATGTACCTACGTTATATATCCAAACCATGGTTGTATATGTTTTCAATATGCATTTTATGTCAGGTTAGATTAAATTAAAAATCTTTATATTTTCAGTTAAATAGAGGCCTACGTTTTTGAGAGCAGGTTTATTTTTTTTGCTTACTCATTTTATAAAGACGCGGTTATGCATCTGCGTGGGATTCCATATAAGAGTCTACTCGACCAAGCAAATCGTGCGTAGCGTGCGTAGCCTCGATGGTTTAAATGCCGGGTCATAATCGCGGGGCCCTGAATTCGATTACAGAACGTTCGGGTCAAAACGGGTTCGGGAACAAAGTGTGTTTCGGATATTGGAGTTTGTATATGTTATTTTCTAAGCCTTTGTCGCGTAAGTGAACATAATTTTGGGTATCATGGAGTAATGCCCTTATGAGATGATGCTTTAACTAAAATGTCACCTTTCACTTAAATAACGGTTATATGTATACTAAGACCACAGCATTTACAGCTGTTAAAGGGTAAGTACGTTCCTTAATTGGATAATTCTAAGTAATTGAAAATAATTTTTGACCTGCAATATTAAAATAAAATAAAGTAAAACGGACATTTCATTCAATATACTTAACATCGAGTATGCTTACGATATTTTGAACAAGTGGGAATATTTTAAGAACATTACTTATTACGTACTTAAGAATGTACCTATGTTTTTAAGTATACCGATTCGTATGTTATCGATTAGATGATCAACAGCTAAATTGCGTATCTAATTATAGGAGCATTATAAAACCTCGAATTACTACGAACTACGGATTCTATAGCATTGAAAAGCAAATCAGTTAATCGGATTATGATACGAGCTTGTTAAATCGATAATACTAACATTTTAAACTGAGAAAAAGTCCTTTGAAATTCACGTATTAATAGCATTAAAACGTGCACGTATACAAATTGTAATATGACCCTTACGTCCTAGAGCTTACCGTTCAAAACTACCCCAAATGCGATGACCTTTGCCTGACATTACATCACTCAGTCAAAAAAATAAATAAAACAAGCACAGACCTTTAAATCCAGGAGCCCAATAGTCTCTGCGCTGTTATTTTCTTTTTTCTCGACCATCGTTTTGATGTTTTGACACTATTTTTAATTTTGGAACGCGTAAATTCCCGGTCGCGTCGTTTCCTTGAGCGGGAGGCCGCTTCTGTCAGTCACCCCTCGCAGCGCGCATGCGTGGACTGTCCGAATGTATCCAGGACCCTATTTCGTCATTGGACGCTATTATTGCGTCTATTTAGGGACCCATAGTGCATTACCCTCTATGACGTCAGTGATATGCAATCGTTTGCGATTCTAGGATTTGTTTCTCGACCTTTTGTGACCTCTGATGACGTTAAAACGGTGTTTAAACATTTCGAACATTTTTAACCTGACCACATGTTAATTA
Organism: Glyphodes pyloalis; assembly: GCA_037074685.1. Taxonomy (NCBI): domain Eukaryota; kingdom Metazoa; phylum Arthropoda; class Insecta; order Lepidoptera; family Crambidae; genus Glyphodes; species Glyphodes pyloalis. Next base: position 16,794,827 of record JAYKKO010000006.1, on the reverse strand, counting down.
TGAAACCAAATACAAAAATGTATCAAAATTAAGTACTCAACTAAGTTTAAGGTATTTCAACACGATCAAAATAGTTGAGCAACAAGCATCTACTCTCAAAATTTTTATTTGGTACAAGTGTTAAATTACCTGCCATTTAAAAATTAAGACACATTGAAACTTAGTACAGCGTGACTTCTTCGCACAGTTTTACGAATCAGTGTCGTAAACACACCCCTGAACTTAACTTTGAGCCGCTGTATCTTTATCACTGTTTATTTATTTGCTAAAGCAAAAAAAATGTTTCAATATATTTTTTAAATCTGTCAACATGTTTAAACTGGATCGTTGGTACGGCATTTAGAAAGCTATAGTATAACACAGAACAAAATTACAACAAATAGGAGCGGACTGGACCAAATATACCTGAATGTTTTCAGTTCGTTATGTAGCTATTAAACAATTTTAGACATGTATTTTTCATTTTCTAAATAAAAAATCTTGTATAAAACGACCTGTGGTTGCGGGGTAGGGGCTCGGTACGTCACTGATGATGATACAAGACGATTTAATTCAATGTATCGCCGCTATTTTTGGATTAGGTAGAAAATGCAAACATTATATGTCCCGTATTTTTGATAACCTAAGACAGACTGAAAATCACATTTTAGTCCGCTTTCTCATTCAAAGAAAAAAATTGTACACAATTAAAATTTTACATCCCTCGAAGCGAACCTTTTAGTTTTATTACCTATCATGATCCCAAATATTTTTAAGTGCGCTACAAACAATAATTTAGTTGGGACTTGCGTCTTAAAATGGTTGCGTTTCGGAGAATACTTCTATTTTTGGCGCTATATTCTTCAAAGGTATCGTAGCGATACTATTTACGTGCTACATAACCTACGAGCTCCGTAGTCTGATCTTTCCGGAGTACCGTTACGACTGCCTCGTAGCAAAAAGACTGCGTTTGATGTTTATCGCTTACCCGACTATCGATGATGTCTACGGAGTCTTGTCATCTTCACTGGACTTTCGGGGAAGCGAAAGGTCGCACCACTAAATGTTTTATGGTTTCAAGTGGGTAATAAACTGTTTAACTTTGCTTTACGACTTTTAAATATTATACCATTATTTTTTTTTCTTTATGGACTCAATCTCGCGTCATTAACCACGCGATGATTCTGCCAATGTCGAGTGTTCAGAGAGACACGTTATTTAAAAAAAATATTATACCATATTCCTTGTTTAAATAAACTACAGTGTTTGAAACATGGACCTAATATAATAAACAGGACTGATAACTCTGAAAAAGTTCATTATGAAAAATGAACACTATTACAATGCAATAAAGTATTAATTCCTGTGCGCTTTACACAGATACAATTCCGAGCCGACAGAGATAGCCAGGCCGGAGGCGTGTGTCTCGTTCTTTGATCTTTCTTAGATCTTGCCAGCATAAAATAATATTTCTGATCTAAATTTTGCCTGATCAAAAACTCAGTTTATGCACTTGTATTTAATTGTTTTTTCAACAAATGTAAAATAATAAATTATATTTTAATTTATTTCTTTGATTTTATACATAAACTATAAAGAATACGTAAAATAGTATTTGCTTATCTCTAATTTCCTAGTGGTAACCCTCTAAAGCATCATCATGAACTGCCATGGCGTCAGTAAGTCAAACTGTCATTGATTGAGTTTATCAAAATAAACAATTCTAAGGCACCTCATAAGATAAAATGGTGAAAAAATGTTGCGTTTATACTTGTTCAAGTGAATTATATAGTGATTGCCATATATCGTTCCACAGGTAAGCTCAAAATAATCTTACTGTAAATCTTACCACTAGGGTACCCATAATTCTCGTAATATTTCAATTGTGTGCTCGAGTTAGTTTCTCACTGTTGTACATTTATTTACAGTTACCTACCTTAAAAATGAAGTAATGCGACAAAAATGGCTCAGCTATACACTTTAAGCAAAAAATCACTATAAATTCTGTCGTATGCAGCCGGGACTTGCTATACCTACGATTTCTCCTGTGGTAAGTATCATTACTAATTGTTTATCATGCTTCAACGCAACAACACACAACAAGATTTAATTTTAGTAAACTTATTCTAAACACCTAATCAAGTATTTAAAAAAACACTATTTGTATACACACTATACATAGTCTTTTAGATTCCATACCCAAGGAGTAAAACGGAACCCTATTACTAAGACTTCGCTTTCCGTCTAACTGCCATCAGGCTGTATCTTGTGAACAGTGATAGTTAGTTATAATTTTAATTGTTTGATGCCGTTATAACAACATCAAATACTTAATACTAAAAAACAAGATGATATACGTATGTAAAGGGCTCCCATACAACATACGTGATTTTATTGCTTGCCGGATATTGATAGCTATAACAGTTAGACACTTGAAATATTGACGGAATACACTTTATTTAAAGACAAATAATAAAATTGAAATAAAATAAATATTTAAGAAGGATTCGTTTTACAGTCAAATATAGTAAAACCTTTACGACTTATAGGTACTTGGCCTGGTTTATTTTTACTTAATTCTTTACATGAGTATTATTTTGTAGATCATAAACTGGATGTAATATGTTACACTAAGTTAACTGTAATTTTTTTAGATGTAATATGTAAAGTACTTTATGTTTATTTTACAGACCAAAAGTAAAAAAATTGAAGTTCTCAGTAATACATTCAACCACCGACCACTACCAGACTCTGAAGAAGAAATCCTACATCGTGCCACCTCTTAAAGATATTATCATGTTTAAAAAGTAGTTTCTCAGTCGTTTAATCAATCAAATTGTTCAAACGATGTTTTTTGGTTAATATTAATATTGACACTGAAAACAATCTGTTGCTCACAGTGATCAGAAGTTAGGTAAAAATCGTAGACATAGACTGGCGTACAATTATTACAAAAGCCATTCATTAAACATGTAGCCGAAGCGGCTGTAATTGTACTTACAAGCAATTATTTTAACCATTGTTTCAACTATATTTTCTTGTCATCTGTATCAACCAAAGCATGTACATGGCTAAATAAATAGATACCTTTGACAATTTGTATTATTTATTTCAAAAATTTAGGGTTATTCTCGTTGTCAAAATAAATCTTGTTGTCACCCTATTAGAAAGGGACACACGCCTCTGTGGTAGCTATCTCGCTCGGCTCGTTTTTTGGCTGCGAGTACTCGGTCCTGTTTATGTATTAAGTCCATGGTTTGAAAATGCTATCAAGTGTTGCCAAACCAAATTTTAGATACTTAGTAGATTATATGCCAAATGTTAGTAGAAGTTGGTACACTGTAAAATGCAAAATTGGTAGGTCAACCACCTCAATTTAGAAAACTATTTAGGATTAAAAATGCATGATGAGTAAATTATACATAATTGTTGTTAAAAACAAAAATTGTTGAAAATTTAAAATGTTCTGCGCTAGACTGCCAGTTGCTTGCTTTTTGAAATTGCTTGCTATTTAACTTGCTATATTAGGAAAGGGGCTAAGAAATTAAATTTTTCCTAAAGGTTTTCATAATATTAATTGCAGAAAACCATCTCTCAACTTTGGCGCTACTATGGGGAAGTGGGATTAATTTTCTCATCACGCAATACATAGCAACACCACTCGTCGATATAAAAAAATAAAGTGTCGATATGTCAAACTAATTAAAAAAATAGGTAGTTTTTGGGTCTAGGGTCGTAGATAGTTAGACTTAAGTGAAAATTGGTAAATCTACCTTAATGTGTGTAGATATGACATCACTGAATGTAACACTTAGCGTCACATTACCTTAGCAAAAACTGCCTATTTCTAAGATTTATCTATTAAAACATATTCTAACATTTTGTACCGAGATTTTTTTTCAAGCGTCCTCTCACACGCCATCTCGGATTCGCCATTCACTTACCTCAGGCGGTGACTAGCGCTTCCGTGCACACCATAGTATCTAATGATTTAAACTAGCACCTAACATACTATCAATACGACGACCTCCGTAGCCGAGAGGCGAGCGACCCGGACTTTGACTTCGCGCCATCTCTGAGGTTCCGGGTTCGATCCCCGGTCGGGTCAATATGGGAAACGAACTTTTCTATATTGTCTCGGGTCTGATTGTTGTGGTACCGTCGTAGTTTCTGATTTCTGTAACACAAGTGCTTCAGCTTCTTACCGCAGTATCAGAGCAATGTATGTGATGTTGTCCAATATTTATTTATTAATATAAAATTAAATAAAACTTTTACATTGGTTGCATATTTTTTTATTTCACAATTAACTTACAAACATTCTCATTTGGGGCCGAATTTTGTAGCACGAATTTATTTACATTGAGAAACCTACATTAATATTATTTGAGATGGCATTTTTATAATTAGTAATATCAGTCCACATCACAACTGCAATATTGTATTAATAAGAATAATTAATTATTTTATTTACTTACATCTAAAATAACTGTTTATCCAGTAATATACGTCAGAATGTATTTAAGCTAGAAGATTTAAACAGCCCTGTGGTAAAAATTTCTTTGATTTCAATGAAATTTAAGACAGATAACAATTTTTTTATTAAATATAGGATAAAAAGTATCAAGCTGAATATTAATTTATAGAAAATACTTGTATCTATTTTATTGAAATTCTGGCATATTAATTTGTACCACAAAGCAATAATTTAAGACCTCTTTCGCGTAGAAAAAACATCAAATAACAATATATTCCAAAATAAAAAAATCTCTAAAGTGAAGTGAAAAATTAAAAAGTGACTGTATTGTATAATCGTATAGTAATAGTATATATATTTACATTATTATATCTTAATTTATCAAAACATAATAAAGTGTGGCAAGACACAAACGCTAACAAATAATTTAAAGCTTATTATAAAATGTTTAATATATGAAGTCTTCTAGATGACCACACTTCATTAAAACCTTGGGAAGGTCTGCGTGAGTTATTTAGTCTATGGCTCATTAGTGACGATTAAAAATGGCTGCCCCTAAAATAGAATTGAGAAAATATTCCAATAGTGTTCACTGTTACAATAAAAATAATTTGAATTTAAATTCGTAAACTATGTTTCATCTCTTTCTTACTTTATTTAATTGGATAGAGACAAAACATAGTACCATTATACAACCTCCCCTGAATCCGGCCTCTTAGTGCAGCTTTTTATACAAACTTCCCAACGCACTTAAAGGAGCAAATAAATAAACCATAAATACGTTATAATATACTAAAGAGATTACAAAACGCTTAAAACTATAATAATAGACACTAGATTTTAAATTCTAGATTTTATTTTAAAGTTTTCGAATAAACTTGTTTCATTAACTATTAGGCCGGTCACTACTCGTTGATTCTGTTCGTAACGCTAAGATAATATTAAATTATGTTTAATTGACAATTAACAATCAATTATTTACAAATTTATTTACACTGGAAATTTATGTATTCTTTAAAATACCAGAATATAATAGAAAAATACTCATTCGTAAGACAAGAATTATGTTTACTGCACATAATATACTGGGAGTCCCAGCTTGACCACCGAGAAGAAAATTATACGAACTTTTCAAAATGTGTTAATTAAAATTTTACTCAAAATAACATTTAGCCAACTGATTCTAATGCGATTCGACTTAGCTACATTTCACAAACATTATACCTTTCAATACAAAACCGATTACACACGTCGACAAGATAAGACACAATTTTACTACATAATATATCATACAATTATAAATATAATCCACTATACATCTATCAAGACCACGTTATATAAAATCTTATATTTTAACTTTCAGAATTATTAAAACAGGTACACAGAGAGATATAATCTATATAGAAATCGATTACATACATGATATGTTCATACTCACAAATAAGGATTTTGCAACAAGAGTTACATCGATGTAGATTTGCAAGGAGGAAAAGGAAACACCTCTTCACCTCCTATGCGACTGTGAATCTCTGATCCACAAACGAAGCATCCACCTGGGACGACATATAGCCCAACCGGATGAATTAAAAACCCTGAAAGCTAGGAAAATACTGGACTTCCTAGAATCGACCCGGCTAAAGGAGTTACTCTAACTGGTGGCGAGTCACAATAGATCTAACAGGTCGCAGTGACCACAGTTCGCTGAACTGCATAGCCCCAAGTACCCCTAATAATAATAATAATAATACATCGATGTATTTCGCACGAAATATCGTAGTATTATTTTACGAGCGAACACCAAACATGTACTTCAGCTTCTGACTCGTTTCATACATTTGCTTCAATTACTAAAATCTGTTTTGATGTCTATAACATTCAACTATGTCTCTATCTAAAATAAAGATAAAAAAATGTTTTAAAATACTCCCCGACAGTTCAATATTGGCGCATCTTCAATTCGAAATTTGTCATAATGTACTATTCAAGCCCTTTAATTTGATACCTATTTTGAGGAAGTTGTGTTAAAATATGTAATCGAACATTTTGGTGCGGCCACTATCTTTGGGCGGAATTCCATCAATGGTGGTAAAATCTATATTCAAACTTTAATAAATTTTAAAATTATTTTCAAATCATTGTTAAAAACTATATTTTTATTGCAAGACAACATTTTTATAATAAGTCTGTCTACATCAATAAAAATGAATGTTTTTTTTATTGAAATATTAAATACACTCTTCAATTTATACAAATTATCTGGCAAATATTTAACATAAATAAGAGAAAATAAACAATCTCATCAAGTGCGCATAATCGTCAACTGCTTTTAAATTCAATTGCTTTTTTAAAAAGTCATAGAATTATCGCGATACGAATGTTTAGGTAGCTTTGGACTATTACAACTGAACTGCAATTCCTCCTTGATGTGCTTGACTCCGATACGTGACAATGCAGGTGTATCCAAGTAAGAAAAACCATAAAAGTTATCTACCTTAGTTTGAGCGCGGTCAAAGTCAATAAATGGTGTACGAAATAAAATATTCGCTTGTCGGGTGAATTTAAGTGGTACCCGATAATCTAACGATTGATATCGAAAGCCGATTACCTCGTAACACCCAATCGGCAACCAGCTGCCGCGTGTTACTCATCGCTCCATTAAAGATGGCCTTTGCAACAAAAATAAGTTTGGGTGACACTTGACCTCTGTAATGCCGAAAGCACTCACAGATTAGCCCATCTGCTATGAAACTAGTTTACTCAAATGTCACTAAGTTTCAAATAATAACACGAAGCAAACAATTACTCGATACCCGACAATGTAACGATTGATGTCTGCCAGTTAAGAAGAACGTAACTGAAGCAAGTGCTATAACCGTACCTTGGGCAGGCCCCAGAGCCGGCCCAGCCGCCGCCATCATCATAACCGCACCGTGACGTCATCGTCGAGGCTGTCTCCGGAGCAGCACATGGCGAGCTCCTCGAAGGTCATGCCGTCGATGCTCATCGACACGGCGGAGATGCTCTTGAACAGGGCCGACGGGTCCAGGTCTTCGGGCAGCTTCGTAAGGAACTGGGCGGCCGATATGAAGTCCATGTCTTTCAGCTCGTCTTGGTATAGGTGAAGGATGCCTGGGAAGTAAATACTATTGTTAATCGTTTGCAAATGTAGAACGGTATCTAGTCTTCTAGGGCGAAGTTACGTTAGAAGAACGAAGTCCAGCGCTAGGCCAGCCGTACTAGAATGCGCAATAAAATAAATTAATAAATATTGGACAACAAATACATGGCTCTGATTCTGTGGTAAGTTGCTTAAACACTTTTACTACAGAAATCCGAAACAACGACGGTACCACAGCACACAGACCCGAGACAACATAGAAAAGTTCGTTTCCCATATTGACCCGACCGGGGATCGAACCTGGAACCTCAGAGATGGCGCGACGCCAAAGTCCGGCCCGCTCGCCTCTCGGGTACGGAGGTTGTCAAATATGAATAGACAACGAACAATTATACGGATGGAGCACTCTTTTCCATATACTTTCTCCATAAAATAGTAATAAATATAGGTCGCTAGCAAGAAGATATAAATGGTGTGCCGCACGGTTTATTAAAATTGTAGAGCAAATGAATTTTTTTTTGTTGTCTAACGTATGTTACAGTTACACCCCCCCCCCCCTCTTTTTAAATGCATGTACCCCTGCCAGAAGAAAACCACTCAGTGCCTGCCTATTGATGGCGCCATGTGAATACAATTAAATTTTTACGGCCACAGAGCTGCCCCCTCTGACTAAACAAATAAAAATATTCAATAAATTTCCTCAAGTTATGGTTGAGTTACCTTTGTACATATTTAAGATATTTGTCAATCGTTGTCTTGAATTAAAGAACTTGTGGATCGCCTGTACTTACGCGTTTAATATTATTTTAAAAACTGAATTTATGTATAATAGCATGTTGCACATTAAGTCCTACAGTTAATTTAATTTACAGACTAACTTTATGTCTTAATGCAAAAGTAGCAAATTAGTACATTTGTAAAAAAAAAACTAAACTTGCGGTATCTTTTCGATAGTAATAGATTCCGAACCTTAGGTAGCTTCATTTGTTTTATAGAGAGACTATTCATAAGTATTACTAATGCCATCTATATGAACTAAAAATATATAACTTTAACTATGTAAGTAACATCGGAGGCACATACCTAGCGCTGTATTGAAGAGGAACGTATCCCCGTCCCTTAGGAATACGTCCCATACTCTGCAAGCGGCGTCTAAAGGCATGGCCTTGGCGAATGCTGTGTACAGCCACTCCAAGAGGTACAGCTCTGGCGCCACCGCGCCCGCTAGCGACGGCAGGTTGTGCTCCAGCAGCGTGCTGTACGCCTTCCATAGCCGCTGAAATAAAATAAGGAAGGTATTCAAAACATTGCGTATTTAATGTTCGATATAATTAATAGAAATACATTATTTGTACAATGTGGATGTATTTTACTCAGAGCTACTATGAACGTAAAGAAGCTAAGGGTCGATTTCAGTACTCAAATAAAATGCCTAACAATTGCTTTAGCAAAGGTCGCGGGTTAAATTCCTGGTCGTGCCAATTGAAAACGACCTTTTTTATTGTCTCTAGTCTGGGTTTTGTTTTACTGCTATTGTTGCTAATGACCTTCACACAAGTGTTTAAGCTACTTAGACTACTTAGCACAGAATTGGAGCAATGCATGTGATGAATCCCAATATTTTTTATTTTATTTAAATCTCTGTTTATTCGCTTAGATCGATCAAACGTCTCAACGAATTTCAATGAAGTTATCAGCAAAAGACAGATTTTTTAAAAAGGCAGTTCGTATGTTGAAGCTTGATATGATTGCACAAAAGGATAAATCCCTCAACACTACCCCCATATACTTAGATACCCCCATATAGTTTGTAGGTACTTACCTACAAACTATCCGTACTAATCCTGGACATGTCGCTAGTGTATTATATTACCTGCATGGTCCCACCGTCTCTCGCAAAGGCTGCCCTCAGTACCGGCCCGTCGAGCAGATTCGCGAAGCAAACGAAAGCCTGCGGTGCCTCCATGTTCAGAATCAGCACCGCCGCTATGAACGACATGCCCTGAGGAAAAAAAGAAACAGAGAATATTAGCTTTGGCCTGCGGTTTCGCTCGCGGTAAATTCCGGGTACCACAGTTCCCCTTTTTTGATTAAGAATTCCAAAAAAACTTCCTTAAAAATTTTGAAAGTCCCATGTAAAATTTCACCCCACTTTTGATGGGTTGGGAGTGGATTTCCAAAAAATATGACTGCTTTGCAGCTGAGAAGTTTAATATTTACTGTCAACGAAACGAAGAGTGGAGATGCGGTGCGAACCCAACGTTATACACACAAGCGTGCTTATCAGTACAAGTCACTACTACAACCAAAACCCAATGGAGTTCGCGATAGGACATACCTACAGATACTTTTGTTTAAATATTTTAAAGAAGCACTAAAGCTTAATCTACCCTTGTGGTGAGGGGCTTGAACCCACAACAAAGAAAATACATTTATTGACCATCACACAATTAGGTACAAACATACCACAAGATAAAAAATCTGTATGAAACATAAGGTATCGTGTGCGGCCAATTTGGGTTCCATCTCAGCCAATGCTGCTACGGTATGTTTAACACAGTAGCAGCGCCTGTATTATGGTGGAAACTAACTGCTTGTAATAATAGCAAGAGTCTTGGCTCTGGTCTTGGGGTGATGCTTATCTTCAGGAGTGGAGTCCTTCGGCTGAAATATGAAAATGATGGACATTTATCACAACTCACCTGAACATAGCCGATATCCGGCCGGTAACACACGTATGCCGCTAACAAAGAATGAAGCACGTCAAAATACGGCCCCCCCGGCTGGAAGATACACAGGTGTGGAAACGTCCGCGCAATGTCCAGCTGAATCAGCTCCATGGAACACTCGTCACTATACTCCAAAAGATTAGGGTTCGATTTAGAACAGCACTTCGTGGGACCATTGCTGGTCTGCGTCTTAAGGTTCTGCTCGCTCAAATTCCTCGGTATACTCAACCGTGGTTTCTCTTCTTCCGTCTTCGACAGGAGCTCGTCGAATTTAGATATCTTCTCGTCTTTCGGTTTCTCTGTCTCCTGGCAGCTACAGGTGTCTTGCTGGTTTACTTTTAACCTTTTCCTTCTGAGCTTGGCTTCGTGGAGTTTCTGCTTGGCTCGAGCGACGAAATCCTGGTACTGTTCGTGGGTGATCTTGAGTTTGTTCTCTATCGCCAGTTGCCAGACCCTGCCGCGTATCGAAGGGGGGAGCCCGCTCCACCACAGCTCGAGAGTCCGTTTTGCGTTCTTCCTGCAATTAACATGAAATAATGCGTTTTTGAATATAGCATTGGGATAGTAGTTGCGATTGCGTATAACTATTACATTCCACTGCTAACTGGCTCAAAGGTCGATAAAGTGAACAAATTGGAATTACTTCAAGATTTAAAATTTTAGACATGGCATGAGTATTGATTTCTTTTTAAACCGATTTTTAAAGGAGGATCTCAACACAACCGTATATATAGTATATGAGTGTTCGCGAATAACACTGTGGTTTAAGAAACGATTTTTTGAACCCTTTGAATCTCAATGGCTTATTGGAACATTAAGTTACAATCATTTTTCATTGTTTGGAATTTTTTTTAGTATTTGGAATTTCGGGTGACGAAGAGCTAAGAGGTATTATTTGCATTCCATATAATGTTGAATAAATACATACTAAATTGGACTTATCGCAGTAAATTTTTAATCTTAGAACTCTTAAACACGTGCAATAAATACCTGTAATATGTTGTTTACGCAATTTTACAAATAAACAATGTGTTATCATTAAATCATACTCTCAAGTCTAATCAATGATAACGCCTCTTTAATCTAATATCGTCCACTGATATCACAATTACATAACAAACAACTCTTCATTCTCAAGATCTCAAGCAAATATTGAATTGGAAACTCAGCAGCAAGTCATATAAATACCTGAACAAATGCCACTTATCCTTGGTAAGAACATTCAGCTCTGATACGTAAACAGCTGTTAGATCAAAATTACTAATCTCTTTATTTAAGTAGTTGACATTACAACACTTTTGAATAATTTTCAAAGGTAGCTTACGAACTTGTGTTTGTATACTATAGTTGTTTTTTTTTTCTCAAATAGATACTGTCCCGCGTTCAAATTAGTTCAAGTTAATTCCACAAATGTCAGATGTCCAGAAAGGCACGTTATTATGGAAACTGTGTGTGAAAGCAAATTAATCGAGGGTGGTACCACAATTATTTATGTGATAAGTATATCTATATACACATATAATAGGGATATGTATTAAATACCCAGACATAGTACAAATACGAAATGTTCATCAGATAAATGTTCGTCTAGGTCAGATATCGAACAAACCCGATATGTTCACCATAAGGATGTTCGTCTCGGGTGGAAATCGAACCCACGATTAATTGTACCCTCGGTAAAATCAAATAATATATCTTAGTGGTCTTCTTCTAACTTAAATACCACCTCAATTTTGAACAAAAAATTGAGTTAGACCCAGTGGTCTAACTCTATTTTTTGTTTCGTATCAGTATACGACGCCGCGAAAACCACTATTAAAAATTAACTTGCCCGAATAAGGCTTTTATCCCCTACAAAGTTTTATCAAAGCTTTCTATCATCTACATACAAAAACTTCAATGTCGAATGGGTCCAATTAAACTAATAAAAAATAAAAGACACCTACTTTTCCTTTTATCAAATACACAAAAATTTACGACGTCACTTCTTCGCACAGTTTTTACGATAGTGACGTAAACACACCCCTCCACTGAACATTGTTGCTCTATATCATCATAGATTATTATTTATTGTAGCAATAAATGCGTATTTTGATATCTAATTGAAATATAAAGAATCATTGTTTTTTACCGATTGATCGCCCGTATTTGACAGTCTAGTCGATAAAATATACGAGTACCTCAGAACAATGTATTGCTCTAGCCACTTATTCTCGTTGAGAACGCCACATAAATTTGCACACATTTGATATGCTTCGTCTGTTCTTTATTAGATGCATGACAAAGATTCGCTCTAGTGATTTGGAAAACAAATGGAGAAAAAATTTACGGTAAATTATGTCCACTTACGCATTCCATTTGTGTGAAAGTGTTTTTTTTTTTTCATTGGGATTAATTGCCCGTATGAGTATAACGTATAAGTAAGAACGTTGTTTTTTAGTTAAAAGCAAACAATGTTGTTATACAATTTTTGGCGAAAGCCATAACATCAATTTTGGAAAAAACAATTCCAAATAAATATTTTTAAACGTGCTGAACTATTATAGCAAGAGTAATTTACCTAAATTAAGAAACTTGTCACTTCCAATTGAAAAACAAATTTTATCGCTCTAAATATTAAAAACGTGAAAGCTTGTACGGACGTACGAATGTCAGTAGCACTTTTAATATGATTATTTAGATGGGGTACTTGTTTACCGAGGAGGAAAAACGCCTACCGCACCGTCACTCTTTGTGGGGAACAGAGAGTGGTGTGACGGGCTCGCACCGACTATAAATCCCCTCGGTGGCCAACGCTGCGCAGTTGTGGGGGAGTCGGGATCCCTTGCGGATTCTACGCAGGCTCCCCCACCGCGCTTGTTGCAAACGACTCACCTCCGCAAAACGCGCATAAAAAAATAACATCCATAATGTACTACAAAACCCCATTACATAGTTCATGTTTACCAAGAACCTGATAAACACAAATAAATCCAACACAAAGGCAAAACCATTTGCCGTTTACATACAAAGAATTGTAAAGTTAAAATCATTAGCGTTAGGTCCGTCAAAGCACGCACGTACAAAATATTAAATAATGAGAACTCGTGCGGTCCATTGAAGCAAGAACGCTGTCATAATGCATTTGATGACAGTGAGGTAATTTAATTTTTAATGGTCGTCCAATAGGAAAGTTTTCATACATGCATTGGCGCACTATAACGCTACCTGAGGAAAAGGTAGCGGCGTGTGTGGGACTCCCCCGCTCTAAGAGATAGAGAACAGAGACTACCCACCGAAACGCCCTCGCACCTCTATTGACGGCACCATGCGAATGTAGTTAAATTATAACGGCCCCAGCACAATAGGGAAATTAACTAATACTTATTTGGATTGTTGTTGATTTTCTTATTAAAACAAGAAACATTGTTGAAATTTAGCAAAAGGCTCCGTTAGCATAAAGTTTATCCCGAGATATCGCATTTTTAAAGACAATCACGGACTTGCCTAAACAAACGGCCCAACTGGTGTGACGTCAGACGGACATTTAGTATTCAAATTTACCAAACACAATGCGATCCACGATTTTGATTTAATTTTTAATGCGATTGAAGAATTTTCTAATTATTAATTTAAAAAATTTACTGTACTGGTAAATATATTAAAGGGCTTTTTAAAATAACTTTTTTATTAACAGAGTTATAACGGTTTAAAGTTGTCGGTTTGACAGAAATTGAAAGCGAAACATGATGTCATAAATCACGGACGCCTCACAAATTCCATACAAAATTTAGCGAGCGAGACGGAAACTGAATTTAAGGGCTTTAAGTAACTAGTTATGTTTCTGACCAATTTTATATTTGTTTTTACTTTTATTCATCAAATTTTATGTATATCATGCTAAATGTCACCAAAATATTTTACATGCATATTCCTAATTTGTGCAATTTACATCTTTACTGATATCCTCTACACTGTGTCCAGAGGTCAAACACATTGTCAAAGACAATAAGTATGACCCACTTCACGTGACAAGAGACAAGACTCGACCGGCGGAGACGACTACAAATGCCGACCTTTGTCACGTCCAAATAACAAGTGCTTGTTCTATATCAGCTGTTTATAGAGGCGGTCATGTAAATACACTTTAATGGTAGAACATAGAATCTCTTATCCTTAGTAACGGCGCGGTATGAATAGCGCGATTTATTCATGTTGTAAAAGACTAGTGCATTGAGCCTTTCGAAGTATTTGAAGGTGTGTAAACGGCCTAATGTAGTCCAACAATGCAAAGTGTATCTATTCATATGTAACACAAACCAGTTAGGGTTAGTAGTCGATAGGCACAAAATGTATTCGCCCGAACGTGCGAATTTTCAATATTTTTTTTTATAGGCGTTTCGCACGAATTTATTTTAAACGCGTGCGAATCGACTCCTTTAAAAACTAGTAGTATGCGTTAAGTTCCTGAAGGAAACGTAATCATTTAAAGACTTAAATGATTGAAGACTTGATGATGATGAGGACCTAAGCCCTGCAATAGGACAAGATCTATTGAAAAATTCTAAATATATTTGTTAACCCAATAAACGTACCCAGTAGACCCAACTATTGAAAACAAAACCAAAAATGAAAGGTTTCGTTTTGAAGATTCGATAGTTCGGGAATCGATATCTGATTTTTGATCTACGTAAATAAAATATTTCGTTTTTCAAAAACACTTTATTGGCACCTGGAGTGACGTCGTTACGATTGTGAGAATTAAAAACTAGCAATTCGTCATCGGATTCGACCTATTTCGATTTTTGTAGTAGGATTCCTGGATCCTAGTTGAGACGTAAAGCGTTTTTAGCCTAGCCTTTAAAAAATGTACGTAAATACCTACTAACCGCTAGTACTATTTACGATAGATAGTTCGTTACAGCTAGGTATAGTGAAAAAATGCTTGCAAGCTGAAGCATACTTGCATTCCACAATTGTACAACACATACCAGTTACGATTACGTCCAACCGTATTGTTTATGCTGTTTGATTACCTTGATTGGATTTTTAACTAAAACATTGCCGTTGCAAAAATACCAAAGTTTAAAAACTTTGAATCGTTGCGACAATATTGCAGACGATATTCAAAAGTGTTTTAGGTATGTTATCTACTTGAATAGAGAACACAAGTTTTAGGACTAACTTTTATTTCATCTATTACCTACAGCGTTTTAATTCATCTATTTACCTATAGCACCAACAATAAGCGATAAGACAAGTGGAGTGGGTAGTCTCCCGTAAGGAAACGGACAGCGGAGTAGCGGTATGGTGCTACAATCATAATACCCCACTCAAAAAAAAATGTACCTTGTATCCTATTCACTCAAACAACGCTACTCACATGTTATGCCAGTCGGGTAATATGTTCTGCGTCCACTCGCGCGCGTGCCGCGCGAGCCGCTCCTCCATACGATGCGACTCGAGGACACGCGCGTGTCGAGCCGCCGCCTCACGCTCGACTCGCCTCCGAGCCGCCTCCACCATCCGTGCGTGCTCCGCCTTATGGCGGAGTGCCTCTTCGGTACATTTGGCTGGTAGGTTTGAAGGCCTGAAAACAATAAAATAGTTGGGTTAACGACCTTTTATCACAGATGCCCGTTCAAGCGCGCTTTAATCGTTTTGGGAAACAATTGCAGTGTGTTGATTACACTACCAGTCCAACTTAAAGGTTTCCTACTTCAGATTATTCCTAAAAAATATTTCCCACAATCTGGGTACGATTTTAAAATGGAGTCGGACGAAATAAGAATAATTTAACAAACTGTCGTCCGTCTTCTAGTTTCTAAGGGCTCGTTTAGGAAGACGCGGGGCGTTGAATGACGCGTGAAACGTGGCTTGCGGCGACGCGACGTGCGTTTTTACCGTTTATAGTGGGCCGGGCGCGTGAAGGGCACGTACAAACTTAAACTTATAGGAATTATGGGGCTAGTTTAAGGTGTCTCCAGTAGCAATGCTTGCGTGAAGCATCGACCATGGTTTTCGCGATGTGCCTGTCGCTTCAGTTGCCGCGTCTGACGCGACGGCAGTCGACGCTACCACTCAAACGCTTCTCCTTGAACGTTCCTTACATCGCTGTATGTTTATGTCTCTAACGGCTCACTCCGTGCACCGCACCGCTCAACGCACCGCTTGACGCCCCGTGTCTCCTTAAACAGGATTTAAATAGTATGAAAAGGTTTGTGACTTTGAATAATTATCAGTCTGACAGATTTGAAATACGTGTCAAATAAGTTACCTGTATTAAAATAGCATTTCGATCAGGAGATGTAGAATTCACTTTAAAACGAGATAATTGGTTAATTTACCCTGGAGCATTCTTCGCGTTACGTACCAACGTAACGAGACAAGCTGACGCAGCCCATTATCTTATCCAGATGAGCAGATAAAACCTCCGATTACATATAATCGCGTTTCGGCATTTTTTACGGTTTTTTATTTTTACCGGCAGCTGTTGCCAGCCTTTTATTCATTATCATAATGCGAATTAAATGGCATAATCATGACGCTGCGAGTTCAGAAAACTTTTGGCGAGTTTACGTTTCGTCGTATAATCAGCAAAAACGAGATTAACGAGGGTACAGTAGCTACAAAAGAAAACAATGCAACTGTAAAAGTTAAAATTTCTAGAGAAAAATTTAGTAAGAGGACAAAATATTGTCTTTTTTTAGTTTATCTATAAAAGTTTTACATAAATAACCCAATTCAAGAGTTAAAAAAAACTATTTTTAAGTTATTTATTTAATACGTTGACCGCTACTACGATGGCATTTAACACAGAAAGAAAAGATTTACATAAATTAAATGATTTATTTGGACAACTCTTTCATTTATTATTTTATCTTAACACATTCGTTATCGTAAAATCTTATTGTAAAAAAGTAGAAATGGCGAATATTTACTTTTTTACAATAAGATCTTTATTCTAAACTTTTCTGCACAAAATATTCAATATAATAGCAGAGTAATATAATATTGTCATAATATGTATTTTCGGATCACATTTCGAGAACAACACTAATTCCAAACAATGACAAAAATAATTAATCGGTCACTACTCATCAAGTACCTACTCAGAACTCATTAGGCAAATGCGTTCGTTTGCCTACCAAAGTTTCGGGAGGATAATGCATGTTTTCCTACTAGCTCTAAATAAATAACAAGGCCCATCCAATTAGTTTAATTTGTATTACTAGTAAACCTACTTCTTTTACTTCCAATTCTTTTCTACTTATCGATTTAGGACTTATGCCTGAGGTGGGTTTTTTCGTTTATTATATGACCACAGCGGAGCAAAATAAAGAAGGGTCAGCGGGGCAAAATACGTGAATGTATGGATGTTTGTTACTCTACGAAGAAACGACTTATGATATTTGGACGAAATTCAATAAGCAAATAGACTACATGCTAGGATAACATTTAAGATACTTTGTATCCCTAAATACCGCGAATAACTTTATTCGACCAACTTTCTCGAGCAACAGCTAGAGTCTCATAATCCAGTCAAAATAAAATTCCAACCCTAAGGAACGCCCACAACATATGAAGGACGACGGCAATAGCAATGAACGTCCAAAACCTTTAAATCTAAGTAATCAACGTCATTCGGTCACTTCATATGCAGATAATAATCTTGTTTACAAACTAGACAATATCTTTCCCAATCCTGATATAAAATCGTTACTGATATTTGACTACACGTCTAGAACGCTCAGTGTTCCAGGCATTCACGGCAATAAGGCTGCGTTTTGTTAAACCTTATAAACTTTAAACCCAAATATCTCAAAACAAAAATCAAAACATCATTATTGTAATGGACCCTTAATATGTACAAGATAGTAAAAATCATCCTAACATTCCAAAGAGTTAACATAACAACTGAATCAACCGCAACCACACACAAGCAACGTACGTTCAAATTTCTAAACACATACGATCTCATAACAGCATTGCAAAGACTGCACGCGCGATTTATTCGCTCATAATGATTACAATATCTATGCCAAAATCATAATATGCAACAGGTACCTACTTACGACTGTTTATGCAAATACCTCATTTGCAATGCTAAGACGCAGCTGCAGCGTGGACGTCTACTGTTAGAACAGGTGAAAAAAAAGAGTGATTTCAAGTGCTTCAAGGTATAAACTTGTAGCTCAATATAAGACCTTATGCGCTCTACATAACAGCGGTGCAGTCTGACGAGCTTTTGTCTGTACTATCTAACTATGTTGCGTGTAGAATGTGAATAGGCCATTTTACTTAATTTCTGAATGGCTGTCACCGATTTTACTGAAACTAAACAAAAATGACAAATCCATTAAGATTTGTCATTTTCTGTATAGTAGCTTTTTCTGTGTGTCACTATATATGCTTAGATTTTTAAAACTACGCAGCGGATTTTTAAGCTTTTTTTTGATAGATAGAGTTATGTATGAGGAAGGTTTATATGTTTAATCCATACATATTCATGTAGCTACAGAAAATCCGAAAACTTCATATGTATTTACTTGCACACATGCGAAGCCGGGGTGGGCAGCTAGTAAATTATAAACAAGAAAATTTGAATAAATGTGTGGATGTCTGGATGTATGTTTGTTACTTTTTCACGCAAAAAATACCGAATGGAATTTGATGTAACTTGGTAGAAAGAGAGATGAGATAAAAGATTAAGATATAAGATAATTTCATCTCGAAATAATCGCCGGCAACATCTAGTAAGAACAGAAATAAATAAATAAATATCGGACAATAGCACATACACTGCTCTGATGCTTTTGTAAGTAGCTAAAGAACTTGTTTTACAGAAAACAGGTCCAGATTACTACTACTAGGCTTAAGTTCAAGATAGGCTACAATCTAGAAGACTTAATATCATCTGGTAATTATACACCAATACTTTCAGGTATTTATTGATTATATTATACTAAGTACTTACATAATTACTGTCGAAATACTTACACACTACGTTTTGTCTATATCAACTACCATCATCAAATTTTACTGGTAAATAATACCCACATTTGGGCCAGGAAAGTAAAACAAGTTGAAAACATGAATTTCAGGCATTTGCTATATTATATTATACTAGATGTCTAAATTCTTTCTTCAATTGTCGAAACACTTACGTTTACGTTACTTACGTTTTCTCTATTTCATACTCACCACATTTTTACTTTGTCCTCGAGACCATTCAAGTGGAATGTAATAAAACCATATCAAAAGCATTTTAAGTTCAGAAGCTACATGATTCTGCACTTTCCAACGCGATATTTTATCTGTAAATTGAAGTTACATACCAATCTAGAATTGCTTAAGTTTTGTCGGCAAAATCCTGACCAGAAAAATTACTCAAGATAAAAGCCTATTGGTGCATATCACCTAGATATGACCTAGACCTTTGTCTGTAAGGAAAAAAGTATGTTCTTTCTCATTGAAATTTAAGTTCGATATCCCTATTCAACATATGTATTGGCAAAACTGAAACCGACACCAGTTTGCAAAGTAATGAAAATATACTTAATAGGTTTCGATAAAATTTTGGTAGACAAATAGATGAGACACTATATGTATGTATTAACATTCACTTTGCACGTTTTTCACTTCCGCTGTAAATACCACTTCGTGCTTGTAAATGGTTAATGTTTTAATGACATCATTATCACCTGTAACTAGACCTATTATGGCGTGGAAATTTTATTGGGGCTACAACCCATGTCAAAGTCAAAGTCAAAGTCAATTCATTTATTCATGTAGGTTACAAGTAACACTTATGCATCGTCAGAATGAATACAAACCAAAATTGAAGCTATAGCCGGTTCGGAACCTAATCCTACCGAGAAGAATCCGGCAAGAAACTCAGTAGTTATCCTAATCTTTACAATGTTTAGAGCTAGAGAACTTAAAAACTATGGTGTGCGAGCGAACAGACAATCATGTCCATATATGTTTATCGTTTAAATATTCATCAAGTTTATAGTATCCTTTTCGCATTAAACATGATTTAATATGGATCTTAAATCTATGCATAGGTAAATCAACAATACATTGCGGTAACTTGTTGAATATTTTTATACTTAATCCCACGAATGTTCTACTGGTTTTACGAAGCCTATGGTTTGAAATAGCGAGCTTATGTTTATTTCTTGTGTTAAAATTATGTGTGTCGGATTTCTTATAGAACAAATGAAGATTTTTACGTACATACATGATGCAATCAAAGATGAATTGGGAGGCTACAGTTAAAATATTAATTTCTTTAAATAATTCTTTAAGTGAATCACGCGATCTAAGGCCGTAAATAGATCGAATAGCTCTCTTCTGTAATACAAATATAGTTTGTATGTCAGAAGCTGAGCCCCACAGCAATAGACCGTATGACATTAAACTATGAAAATAGCTGAAATAAACTAGTCTCGCCGTTTCAACATCAGTAAGATGCCTAATTTTTCTAACTGCATATGCGGCAGAACTAAGTCTTCCTGCCAGAGCACATATATGAGGACCCCATTGTAGCCTCGAATCTATAGTGATTCCTAAAAAAGTTGTTGTATTTATGACTTCGATTTGTTCATTATTCATAACTATATCAGTTTTTATTTGCCTTACATTTGGCATTGTAAATTTAATGCATTTAGTCTTTTTTGCATTGAGGACGAGGTTATTTGTAGTAAACCAATGCAAAACTTGTGAGAGCGTATTATTTACATCGTCATAGGATTGCTTATGCCTGTCAACTTTGAAAATCAGAGATGTATCATCTGCAAACAACACAATCTCACATAGACTTTTGGCAAAGTGAGGAAGATCATTTATATAAATCAAAAAGAGAAGAGGTCCTAATATAGAACCCTGGGGCACTCCCATGACTAGTGGTACGCCAGAAGAAATGATTCCGTTAACATTAACTTTTTGTATTCTGCCAGTTAAATAAGATTGGATTAAAGATATAGCAGGACTTGAGACACCGTAATGTTGCAACTTCAAAAGCAAGGTTTCATGATTGACACAATCAAACGCCTTTGACAAGTCGCAGAAAATACCAATGACATCCTGCTTTCTCTCCCACGCATCCAATATATGTTTGACGAGTGCCACTCCGGCATCAGTGGTCGATCTACCTTTGGTGAAGCCAAATTGTTTGTTGTGTAGTAGATCGTTTTCATTAAAATGTGTTATTAATTGATTGTATATAATTTTCTCAAAGATTTTACTGAGTGCTGGTAGTATGGAGATGGGTCGAAAGTTAGAAGGGTCACTTTTTACCCCTGACTTAAAAAGGGGAATGATTTTACTAAATTTCATTAGATTGGGAAACTGACCCAGATCTATGCACTTATTAAATATGTAAGCTAGATGAGGGGCAATAGTAGTAATAATACTTTTTATTATCTCTAAAGAAATCCCCCATAAATCCTCAGTCTTTTTAATGTTTAACTCTTTGAATGTTTTAACAATTTCATGATGATTAATGATGCATGCAGAAAAATAAATGCATTATTAAGACAAATGACCACTGGGCCTTGCATGCGCTATACGTCACATTTCTCGCATGGGACGACAAAAGTCTCTTTATCGTTGATTGGGTGATAGTACACCGTTCTCGTATTTTCAGCCAATCAGCAGTAGACGCATTGATTTTGACATTTCTTAAGAGCGCGATAAAACTTACTCGCGTGGCGCATGCTAGGCATGAACCTGAATCGCAGTACTTTCTACGATTCGACATTTGGGAAGAAAACGAAACGTATTCATTGTAAATAACTTTTATTTTTGGAACATACATTAACATTTTGACGTATAAAATCATAGCCTAAAATGGCTGTCGTGATCAGTAGCAGTAGCTAACAGATAGTATGGACGTTTATAATAATAAAAAATCATTTATATCAGAAGTTAATTCCATAATTAATACACATTTATGCTTACACTGGGGTGTAACTTTAATTAAACAAAGAACGCCCAGTATCACAGCAGCGACGTGTCCCACCGGTCTTTGAACACATTCACTATTGTTTTTGTTTTTTTTTTATATTGTCCGTTTATTAGGTACTTTACTTTCATATATGGTCATAACTCTACATGTAAAAAGTTGCGAGCGAGCTCCTATCATTTTACAGAATATTTTTCGACCGGCTTCACCGGGCATCGTTTCTCCGAATCGTACAACTCTGTATGGTTATCTGTATGATGTTCGGTGAAGTGTAGCTTCGGTCGAAAAATATTATGTAAAATGATATGAGCCCGTTGCGTGCAATCGTAGATCAATCAAAATGACATGACACGCCAATCGTGTCCTATTCCTGATATTGAACAATAGAACAAACATTTGTGGACCGAACACGGCATGTGCCAGGCCTTACCGTCGTGACGGGAGCCCTGGAGCGGTCACGAGCAAATTGCGACCAGTCATTACCGAAGTATTTCCGCCTTCGCGAGCGCTCAATAATGACATAGTACGATCAAAAGCACGTCAGACTGTTGGGCTTAGCATAGCCCTTATGTCGTGCGTATAAGAACTAATATCGAACTGAAAGTGTGTACCTTGATGTACTGTTTTTTTTTATATTGCACTTCAAGATGACCTCATCCCACCTGATGTTAAGTGGTAATGACGTCCTAGCATAAGGGCGCAAGAACAGCATGATAAAGTTGTTACTGGACTTGTCGCCACCTTTTAGCACCTCCCCAGAAGTTCTGGAAACCTTACTCCCACGCAGGAACACAGCAACACCGAAGTGATTGGTATTTGGCTGCGGTCGTCTGTAAGGAGGTATTTCACCAGTGAGGCTGCTCCAGTTCGAGCGATAAATCCCTATGCGCTACCTCTCTCAACCATGTTTACATACCTACAATTAGCGATGACGCAGAATGAATTCTATCGAGCTCTTAACAAATGTCAAAATCAGTGCGTCGGATGCTGATTGGCTGAAAATATGAGTATAGTGTGTTATCAGCTAATCATCAGAATCGAAATTACGAACGAAACAACCTTATTTTTTCGTCTTTTTCTCTCAACACTTGTTTTCTAAGTTAAGTTTATTACTTAAAGTTGGAGTAAACGTTGCTGGTGTTGGAATTATTTAAATTGTTTAAGAAAATTGTTAATGACTCTGTTATCTCAACACTGTTTATTTACCTAAATAAATGAAAAATATATATATATATATATATTTTCACGAACATAGAAACTATGGATGTACCCACCATAAACCTATTAATATCCTGTTAAGATATAAACTTCCTACAGCATGAACTACGTTATCAAAAAAGGTACCTAACTAAAATTATCCAGGTTATCCACCCTATGACTACCGCACGTAACGACTGGACGATCGAAATTATTGATACCTGCAGTTGTTTTAAGCCGATCTAGACTTAATCTAGACCAGTTTAAGGTCTATTTTGCTAAAGAAAACCACGAAAGGGCCAGTCACGAAGGAATTAAACCGGAGACTAGTTAGAAGATTGTATTGAGTAGGAAGTCACAGAAGGGTAAAAAACATGTATTAATGATATTAGCGGTTATTAAACGGTGCCATGCTAATGTTTAGTGCATATTCTTGCTTAGTGAAATATTTTTTATTGATAAGGTTGAATACATACCTCATCGGAATGAAAAGTAGATAGTAATTATACCTCAGCGACGTTTCTTGATGTTTTGTGCTAGTGACTTAATTTTATTTTCAGACGTGTAACTTTTTATTTGGACGACCTCGGTGGCGCAGTGGCAAAGGCGGCCAAAGCGCGAAAGGTCCCGGGTTCGATTCCCAGCCAAGTCAGTTTAGAAAACGAACTTTTCTAAACTTACTTGGGTCTGGGTGTGCTGGAAAGACGCCCCCAGTTATTATCCGTCGTCTGGTGCTCGTAATACAAGGGAAAACCTTAGTCTGAGACCAGGTGATTGATGTGATTGTCTGGCGCATTTATTTATTTAGCTTTTAATATAGAAAAGTTAGTTTCCCACACTGACCCAACCGGAGATCGAACCCGGGGCCTCAGAGAGGACGCAACGCCAAAGTCCAGTCCGCTCGCCTCTCGGCTACGGAGGTCGTCAAACACATTCCACACAGTTATCACACTGTTACTCTATGACGGAATAGCATAGGAGGAGGCTCGCAACAGGCCGCCATGACATTACAGCGGTCGTTAGATAGCTATTTCCTGCAGCTATTACTCGGGAACTACATATCGACACCTGCAGTTCTAGATTGAACAATTAGCACTAGATGTTATCTAGATAGAACCGTCTTTAGATGGCGGACACATTTCGTTAGAAATGCCGTTGTCATCTACACAAACAAACACTAATATGTATTATAAGAGAGGTAGGGCATAGCGATTTATCGCTCGAACTGGAGCAGCCCGACTGGTGAAATACCTCCACCATACAGAAGACCGCAGCCAAATAACAATCACTTCTGTGTTGTTGTGTTCTTGCGTGTGAGTAAGGTTTCCAGAGCTCCTGGGGGGTGCTACATTAGTAGCAGGGGTCAAGCCTTCAAGGTAAGGGCGACAAGTCCAGTAACATATTTCTTATGCTGTACTTGTCACCCTTAAGCTAGGACCTCATTACCACTTAACATCAGGTGGGATGAGGTCAATCTTGAGTGCAATATAAAAAAAAAATAATAATAAAGAGATGTTTGTATGTTAGTAATGAAAAGTACTGGGCCGATTAAAAAAAAATCTTTCACCAATAGAATGCTACATTCTTTCAATTTGACATAGGCAATTTGAAATTTCAACAGAAAAGCGGGAAAAAATATTTTATTTATTTATTTATTTAAAAACTTTATTGCACAAAAAAAGTACAAAAGGTGGACTTAATGCTAGGAGCATTCTCTACCAGTCAACCGTTGGGTCATGCAGATAGTACGTTTATGGGTGCGGTAACAGTAAAATTATCTAAGGCGAAACGAAGTTGGCCGGGACCGCTAGTAATAAATAAGTCTATTAAATTATTCTGCGTGTTCACAATGACAAATTGTATGTATGTAGGTAAATACTCACATATAGTGTGAAAAACCCTTATTTTTAAAAGTTAAACACCTACTACAGCGATTGCCATTTTCACACAAAAAGTTGTAAAGAAAGTTACTGTTTGTATGCCCGTGTATGCGTGCGTTTACTATATAAATATATATTACTCGTGGATTCCCCCGACTTCGTTTGTGTTATTTTGGTCAAAAAGTTGGCGTCGCGTCTTATTTGATTACCGGTCGTGTCAATATGGAAACGAAATTTACTATATTATTTTGAGTCTGGGTATTGTGATACCTCCGGTGTTTCTATTTTCTCCAACACAAATGCTAGCTGCTTACCAGAGCATCAGAGCAATATAATATGCGATGTTATCCAATATATATATTTTTATTTATCCTACAAATATTGTATACGAGGCATATGTAAAAATCTATGAATGTCTTAATGTACGTTTGTTACTATTTCACGCAAAACAAACAATAAATGAGATTATATAGAGATATACCTAAATGAAATACTAGATTTATATATATGATACTTTTTATCCCAATTCAAGGCGAACAACGCCAGCTGCAGGTAGGTTTAATTTATAATACAAACATTCGCATTAATTATATTATAAGGATTTTACAAATCCAATATACCAACGCGACCAATGCGTGTAATCACATGCGTATGAACTGATTCCACGTGAGGCAATTTAATTTGATTGTATATCACGTGGTGAACACCATATTGGGTTGGGTTACGATTGAATTAGCTTATTATAACACGGATACTGAAAAAATGTACATGTTTAGTTTGAGCAGAAAAACGTGCTTGTAAAATCGAAAGAAACTGATAGGCACTGCTCTTTCTTATATTTCATTGTTACGGATATAACATTCTCATTTTCCAAATCTGCATGTTATATAATTAAGCAGAAGTATATATATGGCCTGTGTGCAACCCAGGTCAAACATAAAATAAGTGGTAACATTTTAAACTACTCGTATTGAGTATTAAACACATATTTTACAGCTGTGCTTTCTATCACAAAAGAAAATACAGACAAAAATATAAAATCCTTTACCTAATTTAATTTCCAGCTCAGCATAATGCTATATCTATCGAGTAACTGGCTTATAATCATAATAACCCGAACATCTAAAACAAATTCAATTTGACTCAATGCAACATCATTTACTAAAGCACAAAACAGCCACATACTAATGTGTGTCTAACTGCAATGCAGACTGCAATTTCTTCAAATAGAATTCATCATGTTTTATTCAGGATCTTGTTTCAAGGCTCGCGAATATTTAAGTAAGGTTCAATGTTACTTTACGTAACCAAACGCGACATCGGACAATTGGGTAAAAACAAATTTGCTTTTTATTTTTAGGTGTTAACGAGTTTAGATATAGGTAAAAGCACATCAGACTACACACTATGAATTTTAAGACTTTCGCGTTCCATTTTAAACATTTAAAATAATTTAACGGATTATTTCTTTATATTTTAGTGGTGTTACAATTAGACTCATCAATCCTTTTTGACGTCGATCTTTTCATCAAACTTGTGTGCAAATTGTCTATGTTTGTGTTTTGGATGAAACATGTAGGTACCCAGAAGGCTTTGAGTCTGATATTTTCTTCTTTATTTAAAATTTTATTTTTTGGAACATTTACGTCAAACCGGTTATGGATGGACCTATTAAAAAGAAAACTATTATATATCAAAACGCGACACCATTTTTATTTAGTAGTTAATACTAACTACTTACTGCCCGACGTTTCGGTTAGGTTGCACCAAACGTGGTCACGAGCTGACTCAACCGTTCGTAAAGTCGTTTTTGACCCGTTAAATTATTTTAAATGTTTACACACTATGAACTTTGCACCGCCCTTATGTCGTGCTAATAAGATTTAATATCGAACAGCAACTGTTTACCTTGACGTGCTGAAGTCCACTGGATGCAAGCCTTAGTCATTCACAATATGATAGCAGACTAAAAATGTCTATTTGGTCCATCAGTTACTTAGATTACCAAAAATGAATATAAGACATGTATTTTGCTTTCATCATATAAACTAAAATTTAGCGCGACATCACATTCTCGTACATTTTTAACAAAGTACCACCGTAAACACCCGTAAATCCATTAAATTTTGATGCGCAATATCATCATCAATTTAGATATATTTATTGAAGCATAAAATACGTTTTCATTGTATATTGAAAATCGAATAGTCGAACTAAATATAATACTTGTTTTTTTCCTGAATGTTCCTATTTATTTCTTGTAAGAGAGTAAGCTTGTTCTACTGTTTCCTGATGGAGTTCCATAAATACATCAAGAGTCTTACTTATAGGTCATAATGATGATACCAAATATAATTTAAAGTTGAAGTTTAAAATTCCAGTCTCCATATTAAAAAACGTCGGAAACCATTCCAATTCTTCAACCATGGGTCGTCTGTTTCTTGACATAATCTATTAGACAGAGAACGAACATAGACTTGCTGTATCAAAAATCCATTATGACGTTTCTGAATAAGAGGGCTCGATGCTTACCGCGCTCTTTTAAAACCAGACTATTCAATACAGAAAAGTGTGACATCGCACTAATTCACATAGAGGCGTCTCGCTGCCTCCCATCATTTCACGATACAAATATTCGACCGCTATTTGATAAGTCATCAGATGTATCTGTTAGATTATCGGTATCTGTCTTTGGAATCTTATCGGTAAAAGAAGTGAAATCTTACACCCTTAACAAGAACCATACAAGAATCTTACGATCAAAATCAATGTACAGTTACAAGCACTTCAGATTATACAATTTGGACTTTGTACCCCCCTCCCAATGGTGTGGATATAAAACTAATACAGAATTTAACCTAGAGTATATCCCCCTTTTTTATGACGAAGGGAAATGCTTTGACGCATCGTACCGTCACCCGATGGAAGTGATAGCGTGTGTGGAACTCCCTGCTCTTATAAAGGCAGGACTACCCACTAAAACGCCCCGGTTGGACCTCATCGCCTGAGCAGTGGTGCTGTGGGAAATAGGATCAACCTGACCTATCACAACACCACCGGCAGAATGGTCGCTTAAGTGGCTCCTTCTCCTCCCCCCACAGTGGGTGGAGAGTGTGGGATTAGCGACCAAACTTGACCATCCCCAATGTGCGGTTAACCGTACCTTACAATTAAAAGACGACAAATTTTCTACAAGTCTTCGATTTCTTTCTACCCAAAATCAATTTGGAAGAAACGGTCCAAGGGATTATTATGCATAGCTGATAAGCAGCGAATTGGGTCTGTCGATCCCTTCCAATTAGACTTCATTAGAGCAACCACAGAATGGAACGTGACGTGGTTACGTAGCTCAGTGACCAATACAGTGAGGCAGGAAATGAAAATTCTGTCATGAAATGAGCCAGACCATGAAATTTCTGACATGACATATATATGGAGGCAAGCCAAGATAAATGGAGGACGAAAAAAAATAAACACGCTTAAGATTGGCAAACAGAAACAGACTATTTGAAACGCTCTGATTTTATATCTTTCTTCTATTCGTATGATTATTTAAATCTACTAGCATCAACAAAAACTGTCATTTGATTTTCAGACCTGTCGGGAGTTCTATATAGGTTTGTGGTTTATTTTCATTGCATGTTTCTACTTTAAAGTTATTAGTTTTGCAACCACACTGAAATCTAAAGCCCTAATCCAAGTGTTTATTACAAAGAATAACACATTTTTATTACAAAGACACATACATATAAAATAAATTTAGCCTATCATTTTGGAGTCAAAAGCACGTCAGACTTTGTATTTGCATCGTCCCTATGTCGTGTGCACAATAATTAATATCGAACCGCAAGTTTTTACGTGAAAAGTATTGATAAACAAATGCGGGTAATTCGCAGGCATGTGACATTGACAATTGTAATACTGTCAATTTGAGTATGAGTGTACTACACACGTATTTGTATCTTTCCCATGATTTGAGTTTCAGTAAAAACTAAACTTAAAGTATTATTCTGCTAAATTTATAATCTGACAGTTATAATTTAATCGAAAAAAATATTGCACAAAAAAGTACAACAGGTGTATTTAATGCTATGAGCAACTACGGTTTGTTTAAAGGTGCGGTAACAGTTAAAAAGTAAAAAGTTCTAAACCATTCTGTAGGATAAAACTGATCCAAAACGCCTTAACGTAAAAACAAAAAAGTAATAATTATATACAGAGTAAACAGACGCCGCCACACTGCCTGCCTGGTAAGGTAATTTATGCTTAATATGAAAAGCAAATGCATAGATAAAGACATTAATAATCTTTATTAATTCACACACATGGACTTACACGAGCGCTGTGCCTATCATCAGTTTGTTGAGACACCAAAATACGGAATACATGGACTGGCAATGAAGACATCAATCAAAAATATTGAGATTTCCTCGGAAGTGAGATGTCTGTTACAATTACATGTGCCTTTACGCCAAAATAGACGTGCAGACGTCGAATTGCGGAAAATGTACACGTATACCCCGTGTACCGTCACGTGAACAAGCTCGTGCAGATGTAATCCTCTCACCGACACACAATCGGTCACAATTCCAATGACGTCCGTGACCCAGGACCGCTCTAACGTTACATTAGAGCTAATGACTGCCAGCCAGCCAAAAAGACGATAATCTTCTTTCCTGTTATTTTTATCGCATTAGCAAACGCCGTTCGGGCGACCACACGTGTGACAGACGCGTCAAAGCTAATCTGTCGCACGTATGACCTAGTGAACTCTTGATCTGATCAAAATGCGGCAGTTAATATCCGTCTGCAGACACCTCTATTAGGTGCAACAATAATAAAAACAGTGTGATCATGATATTGCACATGGATTTTTATCTGAACTGACTGACGGACTGACTAATCTATCAATGCAGGGCCTAATCTATAAGGGTTAGAAAACATGATTTTGTTTTACAGAAGTTCCTTTTAAAACGTCGAGGAACACTAAGAAAGAATTTATGTAAATTGGTAAAACGCAGGTGAAAAATTAGTATGAGACTTTGTAGGTTTAAAAATTATTCGTATGAAATTCAGTAAGAAAGTTCGTCATTGAAAGTCCCATTTCAAATATTTTTTCAATATCATCCCTTATAGGATTAAAACGGGTCTTGATTTTCAAAGTTATTCCAATAACATTTTGCATGCATGATATGCTCGTCTCGTCGATGAAATAAAAAAATTAGACACTACTACACTGGCAAAAGAAATAAAAAACATATGTATATGTATTGACGAGTTAACAAGTTTCTGATTTACTAAAGGTCCATATTTTTCTATACCATCTCTACTTAAACAGACTCTGTCAAAAATAGAAAGCTAAACTTATACACAATTAGCCAATTAGACCACCAGGTGCCTCATCTCATAAATTTGAGCACGCCTATGCAAATTACCGAAAACGCCCACAGAGCGTGACAACGTTATGGATGCGGTCGTGGCACACTTTGCTCAGCGAAAAGTCGGTTAGTAAGTACCCTCGCCCACACTTTTAGCAACCTTATTATTTTACCAGGTGAGAGAGAGGTGAGGTTTATAAGAGAGGCAGGGCATAGCGATTTATCGCTCGAACTGGAGCAGCCCTACTTGTGAAATACCTCCGCCTTACAGAATACCGCAGCCAAATAACAATCACTTCTGTGTTTTTGTGTTCTTGCTTGTGAGTAAGGTTTCCAGAGCTCCTGGGGGGTGCTACGTTAGTAGCAGGGGTCAAGCCTTCGAGATAAGAGCGACAAGTCCAGTAACAGATTTATTATGCTATACTTGTCACCCTTAAGCTAGGACCTCATTACCACTTAACATCAGGTGGGATGAGGTCAATCTTGAAGTGAAATATAAAAAAAAAGGTGAATATTTAACCAAGGGACTGCATGAATAAAGTCGACTGACTTATCGCTTCTTACAAGAAGCTCTGGGAAACGCGCCACCTACATTTCCTTAATTCCTGCCTTACCAGTGCATTTCTATGATTTACGGGTCATCTCCCTTAATCCATTACAAGCCCGTAACGCAAGGGGCTTTTTTTCCTACCTGACTATCGATGATGGCTGCGAAGCTTTATTCACCGAGCTTGCGGGGGAGCGCAGATGGCTCTCAGCCCCGAATGCAAGGGGCCGTCGTCACTGGGCAATAAATTCAAAGGAGTATTAGGGATTAAGCATCTTTTCATGACTCAAACAAACGATCAAATTAGAATCATTGTTTTTTTACCGAATCATCATCTCTATTCCTTTTTAACTATTAAACACTTGTTCACACTATTTTGTGATCAAAGTTCCAGTCCGATGATTTATTCTTGTATTATCTAACCGTAGGTAAAGTAAAGCTTTGTGTATACAATGATTCAATAAAGCGGCTCTCAAGGCGAACTTTACCCAACGATGTCCTTGACTGGGAGAGTTAGAATTCAAGGTTTCTAGGTGAAGTTTCGTAACCAATTTTACGAACTGTTTTTATTAGATTTGCTCAAAATATTTGCCAGGGGCTAAAGCGCTTTAGTGCCCTTATCTCAAAGTCTATAGCTTTTCTTTTAGAATTAGTGGTGATACCCTAACATTTACTCAAACACACAAATAGAACACCCTGACACAGAACTGATATACATACTCCTCATGTTTAAGTATAAGTGTTCTGGTAGGTCAAACCCAAAATATGGAGCAGAGGCCAGGATTAGTACAGAATACGCTATAGAGCAAATATATAACACTACAATCGACTATACTTTTGTGTTTACGAAACCATGCTAAGTTTCATCGGATGTAACGTAAGAATATTTATAAGCAGCATAACCAAGTCAAAATAACAAATATCTTTATTCAAATAGGTTACATTATAGAATAGAATAGAAAACATATTTATTCATGTACCTAAGCTTTACAAAAGCACTTATGAATCGTTGGTACAAATTAAGTATTCTACCGCCGTATTCGGTTATTCGGTTAATGTTGATAATGTCAAGAAACTCTGACACTTACTCTTTTCAATGTAACAATATTTCCATAAACTAGGTACTTA
This sequence comes from Glyphodes pyloalis, assembly GCA_037074685.1. Classification (NCBI taxonomy): domain Eukaryota; kingdom Metazoa; phylum Arthropoda; class Insecta; order Lepidoptera; family Crambidae; genus Glyphodes; species Glyphodes pyloalis. The sequence continues at coordinate 16,762,444 of JAYKKO010000006.1, read as the reverse complement.
AATAAAGTGAACAAAGCTAGATTTTCAAGAATGTTATTCTAGGTCAGTGAACCTTATTCAGTTGCGTCAATTACTTTAGACCAAGTCCTACAATTTTGGTTTGGTGAGTGAAGTGACAATTAAGAAAGTTGAACATAAACTAAAATGTCACTATTATCAGTACAACAACCCAGAACTACTAACCCAATAAACTTCACAAAGGGTGTGTCACTGTAATTACCGACGGAACTAGCTCAAAGGTTATCCCAAATTACTTCGACCTAGTCCGTTACGCTGTCTCCTTTATTACGTGTACTATAACCGAATAGGTAAACTATGTTTCAGTCTTTTGTGTTCATTGTCTGACACCGTAATTGGTCAGGTCTCATTTATTTCGACCGTTTAATACCCTTTTTGTTTTTATTTTTGCCCACCTCATCAACGCTCTGTCCTATAAATTTACCTGTCTTGCCCAATATCCTATACTGGTTGTAACGGTGAATACTGGGCTGGTTGTGGTCGGCCGGTTGCGGCTAGCCGATCGTCCTATCCCATCCTAGAGCGAGTCCCTCCTTACAACAAATTTGTGCCCCCTGATGGGCCGGTTCTGCCGGATCAGGCATTGCGTCCTGGCTGGGTGTGGTGCATCAATCAATCAATCCTACCTGATTGTCGTTAGTTGCTGCGAAGACTTATGTGAACTTCTGGGGGAGCGCAAAGAGTCTCACACCTGCTTCGCATCCTTATTTGTGGTTTAAGATAACTCATAAGTTTAAATCTACATTTACCAATTAATATTTAGGAACGTTATCATTAGCTAAGTGTGTTCTTTCTGTATACTTAGGATAATTAATTACATAGATCCTTTTATTCTTTGTCCGGATTGTTAATATCGATGCAATTTACCATTTTCAATATGTAAGCAAGTTTCCTACTATTGTTATATTTTCACGCCGCCCTAGCGACCTTTAAATAGTTTTAAATATTTTATCTCCCCTTGTGATTTTTATAAAAAATCTCCATCTGTGCTCTTTGTATGTTACACCTACGTGTTAACAATATACTACGGGTCAACCGTGAGTCGAAATTATTTATTTATATACCTACCGGACTAACACACGTCGATGACACCCACGCTCCCTGTTAATCGATCAACCTTACTCAGTCCACTGCCGAACGTAGGCCTTTAATTCGCGCCTCATTTCTCTATTCCGAGCTTCCCTTTTTTTTGTAGACGGGGGGAAATGCCTTGATGCACCATACCGTCACCCGAGGGAGGGTGACGGCGTGTGTGGGACTCCCTACCCTAAAAAGGACTACCCACTAAAACCCCCCAGTTGGACCTGCATCGCCTTAGTGGCGGTGTTGTGGAAGTCAAGGCTTAGCCGATCTCCCGCCGGCATTCCGGGCTTCCCTCATCCAGCCCCTGCAGTTCTTCTAATGTCATCAACCCAACGGCTTGCTGGGCACCCTACACTACTTTTACTTAAACGCGGTCTTATCCTCCAAGACTCGTATGCTCCATTGTTTGTCGGTTTTACATAACTTACTGCAGGTATATGGTATTATACCATTGTGCAATGCAATTATTTGCTTTTAATCTTCATATGCTGCCCGTTTACGGAAAATCATAAAACTGCAACTGCTTCTGTGGTCGTTTCCCGGCGGCGGACAGTTAACTACTTTTAATGAGGAAAGTTATATGGTCGTAGTATGGAGTTTGTTTAAAGCAAGCTAGGACGGACGCACTAATATTTTGATCAAATAATTTCTCATTGTCAGTAATAGGTCTGATATTAAGCTACGATTATATAGCAAACCTTTGCGGAGTCTTTTCATTTTTCAAAAAATCGTAATCGGGATGTTGACACCATTAAAAATAATGTTAAGGTATCAATGAGGACTTTATGTAACAACGGCCATTTTGCTTTTTGCAAATATTTTTTAAAATGCTCCGAAACTATTTAGTCAGTGTTTTGATAAGTAAAATTACGATATCACATTATGCAATCCTCAAAGAAAATCTATGGAAGATTCTTGTATCTCAGTCAACTGAGATAACAACTGACAATGAGTATCTCAGTCAACTGAGATACTTTAAAATACCTGACTGACTGTCAACATCCCTACAATACTAAAGAATTTAGCGCTAATACTTTCCGTTAATTTATTTTGAAATGCAAATGAGTTGACTTATGTATAAATAAATGCTCACTAACCTAACCCACATGGGTTAGGATAGTGAGCAGACATCTGCCGCGCTAGTTCCGCGACTCCAATACATATTACATTATCTGAGTCTTACATCTACAAAACACGTGTTAGTTTGTCTTTTAATAAGAAACAGTGACTAACTCTAAAGTCAAAAACCTTTTACATTCATGTAAATTACGTCAGAAACTTAAAAATCGTCTCTATATAAACCAAGTGATGCAACCTGCAGTTGGTCCTTTGAAATCATGATCATAATTTTTTTTTTAATGGCCAAGTGGTGGCATTTTTGGGTAAGGCGGTATCAATACAAATGTAACTTAAGCACATCTAATTAAAAATGAGAAATAATTTCATACGCACCTTTTCATTAATATGGGCGACACAAATACTGACTGAGCCGTAAGCTCAAGTGGCTCACCTATTAAATTTGTTATAAAGGATAGGTTAGGTTAGGGGCCGTCCATATATTACGTCATTCTAAATTAGGGGGGGGGGGGGTGGTCTGCGGATGACGGTAAATGATAGATAGGGGGGGGGGGTGTTTCGAAATTGACGTCATTCATATTTATTTATTAGTTTATTGTTCACGTACAAAAAGATTTTTTCTAAAAAGAAATTTCTTCCAGCACACCTACAGTTGTCACAAAATAAGAAGTCGGATTTGACAGATGGCATTCTGACGCAAATAAGGATGTAACTAAAATCGATTACTAAGTTATCCGATTATTTATGAATATCGATTTAAAATTTATAGAAATTCAAATCGTTCAGTTTCTTCCACAACAAGCCTAGCAATTTAAACAAATCCCTGCGCCCAGAGGTCTTGATACACTATATAATGATATGTATCTATACATTTAGTGTGACGATTTCCTAACTCCAACAACTATATACAAATACATATAAGGCAAGCTTTCTGGGTAGAAAATAAAACAATTTAGGTACTCAATTTATAATATTTATTCTTATGTTTGTCTTTCATCGGAAGAAAATCCAAAATCATCTGTAGAGCTGTCATCCCCACCAGTATTAATAATAATTTCATTCTCCATGAAATTGTCGATCCTAACTTCTCTGTCGAAATATTCTTTGTAATTTTCTTAGTTTTTTCGACTGCTTTGGCCAAATCTTCTTTTTTTACATTGGCGCAAGCATCTTTTAATAAGGACATCATTTTCTTTGTCGAAAATGGTGGTTCCGTATTTTTGAGCGCACACACACAGTCAAGTTCCAAGAAGGCGACAGACCGCGTCGATGACGCCTGCCGGGCTACCGATGCGCGTCACATATTCTTTGTTAATGATTTTTTATATTAATGACAAGCTACACAGATTTACAGTACCTAACATCATATAAATATTTTTTCACAACGATTATTTGTAAAGAATCAGCGATTAAATCGGTACGGCACTACCATTAAAAAAAAGAAGACATAGAACGTAACTGTTTTTGCCAAAATGTAATTTTCCATTTATTTTCTAAACCCACACGTAAAAAAAATATTTCGTATTATATTCCGCTATTACAATCAATATTTAAAATTAAATAATATAATACATTATGAAAAATGATTTATTAAGTTTATTTTTATTTTGTTTGAATCGTACTAAGTTACATTGTAGTTCCAATGACAGCTGTCAAATCCGACTTCTTATTTTGGGACTACTGTAGTAAGTGAGAATGCAAATGTGAGAGGCGGCTAAGGCGCGTACAATACTAAGATAACTCATAATAAACATACATAGATGTACACAAATACAGTAATAACTACAGATAAAATACTCTAACAATAATATTACATATAATACTAGCTGCCCGCCCCGGCTTCGCCCGTGGTACTTACATCCCTACTAGTCCCTACTAACATTATAAATGCGAAAGTAACTCTGTCTATCTGTCTGTGTCTGTTACGCTTTCCCGCTTAAACCTGCCACCTTTGAAAGTTTATAAAGGAAAATGTTTATTTTTTAAGTTAGAGATATGAAAGTTGGCACAAATATAGCTCTATTAAAATATATACTACTTTTTGTTTCGAATATTAGGGAAGATAGGGGTAAAACCGACCATGAAAGGATGTAGTCCACGCGAACGATGTCGCGGGCACAACTAGTGTATTATACATATAAACCTTCCTTAAGAATCACTCTATCTATTAAAAAAACCGCATCAAAATCCGTTGCGTAGTTTTAAAGATCTAAGCATACATCGGGACAGACAGCGAAAGCGACTTTGTTTTATACTATGTATTGATAATACATTTTGTTAAACTGGTAATGACGTCAATTTTGGGAGGAGGGGGGGGGTCATTAAGAAATGACGATAGGATGATTGTAGGGGGGGGGGGGTCTAAAATCTGAAAAAATCGATGACGTAATTTATGGACGGCCCCTTAGTATTTTTTTGATGCTCGATTAAAAAAACCATTAAAAATAGAGTGTTCGGGTAATCTTTGCCCTGGTGACATTTAGTAGTAAAAACTTCATTTAGCTCCGTATGTCGGTCATAGAGTCCACCTCTGACGTTACCCCAAGACACCTTAATAGCCAGTTGCGGAACACGACAGAAGGCATTCCGTGTGACCGGTCACATCAGTCAAGATATACTGAAGTTGAAACACGAGGAATGATCGTCTGCCCGCCAACATTATCGAAGATTAACATATTTATATTTCTTTATGTTGTAGGCATTAGAATTTAAAATGGAACTGCACACGTTTGGCGTGTTAACGGAATACATTTGGGCGACAGTTTATTTTTAAACCTTAGTCAGACCTGAAGTACCGAAATTTTTCAAGGTCCAATTTCAGGTTGTAAATAATTTTTTCGTCGCTTGTTTAAGGGTAAAGGATTTAGCTATGCAAGCCACCGTCGGGTGTTTCATAGGTGATCAATCCGAGTTTTAATAGGTATGAAGACAAGGTTTAAAAAAAATTGTGATGATGATGAAATGATTAAATATTTAGTCCTTCAGTCAGATTTTCAAAATACAATGAAAACAATGCAAAAAGTTTAGGTTAGGTTTGTTTACGTCACTATTTTGTAAAAATGCACGAAGAAGTGACATCATACTAAACGTATACCTACGTGATGTTTGAAATTTTTATTAGCATGATATAAAAATATGTCTTATATGTTTTTATTATGAACACTAAAACTGTGATTCTTTCGAGACAGGATGGACGCTCTAACATCAGTAGCTCTTGTTCTAATATCGGTGACCTGGGGATAATGCTCTACTTGCTTTCGACACAGTTTCCGATCTATTAACTTAATACCTTTTCAGTTTTTCGGTTCCGGATGTATATACGTAAGCATAGGTAAAAAAATACATGTAGGTATTTTTTTGAGCCTCAACAGAACAACTTCATTTATTCTAATTATTCATCTAAGGAACAATTTTAGTGAACGTATATTCTGGCTTTTACAATTTCCCCACGCAAGCAAAATTGCACTTATAGATGCTGGGCAACAAATATATAAACTGGGAAATTCTACAGGCACCAAATTAAATAAATGCGCAAAATCCCATCCAATTAACTAAACCTTTCCCTTGTACTTTGAGAACCAAAAGAATTTCATCTCCCCTTGCGGCGGGGTGTTAAAAATGTTAGAAACATTTGTAAACGCCTTTTACTCGAAATTCATACTTTTTGCGATTCTGGACTTTTCACATAGATACATACGAATTATGGTATTATCAGATAAAAAAAAACATCAGGTAACGACATAAGTTCAAACTACCGGAAAATATATCTAATCTCACTAAAACTACAAATGACCTTATTATCTTAACAGCAAACGAAAGTTTAATTAGAAGAAATAAAGCGGCTCAATGTGAGCCTTTAAACGGCTTTTCTATCGCGAGGGTAATAAAACACGAGACCAGGCTACTGAACTCGAATCCAATTAAAGTTGAATACCCCAATTAGCCGATTACACTGCTGACTACACCCACACCCTGTACGGTTCGCAAAACAACCACGGTCAGTGATGCCACACGTTGTAAACATATACCTGGTACTTAACACTGGACAACATAACATACATTGCACGGTTTCTATGGACAGCAGCTAAAGCACTTTTGTTAAACAAAATCAGATCAAAACCTTACCACGACAGCTAGAATCGAAAGAAATATAGAAAAGTACATTTTTCAGAGTATCCCGAAAATCGAACCCGGGACCTCAGATGTTGCTCTGATTCTGTGGCAAGAACATACATAGACTCACAAATACCTTGAAAATATTTAAATACATATTTATATACTAGCGATTCATTGCGACTTCACACGCGTACTATCCACAGTTTCTACTGATTCCTCGATCCTATTGGTCGCACAGTGATGTTGTTATCTAGTCTAAAGCCTTACTCGATAAACATAAAAAATATATATTCTTACAAGTTCCTCTGGTTACAGCAATTAAACTGTTCAGCTTTATAATATTAGCTTTGGGGCACCACGGACTTTCATGTGCTAAGAGTGCCGGCCGCCTCTCACGACGTGCCACCCTTAACGACATCATCCGTCGGTCTCTTGCCACCATTAACGTGCCTGCTATTCTTGAACCTAATGGCATCGCGCGTAGTGATGGTAAGAGGCCTGACGGTATGTCTCTTATTCCCTGGAAGATGGGACGTGCCTTAGTGTGGGATGCGACATGTGTAGACACACTGGCACCGTCACATCTCCCAGGGACTATTAGGAGCGCTGGCGCAGCAGCAGAGGCGGCTGAAAAACTGAAAAGCACAAAATATAAAGATATAAAGGAAAATTATAATTTTGTCGCTTTTGCAGTGGAAACCCTAGGTCCGTGGGGCCCTGACGCATTGTCTTTTTTTTTAAATATATCAAAAAGACTAGTCAACGTTACAGGAGACCCAAAGGCTGGCTGCTACCTCGCCCAGCGTCTTTCAATCGCCATTCAGCGAGGTAATGCAGCCAGCATTTTGGGTACTTTACCACAGGGACCATCTTTGTTTATTTAAAATATTATTTTTTTATTAATTTCAGTTTTATTATTTTGTTAATTAGTTATAGTTTAATATATTATGTTCTCTTAAGTTGAAATATATATATATATATATATATATATATATATATATATATACACATTCATATACATATAGGAGCTGTGACTCAAACAAATATAGCTAAACAAGCGAATGCTACAGTTATTTTAGTACCAGAAAACGCAAAACTTGGTACGAATACCTACAAAGAACCCAACATCACTCATCAAACAGAGAGGTTAAGTTAGAAATGTGGTTGGCGCTAAATGTCAGGCGTCAATGACTTTAGGAGAAAACTCGAGCCTAATTGGGTAACTAAATAGTCGGCTTAGCGAAATGTAAAGAAAGAACTTTAATGGCCGCTGTCCATCATCATTACTGAATGTCCGTGTTATTTTCTGTAATAAAACTTTAGTAAGCACAGATGTTTCTGAGAAAGCCCTAGTTTAATGTCTCGACTAGTACAGAGATGGTAATGGAAAAACACTTTATAAACTTAACATTAATGGCTTTGTGTGTTAAGTTAATAATTGCATAGAGATCTATAACACCTAATCAGAGCCTATTTTGAAATAGCCATTATATCCCGGTTGAATGTATCTTTCAATTCTAGTCATGAAAGAAGCTATTGATATAATACATAAACATGAAATATTTTTTTATATAAAAAATATTAGTCGAGATGTTCTTGTTAACTTTTAGTTTTGTACCCAGATAAAAAAATGAGGAGGCTCTATTTTGTTTTTTCCTTTAATATATTATTATAATCTCAACGCGCCAAATGACAAAATATAATTAAGCTAATACGAAGAGCCACGACGGATATTTTGTACAATAATATGAATTTCATGTCACATGGTTCATAATTAACTTTATCTACCTTTTTAATAACATGTGTAGCTAAATTCCGGCTAGCCTCTGGGCTACTGAAGTTGTCAAATCGGTTTGACTGTAAATTCTAAATGATTACTAACTAAATTAGTTTCACCCTCAGCCACTTTATCGTAAAATCAGGTTACGACCGTACGTTATCAACAAGCCATTGTAACTACCTATTTATTCTATTGTTAACTTGCATTAACATTCTCATTGTTAGAAGATGATGATAACGCGTCCAAATTACCATATTCTTATCTGGGTTTTTATGAAGAAACGTCATGCGTACAGAAGACATCATTATCTCATAAATAGGTACTCGTACCTACAAAAGTGATTACTCAGAATTTGCCACTTCTAGTTTTAATATAAAACAAAATACAGGTTTTCCGATCGTTTTTTAGATGCAGCTATTGAGGTTTGTCGATGTGATATTTAAAACAACTGTATTTTTTTACCTATCTTTATCAAAGTCCTTGCAATAAGTTCAGAATCACGAATTATGAGAGTGAGAAGTGAAATGATTTCTGTTTATTTTATTAATTAGCTTCAAAACAAACACAAATGCCCCATAATGTAGTTTGAGTCAGCTCGAGACCATCACGGTCGGTTAGGTTGCAAACCGAAGCATCGGAAGGTAGGTTGTTCGCATTAACTACTAAAAAAACGTTATCGCATTCTGACCCGTTAACTTATTTAATACGGTCAAAAGGAGACCACGAAGGATAGTAGTTCATTTGGTTCTAGAACGTTTGCACAATACATCTCCCTCTTCTATCTTATATTAGGACGACAAACTGACGTGATCTCAAAGGGGTCTGTAGACAGCTGCAGCGTTTATTTAGTTAGATGACGACCTCCGTAGCCGAGGGGCGAGCGAGCCGGACTTTGGCGTCGTGCCATCTCTGAGGTTCCGGGTTCGATCCCCGGTCGGGTCAATATGGGAAACGATCTTTTCTATATTGTCTCGAGTCTGGGTGTTGTGGTACCGTCGTTATTTCTGATTTCTGTAACACAAGTGCTTAAGCTACTTACCGCAGAATCAGAGCAATGTATGTGATGTTGTCCAACATTTTTTTTTTTCAATTCAAAAATATCCTCAGCCACCAGCGTAAACACACATTAAACCACAGAAGGGCTAAATTAAAAATAAGATGAAATAATTATTAAAACTTACCTATCATGTTGTATCAGCGCTATTGAACTCGCGACTAAGTCTTCAAACTGTTTCTCGCTGGCCGAACTGCCCTGCCTCTTGTGGTGATGTGGGGTATTCGCAGCCGAAGAAACAGGGGTCAACGACTTCTGCGCCTCAGCATTGAGGGTCTTCGCAGCAAGGTTCTGTGAGGATTTGCTGCCGAAGAGGCGCCAGCTCACCGTCGAGGTCTGCGCTTCTTGGGTCTTAGAGCTGCTCTTCCATGGGAACACACCTCTGGAACAAACGAAAGTTTTGGTGAGTGACGTCACAATATTTTTTAATTTATGGCATCGCACAAGGGCAGACGCCGCCGCACACTGGTCCGGATTTTTAATATGGAAGACTTAGGACCCAATGTCAATATTTCGGGCTGAAAAAAATCATGTGGATAGATAAATGAACGTTCATCAACGTTTGTTCTAGCAGTTTTTATGAAATTGGTTATTTTTGCGAAAAAAAAAACATTGAAAAAAAATTTGTATGGAGAAAAAGTGAAATATTTTTTTTTTTCGAAAAGTTCAAAACTGTTAGCAGTGAAACCTTTTGTGTGTTATTGTATTACACTTATTCGTTAATTCCATATTTTTTTTATTTGCATATACTTGCAGCCTTGGCCAAAATATGCATCGGAACTTTCATTGTATTTATTTCAACTATTTGTGACAATTTAATTTTTTTATTGATTTATAGTCACATAATTTACGCATATTTTCAATATAATAAATTTTAAAATCCATTATTTGTTGACTATGAATGATTTTGAAAAATAGATTACAATTTAATTTAAAAAATCAAAATAATATTTTACTTCTCATGGTTAGCTGTTGCTTAAAGCACAGCTAGTGATCGAATGAGGCATTGCCTGCCTGCTAATATTCTCCTATTCCCTAATATAGCTATCACTTTTATTTTCTACTATTGCTGTCTCTTTCATTCTCTTTTGCTCACTCTTTTTCTTCTTAAGACAAGTGGTGTTCCACGCTTATAAATCAGATAAAATAGACAAGAGCTCTACTGGTAATACAAAATATTTACTTGCAGCTTTGGCGTTTATTTCGTTTATCCTAATATATATTTATTTAAAATCAGTACTTTTGCTTCTTTAAGTGGTTTCGGGAAAGTAAATTCGGTACTAAGATAAAATCCATACTAATATTATTAATGTGAAAGTGACTCTGTCTGTCTGTCTCTCTGTCGCTCAATCACGCCTAAACTACTAAATAAATCTAGTGTCCCAAAGAATATCTATACCAAATTTCATCTATATCGGTTCAGTGGTGCAGCGGTAAATTTAATGTAATGTAAACGACCTTCAATTATTTTTTATTGTACTGCGAGAATTGTGCAATAAACTATTTCTGGTTATTTTGTTATACATTTTGAAGTTGATTTATGAATAACTAGTGGCCATCCGCGACTTCGTCCGCATTAATGTCGGTTATCGCGACGCTATTCACGCGGACGAAGTTTTAAGTAGCATAGGGTATGTATGTAAATGTATTACAAAATAACTAAAAATTGTTTATTGCATAATTCTTGCAGTACAATAAAAAATAAATTGAAGGTCGTTTTCATTACATAAAATTTAATACATTTTTTATCAATTTAGTACATAATAAATAATAATAAAATAAGTAATTAAATTAAAAATAAAGTAATTAACTAAAACTATCTATACATAACATACAAATTAATATAAATAACTTAAAACTACAATAAAAAATAATTGAAGGTTGTTTACATTACATTAAATTTAATACATTTTTCATTAATTTAGTAAATAGGAAATAATAATAAAATAACTAAAATGAAATTAAAACTAAAGTTATTGACTAAAACTATCTATATATAACACGCAAAATAATAGTTATAAATAACTTAAAACTTATTCTAAAGGATCTGGCACATTTTCTGGAGCTTCTTCATCAACTTCAATTTCTTCTTCAACTTCTATTAATTCATCTGATAATATCAACTGCGTAGCTTCTGGAAACATCCTTGATGACTTAAAATTGGTGTATTTAGGTTTCAGATGAGATATATATGGATCTGATGATATCAAAAAATTGTGTATAATGTCTTCATTATTTTGCAGTCTTCCTGTTTTCCTCGTGTGTCGCTCTCTGGTATTTCGAAAGTCCTTATTTCTTGCTTCTCCTGCTTCTTCTGACAAAATTCCGATAGGAAGGCAAGAGAAATGTTTGCATATGTCAGCGCCATGTATCAACATTTTGTGTATGCTGGAAGGCATATTGTACCAGGGGTAGTGATGTACAAAGATCTCAGCAGTCTCCTTGCAGTATTCACGGAAACTATCGATATTGACAGCCTTTCCACAAGATAACACTTGCAATATAACTGCGAAGTGCTTTATCAAATCAGCATCAATCTTCGTTATTTGAGCACTTTTTTTGTATTCCCGAAAAAATCTTCTGGCCGTGTTTCCGTCATTAGTAGTTCCAAAGCCCTGCTTTACAACATCAATCAAAAGTCCCATTTGTTGTTTGAACTCCGATTGCACCATATCCTTCCTTAACTTCTTAAGGTTTTTGTTGTCACCTCGTGCACTCCACATTTTGAAATCTAAATTATATGAAATATGTAAAAGACACTCCATGCTTCGAATCCACATATGGAGTGTTGATAGTCCATATTGATACACATCGTCCCGTACAGGTCTTGAAAACATTTCTGAAAGATTATTCATCTCACTAGGTTTTGCAAGACAAACATTGCACGTAGCTGCAGATGGAGTATCTGTAATAATTGTAGCCACTTTCCCATCAATCATTGTCATGTGCAACTCATGAGTAACTTCCAAGTTTCCGCAACTTGAAATAGTCAAATTTCGTATTTCTTCCTCCATTGCCGCTTGTTCTTGCTTAACAAATTCGGTCGTTTCCTTCGCAAACTGAAATTTAATAGGTCTGCAATAAGATGTTGAAGATGGGTTTGGATTATTCCAAATAACAACATTGCCGCTCTCGAGCTTCAAAGGAACGAGGCTCGTCATGAACACAGAGGAGTCGTCGAATTCTGCCAGTTCACTTCTTTGCTTGTAGTTGCTCTGTGCTGAAGATCCATCGAATCCCCACTTGGAGGTAAGCTTCAAGTTTTCACTGCACATATTTAAATCATCACCAACGACTTGCAGTATTCTTCGAGTTGTCACGTCTAACAGTGCTTGTAGTTTCACCTTCACTAAATGTTCTGATACTTCAATATCTCTGGTATCTGGATAACACCTCTGCTTAGCTTCCAACAACTTGTAGTAAGACGGAAGCTTCAATTGCTGTGACAATGCTGACCGTAAAGTAAGATACTTCCACTTTGACAGATCCAATGATGCAGTAAGGGCCAACGCTTGATCTTCCTGCATAGTGTCCGTCTTCTCGTTTGTTGATAAAAGTGATTCGACAGCTTCAACCTTTTCAGGATTCTTCACAAGGTGATCGATGATGCGAGCAAGACCTTCTTTCCCATTAGACTTTAGCTTCGTGACAAAAGCAAAAGTCAGTTCCTCTTCCGGATAGTCGAGTAATGTACCCGATCGCCTTTTCTTCTGCTTATTCCCCAAGTCTTCAAATGGCTTCCTTGATGCAATGTCTGTAGATGTTCCAATGTCACTAGTCGCCTTCGAAGTAGATGGAATGGGTTGAACAGCTGCTTCTTCTTCTGTAGAACGAGGATCCAAATTTTCGGTCCCTTCAAAAATTTCGGTGAGATTTACTGATTCACATTCAGGCCACTTAATTCTTGTTTCCAACCAGTTGATATGCTTCTTCATGAATGTTTTTTGCACCCTGTGTGCCTCGGTCCATCGACGATTTAAGTTCACAGTAAAAGATCTTGCAAAATTCAATAATTTTTCTGAATCTTCTTGCGAAATTTCAAGCAAAACGCAATCCAAAATTGCTTGATGCAGTCGTTTGTAATCCTTGAGGTCCTCTTGTCGCAGAAACACGTAAATGTCCAGGTTAGTGCCAAATCCAGCCATGATCAAGTTGCTAGATTATTCACGTTAAAATTTCCAGGTATGTTGACTCTTCAAGGGTTGAATGTCTAATGACGCTCCAACATGAGCTCCCGTCTGTTTTATTTGATTCATAAGCGCTCAACTAGCAAGGGTTTCAAGGAGCGAAAGAGAGAGAAGTATGGAATGAAAGAGATAGCGATAGTAGGAAATGAAAGAGATAGCAATATTAGGGAATGGGAGGGGAATATTAGCAGGCAATGCCTCATTCGATCACTAACTGCGCTTTGAGCAACAGCTAACCACTAAGAAGTAAAATATTATTTTGATTTTTAAAATTTAATTGTAATCTATTTTTCAAAATCATTAATGGATTTTAAAATTTATTATATTGAAAATATGCGTAAATTATGTGACTATAAATCAATAAAAAAATTAAATTGTCACAAATAGTTGAAATAAATACAATGAAAGTTCCGATGCATATTTTGGCCAAGGCTGCAAGTATATGCAAATAAAAAAAATATGGAATTAACGAATAAGTGTAATACAATAACACACAAAAGGTTTCACTGCTAACAGTTTTGAACTTTTCGAAAAAAAAAAAAATTTCACTTTTTCTCCATACAAATTTTTTTTCAATGTTTTTTTTTTCGCAAAAATAACCAATTTCATAAAAACTGCTAGAACAAACTTTGATGAACGTTCATTTATCTATCCACATGATTTTTTTCAGCCCGAAATATTGACATTGGGTCCTAAGTCTTCCATATTAAAAATCCGGACCAGTGTGCGCCGTCACGCTGTCTGGAAAGTTAAAGACAGAAGCATCACATTAAGGCAATTTATCACACAAATAGTTATATGAACTAATAATCATAGATATATATATATACACTTTATTGCCCAGAAAAATTTACAGAAACTGGTTTTACAGACATATTCAAGTAGAATTTAGGCGGTCGTATTACTAGAAGGCTAGACAACCTTTATATTAGAAATAACTAGCTGATTTTGGAATAAAAAGTATTCTATAAGTATTCTACTTTTCTACCAAATTTATGAAAGACTATCAAACATACATACATACAATCTTTAAAGTTTCGCGTTTATAATATTATTTATTTTTTCAAAAACTTTATTGCACCAAAAAGTACAAAAGGTGGACTTAATGCTAGGAGCATTCTCTACCAGTCAACCGTTGGGTCATGCAGATAGTACGTTTATGGGTGCGGTAACCATATTATTAGGTTTGACAACAACTACACATTTCTACTCTTTCATGTTAGTATCATAAAAAATATTGTTGTATCCCTACTAATATTATAAATGCGAAAGTAACTCTGTCTGTCTGTCTGTCTGTCTGTCTGTTACTCTTTCACGCCTAAGCGGCTGAACGGATTTTGATGAAATTTGGTATAGGTATACGTTGAATCTCAAGAATGGACATAGGCTACTTTTTATTAGAAAATAAGGGGGGGATGGGGTAATACCACCTTTGAAAGTTTATATGGAAAAATGTATATTTTTGAAGTTAGAGATATGAAATTTGGCACAAATATAGCTCGAAACTTGGATTAAAATATAGACTACTTTTTGTTTCGAATATTAAGGAAGAAAGGGGTAAAACCGACCATGAAAGGATGTAGTCCACGCGAACGAAGTCGCGGGCACAGCTAATAGTTTATAATCAGATCGATCTGGCGGGCAAACTGTCCTCGTAGACATCACAAAGACTCGTCCTAAGAACCATAAAAACATTAAACAAAAAACACGAACATAATTAACAAATGTGGCGATATTAATAACAAATAGTGCGCGACGTTCAGCCGATGAGTGGCTGGATTAGAAACCCAGTGGCATACTTGGGCGTTTAATCGCTTGCGATAACGCGCATTGCAATATAGAACTCGTTCATATGCGTATTATTCACCACTAGGACTGTATAAAAACTATACTAAATATACCTACTTTGGCCCAATTCAGGCACATATGTTCCTACCTAGAGGAAAGACGGTTTTAATGTAATTCTCTAAATGTGTATATTTTTTCAGCAAATTTAGCAATACAAACTCCACTGCATGATCAACTATGGAATACGAGACATACTAGAAAAGAGTTCAGTGTAATTTCGACGCGTGGAATCTCGAATCATCAAATTCTCGAGTCCGCAATTAAAATACCAACCAAATGATCAAAGACGTAAACCTTTAATTCGAATGAACTGCTAGACACCACCTTTAATACTGAGAATAAGGCTAAGAAAACAGCCGGCTGTAAAATAACTCATAGAAACATAACGCAAGATCAGACAGTCGAGCCTTCATAAAAAGCCGCCAGGCCAGACAAACAGGAAGTTTATTATATCACACATCAGTAGTCTCAAAGCGGTAATAACAACAAATGGAACGTCGGTCGTAATGTTACGTCATGAATAACATACATATCAACCGCAAAACAAAGTGTTTCAGATAAGCTGAAATCTTTTTTTTTTATATTACGCTTCAAGATTGACCTCATCCCACCTGGTGTTAATGGCGACAAGTACAGGATAATAAATCAGTTACTGAACTTGTCGCCCTTACCTTGAAGGCTTGACCCCTGCTACTAATGTAGCACCCCCCAGGAGCTCTGGAAACCTTACTCACACGTAGAAACACAACAGCACCGAAATGATTGTTATTTGGCTGCGTTCTTCTTGTAAGATGGAGGTATTTCACCAGTCGGTCATTCACAAATCAAATCCACGCAAAGGAACGCATCTACATTCAACTTTCATATTTATACTACTTTAAATACAATAACCTAATGAACACAATCATTACCTCGTGTTTCTAAAAATGCCCTTGAAACGAGATTGAGGATTCACGGAAAAACAGCGACGAATTCTAAGAAATGCTAATTTGGACAAAATGGGGAAAATATATTTGATCGTGCAGATGGTAAACACTATTCAGAAACCGAGACACAAAAACAAGATGAGCAAACATATAATGAGAATAAAAGAAAATAGCCTCATGACAACAGATTATGGAGAAATTAAACAAATTAATGAACTCTAGAACGTCCCTGAATCCCTATTCAGGGACGTTCTAGAGTTAGTTACTTAATGAACCTACTTATCAATCACAAAAAGATTAGCTTAGTAACATCATTTAGTGTCCTTGATTATAACAACATAATATGTTTATCTCTTCGATGTAGGTACATATTCGTTCCCGTATAATTGTATCTGTTACAACAAAGTCGCTTTAAGTAGACAATCACACTGTTCAATGAAACGACAAACAATATTTACTGTTTCAATTACGTCATAAAAGACAGATAATAATTATGCACTATAAATAACGCGATTAGTGTACAGTCATTACAGTCACCAGTTTGCAATACCATTGTATTGTGGCGAATCGCCATGTTTAAAATGTGAATAGTTTTCGTTAGTTAGTAGTCTTTTTTGACACCTTTTCATGCTAAGGAAAGGTTTTTGGGTTGTAACAGTTTTGAGGTACAGATAGGGTTGCCAACTTTTTTTAGCAGAAATAAAGTTTATCTGATATTAAAGCAGGTAAATAATGAGTACGGACTTACAAAAACGAGTATCATTTATTTTTTACTTATAAAAAGGTATTTTTTGTACTTTTTGCGGCACATAACAATTTTTCGTTGTTTTTAAAGGAATTGTTAAAAACGAGTATTTTAGCGTACTTTATTAGTGTTATAGATTATAGAGTACGCCTACATGATATAGAGATCAATACTCTATTTTAGAGTACGGTTGGCAACCCTAGGTACAGAGTTAAATTTTTTCATAGATAATTATTTTATGGATACTTTCTCCTCTATATAAAGGTTTTTGTACGTTTTACTTTCTTCCTCCATACATTTTATTGTATTGTGTCTAATTTATGACTTTCTGCTTTAACACACACATCACTCACATATCTCTACAGTATGATGGGTGATAATGTTTTACATTTAAAGTATTTTTAAACCACGTACGTTAGACGTGTCTGTTTGTCTGTCTGTCTGTGGCATCGTAGCTCTTCCAACTTCCCACAGCTCAGAACCAATTATGTTTTTTTTTTCTTTAAAAGGTGAATTAGTAGGTAGTGTATCTACATATGCTTGATGGAAATCTGTCCAAGATGGCCACCAACACCAAATTTCGGATTACATAGTTTGACACTAGGTATTGAAGACCTCGAGTTAGTAAGAACCAGCTTATATTACCGCGCATTTGTGTGTATCTCTAAACACGCCCAGATTAGCGGAAACACTGCGTTCTTTCTAAACGTGAGATAGAGAACATTAAAAAAATAGTTTTGAAACAACTCGCTTCATATAGGTATTAAATAAAAGTACTCCAGTAATACTAAACAGTATGATTAATTTCAAATCCGTTATACGCTAATATCGAACTGTCAAGAGATGTCTTAAGGAAATTACGTTAAAATTGTTTTTTTAGCTTTTACCTTTCTCGCATCTTCCAATTTTCACAAACGCATATCAAAGAATTCTATCTTTGTTCGTACTTCGTAGTTTCTTGT
Source organism: Glyphodes pyloalis (assembly GCA_037074685.1). Classification (NCBI taxonomy): domain Eukaryota; kingdom Metazoa; phylum Arthropoda; class Insecta; order Lepidoptera; family Crambidae; genus Glyphodes; species Glyphodes pyloalis. The sequence continues at coordinate 16,744,648 of JAYKKO010000006.1, read as the reverse complement.
TCGTTAATGCCTTATTCAGAGTCCATTTTTCACGTGCGTCCGCGCAGTATTCGCTCCGACGACCGGAATGTCATTGTGTGATAATGTACCGGCGAGTGTGTGGGTGGAAATGTATGATAAATTCATGTACAGTTCGCGTTTAGCCATTTTTTTCTCGCATGTATATGCTATTGTATTAGAAACAATGATCTATGGTTGTAATTGATTCGGTGCATGAAATACATGTCTCAATTATTTCACATTTATGTATCTGTAAAGGCAAGGTAGAAACAGGTTACTATTGTTTCTTGTATTTTGTTTACTTGCACAATGAGTACGACATATTACTGCCATAGCAATTTTTTTGACGAGCTCATATTTAGTACTGATATTCGAAACTTAAGGTGTAAAGTACTAAATCAAATGATCAATAAAAAAATCCAAGGCAAATCTTGCTCGACTTTGCAATCGAACCCAGGACGCCAATATTATATTCTGCTACTTAAACCATTAGGCCATCTGGTTTCCAAACTAAAGTCAGCCCTAATAACTCAAAAAAATGTTACTGTTTATCTTATTCAATGAGGACGTCAAAATTTGAGGCAAAGCCGGTAAAATAAATTTTCGTCTAAATGAACATACACCACAGAACAATTTATAAAATACCGTTATTTATGTCAGGGTGATTGATCATGTCACGATGATTGCTGAACAGTAATAACTACTTTCGTTGCTTTCATCATTATATTTCAATCTTTGATGGGAATACTGCACGACGTATGGTCTCTATCATACCATATTCGTAAATATATATGAACGTAGATATTAAACAAAAAAATATCTTGTCAACTAAGTTGCCATTAAACGACAGAAGGAAGGGAATCAAAAGTTAGCATTTATAAAACCAGTTACTACTTAACAATACAATATTTAATCTCTAAAAACAACCAAATCCAACCGGCAGAAATCATTCCTAAATTTAACCGACCCAGAATCAAAGCTCTTCCACATTTTTAGGCCAACATCGTAACCACCGAACTGTTGTTAAAGTTTAAAATTGGATGTAACATAATCCGTTCCCCGTATGCAACGTAGAACACAAAGCCATGGTAAGCACAACGTGTTATTTTATTTATAGGGGACTGACGGCAATCAACGTGCCGCACTCGGGGGAAAACCACAGCCTGTTCTGAAATCACAATTTATTTACAAACAAACAACCGCGCTCGTCCATAGTACACATTGGTTTAGTATACTTGGATTTTAAGACACTTAGGTATGCGGTACCAAGGATAAACAATGGCTTGGGTAAGCTTTTGCTAACTGGCATATACATCTCATTGGTTCTATCTATACTAATTTACTGTATACCTGTCTGGAGAGGGGCGGCTAAAACTCGCCTTATTGGGGTAGAACGTGCACAACGTAGTCTTATCAAAGTTATGTATTTCAAAAAGATGCGATATTCCACATAGAAACTTTATGAGCTGAGTAATCTTCTGGCAATCAGAAAGTTCTACAGTATGCAAACTGTTCTTAAAATACATAAAACATTAGTTCTTTATAACAGAAACAATGACAATAATGTAAACAGAAAAAGAAAAATCAAAGCCATTCAAGCACACAGAGTAAAAACTCAATTCGCTAAAGCTCAATACAACAGGCGATCAATTGATTTAAACAAATTAGGCGATATCTTCGAATGTAAGAAAGTGCTCAGACCATGGCTACAGTCAAAAACCTACGATCATATGGAAGCACTTTTAATTTAACATACACACACCCGACGGCAACTGCATAAATACAGACGTTCAATCACGAACACACACACACACACATACACGCAAGTAAGTAAAAGTAAACTAATATTTTGCCACTAATATTAAGTAAATTGTTAAGAATATAATTGAAGGAAGAACGGTATCTACCTGACACAGGTCTATATGTATAGACTTAAAAGGGGATACTGATGTAACTAGTTTAAGACTTAATATTTGTGAAAGCCTATAACATATTTATTTATTTATTATTAGTATACGCTCACGCCATACAACAAAAATATAAGTCGCTGCCGTTTCCCGATTAAGGAGATATCATCATTATCATTATCATTATCCTGTCCTGTTCCCAAATGATTCGGGGTCGGTGAAACATGTTTGCCTTTCCCATTCATCTCAAACAGTAGAAACTGGTCCGTTAAAATTTAGCGCGATGTTACTTATTCGTACAGTGTTTACTAAATAGTGACGTAAACACACTTCTACTGAAAGTTGATGCACTGTATCATTGTAAATTTTTACTTATGTTTCAAAGCAAAATATAAATTTTTCATCATATTTTGGAAATCCTTCTGACAAGCTAAATAGAATCATGTTTAATTGAATTACGACATATTTCTATGTACACTACATTCTAGAAGTTGGATCGTATCGAATGCAAAAACGTCACGCTTGCGATGATACGATATGACACCAGAATATCTTATAAGAATAGACCTCATGCATTCAATTTTAAAGCTCAAATTTAAACTCATTTCACGCGAATCATGCGCAGTAGAGAATTCGTATTTCACATTAACAATCTTGCAAATTCAATACAACGAAATACTTTGAACGTGTTCAGATTTTTTGTTTCATTTGTGTTGTATGAACATTGAACCAGGGTACAGAAATACTTAGGATTTATGCAATTTAAAAAAAAAAACAGAAAAATAATTATAGAATAGATATAAAAAAAAAAAACAGAAAATAATTATTTCGTAGGTAGCTCAGGCTGATATCTGTTATCTTGTCTTGTTCATCTAAGGATCAAAGTCAAACTAAAGTCATTTGAAAAGTCAAAGTTAAATCATTTTACTTATTGTTACAAACTTCGTGTTTATATTATACTTGGATGTATAACAGTATAGTAGTAATCTGGTTTTCCATAATTCAAGTGCTTAAGCTAGGCACTTACTTTAGGCTCATATCAAGGTATGAGATGTCTGATCTATAATATATATTAATTACAAGGGAATACAATTGAATACCTATAACCTAAGCGGAAACTAAGTCACAATATAAATAGATTATTTACGAATGCAAAACATGTTCATTCGGTCAATAAAAACAAAAGAACCAACCATATTCATTCGCATAAACAATCAAATCGAATTGCGTGTTTCGTATGCAGAGGAAACGGAGTCATTAATAATTCACAAAAAAAAAAAAAGATCGATCAACAAATCCGATTCAAGACACGTACCTATAAGTTCCAAAACATGCGATCATATGTTTGATATGTCCTTCAAGTTATTTACGTTCGCATGCATGTACTATAATTTATACTTTAAGGCTGTGGTAGCGCATTCAAATAAAGAATACACATACATAAAAAAAAATCTCAATGCTTAGGTACTCCAGAGAATTCATAAGTTACAGATGTTGGTACTGTGACGACATACAAGACAATGGATACAACTAACACAGTGTTTGTAAACCTTTTTTGACCGCGTACTAATGCTAATTAATTAAAAAATTAATTACTCCTACGTAAAAACTGCTAATAGTTTAAGAGAACACTCTAAAAAAGAAAAAAACATCCAGCGTCCAGCATTTAATCGAGTAATCTTACACCAACGATCCTTATATTATTTTGTACAGGAACTGATACTCTTACAGTGCTGAGATACAGCAAGATAGCTTTCAAATTGAAAAAGCTCATCGAAATTGGTACACTTGTGGAGAGCTACGATGCTACAGACACACACACATAAACATGCTGTCCATGTTCATCTACGTCAAACTTAACACCCCTCCTTTTTGCGCTAGCGGTAAAAAAAACTCCATATAGTTATAATGGATTGATAAGAATATACCATTATCTTCTCTCTTTGAAATTTTAGTCTAAAATGTATGATTTTAAATACAATATTATATCATTGGGATAAATATAAAAGTAAAATGTGCGTGCAATAAAGAGCGGAGAGTAATGTGCTGTCCATTACGCCGTATGAGTTAAAAATAACTCAATAATAAAGCGATAAAGATGGACTTAACGCTCCGAGTCAAACTGAAAGACACTAGGTGGTATTGTTGTAGAAGTTATTTTCTTACTCGATTACGAAGACGTTTCAACGATAGATTAATATTGGACTTGGCATGCTTACAAGAATCGAACTCTGTGAATTTCATCATAAATGATCAAAAGAACAAATTAATGTTTAGGAATTCGTTTAACTACTGGGAAACTGTGAGGTCGTACCATCCAGGGACCATTTGAGTTGGAAACCAATAGGTTGAACAGCCTTAGTTTTCACCAAATCCTAGGAACCATACCAGGGTACATATACTTAAATTCACATTGGACATTAGGTAAAACAGACTTCTAAAAATGACAACCACCATGTTACTAAGCCCACTATTTTTTTTTTATCTTTAGGGACGTTTGTCACTCTTTCACGCAAAAACTACTGTCTGAATAGATTTGGATGATATTTGGTAGCTGGAAAATTAGATACTAGTATAACATTTAAAATACTTTTCATCTTCAAATAACAGTTATTTAACACAATAAAGATGAAAGGAAAGAATAATTCAAAAAGTTGTCATCCCATTACCATAACCAGGAAACACTTCCACTCTCACGACGCTCAAACAGACATCAGCGCCGTCAAACGCGCATGTTCCGTTTCCCTACATGGTAATGGCGGCAAAAAGCGCGAACTCCCATCGCGCGCGCAAAAGCGCACGGGAGAATGCGCCCGCGCCGCCGCGCATGGTACGCGTTGGTACGCGCACGAGCGGCCGCGCCTAGGGTTGACATAACGCGCACAACTCGAACTATTATGCAACTATTTTTTTAACAATAGAAGTAGCTGTTTTACTTTTGATGTTCTTTTATTTTAATTGCCAATTTCCAGGAAATAAATTCCCATATGTGTATTTTAAATGTTTCTATTGGTTAAGGCACGAAAGAGACAAGGCATAGTATCGAATCGAATTCGTTTCCGATGTTTCGTAAATGTGGGGTTATAATTTTCCTTAATTTCATGGTTTATTGAAAATTCTTCCGAACAGTGTGTTCAAGTGTTTTGATCGGGAATTGTTTGCATGATTATACATAAAACTACATAGATCTAAGCTCTCTTTTCTGGTATAACTGAAAAAGGGAAGATAAAAAATAAGGACAATACTATCTGTTTACGCTAGTTTAGCCTCTTTAATAAGATGTCAAACCTTTACCGATACTGTAACTTACCGCCATATAAAAATATTATGTTAGAAACAATTTCAAAATAAAAAGAACACGCGAAAGTTTTGTAAATTATTTAATTTCATAAATATATCCAAGTTTTTTCTTTTCAAATTTTAACATTTAATTGAAAATATCTGCATAAAAGATTACTAGAATTGAGTTCGATTCAATATCTATGAAGTAGTTACTTATAAGTAAAACTTCTTACCTCTTCTTTTTAATAACATCAACCTAGTATTTACGAACGTATTCGGTAATACGTATTCCGTAGTTGCGTAATTAACTTAGCAACAAACAAATTTGTTTTAATATTATTACTTACAGAAAAGGTGGATGGGTAACCCTGACCGCCGTACACATTATCACTATCAACACGCGCGCGCGACCCACAGGTGACTGTAAACAGACCGGTTGAATGCCGTCACTCGTCGATTAGAACAAACTGACCAGTTCACACTTGAACGAATTTAACTTAATTCCGTCACAGTAAGCTACGTTTTTTTTAAAGGTCGATTTATAGTTGTGACTGCACTGTTCATACACGCGCGCGACGTTCATATAAGTGTGCACAGCTTGAATGGAGATTAGAACAAAGACTGGTCGGTTCACACTTTTACGAATTCAACTCGATTCCGTCATTGTGTTCGTCATCGAGTTCTCGATGCATTAATAAGCATCGCTATCTCCTCATTACGGTTCATCTCTTTGTGTGTTGTAACTACTGTCTTAATCGTCCTCGCCTGCTTGAATTAAGAGTTTTGGGCTAAAACATGTTCGGAAAAAATAGTGGACATGATCCATACTAATATTATAAATGCGGAAGTAACTCTGTCTGTCTGTCTGTCCGGCTTTCACGCCTAAACCACTGAACCGATTTTGATGAAATTTGGTGTAACGGAACTCTAGAACGGACGTAGGCTACTTTTTGTTTTGAAAATAAGGGGGGATGGGAGTAACACCACCCTAGAAATTTCAAACGGGAAAATGTTTATTTTTAATTTATAGATTTGAAACTTGGCACAAATATAGCTCAAAACTTGGATATGGACAACTTTTTGTAGCGATAAAACGCTTTATTATTATTTAAAAAAAACGATTAAATTTGTTTTCCGAAATACTTTATCAGCAGATTAATGTACAATACGTCTTTTTCTGATGTAATGTTTCTATGGTCGCAATTAGTGAAACAACACATTACCTTATTTTTTTGTTACGCGCGTGAATCAGACTACTTAAAATTTAAATGTCGACAGTGTTTTGTACTTTCATTATCATGTTAACTATATATCTTAAAAAATAAGTAACTTGTTTCGTGAATCATTCAAACTATGGAAAAGTAACAGGATTGCTGACGACGTATCGTGAAGTTGATTTTACTTTGTTATTTTGAGTTTTAAAATTGCCATTAAAACGTACCACAGCCTATTTTGTGATATCAATTTCTTTCTAAATGGTTTGTTTTCTATCTTTATTCTATACTAGCAACCCGCCCCGGCTTCGCACGGATTCATAGGTGTTACTCATGTAATCTATATGAATAAAAAATATTTCACTACTCTTGAGATTCAACCGTGAAAATTCAGAGTGCAGGCGACGCAAATGAAGTAGCCGCTTTATCTAATCATCTTTCGACTCGTATCGAGTAGGTACCTGTTCCCACGAGATGTTCAGTGTTCACTGCGAAGCGAACACAAAACCTCCCAACAGTAATTATGTAAGGCAACAATTGTTTGGGCCATTATCTGAATCTCGAGCTACGAATTAATTCATCAACACGACAACACGCTTGCCTATTATAAGATACTTGTATTGTTTACAGCATCCGTTTGGCCATTAATGGTCTTTTGATTATGATAAAGTAATAAGGGATTTGTTATCTAGTTTCAAACGACAGAAGATCAATTTCTGCCGAGGATTATACGTTTTAAAAACCAATATTTCCACATATCTTGTACTAATCATTAAAGTTGGCATTAAATGTGCACTTAGGAGCTTCGGAAACTACCAAAGTTAGTTACGCAGGCCACAGTACAGTATTAGATGGCTAGCCATTTTGAATCGAAATTAGTGACGTTTAAAAAGAGTTTTTTTTTTCAATTCAGAAGACCTACTTTGTTACAGATAAAACATCGTTTTCGAATTCAAATCTGCATGGAACTTTTTGTAAATAAGGGATCTGGGAACTGATACACAAACTTTAAGATCGATGCTGAATCCTTAAGCCAGTGTTTTGTCTCCATCCAATCGTTTATGTAAAGAAAGAGATAAAAAGTATTTCCCCCATTCCAATCCGAATGTTTTGTGAATAGGTGTGCTGGTCGAAATTAGGCTTAAACCTAGACCTTTTAACGAAGAAAGAAGACACATATTTCACATAAACTTTCCGCGCAATGGAGTATTATTATAGCTATAAGTACATAAGGCAGTGATTGCTTTCTACGGATGTTCCCCACTTTCTTTTCTCACGCCCAAATTTTACAATTACGTTACAATAGAAAAAAGTCTTACATAAAACGTGAAAACATAATAAGAGGAATATTCCTACGGTAACATTCTGTTTAGTTGGACAATAGAAAAAATCATATACAATTTAGCCACGAATCTCGCAAGTAATAAAACTATTATGGGGAAATACGCAAGCACCTGCACCTGTAGAATATTTAGACAGTCTAAATATTCTACTCAGTACAAAAATTCAAGAACGTGAAAAAAAAGCTAAGCTGTCAGTACACTTAACTAATTTTATTATAAACTAATATTAATAAAACCACCTTGAACTTAACAACCTTATTACGAATGTTCATTTTATTAATTGGCTACTTTCCACTAAGAACAAATCGGAAGGATAATAGTTTCTAATGATAAATTAAGATATTTAGATAAGGAAATACGAATTTCAAGAACATAAATATCAAAGATTATTAATATTTTTAGAAAAGAAAATCCAATAACATAGGCATTACGTCACGTGACTGAAAACGCCGAGCAGAAAGTCACAACGTCACAGCACCCGATATGTCATATTTTAGGGGTGTCCACTCTGTAACACAGATTAATAATGAACGTACTATGGAAGTTTTCGATTTAAAAATCAGAACGCGAAGTCGATTATTTTTGAAACATCGTCTAAAAAAATCGATATTTTTGAGTATTCATAATTTTATATTTCCATCGAGACGCCCAGTTCGCAACGGGCTGTGCAGCAGAAATCGTAATATTTTAATTTCAACTATTCGAAAAACCCAAATATTTTACGGAACCCTATTTCTTTTCAAAATGAGTTTCGGATATTATCGATTATTTGTGTGTACTATTTAGGTTATTGACTAGCATATACTCATAAAAAGATGAAGTATTATTGAATGATTAGATATTAATAGTAACGTTTAGCGTATGTATCGTCAAATTTGTCGCATGAGATGACAAAAAATCCAAATTGTTGATTGTTTCGTATGATATTATATTTAACGCATAATTCGTAATTTACGCTCGTAATTTCAAGTTTTCAGCCAATCGACAGGACGCTCTGAATATTAACGATTTTTAATACATCAAAAAATAATTGTCTAATAAAATTAAGAATATCTAGAAAAAACATCATAAGGCATCCATCGAACAAACTCGATATAACAATCTATGATCAATGACAGCCCTAATCTTGCTAGGGTGCATTGACGTCATTTTAGGCGCCATGACAGCTTAGAGCGTTTTCGTGGGAAATTTAAAGAGATTTTTTAAAATGAAAAATACATGTAGTAAATATATATTTTTTTGTGAAATATACTTTTCATGCGATTAAATGAGTATCAAGGTTTACAATTAACAAGATTTCAAAATTTTGTCAAGTAGCCAATTGATGAATAAGGTTTGAATTGAAGTTCTTGGAAAAGTAGGTCTTTTAAGTAGTTATATAACAACATTATTAAAGTTAGGAAGAAGTGGTTAGTCGAAATGGAACCTATGTGTGAGTTGAGGACTTAATTTTTACCATCGTTGATGGTTTGACAATTGTCAAAACTACCAAAAATATTATTTTTCTTTTCAATAGTCTAATTGAAACTATTATATTACCTATGTGTTAGTCATCAAGGTTAAAATTAAGTTGCTAATAATCCGCCTATTCACACACATTTACACGCTGTTTTTAAACTGTGGCAAATATGTGCAAAGCCATTATATCGAGTGACGTGCGATCTGCGTAAATTATACACGAGGAACTAAACTGCGGTAGTTCGTTTCACAAGGAATATACAATTATATAGAATAAACAAAAATATATAAAGTAAAGTAAAAATTATTACGACTCAATCACCAGTATTTAAATAACCTCATCAAAAAAATGAACGATATGCGGTTAATTCAAGCAAAATATCTTTGAACATTTCAAATCCAAATGAATGCAAACAAATTAATGTTTTAAACATACAGCGTTAGCTACATTAAAGTGCTTATTTTCCTGTTAAATATTTACCGGGGAAGATATTAAATTGAAATGTTTACGTCTCAATCTTTTGCACTGAAACAAAACTGACCTAATTTAGACCGTGCTGGCATATAAATCAAGAACAACACGAATGCGTCAAGGCAAAATTAAGGGGAGTAACTGGAGCATCACGCCAGGATAACATTACACAAGAAAACGTTAAGGGAATATATGTGGGAGACGGTGAGTTTAAAAAACACTTGTATGTATCAAGAAACTTGTTTTACCTTCTTAGCGTATTTTTGTGTCACGATATAGAAACTAAAGTATTGCCACGACTAAAAACCAAAATCAACTCTGAAATAAAACAAAGAAATACTTTCTGTCACATATATTCTGTGAAAATAATCCCCAACTTTCTACTATCTATATTAAGATCGTTAGTTTTAGCTCTAGACTGAATTTTGTAACAAAAGTCAAACGTTTTTTTGTTTTATTTATAGTATTTTTTTTATATTTGTCTTTCCGAAACGAAAGGAAAACTGTTGTGTCTAGCGCAGCTCAGCCCTTGATAGATAACTTAGCGGTCAACTAATACAGTAAAAATAAATTATAAGCCTGTTCAAGCCTATTGCAATCCTATTTACACTGTGACGCAAGTTCGATTGCGAACAGAGCAGACCAATGAGCTCCTTGAGAAACGTTTCGTGAGGTGGAAATCGCTGCTGAAATACGTTTTCGCTAACCTGTTATTACCTTTAAATAAGTCTATTAACATGATCGCAATTTGCAGAGAATTAGAAGTTAGCAGAGCTATGTAAGTTATGTACGCCAAGGTAAACACTTCCAGTTAGATAGAATTTCTTTCGCGTTCCATTTTAAACATTAAAAATAAGTTAACGGGTCAAACGCGACAACATTTTTAGTAGTTAATACGAACTACTTAAGTACTGCCCGACGTTTCGGTTACGTTGCACCAATCTTGGTCACGAGCTGACTGGTCTCGCTCGTCTTCGTCTGTTCGGGGGAGCTTGCAAATCTTCATCAAATCTTACATTCGAAACGTCGGGCAGTAAGAAATTCGTATTTACTACTAAAAATTTTGTCGCGTTTTGACTTGCAGTTAAATATCAGATCTTATGCACTTAACATCGCCTTAATGGTAATGTTGTAGGAACTTTTTAGAACCATCACTACATGGTTGCTGTTTAACTACTTTTTACCCCTCAAGTAAAAAAATAATAAATCTGACGTTTGTGTGAATGTGTGTATCTATGTGTGGTATCATAGCTCTCAAACGAATGGACCGATATCAATGCGAGTTTTTTCATTTGAAAGCCAATTCCCTTCGATGGTTCTTCGCTATGTTTCTTGAATATCAGTCCAGCAGTAAGTATCAGCTCTGTTCCAAAATGATGTAAGATATTTTTGGCGAATAATTGCTCGGTTAAGTAGGTACGGCAATGCTAAGCCGAGCCGAATTCCATCACCATATCAGTAGCTATTTCATTGCTGTCACAACAACACTATTCTAAACGTCGTCGCCGAGCTGAGGATTTAAGGACATCACTTTAGTGTTGCCAAACTATCGATAGTTTTATCTTCTATCGATAGTCTGAAAGAGATAGTTGTCATCAACAACAACATTATCAATATGTTGCGATACAGATGCGATTTAATTATTTGGTAGATTTAAGAATGAAAAAATTAAACAAATTTTTCTTTGGTAATCGGTAGTCTTATTTTCAATTGTCAAACTGTCACAATTAAAAAAGACATTAAAAAGTGAACCAATAAGTTTGAATATGATGTCTTCAGACACAATGCAATCACTAGTAGGGTTCGCTAAAAAGAAATGTGGAGATAGAGTTCGACAGGCTCGACTGTTTACGGTATACAATTTCAGTTCGATACTATCTCTTGTGACGTAAGGGGCGGTGTAAAGTCCAAAGTGTACCTATTGTCTGACGTGCTTACTTAGTTAAAGCTCCTTATTGAGTTAGTCACCAATGGTGGATATCAGCCCCCTCCGCCATTGGCACAGTGTAGGACCATCCCGGGAGTTTTAGTCGGTTCGAGTCCGACACACCACTCTGTCTTCACGTGGCAGAGAGAGACGGTGAATGGGCATTTCTTAAAATAAGGTTTTTATTAGGACCATACGCGTGAAAAGTATCGATGGTATGACGTCAACTATCGATAGTCGCGTATCGATCTGCATCACTACATCAACAACTCCAATGTACATCGGACATCAATCACAGCATATCGGAACGCATTCAAGCCACGCCCGCAGCCCATCCATTGTTGCTTAGCATTCCATTGTGCGTTCGTGACCTTCTGATGAGTGCGGATTGTTGCAGTTCGGTGTGGGAAGCGCATTATCAACGTGCCCGGTGATGCCGAAAATACACGACCAATTTTGTATTACACAGAAGTTTCATTAAACGATAAGAATATCTAACTACAACTCGTGCGGTAAACAGCACATGATAGTATGGTAAACACTACCAGTTCTGTTTTTTTTAAATATTGCATATAAGATTGACCTCATCCCAACTGATGTTAAGTATAAATCTCGGTATTAGATTTTAAATCCACGACTTGAGGGCAGTATGAAATCAAAACTTACTGTGAATTGTTTGGTACAGGCATAGACTCACATGCTTTTGGTGGTTGCGGTCGACATTACGTCACGGTAAACACTTTTAGTTCGATATTAGGTCTTATGCGTACGACATAAGGGCTGACATCCTTTCGCCTATACTTATCATGCTGTAATTTTTTTCATTAGCTTTTTTGTAATACCTCAAAATTTTTTTTGATTAATAAAAAAAAATTTAAAAAAAAGTTAATCGAACAAAAATGATATAAAAAATTTAAATTGGGAAAACCATTTTCTTTTTTGAGTTAAGCAATCACCATCTTCAAAATTGTTACGTAAGAATTACTTTTTAAAAGAAAGCACGATATAAAACTTACCTAAATAAATAATTTTATTCGTATTCTATAATAACATTAAACCATATATCATACCTTTTGATATTTAAGATGATGATAAGGATTAAGTCAATTTATTTTTATAAAATAAATACAACTTGTAATAAAAAAACAGAACGTATGCAAAACTAACCATTTGAAATTCCCTCAAATGTTAGATTCCCAGAAAAGTAACTGTTCACAAAACCCGTTCCAAAGTTGTTGAAGCCAATTTCGTACAAAAGCCGACAAGTTATACGTATCGTGTGCTGTTATTTGATCAGCTAGATTGTAAATTTGAATACGATCGACTTGCTGACCTTCGCCGGTTCATTTGCAAATGTTTTGCTGCTATCAAATCACGAACACTCATGCATACTACCTCATTACAAAAAAAAACAGTGTACTCATTTTATAATGGTAGCATTAGGTAAAATTATATACGCAGTAGTATCAGGAATAACAAACAATCATCACGGATTGCCTACATGCAATTAATAATATATTTACAGGCCAGAATTTTGTAGAAAAGTAATGCATTTTTTTATTCATAATTCCATCCACACGGTAAACATTTCCAGTTCAATATTCGTTTCTATATCTCCGCAATAGATCATTTCACGACCTCCGTAGCCGAGAGGCGTTTTAGTCGGTTCGAGTCCGTTCCGGATTTCGGCGTCGCGCCATATCTGAGGTTCCGGGTTCGATCCCCGGTCGGGACAATATGGGAAACGAACTTTTCTATATTGTCTGGGTGTTGTGGTTTCTGATTTCTGTAACACAAGTGCTTTAGCTACTTACCACAGAATCAGAGCAATGTAGGTATGTGATGTTGTCCAATATTTATTTATTTCTTTATATTTTAGTGGTGTTACAATTAGACTCATCAATCCTTTTTGACATCGATCTTTTCATCAAACTTGTGTGCAAATTGTCTATGTTTGTGTTTTGGATGAAACATGTACCCAGAAGGCTTTGAGGCTGATTTTTTCTTCTTTATTTAAAATTTTATTTTTTGTAACATTTACGTCAAACCGGTTATGGATAGACCTATAAAAAGAAAACTATTATAATATCACCACAAAAATAGGGTCATGATTTCGACGCAAAGCTTTTTGTCACATTAAAGGTAGCAAGATTATTATTCCGTGCGAATGAAGCGTAGTTACCAGCAAAACATTCAGGATATTTTTTATTATTTTGGATATTTTTACGTTTTCGTTACTAACTCAAACTATCGCAAATAGTATAAAGATTTTATTAAATCATATTGGACCAAAATATTTCACGACATCTATAAATCATGTACTTACTATGTTCATATATTCGCTGTAGTATTTTTTCTTAGAAGTAGTTAATTAAATATTTATGATCAATATTTATGAAGAATCAGTAATCGCAAACTATTATCCTGTTACGTTATATAACTGAAACAAGCATGCGTTATTATCAATATTCATGAATTTGAAGAAGTATAGTATTTTTTTTAAATCCTTATCTACACTTATTATTTAAAATCTAACGTCTCAATTATTATCATTTCTAATATTACTGTAATTTCTAAAGTTAATTTTGAACTTACTGCGCCTTTAAGTATTATATTACTTTAATTTTAAACGTATACTTTTACGTGTTTAATGTTTGAGAACCGCTGAATTGGACAGTACATTTACAATCCTATTTCTTTTAACTATACTCGCTTATCTCGTTCAAGTATTCTCGGAACCGCAACTCGTAATAAGAGTTATCACTAAACTGGGATCGCAATTAGCTATCTTATTATAGGGAATTAATTAAGACTAGGAAAAACGAACTAATTATGCAACCTGTTTCACAGATTAGAACAACTTCATGGAAATTGGTCTTGCACTTGTTACATAAAATCAGCTATCGGTACGTACAGTCGCCGTCAGGTCTATCGGAGCAGACAAAGTGACCAAATACTTCAGAACAGTTAAAAATGTCAATAAGTTCCATACACCACAAGTTACCATTAATATCTGAACATTCATTACTTCAGTAATATTCTGTGTTGTATAGTCCATTTATCGAGGAAGGCTTTAGGCTATATATAACATCACGCTGCCAATAGATAGACGCAGACTTTTTGAGCTTTATGAAATGAAAGCGCATTCCAATGACCCTTCAAAGATAGAATACGTAAAAAATTATTTAAAGTTATTTAAAAAGATTTGTTCTGTTGCAAAGTCTAACTTCTTAAAAGAAAAAATAATAAAAGCCACAAATAAAAGTAAAGCCACATGGCAAGTAATCAATAAAGAGACTTGTAAAAATAAAACACTAGACCACAAGTTCTCTCTGAAAATCGACGAAGTTATTATTAACTCTGATACTGATGTGGCAATGGCATTTGAAAATTTTTTTCAAGTGTACCTATCACGACAACAAGCAGTTTACCCTCAAACCCATGTCTTGCTGAAGCCCTCCTTAAATCACATGTAGAAGAATGTAAAACTTCTTTTCGTTTTGAATATATTAACTATCAGACTATTATTAAGGCTTTCAAAGAGTTAAATCTGAAAAAGACCGAAGATTTGTGGGGTCTTTCTACAGATATATTAAAACACATCATAAACTGTACTGCCCCACACTTAGCTATAATTTTCAATAAATGCATTGATGAAGGTTGTTTTCCGAACATGATGAAGTTCAGTAAAATTATTCCATTATTTAAATCCGGTGATAAAAGTAACCCATCTAATTACAGGCCAATTTCAATACTACCTGCTTTTAGTAAAATCTTTGAAAAAATTATATTCAAGCAACTCCTATTTCATTTTACACAAAATGATTTACTGCACAAAAATCAATATGGATTTACAAAAGGCAAATCCACTACTGATGCAGGAGTAGCACTCATTAAGCATGTGTTTGATGCGTGGGAGAGCAAACGGGATGTGGTTGGGGTTTTCTGCGACTTATCAAAAGCGTTTGATTGTGTTAATCACCAAACGTTGATAATGAAGCTACAGCATTATGGTGTTTCGAAAAATCCATTAAATTTGATACAATCATACCTATCTGACAGAACTCAGAAAGTTAGTGTAAATGGAGTTAATTCATCCGGTGCTCCTCTATGTATGGGAGTACCTCAAGGCTCGATATTAGGACCTTTATTGTTTTTAATTTATATAAATGACCTCCCTTTTTTCACAAAAAACTTGTGTGATACAGTTTTATTTGCGGACGATACATCTTTGATTTTCAAAATTAATAGGCACCAACAAACTTTTGATGATATTAATTATGCTCTTTCTGAAGTAACGCAATGGTTTACGACAAATAATCTGTTACTTAATGCCAAAAAAACTAAATGTGTAAAGTTTACAATGCCTAATGTTAAACAAGTGAACACTGTAATTAAAATGAGTGATGAGCCTATTGAGGTCATCAACTCGACAGTATTCCTGGGTATTACCTTGGACTCAAAACTGCAATGGTCTCCTCACATTGTTGCTCTGGCAGGAAGACTAAGCTCAGCCGCATATGCAGTTAGGAAAATTAGACATCTGACTGATGAGGAAACAGCGAGATTAGTTTATTTTAGTTATTTTCACAGTATAATGTCATATGGTCTACTCTTGTGGGGGTCTGCAGCCGATATTCAGTCTATTTTCATCTTACAGAAGAGGGCTATTAGAGCCATATACAGGCTTGGACCCCGCGACTCGCTGCGAATGCGATTTAAGGAGATTAACATACTAACAGTCGCATCGCAATATATACTCGACTGTCTATTGCACGTTCACAAAAACCTGCACAAAATTCCAAAAAAATCAGACATTCATCGATTTAACACCCGAAATAAACATAAACTTGCTGTTCCAAATCGTAGACTCCATAAAATTGGAAATTCATTCGTTGGGTTAAGCATAAAAATGTTCAATAAATTACCGCAAACTATTGTTAACTTACCTACGCACAAGTTTAAGTTCTATGTTAAAAATGAACTTATGAAAAAAGGCTATTATACAGTAAATGATTATCTCAATGATAAATATATTTGGCCTGATATTAATTAACGTGACAACACATGTTTTGAAACGTTTTTTTGTCTTTTTAATTAAGCGCCAGTTTCGATAATTTAATTTATTATTTCACAAAATGACATTGTTAATTTTATACTATAAGTAGACATAAATTATTATTTTCTTTTATTTTAATTATATGACATGTCGATATTTTTAATTTTCATTTGACAAAATGACATTGTTATTGGTAATTTTGTACGATAGACATGGCTATCACGAATTATTAAGTAGTCTCAAATTAACAGAATAAGATGTAGGTAGGTTACTACTTCGTGCTCCGGGTCCTATAGTTGGTTTGATGACTTAAATTGTAATTACTTTCCAAAGGGAGTTGGGAGTTAGTCATGCTCACTAAAATGTCACTGGGGTGGTGGCGCTATGTGGCGGGTCGTTACATTCCCTTCAATATGGTTGAGTGAAGCGATGGCTGGCACATACGTCATGCTTGTGAACAGGTGCCACCTTTGGGGACTGGTCTGCTCCAGCTTACCTCTTAAAATAAAATAATACTTCATGCTTTTTTCACTCATCAAAATAAAACTATATGACTTGGTCCAAAGTGTTCTACACATAGCTATAAGTTAGATACTGCTACTGTAACTTATCTGCTGAGTTTCTTACCGGTGTCTTCTCGGTAGATATAGGTTCCGAACCGGAAGTAGAATCACTTTGCATTGTATTCAATGACGATTCAAAAGTGTTATATGTAACCTACTTGAATAAAGAAATATTTGAGTTTGAGTTTGAGTTTGAGTTTTAATAGGAACAAAGAATCAGTGACATATGTCGAAAAACGGTGATAATACGCGTGCGAGGCTATGGCGAGCCGCTAGTCCATACTAATATTATAAATGCGAAAGTAACTCTGTCTGTCTGTCTGTCTGTCTGTCTGTCTGTCTGTCTGTCTGTCCGTCTGTCCGTCTGTCCGTCTGTCCGTCTGTCCGTCTGTCCGTCTGTCCGTCTGTCCGTCTGTCCGTCTGTCCGTCTGTCCGTCTGTTACTCTTTCACGCCTAAACGGCTGAACGGATTTTGATGAAATTTGGTATAGGTATACGTTGAATCTCAAGAACGGACATAGGCTACTTTGTATTAGAAAATAAGGGGGGATGGGGGTAATACCACCTTTGAAAGTTATGAAATTTAGAGATATGAAATTGGCACAAATATAGCTCGAAACTTGGATTGAAATAATGACTACTTTTTGTTTCGAATATTAGTGGAGAAAGGGGTAAAACCGACCATGAAAGGATGTAGTCCACGCGAACGAAGTCGCGGGCACAGCTAGTGTCTTATAAACCCTTTATACGTCCGATCTGCATGTGACATACTTGACTAATTTATTTCTATTGTGTTTGGAATTCCGGCATACAAAGCATTAATGTACTAGTACAAAAAGTACTTCATGCGCCCATTGTTCAACATCATTCTAATAGCGTGTACTTGCATAATTTGTGATAAAGGTAAAGTGGTTATGTTTTGCCTGTGAGATGTGTAGGTATCACATTAAACATGATTATAAAGCCACGAGATTCATAAACATAAAATAAATCAATATTGAACAACATCAACAACATTTACATTGCTTAGATTCTGTGGTAAGTAGCTTAAGCACTTGTGTTACAATCAGAAACAACAACGGTACCACAACACCCAGACCCGAGACACTAAAGAACAGTTCGTTTCCCATATTGACTCGACCGGGTATCGAGACCAGGACCTCAGAGATGGCGCGGCGCCAAAGTCCGACCTGCTCGCCTCTCGGCTCGGAGGTCGTCAATACAAATTGGTTATAAACGAATTATAATAAAGTAATATAATTTTAAGTCATGTTATAGCTTTATTCAATCGGGGCGCGTTAGTGCATTTAAGGAGGCCTATGTTTAACAGTGGACCAATATAGGTTGATGATGACGACGAATATACTTATTAAAAATTACAACCGAACAAATGTTATACTATCCTCACGTTGACGCACGCCATATGCACCGAACTCAATGTATTTATGAACCAGTCAAATCGGTCTAGCCAATTTAAAAGAAGATTATTTATTCAGACTTAATGCCTAGTGAAATTTATTACCAGTCCAATCGACATATTAGATGAAAGAATCATCAAAGAAAGATTAGAAGTTAGTTGACAAAAAACGTCGAAATAAAATAATAAAATAATTATGAACGTAGATATTAATATTTTTTACAACAAGTGCGCTGTGTTCACGCCAGTTGGTGTCCGTCGTTAGGAATTGAAACATACATACATACAGTCACCTTTTTCCCGGAGGGGCAGGCAGAGATCACTCTTGCAGTTTGTCACGGTATTCAGCACAACAAACCAGTTATTAGCGGCTCCCGCGGGAACTATAATGGAAGGGGAAACCGTAGTAAAAGATTGTACCGATTTCAAAAGTTTTCATGAGATTTTCCTCACTTCTTTGTTTGCGCATAATATAATGGTTTGTTTTTCGGCAATCTTCTTGTTATTTCCAACAGCCTTAGCATTCGTTTCCATTCATGCCGTTTGCCCAACGCAACACCCATGTCAACTGCTGGTTTCGCAACATTTTGCCCAACCTCCGGTTCGGATCTCAAGACGACACCGCAACCACAACCTAAACATTGTCAGTCTGAAAGGTACGAAGCAGACACCAAAAGGACGCAGCCGACTAAACGCGCTTTCTGGTAGCGAGATGATTGAACGATATTTGAATTACGAAGCTATGATTTAATTTTGTTTTTTGAAACTGTCCACATTTGTGCGACATTACTCTAAAATATTGCAAATACGCCTTAAATGTTCACAATAATAACAGAAAAGGTCAACTATGAAAAGCCTATCTTAACATCAATTGACTAAACATACAATTTCAATAATCAAAATTGTTGATTAATGTACGTACATATACAAATTCACCGGTCCAGTAACTATAACAACCAAGAAGATACTGAAAAGAAATTCAGCATTGTTTTTTCACAAAGGCAGCTGAACTTTTTAAATATAATATGTTCTCCTCTACTCAAAACTTACTGTAAACATTGTGTAGCTGTGCCTAGTTGAGCGACATTCTGATGGTTTCACTGTAGCTTCTGTACTGTAATAGTATTTAGAGTGTGCCGCAACGTCTCAACCGTGAGAACGGCAAGGTCTGTCGCAAGGAAACGTGATCACGCAGCATCATTGATCTCGTTCTTATCACGAGGCATTAGAGTCCATCTTGCAACTACCTCAAGATATGATACAATTACAGACAGACGTTACTAATTGAGAGATTCATTCGCCTACTTCCTTGATATGATCATGATAACTAACTAAGATGACATAGCTCGAAGCTGAGAATTAACAATGGCTTTATAGAAACAAATAGCTGTCTTGATATCTCGAGGTATGATGCACAAGAATAATTGTTTCGAGAATCATTCCTACCAGCTAAATGTCGTATAGGTCCCTGATCATTGCTAAATAATAAGATGCCATTTATCACGAGGATCTCCGTGTTTAGAAGGGTCGGGAGCTGTTGGTTCTGGCTCAAATATAGATGCTGGTATTTAGACCTAGTTAGAGGCTAATAGGCTTAAAGACATCTAAGAGTAAGGATGATCTCTTGCTTCACATACACTCTGTCATTGGACTAATGGCGCTTAGTGGCAGGGCGTTACATTCCCATCGATATGGTTAAGTGAAGCGATGGCTGGCACATACGTCATGCTCGTGAACTGGTGCCACTTTGAGGACTGGTCTGCTCCAGCTGACCTTTCAACACAGAACTACTAGTATATAACTTGTAAGTGAACTACATAGCAATAAGTTTCCCTTACTGATGCATATCTACTGAGTTTCTTACGGTATCTTTTCAGTACATTACGTCAGTGAGCATTATATTCATTGACGATTCAAAAGTGTTTTAAGTAAGTATCTTGCTTGAATAATAAACATTTATATGACCGGGTCCGAGCGGTTGAATATTACTTGGAATAAGCTAAATAGGTAAATATATTACTACACAAAACATCTACAGAAATTGGTTTTAATGCCAAATTATAATACAATTTAGGCGATCTTATCACTAGAAAACTAGTTCTTCCAAACCACTTTTAAGGTTTGATAAGTTATCTGCCGAGCAGCGAGCCTTCTTTCAAATAATTTTGAATGCAGTCACGTTAAAATAGAATTTAATAAAAAGATAACAGCAAAAAATTACGAACAACAAAAGTAGCATAAAGACCTAGATGAATAAATTACATCATTTATTATCATAAAAAATATTACAAACGATATTCAAAGCAAACAGGTTTGAACGTAAACACCTTATAAATCATTTTAAAAGAGTTATACGGTTACTTAACCCAGTCTTATGGAAACACGCAAAGTTATATAAGGAAAAACATTTTTGTTACAAGGGCAGTTACACATAGAAAAAGTTATATGGATTCCTTTTAGGTCGAAACATAGACTGTATAAGAAGTAAACACATGTAGTATATATTAGAGATATATAGATTCTTAAAATAGAAAAAAAAATAAACTATGCAAGAGCCTATGAGAATTTACTAAACATAAAGCAATATGCGCAGTAGATATTTTTAGGCAAGCACCCTCGGAGTTTCTGAGGGTGCTTGCCTAATCTACTTTGGGAGTCTTCAAGTTCAATGAGAATCTTATTGAGATCAAAGGCTTTGTTAAGAAACAGACAAGTGGCTTTTCAATGGCAGACTTGTCATTGTAGATTTGACTTGTTATTCAAGAATTTGATTTTGAAGTTTTATCCAACAGTAGATACATCAGGAGTTCCAAAATGGATTGCTTTTTTAATTTACGACTCTCCCGTTCTATTTTAAACGTTTAAAATAAATTAACGGGTCAAAATCCGACTAAAATTTTAGTAGCTAATATGAATTGCTTACTACCTGACCTTTCGGTTAGGTTGCACCAAGCATGGGTAAATCTGACTGACGTCGGGTAGTAAGTAGTTCGTATTAAAAACTAACAAAATGTTATCCCGTTCTGACCCGTTAACTTATTTTAAATGAATAATTTTTCTTCTCAAATTCAGATGTTCGATTTGAACATTCCCTATCCAAACTAAAAACAAGTCACACAGCTACAAAAAAAACTAAGAATTATAACTTATAACGCTAAAGTTAATTACCTAAGTTAATTACCTGAAAACTAGCGTTCATTTTATAGAAGCGGTCATAAAACACCACCCGCTGTGAGACCGACGACGTAATTCCACAGACCGCACTATTCAGAAGCGTAGCAAATTTATTAATAATGACTATGAAAATGGAACAGAACTCATAAACTATGCAGCAGCACTTTATTTCAATAACGTACACACTGAGTATGATATTATACTAGAGTATAATATCATATATATATGCCATAAATATGTATATGCCGGCTTTGCGACCGATATTTCAAACAAAGAGAGGTAGGACATAATGATTTGTCGCTGGGACTGGAGCAGCCCGTCTGGTGAAATACCTCTACCTTACAGAAGACCGCAGCCAAATCACAATCACTTCTGTGTTGTGGTGTTCCTGTGTGTGAGTAAGGTTTCCAGGGCTCTTGGGGTGCTACATTAGTAGCAGGGGTCAAGCCTTCAAGGTAAGGGCGACAAGTCCAGTAACAGCTTTATTATGCTGTACTTGTCGCCCTTAAGCTTGGACCTCATTACCACTTAACAACAGGTGGGATGAGGTCAATCTTGAATTGGAACATAATAAAAAAAAACCTACAAATGTTACAAACGCAAAAGTTTGTAAGAATATAGGCATAGATATGTTTGTTACTCTTTCAGGCAAACACTATTGAATGGATTTAGACGAATTCTAGTAGAAAATTACGTGAAATACTAGATTTACATACGGAATACTTTTTATCTCGAAATATTTCCAACGAAGTCCTAGGCAACATAAATAAAACATCAGCGTTTACTACTGCTGTTTTCTATGAGTCTAATACTACAAATAGCTATAATGATAATAATCCTACAGAAGAACCCACCATAGACACTGAAGGCCAAACAATCTAGTTTCTATTTCCCGCATAGCACAGAATGAACGTCAGCATACACACTTCGGGCTTTACACCGTCCTTATGTCCTGCATATAAGATATAATTTCGAAATTGACGTGCTGATGACCGTACTTGTACAAAGAACATTAAACGGTAGGCGTTGCAAATTTTACTAACATTAATGAATGGCTTGGTATTAATATTCACAATACACTTATTGAATGGTGTAGTCTTTTTCTCTCATGAGGACAGAACTAACAATAAAGCATTTATTGGAGAACCATGAAGAAATCAAATATTCACTTTCACATTCCCATATTCTTAAACAGTCGAAATACCTATGTGATGTAACAAATTAATTTTCACGTCACATTTTCGACACTAACGAGTTTAGTTCACGTAGTGACGTCACCAAATAAAATATTTAACGAGTCAAGGCCGAGAGCTATCGGGCCGATAATTACACCGCATTTTTATATTACACTCATAATTGCTAATGTCAAGGCCTCCTAACATTACAATACAAAACAGTGCCCGCAGTACGAAAATAAATATGTTTCATAACGCAATAACGCCTTGAAATTATTTCTCGGCTTGTTTCCGAAGAAAGTGAAAATGTATTAACGGACTGTGGTAAAAGAAATGGGACAAGGCGAGTCTTAATGTTCAAAATAAAAATGCTTCTTGTTCTCGTTGCAAAGAGATAACAAAGTTCATAATACATTTCTCATATCAAGATATTTCTTTAACATGCCAGATATCAACATCCTCATAGCGGCAATTAAAACAAATAATAAGACCCGACAATCAATTACAGGTTACCTAAACGTATTCGACAATTAACGAAAGATAACCCAAACAAAAACTACGCAATGATAAAAATAAATCTTACCGTACGACAATAATGAACTCGAACGATATCCTACAACTGGGATATAATAACCGTCCGAGACCTATTTACGTACTTGGCTGACCCCCACGTATTCGTCGAATGGAGAGCAAACATTTGCACAGACAGGAAGACATGGCGAGCTTTGTGAAGGCAAAGTTGAATATAGCTTGCACAGCACATAAAAAAGTACTGATAGGCCTGCAAACAACGAATGAATACGACCCAAATGATCTACAAATAGCTGTTAGACCTAAAATAGATTCAAGTACAGTAAGAAACGATTTACCCGTGAAAACAACAATACTCGTCAAAAAAAACAAGTCTCGCAACTCATTTGTTCTACCGTAAAAAGTTTTGAGATCCATGTAATACCAAATCTACTCAAAAGACCTTCTATATTAAGCTTTGACGTAATTTAACAAACCTAACATCTTTCTGTGACCATGTCAATATTAAAATCTTTATGTTTTGAAAATTTTAACTTGGCAATCGCATTTTGTTTTACAAAATACCTACATTTTAAAATAGTACAAATTAAAATAACATTGTTTAGTGCGATTGTTGTGCTCCCAAAAATTTAAATAAGGAAAACAAAAATAAAAATAATGAAACGTTTAATGGTATCTACTTACAAAAAGATGTTAAAAATGTTAAGGAAAAAATCAAAAAACCTTGATAATGATAAATCAAGACAAGCTTACCTCGCAAAATTAAGTGTCAATCCTTTATCTATGCAGGCCAAGTGTAACGACCAAGCAAAGTAATATGATTATACCACTTACACGGCATTTGAACACATGCTATCTTCGAGCAACCCGCTACGGCCTCAGGACGTGCTAAACGATCAGCTATATAAATAAAACTATATAAATAAGAGAATACACAGAACGAACGATACGCATTCATATAAACGAACAACGATACTGAAGAGCAGATGGTATTATTACTGTTTTAAATACTATTGACAAAATTACACGCGACATATCAAACACAGATAACAGTACGGAGAGCAAATGTTAATATCTTGTTCCATAATATAATCACGAACTATATTAATAAAAGCCATAGAACACACAACGGTGTTACCATTTATGGGTGAGAGCTTTCTGCTCCCCCGCAAGTTCGGTTTTTCGGTAGTTCGTGAAGATGAAAAGGCCATGTGCCTGCCAATTAAATCCTATCAGGATCGGTACAGCCGTTTCAGTGACTGGCCTAAACAAACAGACAGACTGACAGACAAAGGTTGTAATATATATATATATATATATATATATATGTTGTATGTACTATTTAAATATTCATATGCATGTAGTAAATAGCAGTTATTTCAATATTACCAAGGGACTCAAATTTTTATTTTATTTATATGTCTAGATAATCTGTTATATGAAATTCTTAACCCGACTTATTACCTTCTAGCATTTCCACTAAGTCTGTGTTATTGAGGTGGCCGTTGTGAGTGAGCCGATTTTGCAAGTAAACTACCTCCGTAATACTTTTGTATAAAAAATCATGTTCTGTATGTTTTGTGGTGTGATCATAGTGTAAGAACTAAATACATTTGTGTAATTAACATAATGAGTGCAACAAAGTGTAAAATGTTTTATGTATTCTGTTTCTCATGTAAGTGATTTTTAATCTTTATGAGAAAATAAATGTCTTTAAACCTATGTGCGGCCATAGTCAGAAAAAGAGACGTAGGGCATAGCGATTTGTCACTCGAACTGGAGCAGCCCGAGTGGTGACATACCTCCACCTTACAGAAGACCGCAGCCAAATAATAATCACTTCTGGGTTGTTGTGATCCTGCGTGTGAGTCAGGTTTCGAGCTCGTGGGGGGTGCTACATTAGTAGCAGGGTTCAAGCCTTCAAGGTAAGGGCGAAAAGTTCAGTAATAGATTTTAAAATAAGCTAAGACCTCATTACCACTTAACATCAGGCGGGGTGAGGTCAATCTTGAATATAAAAAAGTTAGGAAAAAAACGGTGTTACCATGCTAAACTCTTAAAGGTCAATGATCCCAGATTGTTGTAAAACCTTATCCTGATTAAACGAACGCTTCTTTATCTACTTCCGTGCAACAGAGCGTTCAAAGTTATTTTAAAGCTACAGTCAGTTCGTAATTTTTCGCGCAGCGCAATATACGGTGTCGACTACTGAAATCTGGCAAAATATCTAAATTGATTTTGAACTCTTTGCGTTTCACATTAAAATTGTTTCTTTTTTATCTATGGTTGATTGAATATGTGTATTTATACTGGTATAAGTATAGTATACAGTTTCACATGGAGCTACTCAAATCTGACAAAATATCTGAATTTTGAACTTTATGCATTTCACATTAGTTTATAATCTATTTTTATCAATGATTGCTTGATTATGGGTATTTTTCGTGTTGAAAATTAATTTTTATTAAAGGTGGTGACGTCCAAAACGAATACGTCATATTCTTTCCTTCATAAGTTATTTCAGAAATGCAACATTCATTACAACCAATAGTTAGTCAACGAGTTCAGACTACATAAAATATTCCAATAGTAATCGAATGAGAATCGTAACAATTAAAATTCATAGTAAATTGTCTCCAACACACGCACGATGGATGTCGTAACATGAAAGTTAAAAAAGAATGTGCAAAGATATTAAGTAACGGCCGTCGAACACACATGGCCTGTGAACATACTGTACGTACATGCAAATTGTGAAATCGAATATTTTCAAAGTAACTCAACCGCCGGTTTAGCGTAACCCCACACTAGCGTTCTTTGAGCGTCGACGTCGACGCAACGCCGACGCGACGTCGACGCAACGCCGACGCGACGTCGACGCAACGTCGATGCGGCGCCGACGCAACGCTTGCGCCGCGGCGCGGTCGAAATGACGAACGCCAGGACTGCGCTCCACAGGCACCGCGCCGGCCCGACGCCTGCCGCAGCGTTTATTTTGACAACAGTACAATGATCAACTCAATTGTTTCGGCCCGCCCGTGTTTTAGAATCAGTAGGCAGAAGACTTTTTAGCTGATAGCAAATATGGATGTAGCTTAAAATACTAGCTCATATTGCCGAAGAAACCCATTTTCAATTAAGTACTTTTAGTTTTCGAGAAAATAAATGCTAAAGTTGCCTTTTCGTGCCATGTGTCAAATAGGTAAAATATATTTTTTCCTTTACAAGTTGAAAGCATTAATTTATCACTGCAATATAAAACATTATATTGTGTGTTCAAATCTTACATTTCCATTTTCGAAATGACTGTACATGACATCAGCGCGGCGCGACGCTCGAACGCGATGTGCGGAGGACGCCCAGCGCAAGCGCCACTCAAACGCCGCGCCGACGCTTGGCGGGCGCCGCGTCGACGCTGAGCGGGCGCTGCGTCGACGCTGAGCGGGCGCCGCGTCGACGCAACGCCCAAACAACGTCGACGCGGCAAGACGCTGACGCTCGAAAGACGCTAGTGTGGGGTCCCTCTTAGAAACGTTAACCCAACTCCAAAACTTGCCGCGTTCACTCTGATATTGTCCGGTTGTTAAATAAATACAGTCAACAGCACGTCAAGGCTTGCTGTTCGATATTAGCTCTTATGAACAGGACATAAGAGATGCAAGTCAGAAGTGTGTACTCTGGTGTGCTTTTGCTTGTACTTCATTGCATTTTTAGTGTTGATTTTTACCCGACTGCCTGAGAAAATGCGGGTAAGGATTTGGAGAGTATATATGTATGTATATATGTGTGGGTATGTTCATTTCTTTGGCAAACCCTACAGGGCTATGGTTTAAGGGTATTGACAGAACTCTTGGGGGGTGCTACATTAGTAGCAGGGGTCAAGCCTTCAAGGTAGGGGCGACAAGTCTAGTAACAGTTTTACTATACTATACTTTTCGCCCTTAAGCTAGGAACTCATTACCACATAACATCAGGTGGGATGAGGTCAATCTTGGAGTGCATTATAAAAAAAAATTTACATACGAGGCGCCATTTGATTAATTGTGATTATTGACAACAAGGAGGATTACAATTTTTAGAAAATCAATATGGTGGATTTTTGACACATATAATATGTACTGCGTATCATTTATATATTTACTTTGAAACCGATTTTTTGTTGTTTCATTAATAAGTTTATTCAATCGTTTTTATATCTGCAGCTGTTTCATCGAACAGGTTTTAATATTAAGAACGTCATTAAGTAATTTTGTTGCGGAATACCATGATAACATTTGAAATAAGTCGTATTTTTGTACTTTATCCGACTGTTTAGTACATATTTCTAATCTGACAATTGAAAAACCGAACTTAAACTAAATAATTTGCGGCAACCACTGACTACAGGTAATTTTACTCATACATTGCAGAAGCAGTTTTAACATACCTTTAAAAACTAGTTTACCTTTGCAGAAACCACAATTGTCAACCGTAATTTTCCATTGTAAACTTGAACGCTAAATGTTTATTAACTTACGTTAATAAAATATAAAAATATACTACGTATGCTACTGGTCGAGTAGAAATCTGGCGACTTTAAAATAAATTAAAGTATTATTTTTGTAACTACAAAACAATTGAAATAGACATGCCCGTCTGCTTTCTATTTTAATACTATAGGTTTCTGACATCACAACACAACAGCTCGGGCGCACAGTATAATCATTTTTATGTGACCGGGTCGTAGGGTCTTATTTCGTAATTTGCCCTGTTCTAGATCATTTAATTATATATGTAGCTGAATTGATAAGCATTTAAATTTTTCGTGTTTTTTTAATGTTAATAATGTTATTTTTTCTATAATAATATTATGGACCTTGTCTCCTATAATTTATCTTTTAACCTATAAAATTAATTACTTACTTTGTGACTAACACTAGTTTTATAAATTTTATTCATAATACTAACACACTATGTTTGAGCCAAGTTGCCCGAAATAAACTATTTTTATTTATTATTTTTATAAAAAAGCGCAAGATTGTATGGATGTTTTTATGTATGTACTCTTTCACGCTAAAACTAAAAAATTCAATGAAATTTTGTTGAAAGAGAGATGACATACTAATTTAACATAGGTAGGTATACATACAATAATGTTTATCTCTAAATAACACGAGCAAAGTTCAAAATATCTTATGACTTGCACACCCAAACACCCAATACCACACTAAGGTTAAATATTATGTTATGTTACTATGACACCGGAATGAATACTCATACGTTTGTAAAGAAACATGATACCCTCACGAGAACAAATACTTATTAAGGTATTTAAAGTTCTCTTCTTAACTCATCAAAACAAAACGTACCTAGATTTTTTTTTTATATTACACTTCAAGATTGACCTCATCCCACCTGATGTTAAGTGGTAATGAGGTCCTAGCATAATAAACCTGTTACTGGACTTGTCCCCCTTACCTTGAAGGCTTGACCCCTGCTACTAATGTAGCACCCCCCAGGAGCTCTGCAAACCTTACCCACACGCAGGAACACAACAACATCGAAGTGATTGTTATTTGGCTGCGGTCTTCTTTAAGGTGGAGGTATTTCACCAGTCGGGCTGCTCCAGTTCGAGCTATAAATCACTATGCTCTACCTCTCTTCTAGATGACTTAATCCAATGTTAATTACGCCTAGCAATAAGTAAGATACAGTTACTGTAACATAGGTATCTACTGAGTTCCTTTCCGGTAGCTTTTTGAAAGAAATTGTTTATTAGAGTCACTTTTCTATAAGTCACGTTTAAGTAGCCTGCTTACCTAAGTAAATAAATGTTTAAAACTTTCCGCCAAATGAGCCCCTAGCGGAATTCGAACCCATTTTTGTTTGAAGCCCCAGATTGTTTACAATCCCACAAATAACCACATCAATGGTTGTTAATTGGCTATCACACGACACGATATCACGTTATTTTTAGCCAATCAGCATTTAGCTAACTGAATTTTATCGATTTTGACATTTAATAAGAGCTCGATAACATTCCAATATGCTAGTTCCACGGATGGTATTGAATTATACGAGGCGCAAGCTAAACATGACAGTAGGACGACTGATGACAGCTGCATTGAACGGTATTATTTAACGACTCGTAGTCCTTGGAGAAAAACGGACAGTCTTTATGATAAAGTACGAATCGTAAAATATTGGAAACGGGCAAAAGTCGCGTGGCGGACCTTAGACGGCAATTTCGACAATAGGTAGTATAGCCTATTGTTATAAATCCGATTGCTAGTAAATGGTGTTGATTCGGGTCAGACGATCGACTATCGACGCAATTCCGATTGTTTCTACACAACTGTAACTCTACATATTTTGTAAATCGATGAGCAAACATTCGTGCGTCACTTATACAAAAAAAATACGTAGCCATAACGAACGAACGAAGAACGATAACAGGACAAGGTAAAAGCAGTTACTAAAATTTGTAATCAATGTTGAAGTAATAGATAAATCTACTATATAAATATAAGTCGGGTTTTCCTCCCTGACGCTATAACTCCAGAACGCACGTACCGATTTCCACGGTTTTGCATTCGTTGGAAAGGTCTCGGGCTCCGTGAGGTTTATAGCAAAGAAAATTCAGGAAATATTTCAACAGAAGCGGGAAAATCCTCTAAGGCGAAACGAAGTTCGCTGGGACCGCTAGTATTTAATAAATATTGGACATCATCACATACATTGTTCCGACTCTATGGTAATACCACAATACATGAGTGAATGATACATGAATTTCGTTTTCCGTATTGACCCGACGTGAATCCCAGGGCGTCTACTCTCGAAAACGAAATATGTCGGATCCGATGACGTTTAGCAATTTTTATTGCTCATAATCGCAACCAACTCAGTTCGAATGCGAATAAAGCGTAATCAAAAAACAAAATATCATTTATACAAATCAAAAACCACGTTTTAATTCCCTAACTTTTGATCAATCTTCAAAAACGAAACCTTTCGTTTGTTCGTTTTGTTTTTGGGAGTAGACCCCCAGGACCTCAGAGATTGCGCGACATAAAAGTCCGGCCTGCTCGCCTATGAGCTACGGAGAGGTAGTCAACAAATACAGTATGTTTATGGTTGCCTGGTTAAAGAAAGGGATTTGTCAAATTGTCTTTCTCTATTCTTTCTCTTTGTCACATGAACAACCGTTTTCTAAAAGCATAAATTGCCTGCCAGGTACAGTATTTTATTCTGAGTTATATTCATTGCATCTTCAACATAGACGCTTACAGCTACCACACAAGTCTTAACAGTATAATAAATATATAATAATAATAATAAATATTGGACAACATCACATACATTGCTCTGATTCATAATAGGGTCCAATACGTTGAATTAGAACATTGTCAACCTGATTATGGAATAATAACTAATATACGATCAGGGAAAATACATGTCACGGGATCAATCCCCCAGGGCAGTGTGTTAGGTTGCATACTGTTCCTAATATATATAAATGACCTGCCAAAGATTTTAGAGACAACACGAGTCCTTTTTGCAGATGATTTATCAGTCACATTCCCTTGTACAAATAATATAGAATTGAACAATCTACTAAACAAGATAATGTTGAATATAACATCATGGCTTAGTGATCACAATTTAATACTAAATCTAAATAAAACAAAACTTATGCAATTCCGGCCCTGTCAAAAACCTCCGCTAAAAATAGATTACAAATTTAAAAACCACACTATAGAAACTGTAGAATCAGTCTCATTATTAGGAATTACGATCGACACTCATATTAACTGGAAAAAACATATACTTAACCTCTCCTGTAAATTAGCAAGATTTAGCTATGCTTTGTTCCACTTAAAAAAAGTTACTGACCTCGATACAGCCAAAATGGCTTATTATGCATACGCTCACTCTTGGCTGTCATATGGAATAGTCTTGTGGGGCAATAGTACAGAAATAAATTCCCTCTTCACAAAACAAAAAAAGTGTATTAGAATATTATCAAATATAGCGGCCGCCCGCGACTTCGTCCGCATGGATTTCGGTTTCCATACAAACATTCACCCCCCATTTCAACCCCGCACGCAACGGAAGCCCCCAAGGATGAATAATTTTCCCCGTTTTTTTCACATTTTCCATTATTTCTTCGCTCCTAATAGTTGCAGCGTGATGTTATATAGCCTAAAGCCTTCCTCGATAAATGGTCTATTCAACACAAAAATATTTTTTCAATTCGAACCAGTCGTTCCTGAGATTAGCGCGTTCAAACAAACAAACAAACAAACTCTTCAGCTTTATAATATTAGTATAGATAGATGGACGAACGAGTTGTAGACCCTACTTTATTAAATTTAAGATCCTTACGCTTATATCTATCTACATCCTCGAAGTATGTAAGTTTGTCAGGAAAAATATCCACCAATACCCCATTCACACAAGACCTGACAATTTAAGACAAAGAAGTAGACTAGCTCTTCCTGACTCAAAATTGAAAATACACCAAACTGGCCCCGAAGTAAGTGCAATAAAAATATATAATAAAATCCCTAAATGTTTAAAAGATCTGGAAAACTTTAATAAATTCACACTCCAACTGAAACATTTTCTTATAAATAATAGCTTTTACAATTTAAAGGAGTTTTTTGAGCATAAATGAGCCAGAGAATCCTTTTAGTAGTTAAGTATTATATTATTTATTCGTTATATAAATGTATAATAAGTTTTGAAATATTATGTAGAATAATTTATGTTTATGTTGCTGTGCCCTTTCAGGGTTTCATGTCTTGGAGCTATGATAAAATTATGTCAACTGTATAACCACATGTGTGCAATAAAGAATTTTGAATTTGAATTTGAATTTGAATTCTGTGGTAAGTAGCTAAAGCACTTGTGTTACAGAAATCAGAAACAACGAAGGTACCACAACACCCAGACCCGAGACAATATAGAAAAGTTCGTTTCCCATATTGACCCGACCGGGGATCGAACCCGGAACCTCAGACATGGCGCGACGCCAAAGTCCGGCACGCTCGCCTCTCGGCTACGGAGGTCGTACAGTATGAATTGATTAAACGTTTCTTGAAATAACGTTGGCATACTCAGCTAAATAAACATGTTTACAAGGCATCATGATACTTTGTAACACATACGAACGTACGTTTTACATCTGCCTATGGTTTCATTCGTATGTAATTTTCATTACTAACTAGCGGACCCGGCGAACTTCGTTTCGCCTTGTGAGGATTTTCCCGATTTTCTGATAAATTTTTTTCCTGAATTTTCTTTGCTATAGCAAACCTCACGGAGCCCGAGACCTTTCTAACGAATGCAAAACCGTGGAAATCGGTTCGTGCGTTCTGGAGTTATAGAGTCAGGAAGGAAAACCCAACTTATTTTTATATAGTAGACTACGCCATTCTCGATAGACCGTGTCGCCGTTGCGAATCTCTACTTTCCGGTCCAGATTTTAATCCATTTTTCTTTGGTTTTGACATTCGCAGCTCGTAAATTTGGTAAATGCAAGAATTTCATACAGCTCCTCTGTCATTGCTGATGTTGCTAATTCATTATCCGTCTACTTTATCATTATTCATGTCTTAACGAAGCATACCGTTTGATTCACAAAGACGTTGACAAAACATCCCAGTGCCTACTGGGATGTTTTGTCAACGAGTTTTGTCGAGAAGCAAATATGTAGCCAAAATTTAACAGTCGACTAAACAATAGTGCATTCGCCACCCCGAGATGTCTCATCGATCAGCTCAACCAACAAAATAAGGTTATGATACTAACGAAAGGCCGAAAATGGAGTCGGCCAGATTTCATTTCGAAGTTAAAATTAAACTTGATTACTGAAAAATTCCACACTATGAAATTATAATCAATAATTATTACCCATCATTAGTGCAAGCAAAACCATGAAGAAATGCTAACAATTAAAGACCATCCATTTGATATCCAACAAGACGTATTAAACTTCTTTTACATATTCATTTCCGGCTTTGCAGATCATACAGATTTTGTTATCACATGACCTATAATCAGAGGACAATCAAGATGTTTCTAGTAATCAAAAAGTTATGAGGAAACAAATGAACATAATATAGACACAGCATACATGCTTAAGGGCTAAGCGCGGAAACCGATTAATAACAGACCCAAATCGACATGAAGGTAATCACGTTTTCATAACATTCGAAATCCTATTCCAATCCCGCCAGAACGTATACCCGTAGGGAACAATTTAAATTCCAAACATACTCCTGGAAAAACCCAAAGTGTATCGACCTGCAGGCAACCCCTTGTCACTTACAGGTGGATGGGATTTACCCCAATAATCCAATATTGACGTGAGCCAGAGAAAGGGTCGGGCTATGTTAAAGTTCTAAATGGATTAAAACTGTACTAGTGAATACGTTTATATGTAGTAAACGCAGTAACACTCGTAAATAAAAAATACCGGTTAAAGTATGAGGTTGAAAAGAAATTGGTCAATTATATAGTTAAAGCCAAATAATAAATGTGGCTTGTACCAACTTAATTTTAACTGTTACTACCGGTTTAACGAATGTCAGTTTCCCAAAATGTACGTCATTGGACGACGGCCTATAACATATAGTAATTATTAATACATATTACAAAGAGAAATTAATCGGTTGTTTAATTCAATTCCATTCACTGAAAAACTATTGCACAGATTTGGTAAGTGTTGCGAAGCTATATCTGGATGACATAGGATTTTACTATATTTTTATCTGACTTCAAAAGAAAGGAGGAGGTTCTCAATTCGACCGTATATATTTTTAAAACAAATAAGGTATCCCTTCTAAAATTTTGAATAATGTACGAGTTAACCAAGGAGAAATTTTGTCAGTAAAACAATTTCTGTAAAGTTTTATGCAATAAAGTATATCTATCAATAGATAGATACGGATAACTATTAAAAAATCTATCTAACTATTTACCCGTGTAAAGCCGGAGCAAACCACTAGCAACAAATAATAAAATTGATAGGTACAATACAACCTACATTTAGTAAAAATTCGAAGCAGTTTCATTCTCCTCATAACAAATTGCTACAATAGGTCATTATACTAAACTTTATAAGATATACCCTTTAGAAATGCGATTTCATCACAGTACTAACAGCCACAACGTTCCAAGGATTCCACCGCTCAATTGAACGCAATTGGTAAGTTCACAGTTATAAATAGTTCCCCAGCCACCTAAACATGAATCCGTTGGTATTACTTCCAATCGGTATAAATTGCCACCACTTGGCTTATAAATAGACAGCCATTTACTCGACATTCATACGACCTTATCGAATCGATATTATGTCACTGTCTCTTGATAAAGTTACTTAACCTTTCTTAAGATCTACTGAATGAATCTTTGCTGTTAATTGCTGCAGCAATTTTGCTTCTGCCCATAATCTCATTCGCAGAAGCAGACTATGAATAAATGATTTTAATTGCGGTAACCCACTTAATTTTTTTTTATTCATGGACACGCTCGAAACCAACTAGACGACAAATTATCATTTTATTGTCATCTCATGGTTACTCCATAAAGAAATAAATGAAACTTAATTTATCAACGCTGAGTAAAGCACCAATTTATTCAATTAAACCGAAATTCGAAGTAAATTGAATCCAATTGGGATACGTAATAAGCTTATAAGTTCTATGAAATAAACTTTAGCAGTACCCACATCAATATCGTTCACACAATAACTGTAATAGCGTTATTGTTATGGTAATAAGACACTTTTAAATAGAAACTATTTAGCTATAATTATAGTTGAGTATAAGAGTCAGACTGTTCACTTTAAGCTTTGTATCGCCTTACGTCCTGTATCATAAGAACTAATTTCGACCTGCAAGTGTTGACCGTGATGTGCATTTGACCGAACATCTTGACAAGCAATCAAAATCCATTCAACGGAATCAGCTCCTTAAGGCAAGGTTTTTATGCAATATACTACTTTAATTTTATAATCGTAAAGGCATTATATAGCTACCAAAACGTCTTCACGGCTTGTTAACAAAAGACCTTTTGTAGGCATAGCCCAAGAATCTTCAGGTAAAAATTCACCCACATGTAGTAAAAAAAATTACGCGTATAACATAATTTTACGGTTGTAATGCTCAGTGGGATGCCATTCGGTGCAAAAACTCGTCTGCATAAGAAAACTTTAGTAATTACTTACATGCAATTAAAATTTTACCATTAGCCATGTCCGTGAGGAATTTTTTGTTTCTCCATTCATTACCTAGTATTCTAACAAACAACAGACGATTGTTGAAATTGTTGGATGCTATATCGATTTGTAAACACGACATATTGTTTGTGGACGTTCCATTTAGCAGAACAAACGTATGACTGCGAAACAGGATTTCTTTGAGGATATCAAATAGCACAACCATATCAATTGAGATTTAATAGCATAATATTCAGCCTATACTATTTTCCTTTTTATTAGTGACTACTAAGACGGCGAAAAAGAAATTAATTAAAAAAACTAAGTTGACAACATTCCAAATTTAAATATCAAGATAAATTTTAAGACTTTCGCGTTCCATTTTAAACATTTAAAATAATTTAACGGATCAAAACGCGACACCTAAATTATTAACTACTAAATAAAAATGGTGTCGCGTTTTCACCCGTTAAATTATTTTAAATGTTTAAATATCAAGAATTCATAAGCCATTATTCAATTCTCCTTCATTTATAGTTCAGTGCACAACAAAAACTCACGATTTGCCAATTTTAATCACTTTACTGACGATTAATGAATTTTATCTTCAACTCGTCTTTTGTTTATCTGATTTATGATTCTTAGTGATGGCCAAAAGTATTTACAAAATGTTAATCGAAAGGAATAAGCTGGTACTCCCGGAATGAACAATTCAGGAATTGCTTCTGCACTCGGCAATACATTAAAATATGCCATCGATTACACGTTGCAAATTTACTTTGATGGCTCGCTCTCAAAGATAAGAGAGTAATGCTGACTCAGTTCAGAGATAATTACGCAATAACTTTTACGTGGATGACCGATATCACCCATATTAGCACTTTTGACATGCTTTTATTTTGATCATGCGCTCACTTACCGATCTGGTGAATAGTAGGTATTGCATTTCGTCCAAATGAAAGGATATTTAGACAGCCTCATTCATTCACAAACTTAATATGTGTGTATGTGTATTGGACAACATCACATACATTGCTATGATTTTTGTAAGTAGCTCAAGCGCTTATAGATGGTACCACAACACCCAAACCAAAAACAATTTGAAAAAGTTCGTTTTCCAAATTTACCCAACTAGGAATTAAACCCTTAACCCTTAACTTAAGAGAGATAATGACTACACCAAACTATCACATGAATCTACTGGTCTTAAAATAAGGTATTCCTTGTACTCTTATGCCCGGTTCCAATAATTTACGATTCGTAATGTGTCAAAATGACAATCTCCAACTGGCTACGAGTCTGGAACGGTTTTACCTTACGCCTCGTATAATTTATTACTAGCCGTAACCAAAACGGATCGTTTCTCAAATATGAGAACCTGGCATAAGTAGCAAACGACAAGTAACTATAGGGGATATCAACTTAAAACAGTCTCTAGATTTCCTATCTGATGATTTGTCTAGGCACCTAGTTCTATCGCTTGTAACAACCTGCAACAAGTCCATGTAACAATTTCGCAATCCAAATCACTCCAATCAACTTAGGCAGTTACCTTGCCATCTCCCTATAAAATGACGGTGCCTCGCAATTCATATTTAACTGCAAAGTTATTAACCGAAAGTTATTTCGTAACTTCCGTGGAGGATCAACTACTGTTTGATGTTCGAACAACTACTTTCACTGTACGAAATTTCACCGTACGCCATTGTTCGGAACCAAGCGTACCTTATGCCAATTTGATGTTTTATTTTTGACGATACCGAGGATGGAGTTCACGTTGAATATTCATTACAATTCTGTCATTTGATCATTGCGACATTCGTACTCTCGGATAACCAGTTGATAGTGGTTTTCGGGGCGTTGTGTTCATTAAAACTGTTCTGTCAGATTAATACACAACTAAATAAAAAAATACACTGACCTGGTACCAAGTAGCTCACACACATCATCGCCAGTACCAAAATACATAAGTACTTAAACATCCAGATACAAAAAAAACACAAATGTCCATCTACCAAATTCATCTCTCGATCAGCATTATCCTATCCTACCTACTTTATTATAAGCGACCAAGTTTGAAAGAATTTATAGATGTCAGGAAAAGAGATGGCACTATATACTAGAGTAACATATAGGATTCTTATTATCCCGAAATAACACGGGCGAAGTCGCGGGCAAGAGCTCGTTATATATTTGATAACAAAAATCAGCAATTTTAGTATGATATCAATTTTTCTCGATGCGCTGTCGACAGTTCATACATAAATATCAGATAAAATCTATTTCTGTAAAGTTTTTTGTGCAAAAAAGCATGTTTTTATCTGATATTTATTTATTTATCGTCCTACAACTTGTTCCCTTGATAGAGCGTGCGTTGCGCAGGCGCATGGCTAACACAGTTAGCTATGGCTAAACATTACAACAATATTATTGCATGTAACTATACCTACCTACACTAGTGACGCGGACAAACAAACATGAAGAAACTTGAAACACCTGCGTTTTGGAATTTCGTAACAGTAATACGACATTAGTACAGTCAAGGTGAAAATATATAATGACTAGTCAAATACCTCCACCTTACAGAAGACCGCAACCAAATAACAATCATTTCGGTGTTGTTGTGTTCCTGCGTGTGAGTAAGGTTTCCAGAGCTCTTGGGGAGTGCTACATTAGTAGCAATGGTCAAGCCTTCAAGGTAAGGGCGACAAGTGCAATAACAGCTTTGTTATGCTGTACTTTTCGCCCACAAGCTAGGACCTCATTACCAATTAACATCAGATGGGATGAGGTCAATCTTAAAGAGCAATCAAAAAAATACCACAAGAAATACAGGCATTAATATTTAATAAAGTATGTACAACGATCAGCACGACAAGGTAAACACTTACAGTTCGATATTAGTTCTTATTAACACGACATAAGGGCAGTGTACAGTCCAGAATGGATAGTCTGACGTGCTATTAGTCGACCGTCAGCCTTCAATATCATTTAATGACGTCAGTAACTTTCAACCCATCAATTACACGACTGGTTCATTAATAAGCGAGATATTATTAGCTGTTGCTGTGAACTGTTCGTAACATAAATATCAAGTGATATGACAACACTAATAGCTAAGTATCGGTTCTACGTACGTCTTTCAGCTGTTCAAAATATACAAATTCACATGTTTATCGTTTGTCGTTATTTTTACGATCAAACTATAGATGGGTTTTTCAAAAGATCGGATTTGTTTTCGACTTAATATTAATAAAAAATAAAATACCTTGAACATTTCAATATTAGATCATCCTACATTTGTAATTTGTCATAACCCGTCAAGCCCCTTTTTAGGGTTCCGTAGTCAACTAGGAACCCTTAGAGGGACCCCACACTAGCGTCTTTCGAGCGTCAGCGTCTTGCCGCGCCGACGTTGTTTGGGCGTTGCGTCGACGCGGCGCCCGCTCAGCGTCGACGCGGCGCCCGCTCAGCGTCGACGCGGCGCCCGCTCAGCGTCGACGCGGCGCCTGCCCAGGGTCGGCGCGGCGTTTGAGCGGCGCTTGCGCTGGGCGTCCTCTGCACATCGCGTTCGAGCGTCGCGCCGCGCTGACGTCATGTACAGTTATTTCGGAAATGGAAATGTAAGATTTGAATAACGCACAATATAATGTTTTATATTGCAGTGATAAATTAATGCTTTCAACTTGTAAAGGAAAAAATATATTTTACCTATTTGACACATGGCACGAAAAGGCAACTTTAGCATTTATTTTCTCGAAAACTAAAAGTACTTAATTGAAAATGGGTTTCTTCGGCAATATGAGCAATATGAGTATTTTAAGCTACATCCATATTTGCTATCAGCTAAAAAGTCTTCTACCTACTGATTCTAAAACACGGGCGGGCCGAAACAATTGAGTTGATCATTGTACTGTTGTCAAAATAAACGCTGCGGCACGCGTCGGGCCGGCGCGGCGCCTGTGGAGCGCAGTCCTGGCGTTCGTCATTTCGACCGCGCCGCTACGCAAGCGTTGCGTCGGCGCCGCGTCGACGTTGCGTCGACGCCACGTCGGCGTTGCGTCGACGTCGACGCTCAAAGAACGCTAGTGTGGGGTTACGCTTATAGTTTCACCATGTCTGTCTGTCTGTCCGTCCGAGGATAATCTCAGAAACCATTTGCACTAGAAAGCTGAAATTTGGTACAAATATGTATATTAATCACGTCAACAAAGTGCAAAAATAAAAAATAAATAAAAATGTTTTTTTAGGGTACCCCCCCTAAACGTAAATTGGGGAGTGAATTTCAATTCCAACATGTGATATATCGTTGGATAGGTATTTAAAAATGAACAGGGGTTTACTAAGATCATTTTTTGATAATTTTAATATTTTGAGAAATAATCGCTCCAAAAGAAAATAAAATTGTGTCCCTCCCTCTAACTTTTGAACCATAAGTTCAAAAACTATGAAAAAAATCTAGAATATAGAACTGCATAAAGGCTTTTTAGGAAAATTATTTTAAACCTGATGGGTTTAAAAGTTTTTGAAATTTTTGAAAAAATATGTTTTTAACTAAAGTTGTAATTTAAGGATACTTAAGTATTGTGATGCACTGAAAACTACGGAACCCTACACTGAGCGTGGGCCGACACGCTTTTGGCCGGTTTTTTATTTGATACCTTTGTTAAGGGAGTTCTGTCAAAATATGTAAACGTTTTGTGTCAGCGGTCATATTTGGCCGATTTTATATGAAACAGCCATAGCTAAGTACCCAGCCGACCAATTTACTTTTCAAACAAACAAAAAATTATCAAAATTGGTAAATACGTTTGGAAGATACGGTGCAATAGACAGCCATACAGACACGTGAAACATACAACATGCCGTATTTTTTTGGTTAAAACAAACAACTCTGAATACGAATGTACACGAAACTAGACCGTAACTGATAATATACAGAAATAAAGATAAGATCGTATCATAAGCGAATGAGAAATCGAATATTGGAGCTCTTTACTTGGTTTCTTAATTGAATCGCAGAATATAATATAGATTTAATACACCATTTCCAAGTGATCATACGTCTTTGAAAATCATATCCTAGGCCCTTGAGACTTTCAACCAGCTTCAGCGTAGGGCTGTCAATTTTCAAACGATGCGTCACAAAAACTGTAATAAGATTAAATTGTTAAAATCATTAAGATCTCCAGAATTAACTGGATTTAGATACCTAAGTTGAAATACGAAACTTCAGGTCCGTTTTTCGAAGTTTTTGTATTTTAAATGCAGAAATAAGTATTTTTCTTTTAAATTACAGGAAAATCTGTACGAATTTAATGTTACTGTATAATTAAATTTACCATATGGTCTCAATAAGGCTCATAATAAAAACGAAATGTTATTTTAACTACCATGAAATGGTTTATAAAATAACAAGATTTTTATAGTTGTGATGTCATAACTAGTGTGCCACTGTAACTTATACATACAATCAGCTTATACAAATCGTTGTCCGATTTTATTCGTAACCATATCAATTACGCAAAAGACTGTTGGAATAAACTCAATACACTGGGGATATGACTAACCCACTCGCAATATCCGTCGCGAAGGATATTACGAGTACATGATTATTTACGACACAAAAATCGGAACGCAGATTTTATATTAAAAATCGGTTAATGTAATGAACTGAATATATGAAGCAAGCAATATTTCGGAACAATGGCTCGTCGTCAACCCTGTTTTTTGTTCAAGAGGCGGCATCGGAAATTGGATATCCGCTCCTGTTTAAAAGACTCCCCACTCCACCCCCCTCCCCCATTTCTCCCATCTAAGTCAGCACACTTAAACATATAATACAAGATTTACGAGGAGACAGCTTTATTTAGGCCAGTATACTCAAGGGAAATGGCGGTCTCATTTCTGAATTGTGGACATGAACTATTCTGAGGGTATTTGTAGCAAGTGAACTTATTTGGTGATAAATTATGCTTGAAAAAGGTCGAATGGTATCGGAGGATTATATTACGTCACGGGGTTTATGAATAATTACACGACTCGATAGCTAGTGGTTTGAGTAGGTACCGGATTATGATACCAGGAATCGAAACCAGGACGTATAAAATACCTACAACAAATTGTTGAAAAGACAGCGCCCTTTATGATGTACCATCCGTATATCGATTCATATAATCGATCTGACCGCCACCCCGCGCTACTTCGCGCTTTTTCCTTACCTTTTTTTCACTAGTGCGCGATCTCAATATTGCACTCATTCTGTGGTTGATAAATCTTCTATATTTTATCGAAATGGTTTGTGATAATCCATCCGCCATTTGCAAGCATTTATTGTAAACATGACTAGATTTTAATCGTTGCAGGTCTTTGCTCTGGGAGTGGTAA
Source organism: Glyphodes pyloalis (assembly GCA_037074685.1). Lineage (NCBI taxonomy): Eukaryota > Metazoa > Arthropoda > Insecta > Lepidoptera > Crambidae > Glyphodes > Glyphodes pyloalis. The sequence continues at coordinate 16,702,537 of JAYKKO010000006.1, read as the reverse complement.
CATTAGTTAGGTCGGCCTAATCAATGTTACCTTAGTTTCTTCCTTTTGACTGAAACATTACATTTCATTATTCTACATATGGATAAAGAAAACATGAAAGAAAGACTTGCTATTAATTAACCATTTAATAACAAGAGGATATATGACGGATTTCACCCAATAAACAGCTTATAAGTTATATCAAAGAAGACAATAGAGATTTGAATACGCAATCTCCGACGTCATATCTGCATATCTGTGATAACATACGCAATAAATCATAACTAATCAATTACGAAAGAAAAATGTATGATATCTTGTTGTCGGTCGAAACGAAACTTTCCAATACGAACGAGTGCATAAAAACATTGTTAGTACCTAATTCAGACTGGTAACGTTATCATAACATCTTTGTTATGACCTACCGATGATTCAAGGGGGATTACTCACAAGTTGACAAAATAGACGTGCCATTTGACACAGGCGATTCGAAAACTAACATAATTATGGCGTGAGTTGTGAATCATTCGGACTATCCGGAAGCTACTGAACGTAGCTTAGGTCTATTTAAATGATGATGAATGAATGAGTCAACCGTCTGCCTTTGAGACCTAGTCTTATTATTAGTTGTTTCTTTAAAACATATATGATTGTATTTTATATCCTACTCATATCATTAGAAAGAAAGACATAAATGTTTATTTAGTGACATAATATAGCATTTATAGCAAAAGCCACTTATAATTAAAATTATGATACTCAAAAGACAAATACATTAAATAGGAGTATGGTTGTTTGGATGTAATGGTTTTGGCTACAGCAAGTTGTTTATAATTCACAAATTAAAAATATGTGATATTATAATGCAATTAATATATAAAACTATTTAATTTTGAGAAATAAATTTAATACGCGTATTTTAATTAATTTGGACGATTGAAATACTACCTTAGCAATCAGTCAATTTTTTTTTAAGTTAGTATTTAGTTGCTATGTTAAATAACCGTTTATCGCCCATAACACAAAGAATTCTACAAATCACAGGGTTCGCAAAAATATTCTAAGCAAATTGGGTAACTTTTTCACAGCTTGATTGACGATCAAGCAACAAAAAAGTATTTGGTAACCCATTGATTGTACTTCGATGCGTTTCAAAATGCATCAATTACTGATGCAGCACATTCAACCATATCGCACTTTAACAATATACTGTTTAAATTAGGCTGGTAAACCATAATGGCGTTATTGGGAAAGAGAGTAATTACTACCTTTGCTCGGAACCTATGTATATTGCTCGAAGGGTCTTCCCTAACATTTCCTTTTTTTGATAACAGTATCTCATGTTGTCATATCATTGAATGAGTCAGAATAATGTCGCATTCTAAAGGTGAAGGAGTTTTAAAAATCAGTTCAAAACAGTCCAACTATGTTTAGGTTTATGTGTTACCAACCAAACAACAAACCTTACCTCTTTATAAATTTATTAATTTGTAAATCAGTTCAGATTTAGAAGAATAGATATTTAATTCTTATGTTTCTTTAAAATGTTTAGATTTCGCTGGTGCAGCGTCAAGCATAAAAATCAATTCAAGCAAGATAATGAATTGAACAGTAACAAAATTATCCTGTTTCCAATCTGTGACTACTGATAATAACAATAATTTGATATGTAGTCACAACGCAAAACTAACTAAGGACAATTTGAAATAAGGAACAATTTCAATATGATACAATTATTCTTAAATTACGAACACGTGATACGTTCTAGTTAGAACACTTTCTACTAATAAACTTTTCTCAGCGAATTGTGTTTATTTGTTTAAGTGAAAACAAAAACAATTTTGCTCACCCAAGCTGTGATATAATCACATTCACATTCCTTCCCCAAATATACCATAAAGCGTGAATAACGAGGTGACGTAATCAACTGCATTTCGATGAGCTCACATCCCATAAAAGGCTAAATCACTCACGTAGGAAGTCTGAACAACCAAGAAGGTGATATGGCTTCGTCACTTGCAAATCAACAATGGACTTATTACGAGACTGAGTAAAAACTAGAACAATACATCGCATGCAAAAAAAAACTTGTAAACTTATTGCTTTAGGGTGTTTGATTAACACAAAAACGGACATCGTTTTAGTTTCAAGAGTTTAGAACATTACATGCCACAAGCTTATTTTTTAATCGGCTTGATTAAAGCTAATAAACTTACTATTATAAAAGACAAGCCCTCAATCCCTTAGTAAACTCACTTTAAGTCTTAAACGCCCATCATCTATATTTTACTTCCTATCTTCTAATATTATAAAGCGGACGTGTTTGTTTGTTTGCACACGCTAAGCTCGGGAACTACTGGTTCTAATGTTTTTTGGTGGACAGTCAATTTATAAAGGAAAGGCGAAACTTTAAAAAATAAAGAAGTCAGTGGAAAATGTGGGAAAAAATGCGGTGAGCAGCTAGTACACTTAATAGAAGCTATTGTCCTTACATGAAAAAGCCCTCAATAAACGCGCTACGTAAAGCCAAAATAACTACAGTTTCGAATGCCGAAAACCCATAAACAAATTTTAATGAATCCTACCAAAAAGAAATTATTCTTATCTCAGGATGACGTCACCTCCATGAAACCAAATCCGTCTGACACAAATGTAGTGGACCTTGATAACAGCTGACGCGAACTTTAACGAAAGCCAATGACATTGCCGGTTTATCTCAAGGCAAAGCGACAATAGCAAACTGCTACGATACGCTATTAAAAACATAGTATAAACCCACCCACTACGTCATCTGTTAAATAAACGTATGCTAATGTCAATAGGACGATTAAAATAGTTTTTGATAATGTCGAAGACAGAATTATAACAGGTGTGCCAAAGCTATCAAAGTGCGTAAGCTTAAATATAGTTCGTTCGTAATTTTATTTTATACGGGAAGACGGAATTGTCTAAGGAATCGTTAATTGGAGACCGCAGTTCGGGTAAATATGATCATTTAATATGATAATGAAGTCGAATAGACTTCCTCATCATTTCAGTGGCTGATAGCAGCATTTTACTGACCAAAGAACAATTCAAAATAGAAAGCGTTCGTGTTTGCCATCAGTAAACGCTTCTTCCTAGGATTTATTGTTATTGACGCCTTACAACAAGACATGGGATAGATACATACTATGCAGAGATTGATTAAATTCGGTAGTGCCCGTGGGCAATATGTATAAGTGTTCAAAAAGAGGTCATTAAAAAACATATTGTCACCCTTCGAAAACGGGCTGGTAGGTATGATTCAAGGATTATCACCCTTTTGATTTTCAGGATACATACCCTGAGACAGCTATTCTATTATATTAAACAAAAAAAAAATCACAACGAACTGCCATATTTCGTGCATAAAGCAACAGTACTTTGCCATTTCATAAGTAGGTAGGACTGTATTCAATAGCGACGTTTTGTAACTTCCGAACCTTGATTTTGACGAACAAATTGTGCTGTGAATGGCATGAATGGCTATTTGTGGTTTGTAAAAAGGTAAAAATTGCAATGGCGGTCGCTATAAACTCTTTGGTATTCAGGTGCCTCATTCGAAATTATAAGTGGTCGTACTCACTTTAGTTCCGTAGAAGTAGGAGAGGCAGTTTAAATTTCTGATATAAAAGATAGGTCTAGAGGAAACATTTTAACGTAGCTGTTAAAATCTTTTTTACATTCAAATCCAACGCCGGAAACCAGTCACGAAACGCCCTGCTCACCGCTTCTACTTTTACACCTCAAAGCTTTCGCCTTTTTCGAAGCTTTGCTTTTTCTTCCATTTTTTGCAGCATGCACTCTGCACATGTTGCGGTATACAGTGTCATATATCATGCCTCACAGACTGCGTCCGGCGTCATCGGTGGCTTACGTCCAATCAGTTAGTTATATTTATATATACACTTGGCTTCATCGAACTGCCTTTCTCTTAATCTATTTTAAGACGATGATCAAAGTATTCTGGGAAAATCCCCGCTATTCGCGTCTGATCAACCAAACAAAACAAACCTTTTGGAGTACATAATAAAGACATCTCTATGCACTGATGGAAAAGATAAATTGATTGAAAATGGTGATATTTGTAGTTACCGATTTTTCTAATAATTATATACGCATGATGCTGAATATACACAGTTCTAACTCTTTCTGCCACAGTGGATTCGCAAGGTTTATTAACAATTCCCAATTCTATATTATTCTAGAAAAGGCCACCGAAAAAGATATTATGGTTTTTAGGTCGTGCGTAGAGCAACGGAATACCTAGGCACTACCATTCATTAGCCGTGATCAATTGATTCAACTGATAATTGATTCTTGCCTATAACGAATCCAATCCACTTGGCTTTTACTTATTCCTTTCTCCCAGACTAATAAAACATCGCAATGCACCTTTGTCCGAAATCGCCAGCTTGTCGACGTCAAATCGACGATTCCTCAACTGTTGGCGACGCTCTTTCCATAGCGGCTTTTGATCTCTGTTAACGCAATATTGAATGTACTAAAAGGCGTAATGTATCAGGTGCATTGCTCCAAGGTCAGTGGCGTGGTGGCGTCGGCCAGGTCGACACGAAACAGGTTCCCCCGGTCATGGCTCGGACGGGGAACGGGCTATTGTGCGGGGATTACGTACGCCGCTACCTTTGCCTCTCGCTATCGTACAACAATATAATGGTGTTTCGTTTACAATCTATAAGGTACTAGCTGACCCGACTGACGTTATCCTGTCTTAACGACGACTATTTAATTATATTTTTTTTTTCTTTCATAAGAACCTACAATAACAAACAAAACAAAAAAAGTGACATTGATCCAGCCTTTCACGCGTGATGGCGTGACCAAGGGAAATAGGATTCATTTTTTTATACATACTAGCGGACCTGACCGACTTCGTCCTGTCAAAAAAATTTGGAATGTGGCTTGAGTCTAAATTTGAGTTAGAAAACGTTTGTACTGGAAAAAGAAAAGAACTGTTTTTAGAGTTTTCCCGGCAATTATTCAAATTTTTCTCCCATAAAAACCATCCTTGGACTTCAATAAACATTTTTAAAAAAGAATTGTCTAAATTGGTCCATGTGTTGTAGAGTTATGCGCTCACCAACGCATTTTGCGATTCATTTTTATTAAATAAATTAAGAATATTTTATAATATAATATATATATATGTATATATATATATATATATATATTATAAAATATTACAACTCTAGATGTATATACGTGGCGTACTCATATTATATATTGAATGTTTAAATATTTTTCTATCGGTTATTGTAACTTATACTTACAATATAAAATATACATAAGTTTTAACTACAAGAATATCAGGTAAAAAATTAAAAAGTTAAAATTGTCAAGGCCGGTTTCAAATTGTTCAGTTTGTTGGGACTTAATGTAACTTCACTCTCATTTTTTGGTCTAAATTGACCGGACTAGAAGGCCCATTTTAAGATTGACCTTTGGATTTTGGTGACGTATTCTTACAATTTAAGTAAAATACGAATGTAGGTAATTTACTTCTACCTTGTGTTATTTACATGAATGACAGACACTTGTATGTTTAAAGGGGCATTCCTTTAAAAACATGCACAGTCTTAAAATCCACATTCGCACGAGAGATCCTGGTCCAATGTTTTCTAAAACAACCACTTACTGCGTAAGTAGTATGTACTTATTTAAACAGATACTCGTTAAACATAGCGTAGGTAGCCATTAAATAAAAACAACTAAAGAAACCTGTAAATGTGCAACATCCTTCTGCAGCAGGTGCTTGAAATGTGGAAAACTTATTACCTACACTTTATAAAGAACAAAATAATTTATTCCTACTAATTTTTGTAACAAAAAACGTGGTATTCTTAAACATGTATCAGGTATCAAGCTATATAATTATGATCTGCATCTCTTAAGGAAACTCAGGCAGACTGATAAACTGATTCAAAAACGTATCAGACGAATACTGACATCTGAAAGCTATTTCACATTGCATTTAGATTTAATTTAATTTTCTTACTGCTGATAGCTTAAAAATTTATTTTCAGAATCCATCCAAAATAATGTTTTAATTTTATTTTGAAAGATAAAAAGTAAATACGGGTCTGAGAAGAAAAAACAGCAGTATTTTAAAAATCAAAGAAGGACGGACGTATATTTCATAGACTGATTTTTGGCCACGAATACCAGCGGTCAGAAAAACCGTATTTTGTATATTTTTTTCTTGTCCGGCGGCAGTAAAAAGTGTAACGTAGCAAAAAACAGTACAATACTGTTAAAACAGTTGGGAACCAAAGTTAAATAGCATATTTAGTCATATCCTTTAAGAGCATATTTTACGAAGTGTGCATTTTGAAAGATTTTCTTTTTCATACTGCACGTTATACGTGAGATCCAAAGTCTTAATTTGTGACCCGTGTCTAGAATGGACATCATACAATTTAAAGACGATGCACACACGGATGCAGTATCATTAGAAGCGATTAGTGCATTCGGGTATTCCGGCTAATTAAATATTTTGTCGGATTTCGTGACGCATTTTTCCTAGATCTTCGTGTTGCTGACCATTAAGGTAATTAACGTAAATAGCGAGAATTGTTCAGTATACACTTTCGTGTCGTCGACTCAGTCACAGAGAACTTGTGTTATTTCTTTTAGGTAATGGTTACTTTTAAGAAAATAATGTTTTCTAGTACTGACAAAAAATAGTCATGACTACATGTTAGACCTTATACTGTCCTTATGACGCGCGCATAAGATCTTATATAGAACAGCAAGTGTTTCCCTTGACATGTGTTCTACTGTACGCCACTGTCCGTAAATAACCTTTTCTAGGACATCCCTAGGTCCTATACAAACCAGACAAAATATAGATCTACGGGTAATTGTGACATAAGTCTTCTAAAATATTATGCAAATTCCATATAAAATGTATTTATTCCTTTATTTGTTTTAAGGTACAGCCACAGAGTAAATATCCAAGCTTATATTAAAAAATATCTTGATATAATAACAAATAAATTGGCACCCCGATCAAAGTTCAACGCGACACCTACGTATGTATAATGCAAATTAAATTACGTGTTTCAATTACTACTTGTCATATTTTTTGCTAATACGATAATAAAATAATATTTTCCGATTGGAATGTATTTCATACCCGTTGACATCTTCAATACTATTATTGTTATTTACATCTTTTATGATCCCAAAACGGCATCAAACACAATCCAGAACCAAAGCAATACAATTCTCAAAACTAAAACTAAGTCAAGTCGTTAACTAACAACAATAATAAAAATACCAATAACGACAGATAAACATATAATAGTTACATCAAATCGCCTATCACATAGTTAACGATAACGATAGCGTAATAAAAACATGCACGAGTGACCTACCCAGACTGATCGACTAGCGAGTGATGACGTCACAATTAGTTTCAGGCGTTGAGAAATTATTACCTTAGAGGGAACGTGTTCAAACAGAGCTATCAAACCAATTTATTAGTGACTAAAACAAACGTTTTCTTTAAAGCTAATCGATCGTATTTCTATCAATCTGAATAAAAAAATATTTACTCAAGATGATAAACTTTTATCATGCTATGACATTCATTTAACGAAAGGTTTTGAACGGAACATGTAAATTTAAATTGTATTGCGATACCTTTGGAATCAGTTTCATCTATGTTGTTTTGTTATAACAAAACAGTTCACACAACTGTTCGTATTTACAAACGCATCCTAAAGTAAACCTTATGGTTACGTCATAAAACCGGTATTCACTCTTTATTGCTCATGAATTTACCTACTTAAGTAGGTTTATTTATCATTGATTAACCAATTTTTGGTTAACTAATCAGACGTCACATATAATTATAATATTATTTACCTAATCCCAAAATGAGTACATAGATTAAGCAATTGCCACAACATAATTTAAAAACAACGTGAATAGGACTTATGGGGAGATTTAAGGCGTATCACTACATAGTATAAAACAAAGTCGCTTTTTCTGTCCCTATATCCCTTTGTACGCTTAAATCTTTAAAACTACGCAACGGATTTTGATGCGGCTTTTTTAATAGATAGAATGATTCAAAAGGCAGGTTTTTATTTGTAAAAAAGAATAGGAAAGCCAATATTTCTAAGTATTTACGTTACATCCGTGCAAAGCCGGGGCGGGTTGCTAGTTTAGTAATATATATTATGTTGTATCTAGCTTGTAAGTTAATCATCCCTTAATCAGGCATGTAGTAATTTTTCATTGGTTTTCTCCTAAGGTCATAAGGTTCAATTGCAGGTGGTAATTTTTTTCTCAGTCTTAGGACATGCTCCCTCTATAGCATTTCTCTTAGTTCTCAGACCACAAATGTTAGTCTTGGAAGTCTTACAAGTCTAACGGTTACGTCACGCACGTCACGCATCAGTGATGCAGCCGCCGACAGTTCAAAGACCCTTAATTAAAATCTCAAAGAGGGGACGACTAACCGCTGCGACTAGACTCGTTGTACCGATAAAAAAACAAGCCGTTTTAATATAATAATCGTAAGACTCAATTTCCAATGGCCAGAAATCAATGTTCGATAAAGAAGTATGCGGGCGATTTTTAATGTCTTCGGCTATTTCGTAAGTCATTAGTGTCCGGTTCGTTTGCCGTTTACAAGTAGATAAAAGTAAGTATGAAAATTCAAAATTTGTATCAGTAGGCTTTTTATGTATCTACCATGACTATGACAAACAGGTTGGCGCAGAATGCATACCAAAGGCTGTCCACCGTTTTTCCCATGGCGCCAACCAAAGGCGATGAGAGCGTGGGGGGGGGGGGGGTTTAGTTCGGGTAGTCCCTGCCCCTTCTGGGCGGGGGAGTCCCACACACGCCGCTTTCGTCCACGACAGCGGTACGGTGCGCAAATGCATTCTCCCCCCCTCAAAAAAAAAAAGAAAGAATGCATACCAAATAGTAGGTACAACGTAGTTAAAATATTGATGACAAAGTAAAAACCTATGATTATTGTCCGATTATTTATGACTAGCGATCAGCCCCGGCTTCACACGGGTGTGTAGACTAAGTTGCTTTTCGGCTATTCTGTACTACAATATGTAAGTGTATGCATTACACATATGAAAATTCCGCTCGCATAATGTTCAAGCTAGATTAGCCTTTAAACATGTGTTAGCTAAACCTCTTTGCTGATGCTAGCAGCTTCCTGCCATAAAAAATAAGGATAACTATATGTCAAAATACCGTAAGAAAAAGTAAATGTTGTAAAAATGTATAATAGTTATTGCAAAAATAAAAAAAATATGTTTTAAACTTTTTAAGTTTTTATGTCACAAGAAATATAATCATTCAAGAATATAATTATTCACATATGTACTTATCTACAGACAGTACGAAGTTGATTTATAGTATAAATTTAGAAGCGATATAGGTAACCCTGGTTTCTGATTTGTGAGTAATATCCCGAAATTTTGTTTTAGTCGACTGACAATTGACGTTAAATCTAGATTAAGGGGTAAAAGATTATAATTTGTGAAGACAATTAACTAAAAAAAAAATTTTTTATTTCTAGGAAAACTAGCTATCTTGAAGGGGGCAAATTTCCAAAAAGTATATTTTCCCCCTTAAATATTTTCTTTAATCATGTCCAATTAGATACTAATTGATAAGACACGATAAAATTAGCAAATCGTATTTGCGTCACACATTGAAATCCATTATCATTTCGACTTGGTAATTCCATTATTTGAATAATTCATTGCAATGTTTGAAATCCTAGCGTGCCTTCCTTGAATGTCCGTTTGTCTATCGTTTGTTTACTAAATACACAGACAGACATCGCAGCGAGGTAACGTGTGATTAATATTTAATCAGCAAACTTTACCATTCAGTGCAAAAACTTATTGTTGTGAATCCGTGTACGGTCAACACGTCAAATTCAGTTCCAGTTCAATAATAGATCTTATGCGGACGACATAACGGCAGTGTACTCTGACGTTATTTTGTCTGCACCTACAAAACAGGATTGACGAGTTACGTCACACAACAGTCACATGCCGGGCCGGTCAGAGATAACACGCGTCGCGTTCAACAAAAATATTTCACATACTTACATACAAACCACTCCGGCCTCAGGACTAACGGTACAACGAGAATACAAAACGTGGGGAGAAAGCGTTGAGGATTTCCAATAGAGTGAAAGCAGTCAGTGCTAAGGCCGCGGCGCGTCGGGCGGACGAAAACATAACCTAGCAATGTCGGTAGCGGTCGCGTCAGCTGTATTATCAACAGCAGCGTTTGTTTACTGGTACCTAAACAGGCATAAACCGATCAAGATAATATTGTGCGAGCTGAGGTACGCTATAGAGATGCAAGGGGCCGGCGCAGCGGGCCTGATTGACGACTGGGTGAACGTACGGCGAAACAAAATAGTGTTGCCAGATGCGAGCAGGAAAATTGCCGTAGTAACCGGGGGAGCGCGCGGCATCGGCACCGAAGTAGTCAGAGGGCTACTGAAAGCGAACATGACTGTGGTCATCGGAATACGGAGACCTGAGCTCGTGAAGAAGCTTTCAGAATCTATGGAAAACGGGGAGAACTTGAAAGCGTTCGCTTTGGATTTGCAGTCTTTGAAATCTGTAAAGGAGTTCGCAGATAACATTTTAAAAGTACACCCTGAGATACACCTTCTGGTCAACAACGCAGGAATAATGTTCGGTGATTTCAAGCTCACTGAAGATGGAATTGAATCGCAGTTGGCCGTCAATCATATTGGGCACTTCTATTTGACGCACCTATTGTTGCCAGCGCTAAAAAACGGTGGTACGATTAGTAGTTCGGCAAGAATCGTGAATGTCACTTCTTGTGCTCATCACCCTGGTAAAATATTTTTTGACGATATAAACATGAAGGAGCATTATGACACTACTGCTGCATACTCCCAAGCGAAATTGGCGCAGGTAAAAAAATGTTTTTCCTGTTTTTGTAGAAATGTTTCCATTTACTTATATGGAAAAAATTATACTAAATAGCTAAAATCCTTTTTGAAATAGAAGACCATCAGGTTCTCTGATTGTAGATAAAAAAAAACAACTGTAAAATTAAAGCTCAATTAAGCATGTTTTTTTTTAATTATCTGTATTTTTTGTTGCAGCTAATGAGTGCACGGTATATAAATAAAATCCTTGAAGAAGAAGGCTACAATGTGAGATGTTATTCTGTACATCCAGGAATTGTAGACACTGACCTATTTGAAGGGACTTTTTTCAGAAGATTCTTCCCTTGGGCTATGAAACTATTCTTCAAAACACCAGCTAAGGGAGCAGTCTCAATTCTTCATGCATGTTTCAACGAAGAATTGGAGAAGAAAGGAGGTTTATATATAAGTAATTGTATTGAAGGAATTAGCAATAGGTTTTCAAAGAATTTGGATAATCAAAAGAGACTTTTTTATTTATCTTGTGACTTAATAAAAATAGAAGCAGAGAAATATGGAAAACAATAGTAGTAATGTATAATAACATGGAGGTTTCTATTTTAATTTATTGATTAGGCTTCTTTGTCTAGTCGAAGATGATGGACATTCCAGGGTATTATTAAGAATAATAATTTATTACATTTAAAAATATTACTTAATTGAAATTATTTAAATAAATTTATTTATTAAATCTGTAAAACCTATTTCTGTAAAGTTTTTGTGCAATAAAGTATATCTATCTATCTATCTAAATTTATTTATTTTCTATACAATCGTTTTTTTAAACCTTTACATTATTAATAACTGCATTTATCTTACTTGTTTGTATTAGTAGACCAAAAACACTGTCTACCACCCTATGGTAGCAGTACCACCGTACGGTAGCAGGTTACTACCGTAAGGTGGTAGGTTGATTTTAAAATGCATTATTTAACATTATTACATAGCCCAACCTTACTAATTATACTCAGTTTTCAAACCACTAGAAATATTTTTCATACCACTAGAACTTCATTGGCCTACCATACAAGTAAAACTTTCTGCAGTATTTTTTTGCAGACTGTACACTATACTGTCACAGTCTGCACTTGTCTGGTTTCTTACGATAGAGTATTAAGAGTTTCTTGCCCTTGAAATATATACAGGCATCAGGAAGAAGTTGTTATTTATAACAACAATTTACTTTATTTAGTTACTCTACTACATAGTACTTATAAAACAAAGTCGCTTTTTCTATTCCTATATCCTAATGTGTGCTTAAATATTTAAAACTACGCAACAGATTTTGATGCGTTTTTTTTAATAGATAGAGTAATTCAAGAGGAAGGTTTTTATTTGCAATAAAGAATAGAAAAGCCAATATTTCTAAGTGTTAACATTAAATCTGTGCAAAGCCAGGGCGGGTCGCTAGTTATTTATAAAATAACAATACTATCATTGTTAATGTTCACATTCCACTTAATTAAGCAATGATTAAACAAGTTGTTTTACCTAATTATACTATTTTAAGTTCAAGTGGAGATGATTCATTTGTCATTGTTGTTGTGTTCTCACTAACAAATATAATAATTCATGGTGATAAATAAATACATGCATACTGTTTATAGAGAACAAAATAGAATTTAAATGAGAATGAAAGATTTAATAAGAGCCTTTTTATAAACAAACAGCATTTGCTGTCACTTTATTACATATTAAAATATCAATAACAAATTGTGTAGGCATTTAAATTTATAGTACCAGTTTATTTGTTTTTCTCTAAATATTCTTTATTTATACCTTTCTGTATCCTCTTTAAGCAGTGTCACAAAAGATCTTAATATGATATTGGATATTGGGTTGCATTTTATAAATATTCATAATCATAAAAACTTGACTACATCACACACATTGCTCTGATTCTGTGGCAAGTAACCAAAGGACTTGTGTCGCAGAAATCAGAAAGAATGATAGTACCCCAATACCTGGGTATTTCGTGTCTAGACCCGAGACATTAGGTATATAAAATAAAGAACAAACTTAACACAATCTTACCTGCTAAAGAAGCTTGATAGTCCCTTCTTCTTTAGTTTGGCCTGCTCCTGCTCTGTCGTAGTGGCATCCTCATCGTCTCTGGATGCACTGGATCCCAGCGAACACTCCGACAAACTGGACACAGTGCTCGAGAAAGATCCGCCATCCTTTCCACGCTGATGACCACTCACACTGCCACCCCACTGCAATGTACTCTTGGGAGAGTCACTCGTATCACTCTTCTCACAGGTAGAGATGGAGAAGTTACCTTCATCACTGAAGCTACTCTTCTTCGACAGTTTATCGATGTCATCAGTAGTTTCTTCAGGAGGTTTCTCCACTTTGGGACTAACAAAGTGTAATTGTTTTGTTATCGGGTTGTATGCGAGTTGCATGTTGTCCAGCGCTTCGCTGAGGCGCATCCCGCCTTTTTGGCATGGTGAAGTCGACATTGCAACTATTAGAGAGGACGATTTCGACGTCTGAACAATTACAAACAGATTCCATTTTTCTCATGTTTCTCATTCAACAAAGACATTTTTTTTGTTTATAGAAGAAATTCTTAACGTGAAACACGGTAAGCTTTGTTGAACCACCACATGCACCAAACTCAAATGTTTTTAATTGTGAGCTTGAATGTTTTATTTTTGTATTCTAATAAATTACAACATAAACACAACCATTTAAAAACACATCAAAATTAAAGTTATTTATCAAAATTAAAACACCAAACTTATTTTTACACTGAGACATAAATAAAAACTACTTATGCCTAATTTCTATTTAATGTAAGAAAACAATTCCGTTCTAACTAAACACAAAGCAAAGCAACACACCCATCGCCTTTTACTTTCGACTGTAAATAATTTGACATTTGCATTTTTCCAGTTCAGGAACACCAGTGGCATTTGTTTGGCGTTTGTCAAAGCTAAGTAATACGACTAAATGTAAATGTATTTTTCCTTATGTGCTTTTATCGCATCTCCAGCCTCTTAAACTTAGTGACTTGTCCGAACACGAACCGAAGATTTCCGAACGTATTGCGTTTTGTTTTTGCTATGTGTATCAGTCAAAATGGTTAGAAAAAAGACTTAAATTTCTTTTTAACACAAATTAGTAATTGAATGGAGCTCATTCACGTTATCACACATTATTCACGTAATCACGAGGAACTCATATTATTATGGCTACGAACAGCGACAAACCGTAAATTGTGAACCGGATAACATTCATTAATTTGCAAAAAACACAGTATCTATCATACATTAGATGTCGCAAATTATCCTCTCTGATAGGCCTAGCATACGCAATACGTCAAATTTATCGCATGAGACGACAAAAGTTTCGATACTGTTGACAGCCTAATAGCACACCGCACTCGTATTTTCAGCCAATCAACAGCTGACGCACTGACTTCAATCGATTTTGACGTTAGAGCGCGATAAAATTTAGTAGTAACGCTAGGCCTGTTAAGTCTCTCAACATGAGTTAGTACCCTCAAAATCGAATTATATAAAAATCAATGCCACTTTTCGTTTTATTCTCAAAAACAAGCTCGCCTTTCCAAACCAAATGTTTAGGCTTGTAGGACTATTTAGTATATGGTTTATGTGTAGTTTGCACAAAATTATATTTGGCAAGGATATTTAAACAATGAATAAAGACGATTATGAAGAAATAAAAGAGTTTTTATCAAAATACTTTATAATTCGTGTCTCATTACTGAAAACAAGTAAATAGTTAAAAATATTTATTTACGTGCTATCAACAATATGGTCAGCCATAAACGTAGACCCTAATCACAGGGTCACGAATCAATGCTTTATTATAACTAATAATATAAAAATATATTTATCATACAATAGGATATTTACAATTAAATACATTAAAATTAATAAATAAGTTTATAAATCGACTTCGAATTTACAGTGCTCTAAATAATAAGTATTCATTCTCCAGGGAGGAATTAAGACCAGCTTTAAGAATCACAATTTTCATTTCTAATATTTTATCCGGTCTAAGGACTTTCTCGAAACATAGTCCTGGAGATAGATGAAAAAAATTACAAGACCATCGATAAAAACGATAGACTCTCAACTCTTTGGTTCTTTTGATGGCTTTTCTGAAGCACCCAATTCTGGAAATAGTTCCATCAGGCATAAATCTAGTAGATTGTACACCAACTGAAACAAAAACAAAAAAAAAATCTTTATTTAGATCGCAAAATTACTGAATATGTCGGGATGGAATTTGCTATAGTCAAGCTGTTAAGTAATCACCGATTTGACATATGTCAATAACTTAGCGGCGTAACTAGGTTACGCGGTACGATTTGACAAATCGATCGATGATCAAATCAGTAATTACTCACTCATTACTAGAATAACCAATAGGATTATTTTTAACCCGAACAGATAAAGAAAGCATATGAATCCCATTTTAATTTTGATCTTTTGCGCGAAGTAGTCTTATGATGTCGGCTTGCCTGTTTATTAAGCTGTGGCCTCTGTATAATCTCGAAGGCGGTGTGCACGGCGGCCGGCAGGCCGGCCCCGGCCAGCAGTACGGCCGCCGAGGGGATGCTCTGTAGCAGCTGTTTGCGCGCCAGCTCCCTTTGCCGGACGGGATCCGAGCGCGGCGTCGACGCTTTCTTACCGAAGAGGAGTCCTGGCGATGGCAATCAGGGATAAGACAAAAATCGTGGCGTAGTGTTGTGGCAAAAATCCAAAGCCATCACAATATCCTTATCATATTACCGGGTAGCAAGTATTATTCCTCTTAAGTACATACTGCAAATACCTATTCGTCGCGTGGCCGTATTATTTTCGCTTACTTGTCTTACTACTATGCATTAATAGGGGGGGGGGGGGGCACCTGTTTACAAACACGGCTTATCGCTTCACCCAATAATATGTGACGAAATGTAACAACGTGTCACATAGCGCTGACACCCTCGTAAGTTCCAATATTGAAGAACTCCTAAGGAAAACTACTAGGATTAGAAGTTACATATACTGAGACACAGTGATTAATCTACTACACGTAGTACGGTCAACTGCAAGTCAAGTTAAGATGACTACGGATTTGATACCGTAATATCCTATCCGTTAGCGCAAGATGGTTCTTAATGTTTAAAGCCTATCTAACAAGAACAATACACACCATGACCCAATCTAATTAAATGCGCTAGCCGCCTCTCTGACAGGAGCCTGCCCAGCAGCCGGTTCAGGAACGAGTTGAACACATCGTCGAGCAAGTCCCGGGTCACGCACACCACGCTCCCAGCTATGGCTGTTAGAAAACTGCGGGCCTTCACTACTTTCACTACTGAAATAAAAAAAAAGTTCAATTGAAAACTTATTGCTTTGCTTTATTGTTCAAAACGGTGAAGGAACGAAACGCATCTTCCCGCAACTTTGACATATTTTTAGCCACAGACGCAAGACATGGGTCTTGTTGGTGATGTTTGAGCTCTGCGTGCGTGTGTCTGTTATTTCTTAGGCAAACGGATTGGTATGCTGTTTTTTTTATTAAAAGCCTTTTTTCTCGCGATTGTTATCAAGACTTGTTTTATAAATAGGTCTAATAGCAAACTCTATACGCATAATTTGATTGCGAAAGGGCAGGGTAGAACATTAAACAAGTTATTATTGAAAATAATCCCTCCTCTCCTTTAGATACTGAATAGTATAGTCATATATCACTATAAGGCTTAAACAAACATAATTTTTCAATTTAGTAAATTTTACCCTATCACAAGAAGTAAGGTAAGTTGCGCAATACGTTTGTTAACACTATAGAACCGGAAAACTTTTTCGACATTTTAAACTTTTAAAATAATTTAACGGGTCAAAACGCGACACCATTTTTATTAAGTAGTTAATACGAACTACTTACTGCCCGACGTTTTGGTTAGGTTGCGCCGTGGTCACGAGCTGACTGCGTCAGAGTTTAATTATTTTTTATGTTAATTTTTCATTATTTTAAATGTTTAAAATGGAACGCGAAAGTCTTAAAAAAAATTTCGCCATTATTAGTAAAAGCGGTCCACCGCAGCTTCACACGCGTACTATCCCCGTTTTTTCCACATTTTTCACTGATTTTTTGTTCTTTTTGGTCGCACCGTGATCTTATATAAAGCATAAAGCCTTCCTCGATAAATAAACTATTCAACCACAAAATATTTTTTTCAATTCGAACCAGCAGTTTCTGAGATTAGCGCTTTCAAACAAACAAACTCTTCAGCTTTATGATATTAGTATAGGTTACTAACAACTTTGGCTCTCCAAAGTTGTTAGTAACCTATACTAATATGAGCCTCTGCTCATATCATTTTACCGAATCTTTTCCAACCTACGCTACGCTTCAGGGAACATCGTTTTGCTGAACTATACGAAGTTATATTATTCAGCGAAACGATATTTCGGCGAAACGATGTTTGGTGAAAAGTAGCGTCTGTCGTCAAAAGACTCGTTAAAATGATATGAGCCCACTTTGTAGGTATCACTCACACAAAAACATAAGACACTGCGTAAATCCCACGACCGCTGTTTGGTGCGTCTTGTCCCCCGCGTAGGCGGCTGTGTGGGGGAGGCCGAAGTTGTCCTTGAACACCCCGTCGCAGATGTCCCGGGAGCGCCTCGGCCTCTCCGCCGGCTGCACCGTCTGAGGGTCTTCGCTCACTTCTTGAGCTTCCTCTATATCGCGCGCCGATCCTTGTTTTCTATTAACAAATGTTAATAGAATTAACAAATGTATATTACTTGATTAATACATGAATAGATATAGTACTTTTTTATTTGTTTCTCATTTAGTTAAACCAACAACGCTTATATTACTTACTCGATTTCATCACATCTGCCTATATAAAGAAGTAACCTCTAATAGCTTTTCAAATTGTTCATGATTATCAACAAATTTTTATACACCTGCAGTACATACAAAAGTACGTCTGAACTTGTATCGCGCTTATATTCAGGGTATAAGAACTAATTTCAAACTGCAAGATATTTTCTACTTAAAACTGTGAGATCGAGTGATAGAGAATGCCAGTGGGTATTTATTCCGTAAATAAGCATACTTTCCGAATTAAAGTTCAAACTATAAAAATAGGCTGGTGATACGGAATTTAAAAACCTGGGCCCTATTATACATCAAATTCAAATTCAATATTTGTTTATTCAAGTAGGTTACATATAATAACACTTTCGAATCGTCATTGTATATGTCACCGTAAGATTGTAAAAACCGTTAGATTACAATCTATCTCGCGAGATTGTAAACTGTCGACAGATTGTGAACCGTAACTTGGGATTGCAATTTATCGGATTATTTTTCGCTGTATTGTAATCTATCGAAGTGAAACCGTTAAATTACAATCTCTCCGGCGTTAAACTGTCAACTGTCCGAAAGCTCTTCCTGATTGGTCGGTTTATTGTATGAGCGACCAATCACGACCAGCCTTTCTATGTCCCCGTAAAGTTAGGAATGAAATTCAAATCAAATCATTTCTTTATTTAAAAAAATAGAGATGTCGTTTAAATAAATTAAATGCACTTCAAAAAATCTTCAAGTATTTATTTACTAGGTAATCAATAATCCTGACATACTTTGAGAAATAATTGTACCGAAATATTTATTCTTCAAACACTCAAAAATTTAATTGAAAATTACAACAAAATGAAACAATTATTTTGTCTTTTAACACAAATTAAAATTGGAAAATTTTAAGAAACTCTTATAAACAAATATAAATATTTCCTGTCCTTTAAACATACCATAAATTAATAGTATAAAAACAACAAACGAAATCACAAACAAATATGGCGAATGACGGGGACGCGCGGAGGGCACATAACTCTCAACCAATCAGCGCGCGAGATGCATTTCGTTCTACGTCAGTTCACAATTTGACCGATTCCCATCGATAGATTACAATATAGCGAAAAATAACACGTTAAATTGCAATCATAATGTTACGGTTCACAATCTGTCGACAGTTTACAATCTCGCGAGATAGATTGTAATCTAACGATTTTTACAATCTTACGGTGACATATATAATGCAAAGTGATTCTACTTCCGGTTCGGAACCTATATCTACCGAGAAGACACCGGTAAGAAACTCAGCAGATTAGTTACAGTGGCAGTATCTAACTTATAGCTATGTGTAGAACACTTTGGACCAAGTCATATAGTTTTATTTTGATGAGTGAAAAAAAGCATTAAGTATTATGTTATTTTAAGAGGTAAACTGGAGCAGACCAGTCCCTATCCCTGCGACACGCCCTAACACACAGCAAATTTGTTACTAGCGTACTCGTCAAAATCATGCATTGTGGCCCTCTATCAAGAAGCCCTTATAATATTTACCTATTTCATTTATTATGCAACCTTTATGCAGAAGAATAGGGACAGAGACAAAGTCGAAAACTTTATGATGATCACCAATTCAACCATATTCAACGGACTCACATATATTTATACATGTTGGTAAGTTAATTATGTTTTAAATTACCTCCTAATTTGACGGTACTTTTTTTGATTGTGTGATAGTTATTTTATTATTGGTTTGATGGTTCAAAAAAATCAAGTTATTATCCATACTCACAGAGCCTGATACCGGTCTATATCCGAAGAAACCAGCAAGCTTCTCAGAAAGCTCTCAAGATGCTGTCCTTTCTCCTTCCGAAGTTTGTGCGTCACAGACTGATAGATATTAGCTAGGTCACTGCTATTAGCGTTCAGTGTAGATGCTTGGACCACCATGGAGAAGTCACCGTCCACCGTGAGAAACAAGTGGAGAAGTTCGCTGGTCTGAAGGAGACTCTTTTGTAGCAGGCGTTGGAGAAAGTCTTCGTACTTATAGCGGAGCGTCTCCATTGGACTGTTGTCTCTGTAAATCGAAATATTGTTTGTGATAAGTCTTTTAAAGTTTATTTTTAAAGTCAAGCCGTCGAGTGGCAGACATCAAACAGGTAATTACTCAACGCCTTGATTATAGCGACCCATACTCGTTTCCTAACTGGGCTATCGCGCAAAAAATCCTTTGTCCCGACAGTAACAAACAATTTCAGCACAATTCAACCAAATACATATGTTCATTTGAATTGCTACAATCTTTTTATTTGTTTGAGCCCACGCCGGGTCAATACAGTCTCTTGGTTTTCTATTTCCTTTTTCTATAACCAATAGTCTGTATCGTCGTATCTGCGTGTTCCTATCGATAATGCGCGTTTGTAGCTTGAATTTCGTTTAAAGCGCATTTACGAGAAGCGACTGAAAAATTTCATCTCCCCTTGCGGTGTGCGATTCGAACCCACGACCTTTATGTATTGCGCGTGCTGCTTTCTTTTTTATCGTAGGCGATTGCATCAATGCCCTCTGCCGTATGAGTTAAGAACTACATAATTATTATTACTCAGTTTAGTTTACATTATCTAGTACTACATTACTAAAAAAAAAACAAAATATTCCTCAAAAATCTTTATTTTTATATTTGGTTGGGTGATTGCGCGAGGCCCCTACAAGACCAACGGCTCGGACGATTGCCCTGTACGCCACCCCCAAGGCCACCACTGATATAGGTCTTACCTCCTAGAAGGCAGAGGCAGGTCATGCAACAGCCTGTCCCCGTGGAACTCGTGCATCTTGCTCCGCAGCAGGTGGAAGTCGTGCTCGCTCCTCTCCAGCGTCCAGAGGAGCGCGCCCGACCCCGAGTCCAGCCGGTGCACGGCGAGCGTGAACACCCTGACTGTACCGCGCCGGGGCGGGGCTTGCTGGAGCGAGAAACTCGACCTCAATTCATATATCACGTAAGTTACAAGTAACACGTATGCATAGTCGAACAAATATAATTAACTGGAGCAGCCTGACTGGTGAAATACCTCCACCTTACAGTAGACCGCAGCCAAACAAAAATCACTTAAGGCCTAACCCCTGCTACTAACGTAGCACCTCCCCCCCCCCCCCCCCCCCCCAGGAGCTCTGGAAATCTTACTCACACGCAGGAACACAACAACACAGAAGTGATCGTAATTTGGCTGCGGTCTTCTGTAAGGTGGAAGTACCTCACTAATCGGGCTGCTTCAGTTCAAGCGATAAATCGTTCGCCCTCCTACCTCTTGTTATAGCTTCTTAAAGCATACAACCACATATTCCGTACTCACCAATCTCGTCTCCACATTAGTCAGCACCACTTTGTACGTACTCAAGTCCTGCTCCCTCAAACTATCCTCGTTGCCCAGGGATTCAAGGTACCTCATAAGGTCCATATTCTCGGGGCAGTCGCCCTCAGATTCCTCCGCGTTCGTAAAACAGTCCAGTACTTGACCGTCTATGGTCTGGGTCTTGAGGGCGCCCCGCAGTCTGTTGCCGAGCTTTAGAGCTGATTGGAGGAGTCTCTCTTGCGGCCTGGATATGAAACGCATCATTTTGACGTGACAACGTCTTATAATTTGATAAAGCAGGCTGCACTCACGAAAAAACATGACTCATGCGGCGTCACCTCGCTCTGATACATCTTCGTTTTCGTCAAGTATGAAGTGCAGTTAAAAGTGAATGCGGTGTCAATTGTTTATAGCGACGATATTTGTAATAAATTTTCTTTTGAAAAATGCAACCATCCCATCTGTATTACCGTCAGTATCGTCAGTAAACGGACTTTACAGACTACCGATTTTTGTATTCAAGAAAGAATATGATCAATATAATTAATTACGTAAGAAGATTTTCTTTAAAGATTTTGTGAGGTCCCAAAAACTGGTTGCAAATTTAAAAACGATTCTATAGTTAGTACAAAAAAAAATACTTACTTTGTACTCATTTGCTTCTGATATCCGGTGGGTATTCTAGATCCAATTACTAATTTATAATACTGAAAAGAAACAATAACCAATTAAAATGTCTTCCCGAACTTATTTACCTAGTACTATCCCACTGTTGGGCTAACGTGTTTCCCAAATCCATCCAGGATAAAAGTAACCTACTAATATTATAAAGGAGTAGGATGTTTGTCACTCTATCACGCAAAAAGTAATGAACGGATTTGGCAGAAAATTCGTAGGAAGAGAGATGACATACTACATTAATATGCAGGATACTATTTATCCCGAAGTCCTATATATTAATCTGATATCCTAACTCTCATCCATAACCAAAAAGAGTAACAAACATACAATTTACTTTTATAATATTAGTAGGATTTATTTTTCAAATCACATAAATAAAATAACTACATTAAGATTCTCATTGCGTTATTTTTTTAATTTTTTTTTTAAACTTTAGTATTGCTTATTAATATATCATAACCAACAGTACCTCTTCACTGTGTAAAAACTTTGGCAGCATAATTTTCTCTAAGATGGCGTGCGATTGCCTCGCGGCCTGGTACAGCGCTCTACTCGTTTGCAATCTACAAACAAAATATAAAAAAATCTTTTACATTTTCCCCTAACCATTCTAAACATTCATTGGACATGTTCACTGTAATTAATACGTACAAGCCTTATTTGCTTTAGGCTTCTACACACAAAATCACACCAGACTTAGGACTACGCACCGCCCTAATGCCGTGCGTAATAACTAATATCGAACTGCAAGTGTTGCTGCCACTGGAGGTCCTCATCCATGGTTACGCCTAAATATTTAATTGTTGCAACGTGTGAGAGTGATGGAGAGTTACAGTTCAATGGATTTTCTACGTTATATGGGCAGGTATTAGGTATATATAATAAGCTCGAAGTTGGACCCTGGACTTTTAGCTTTCGTCTTGCTAAAGCACATAAATTTAGGTTTCTGTTAAAGATTAAATCTATCTCCTTTAACCACGAAATAAATATGAAAAAAGGACATTTCAGTATTGTTATTAATTTGATCCCAATTCTTCCCATGAAATAGGGCCACAGTGTCATCAGCAAACATGATAATGTCAACGCCGTGCACTCTCGTGGTCTGAGCTAGATGTAGAATAAAAATAGTGTTGGCCTAGGAGAACTGCCCTGTGGGACACCATATCTACATTGCGAACTTGTGCTACAATAGTTGTTTACTCTTACCATTTGGAATTGATTTTGAGGTAACCGGTGAACCACGAAAGCGTGTAGTGCTTACTCACAAAGACGTGCAAGTAATATAGAGACATAAACTGTATCGAAGGCTTTCTGGAGATTCAGGAATACTCTAAAACAGCTCCCACAATAAGTTAGATACTGCTACTGTAACTAATTTTCTGAGTTTTTGAACCGGTGTCTTCTCGTCAATATTTACATTGGTTCCGAACCATCAGTAGAATCACTTTGCATTGTATTCAATGATGAATCAAAAGTGTTACTTGAAACTTACATGAATAGAAAAATATTTGTCTGTAACCGGTTGTTATGTTTGCCAAGGCCGCAGTTGATCGTGATATCCCTGCATTTCATTTATCACAAATCTTACAAATCTTAATAGCTTCTTACCGCTTAATACTATCATCAGCTAGCAGGCAGTCATGTAGCTCTTCGGCTATGGACGGGTCCAGCGGCACCCGGCTGTAGCTGTACTCCGACAGATACAATTCGTACATTTCACACGCCTCTTTGTGTAACGACGCACGCTCATCCGCATCCATGTCAGGATTTAAGAGTTTCGTTTGAAACAGTTCTGAAAGGTATTAAAATAAAAACCGTGAAATTACATTTAAAAAGAAAAAAACTGCCAAAAATTAAAATGCTTAAAAATTAAATACCTTACACAGTAATGAAATAAAGAAACCAATCTTATTGCGAAATAAATCGGACTATACATATACAAATAACTTGAAGACTACATTGCCCATTTTAAATAATTAAAGTAGCTTAACGGTGAGACCAAACCAAAGAATCGGGCAGTAAGCAGTTCGCAATTAATTACCAAAAATGCTATCGCGTTTTGACCCGTTAGCTTTAATTTGATACCTTTGACAAGACACAAAAACAGTAAGAGAAACCACAGCATAATGTACCATGACATAATCAAAATAACTGTAGAGTTCGGAACACAGCAGTCGCCAACAACTAAAATCACACTCACTAATATCCTTGTAAAACTGCAGCAGATGTATGTGGCTGGTCGTCTTCAGATGCTGCATGAACGCGTAGAAGTATTCCTGGTCAGCGATAACTTGCTCCAGATCCACCCGGAGTAGGGAGGATCGTTGGACGTAGACTGACTCGGTGTGCCGGGCGAAACGCTCGAGGAATTCCACCTGGACCAGGCAAATATCAATAGAGTGTTTTAACTAGAGTTGCCAATAGTATTTCCTATAGAGATTCGACGAAAAATCTTTGTTTTGACAGGTAATTAAATGTGTCTCGTTGTGGTATATCGCGCATGAAAAATCCGCTAGATGGCAATACGTGCATGAGGTGCCTGTCATGGTGACATCTCTGTCAATGTTATGTCAAAATTAACCAATCACGTAGCAGTTGGCTTACATATTTGTAGCGGATTTTCAATGCGCGATAGCTCACATTTACTATTCACTCTCAACCCTATTATGACACCTTTTAACATACATAAAGACTGACCTTATAATCTGGCGTGGTCGGTAGCTGTGCCATGGTCTCACCATCAGTAGCGAGCACTATTAGCGCATTCAGTATGTACGGGTCGCTGAGTACATCAGTCAGTGACAACAGCACCCAGCCAGCAAATATCTCGCGTATTAAGACGCGAAATACCCTGTAACAATGGTATACTTCATTATGAAATGTTAATCTAAGCACTGAATGAAGGATATTCTTAGTTATGTTTGACTGAAGTCGGTCCAAGATGGTTGTCGCCATAAACTGTTGAACACTATATATTTTGACACAACTTTATGACAAATTTCAGCGCAACCCGTGGCGGTAGTGCGGGGTATATAAGAGGGTACTAACGTGTTGTGCACCTCCGCGGGCGTGAGCAGATGCGGCATGAGCGCGTTGGTGAGGGCGCGCAGGTAGTGCAGCTCGCGGCGGCGGCTGGTGGCGGCGGGGTATACAAGAGGGTACTAACGTGTTGTGCACCTCCGCGGGCGTGAGCAGATGCGGCATGAGCGCGTTGGTGAGGGCGCGCAGGTAGTGCAGCTCGCGGCGGCGGCTGGTGGCGGCGGGGTATACAAGAGGGTACTAACGTGTTGTGCACCTCCGCGGGCGTGAGCAGATGCGGCATGAGCGCGTTGGTGAGGGCGCGCAGGTAGTGCAGCTCGCGGCGGCGGCTGGTGGCGGCGGGGTATACAAGAGGGTACTAACGTGTTGTGCACCTCCGCGGGCGTGAGCAGATGCGGCATGAGCGCGTTGGTGAGGGCGCGCAGGTAGTGCAGCTCGCGGCGGCGGCTGGTGGCGGCGGGGTATACAAGAGGGTACTAACGTGTTGTGCACCTCCGCGGGCGTGAGCAGATGCGGCATGAGCGCGTTGGTGAGGGCGCGCAGGTAGTGCAGCTCGCGGCGGCGGCTGGTGGCGGCGGGGTATACAAGAGGGTACTAACGTGTTGTGCACCTCCGCGGGCGTGAGCAGATGCGGCATGAGCGCGTTGGTGAGGGCGCGCAGGTAGTGCAGCTCGCGGCGGCGGCTGGTGGCGGCGGGGTATACAAGAGGGTACTAACGTGTTGTGCACCTCCGCGGGCGTGAGCAGATGCGGCATGAGCGCGTTGGTGAGGGCGCGCAGGTAGTGCAGCTCGCGGCGGCGGCTGGTGGCGGCGGGGTATACAAGAGGGTACTAACGTGTTGTGCACCTCCGCGGGCGTGAGCAGATGCGGCATGAGCGCGTTGGTGAGGGCGCGCAGGTAGTGCAGCTCGCGGCGGCGGCTGGTGGCGGCGGGGTATACAAGAGGGTACTAACGTGTTGTGCACCTCCGCGGGCGTGAGCAGATGCGGCATGAGCGCGTTGGTGAGGGCGCGCAGGTAGTGCAGCTCGCGGCGGCGGCTGGTGGCGGCGGGGTATACAAGAGGGTACTAACGTGTTGTGCACCTCCGCGGGCGTGAGCAGATGCGGCATGAGCGCGTTGGTGAGGGCGCGCAGGTAGTGCAGCTCGCGGCGGCGGCTGGTGGCGGCGGGGTGCGGCCGCTGCGGGGCGGCGTCCGGCGCCTGCGCGCACACCGCGACGTGTCTCAGCGCGCACGGCACGAGCTGCTCCGTTATTAGGCGCGAGTAGTCTATCTGTGAATTGGTTGAATTTTTTCACGTTTGAAGAGACAAAATTGCTCTAACTCTGTAGTAGTAGCAAATGTGAGGGAATCAGAATCCCTTGCGGATTCTATACAGGTTCCCCACAGCGCGTACTGCCAAGCGGCCCATCTCACCGCGCAAAACGTAGCTGTAAAGTATCAGGCCACCTGAGACGCCACACCCCCCCGGGACCGAGGTAACAGACGCCAGGCTTACCCCAAGCCTGGCGTCTCCGGTCCCAGCAGCGGATCTACTGTGCGACTCCGCTTACCACCACTGCGGACACCCGAGACTCTAACTCCAGCTCTCCCTCGGAAATGCCACATGGAGTCCCACCGGCCGCAACCGATAGGGAGGTTGGCAAACTTAATACTGTATCCTCCTCTTCCTCCGCGACCCCACCAAGACGCGATTTGTGCCCCGCTGTCGGGTCGCGGAAGACAGGGAGGCCGGCAACGAGACACCGAGATCCTCCTCTTCCTCCGTGATCCACCTGTGCCCTTGCGGGCTTGCCGCAGAGAGCCATCTGCTCTCCGCGGCCCAGCACGGGATCAATAAAGCTTATAACTGCGCAGTATCGGACGCTGGATGTCAAGGCAGCACCCGACCACAGGGTTAATGAGCCCCTCCATCGCTACAAGATGCGGAACCCAGCATGGAGGGAGAATATAAGCGCCGCAGCTACCACTATGGGCTGATGAAGCAAATGCTAAGGCCATACTTTGTGGACCACCTAATACAGCACGACTTTTTATCCAAATTTTAATACTATAACCTGCTGCGAAAATTACTATTCATGAATTAACCTACATACTTTGTAAACAAAGAAAGAGGTTTTTCCTAACATATCCTGAACCCTTATCAAGTATGAGGTCAATGAAATGCAATTAATTTCTTTTATAACATTGTAACCAAGAAACATTATATCTGACGTTGTTAACGCGAGGTGACACTCGATTACATTGTAGTTAGTGACAAATAAATCACTATAATCGTTTATGTTTTATCAATACCAGCCTTCTCGGGAATTATATCTATTCATTGTAATTACCTTATTACACATACATAGGTATACTTACGTATTAAGAACTTATTTAAACATTTTCCGTTTATCTAAATTAGGTCGTTCCTATGCGTATCGGTTCAATGTCTAGAACGTTGACGTCATAATTGAAACAGTGACGTAACTTGGCGTTTTCGCGCGCTTTTTAAACGTGTTACACAAAATGTTGGTTATTTACATTTTTTCCAGATAAATCGAATTGCGTGGGATATAAAATGAACGGGCGCACATTTGACAATCTTTTTTCAAAAACTGTCAAGTAGCCAAAAAAAATCATGCAAATTACGTTAACAAACTAAGGTGTCTTAACAAATTAAGTTGTCCTTTATGCTAAAATAGAGATTTGTTTACTTGATCAAAGTTTAGAATCAGTTCTTCTTGACACGAAAGAACTACTTCTTCGTCAAACAAGATGGAATAAGGTCCTTACATTGAGTTACAACTCCGGACGAATCGGCTATACATATTGAACTTAAAAATGATAACCTTAACACCTACATTATCTTGCCACCAAGTCATTCGCGGAACAGAAACATCGCTATTGTCAACAGAGCGTTGCAATCTATCCCAATATTATAAAGCTGAAGAGTTTGTTTGTTTGAACGCATAAATGTCAGGAACCACTGGTGCGAATTAAATAATACTTTTTTGTTCTACATTCCATTTATCGAGGAAGGCTTTAGACTATATAACACCATGTTGTAATTAAAGGAGCGAATAATCAGTGGGAAATATGAAAACAGATAGTGTATTAATAAAAAGACTTAATTGTCTACGTTTCAATTAAAAAAAAATACACTCGATTTCACTAGAATACCATCATCAAAAAACCAGGATCTTTTTTAGGATAATTCAGACATGTTACAGACAGATACAGAAATGTTCGTTTTCTATAGTAACCTGATAGGGAATTGATACCGGGATCTCAGAGATGGCGTTACGCCTAAATCCGGCACGCTCGCGTCTCGGCTACGTAAATTTATTTGTATTTTATGATAAATAAGGTAAATGTACGAAATATCCTTCATGCATATTCCTCATTGTATAAAAATTAGAAGATTGTAACAATTATCCAAGTAACATTCCTAAATTATTGAGACCTTACAGGGTTTATCGGAATGTTCTACTTGAATTGCTTTATAATTAGTCATGTGTGACTGGTTTTTCTAAGCGATAAATGATTTCAACGAATAAAAGATTTACGATTAAATACCAATAAAACGTGAAAGTATAATAGTCACCGATCTATTTAAAGTTCTAATGATGATCACTTCAATACACTATTGAATAACATTAGTTTACTGACTATTTTCTACGCGAACAAGTCAGATTTACATAAACACTACTACTTTTAAGTCGAATGGAAGATATATTATTCATTAAACCATTTCTGGAGTATAGTGAATACATTTTTTTCGTGTTTAGTGTCAATCAAGTTACTGAAAAGCTAGGCTTGTTCGGTGCACTAAATAGCTTTCCAAAGATTCCGTGGACGCTAACGATCCAATGATAAAATTGATTAATGCCCGGTATCAATATTTGGAAAACAATCCACTCTAGTTACTGATAGTACCTACTTAATCATACTAATATTATAAAGAGGAAAGATTTGTACTTATGTTTGTATGTTTGTAATGTAATGAATAGGCCCAAAAAGTACTTGGACGATTTAAAAAAAAATCACCAATAGAATGCTACATTCTTCCAATTTGACATAGGCTACAAAATTAGGGATCCTTGGTAAAATTTTTAAAATTTCAACAGAAAAGCGGGAAAAATTCTCTAAGGCGAAACGAAGTTCGCCGGGACCGCTAGTAAATTATACGAGGCGTAAGCCAAAAACGAAAGACGGACGATTGATGACAGCTGGTATGAAACGTCAATTATCAACGGTATTAACGACTCTTAGTCGGTTGGAGAAAAACTGACAGTTATTTTTAACACATTTCGAATCGTAAAATATTATAAGTGCTGAAGATTTATATACCTTTTAACATAATAGTATATTAGCGTTAAAGAAAAGTTGTTACCTTGACAGCACGCCTCAATAGACAGGCGGAAGCATATCTAAGCTGATGCCTCAGCTCATCCACGAAGAATGGCTGCAACGTTATCTTGCTGTACCACGAGTTGATAAACTGGTCCAATATCGTGTTGTAGAACTGAAATAAAAAGTTTGAAAATGCATCATTTCAGCCGAAGGATCTCCACTGCTAATTTATGTATTCATGTACATACAATAATACATGAGAAGGTAAATAGTAAAGTAACATAACTATTTACCATTACCATTAAACATACATGTGCCCAGTGGCGTGCGTTTCATAAAGACAGAAAGACACTGCCTACCCTAGGGTATT
Source organism: Glyphodes pyloalis (assembly GCA_037074685.1). Lineage (NCBI taxonomy): Eukaryota > Metazoa > Arthropoda > Insecta > Lepidoptera > Crambidae > Glyphodes > Glyphodes pyloalis. The sequence continues at coordinate 16,672,955 of JAYKKO010000006.1, read as the reverse complement.
AATTTAATATTGGATCTATTATCAGACCTAGGTCTGATAATAGATCCAATATTATTTTATCAATAAACAATATAAAATAAAAACTTAAATCATAAATTAGCTCCACCGATCGATTGCCGGTGGTATCATTAAGATAAGATCGACATGTAATTTGATTATTTAGCATCTTCGATTCGCGCTGCACTAGCGCCGCCTCGCCCTTGCGTGCCCTTGCCACGGCAAAGACACAAACTATGAATCTCTAAAATTTTGTATGTGTGCTCTCGTGGTAAGTCGCGGTCATGCGGATTTAATGTATGTGCGTTCCTGTAGCTACGTGGGCTTTGCTGACACACAATGACAAAATTCACGCACACAACTGCATAAAAAGCCAGTGTCTTTTTTTGTAGATTCCTTATAGGTAACACGAAAAATTACGACTCTTACCGAACATTTCCGAATGAAAGTTTGATAAGCAATGCAAATATTTTAGAAAGTAACATTGTTTCATTGAGTTTTATACATTTTGGTGGCAATATTTTTTGTTGTATTATATTTCTCTTTTTTACTACTAATTTCAATAGTCTATAGTTGCCATATTGTTTGATGTGCGTTGTGTTTGTGACTACGCTTTCAGATATTTAGGATTTATCGTTGTTAATTAAGTGAAAAATTGATAATATTGTCTGTGAAAGATGTTCAGATGGTGTGTGTATTGAAAAAATAAAAAATGATACTTACACCACCATCTTTTCACTGCTTTCATTTAAATTTTGCAAATCACACAAACATTACAAAACATCATACAAACGCGCGGAAAGGCCACTTCGGATATCCGTAAATTGATATGTCTATTAAATCAGTCAATCTATGGATATTGAGCTAGCATTTGGCAATTACCTACATTATCAGTCGACAAGACGATGAACCAAAACCAAAGTGTTTTTGGTGAGTGAAATTTTCTGCCTACCCTGTCTTAAAACTGTGTGCACGCCACTGCATGTGCCCATAGTGTAGAAATTGTTAAACAGATCACAGTTATCTTAGGCGTCTATAGACGTCCACTGTCTTCTATTTTAAAATCCCGACGCAAAAACTTATTTAATTTGACGTTTGTTTGATGAACCAAATTGGATTTTTTTGTTTGAAAAGTGAATTAGTTGGATTGGGGGGAGTGTTGTGGGCTCTTAGTCTATATTTTTTTATACTAAGTCTAAATTACACTAAATTAAGATGGTACAACGCACACTAAGTTTAAGAATCAGTAGATTGTCCATATGTTTAGGTTTTATACGAATTGTGTGCTCATCATACTGGCAAGAGGATCGATCGATATTCAATAAATAATAAAGTATGCCGGCAAAAGTGATGCATCCAGGCATTTAACTCAATGACATTGGCCGTGAATAATAAATGTATTTACGAAGAAAGGAGTTTGAGAATAACTTATTTTGCAAACGTACGAAGTTACCACGACAAAAAAGGTGATTTGTAAACATATGGACAACAAAAAATATACTTTATTTTATTTACATATTTATTTTAAATTGGGGTTTTTAAATGGGGATGACACGTTTTATGTCATGGGAAAGAGCACGTCATCCCCAACACAAGTATTGAATTACTTACCAGGAGACTTAACACATGTAACTGATTTAATATTGAGCATATTTTTTTTAAGTGTGGGCCCCCTGTGACGGCGTAAATATTATTTTTGATCCACATTTACAACTTAGGGAACTTAATAAAGGAGCCTTTTTAGGTTTAGTTATCATGTTTATAATGTTTAAATTAATTGCAACACCCTCTCTATAGGGCGTCACATATACTTAATAATAATCATAATATTTATTTATTGCATTAAGTGGTTACATAAGGTCTTATTAATAGGTAAAATTAGTTCTCACATAAACCCTGCAAGGGCACAGCAATCTAAGTTTAATTAGGCGACATATTAAATAAAAAATTTACTACTAACTACTTACAACTTACAAAAATAATAAGGCGTTTAAGTTTTTGTTGAGAGGTCGAAAAACTCTTGAACACTATAAAAACAAAGCGTAATAGCCTTAAGAATGTCAACTTTCACGTGACATGCAATAAAGATTTGAATTTAATTGAATCATACACAATAGTCATATCAGTATGATCCTTGCTCCGCCGTTGCTTTGAACAGAGCGATGTGAATGCGATATAGTCGCGATACAGGAGCGATAAAGTCACATATCGTTTACCACAGTCGCTACTCAATGCAGCGATAAAATAACGATGCATTAGCTATTCTAGTGAAGATACAAACGCGCGTTTCCATCTATACAAACGGCCTATAAATAAATATGATTACTGTGTCGCGATGCTAGCGGTGGCTGTCAAACGTACGTTTTTGTTGCTGCAAAAAGTCGCTACACATTTGTTACGGCCTGTTCCCACTACGCTAGAGCTGGACCGGTAGACGTACCGGATAATTAGGTGTTCTCATAAAATCCAATCCCTCAAGAAAACCGGTCAGTCTAAACACACACATTAGTTGAATTCGATCCGTACCCGGTAGGAAAATTTGCGGAGCCCGGTATTTTTGCGAAATTCGGTATATTTTTCCAGTCTAGTGAGAACAGGCTGTAACGCCACTTGTACACATACGATTCTTTAACCGAAAGACGGACCGGTAATAAACAAATATCCTTGCATACGTATATTCGTTTTACGGTGTGGTTAGCTTTGAGTACCTGTAGATGGCACTTAATTTACTGAAAAACGGCAATACGTATCGTATTCGGTAGCTGCAACACGTACCAATACAGAGATTAGATGGCCGCTGTTCTTACGCTAGACCGGTGTCTTTGCGCCGTGGGGAAGCGGCGATGCGTCTACTGAAGAAATTTCGCAAAGACGGTGTCCGATGTGGATGCACACTTTTATTATCTATTCTTACTAATATTATAAAGCAGAAGAGTTTTTTATTTGAACGCGTTAATCTCGGGAACTACTGGTTCGAATTGAAAAAACATTTTTATGTCGAATAATACATTTATTTAGGCTTTAGGCTATGTAACATCACGATGCGACCAATAGGAGCGTAGAATCAGTGAATAGTGGAAAAAACGAGGGTAATGCGCGTGCGAAGAGGCGGACCGCTATAAAATAATTAGTGTTGCCCAAATGCAAGAACAAGACGAGACTTAGCCAGTCTTGGTCTTGGTCTTGCGCCAATACACCTGGTCTTGGTCTTAGTCTTGCTCTTGCGCTCCCAGTCTTGGTCTTGGTCTTGGTCTTGCAGCAAGAGTCTTGCAAGTCTTGCAATTACCTACGCCCTGTGGCGGCAATCAAATAGTGCCAAATGTTATGATTTCGGCGCGGCGGCAACTATTGTTTTAGATTTTAAAAGAAGCCGCCGGCGCGTGTATCATAACCATGTACTTCCGAAAAGCGGCAAATTTCTTTGAGAAGTAAGTACAAAACCTTTGATGCCGCATTATCAAAGTGCCGATGGTTAAAACATAACTATGCATGCACTCAGTTTGATTTTAATAGATATTTTTTTTATTCGCTATGTTTATGGTATTAGTCGTAATGCGCATAGGTCCAGTTTTTCATCTTCTTTGATACAGTTTTTTGCGTCTCATAGAATTCCTAAGCGTACCTACCTAATCACCGAACTGTTACACCTAACTACTCCGTGAAATAGCGCTAAGTCCTAGCTGCAAGACGCAAGAGTCTTGCAGGCTATGTCTTGTTCTTGCTCAAGTCTTGCACGGTCAGTCTTGGTCTTGGTCTTGCTAAAAATACGCGGTCTTGTTCTTGGTCTTGCAAAAACGCAAGAACAAGACCAAGACTGCAAGACCAAGACTGCAAGACCAAGACTGCAAGACCAAGACTGAATTTGGGCAACACTAAAAATAATCCATACACCACCGTCAATCCGGTGAAAAAAACGGTCCGTTTTCCGGTGAAAAAAACGTATGTTTACAAACGGCCTAAGGGCACTAAGCACTCATTGTCATTTGCGCATCTTTTGTTTCAACTAACAATAACATATCGATCGCGAGAAGATTACGTAACGTTTTATTTATACATATTCTTGCTGACGAATTATTTTAGGCATATATGGAAATGTTTTGTAGTTATTTTTCGAATATGTTACATAATACGTTACTTCTTTACGCAACTACTTCTAGGAAATCAATATTGTCGTAAACCTTCACCGATTAAAGCGTTCCATTAAAACAAATCATATGCCTGCTCTTTCGTAATTATGGATGGTCACTCTATCGTTTGGATACAATTCAATCGTTTTTCATAGTGCGCCATTATCGCTAATTGTACGAATTAAGTAGCATTAAAACCATGATGAAGTGAGCAAGCTAAAAGTGGGTCACTGTCGTCGTGAAACACTCTCAATCACACATATAAGTGTAAGTGTATCATTGTTAAGTACCTATCAATATCAATATAACAGATATAGGATAAGGTACTTACTTACACCCTGTTCTGAATCTGTTGTGCTTGTTAAGGGTAGTGCATACTATGAATTTTATCAAACTTGTTTTTATTTTTGCATATTTAAAGAATGTTGGAATCTACTGTGATGATAAGATAATAACAGAGGAATTTGCAAAAACTAAATAATACTGTAAAACATTAGGAACATCTTATCTCAACTCATTAAGGTTTGTTTACAAAATTCTGTCTTCTGATATGATTTGTTACTTTGTTATAAAAAGTAATGTTCATATAATCTGTACTAGACCTAAAGTTGATTGACATATCAAGTTGCTTGATGACAAGATGGTAAACAAGCGAAGCCATTAATTCGGAAAATATCAGTGGGGTTATTTTTCAAACCTCATACAATGCTTTTCTATAATTGACTCTTTAATACCTATATTTTGCAATGCAATATGACTTTCTAAATAAGCAAATTTTGATGTCAATGTACTATTTTCAGATATACTAAACAGCAGATTTAGGGAAGTCTTTGATGGAAACATCTCTCTACAATTGGTCTATTTATTCTATTCCTTGGTAACCCCAGGGGGCAGATAGGTCACACAGTTTTTTTTCTTTTTTCCTTCTTCTGTCTGCAATAAGCTTATTGAGTATTATCAGATATGGTAATGTGCTCATATCAACTCATAAAAATCATGACAAAATACTGAACATTCGTTCAATTGAGTTCACTTGAAATTTAGGCTTCTGTGTCTTTTTGGTCCGAATATAGAGTTTTGAGTATCTAGTAAAGTTACAGTGAGTTGGTTCTTATGCAGTAGTCACTGCCTGTACCTCCCATGGAATCTCTCTGTCTTCTTTTATTAGTGGCTACCCAGTAATTAACATTTTTAGGGGGTGGCCATATTATGCGTAATTCCAATTACGAAATACTACAGTTGATCATCCAGGGGAAAATCCAAGGCAAGAGAAATGTAGGAAGAAGAATAATAAAGTGTCTAAAAAATCTACGCCAATGGTTTAAAGTCAGCACTTGGTCACTATTCAGATCTGCTGTATCGAAAGTGCAAATCGCCAATATGATCGCCAAACTGCGGGAGCAGATGGCACTTAAAGAAGAAGAAGAAGAAGTGGGTGTAGACCCAACATATTCCATTATTTAACCCAGATAATAGTAAGATGCCTTACATACAAACATTTCTTCCCTAGGATCCAAAATAAAAATTGAGAAAGAGAACTTACATCTTCTATGGCTTGATCTAGTTGCTTATGTATCTGAAGCCCTACCCAGGGCTCCACAGGGGTTCCGGGGTCATGGCGGGCGCAGTCTTTGGACCCACATGTGACACAACCCTGCAAAAATACATTAAATTGACTAAAAGTAGAATTTAACATTTTATTATTATCGAAAACAATAATAACACTGGTCAACACTGATTTTGCCACACGAACTTTGATAGCTAATTTTGTTTTATCAATCTACCCTCATCATTAAATCACAGTTTTCATTTGTCTGTTAGCCTCATATTTGTTGTGATACGGTAATACTCATAACTAGTACTACGGCGGTAAATTAACAGAAACGCTCACAAGTAAATCGTCATAAAAGTATTTGTAGTTGAATTTGAATATTTTTTGTGATTTATTAATCCTGTGAACATGTCGAGGAAGTGTAAAAATAACCCTAACTCTTTTTGTTATATCTGCGGAGAACTTACATTCAAAAAACAACGACGAAATTTTACGAATCTTGTGCTGGAGTGTTATCACCAATGTTTTGGTTTTTCTGTCGCCCATCAAGACAAATTCTGGGCCCCTCATGTCTGTTGCATAACGTGTGTGAAAAATTTAACCCACAGGAAGAAAGGTGCACGAGCTATGCCTTTTGCTGTACCCATGATATGGACTGAACAGCGAGATCACGTTTCGGATTGCTATTTTTGTCTCACTGACTTAAAAGGTATAAATTACAAGAAAAAAAACACATCTACCCTAACGTATCTTCTGCAATAAGACCAGTCTCTCATTGTAAAAAAATGCCAGAACTAATACCAGTTGCAACAACGTCTGTTGATAACGACCATTCACAACCGTCTACTTCAAGTCGGTGTGTTGACGAGGATGATGACTTTGAGTTTGAAGGAATTGAAAAGGAGCCACATTTGATAACTCAAGGAGACCTAAATGATTTGGTTAGGGATTTAAATTTGTCAAAAAAGCAGTCGGAACTATTAGGATCTCGTCTAAAAGAATGGAATTTGCTACATCATAATACAAAAGTTAGCTAGTTTCGAAACCGTGATGAACACTTCAGAACGTATTTTTCTCAGGATGGAGATTTGATCCATTTTTTAGACTCGCACCTGGATTTTTTTCCTGACAATTTAGGGGCTGTCAGTGACGAGCACGGCGAGAGGTTCCACCAGGACATTTCTAGTATGGAAAAGCGGTACCAGGGAAAATGGAGCCCAAATATGTTAGCGGATTACTGCTGGACAATTAAAAGGGACCAACCAGAAGCTAAACATTCAAGAAAATCTTAAATTATTAAGTAATTTATATAAAAAAAAAGTTTGATTTACGAGATCTGTATTTTTTCTTAATATTTTTAATTACTCAATAGAATAAAATCCTTGGCTAGCAAATTTTTTTTAACTGTTTATTTTTTCTTACAATCACCAACTAAAGTAAAAAATATCAAAAAAGTCCGTGTGGCACGAAAAAGTTTGAATTTTGTTGACCAGTGTAATTCAACTCATACTTAACAATGCTAGGCAGGTCATGATCTCAAAATTCTTAAAGATATATGTAAGTAACACTTCTTATATTGTGATCATATATATCTTATTTATATGTGATTTCAATAATTGGAAGTCAAGTCAGTTAAATTATTAAAAAAGTAGAGCAGGAAGCCTACTAAACCTATCATTTACGACAATGTTTAAATTGAATATATCATTTTCTATTTAAAGTTAAATATTAATTTGTGACAATCTTACTTTCTGATGAAAATCATCACATGAAGACTAAATACCAGGTAAATTGGTAGTCGTTTAACTAAAATTAACCCCTACAATAGCAATATACAACCAGACAAAATGTACATTTCTTATGAAATCTGAAAGAAAGCCATTACCAAATGAATGCTACATAAAATATCTGCCTTCCGAGTTTTTTATATAGGCATAAATCAGCCGAAACATAACAAGCGGACGTCATTACATGAATAATACAGAATTGAAGAGGTAGTTACCTTGACTGGGGCGCTGGTTTCGCGCGCAACGCTCGCGCCCCCGATATGGCACTTCAGCTGCTGCACATACTTGTGCAGGATACTCGAGTTCAGCGCATAATAGCAAGCCACACATCCCAACACATAACTTAGAACCACGGCAACGAAGTGAAATCTGCAAGAGCGAAAGCAGGTTATCAATATCCTGTGACACTGAACCACCAACAACTAAACGAGATATTCAACACACCTATAAAAATACAAAACCGCAAGCGAGGCAGATATAATACCGACGTAAATAATATAATTTTGATTATCAAATTTTTCTGTAAACTTCGTTTGACATCTTTCAGTCATGGTTGGCGAACAATGACGTCTAAGGATTTTGACTAGTGATGGTTAACTCGAGTAACTAACTCGGGTTAACTCGAGTTGGGCTTAACTCGAACCAACTCGAGTTGACTTCTCTCCGACTCGAGTTCGAAATCCGAATGAAACCAATATGGATTTTGTTTTTTTTTTAGTTTAAATAAAAAAAAGATTATTTTTGTTAAAACCTTTAAGAAGTTTTTTAGTTATTTATATATGCTTTTTAGGTTTTGTTTATTATCTAATAACTTATTAATAGTTAATTGACAGAAAGGAGGAATATATTTTTCGTTTTGTTTCTAGTAACACTTTTTTTGTAGGAACAGTTATGTATGATATCTCAACATATAATTTAACTACATTATTTTTTCTTGTGAAACTAATTATGTAATTAGCTTCTTGTAATATTATGCAATCATAATTGTGATTAATCCTCTAAGTTTACCCATGAGATACGTGCATAATGTTAGTCTGATTTAATTTTGAAAAGACTGCTATATTATAATTAGATAGTGTTATTAATAATGAATAAGAATATATTTTTTCATTCAATCACGCCAAATATTAATAGACAAATTACTTTTGTTAGTATAACTCTCCCAATAAATTATAAATAAATAATATATAAAAAATATTAATTGAAACAGATAAGAAAATATTAGGTCTGTTTAATTTTTTTTACTATTAGGCGACACTGGAGGAATTTATTGGTAAAAATTATTCACTCTTCCATTGAGGTAACTCGGGTTACGAAACTCGAGTTCAACCCGAGTTCCGTGAATTTTAACTCGAGTTAAATCGAGTTACGTTTTTTCCGAGTTGGCACATCATTAATTTTGACGTTTTGCCAGTTGCAAGGAATGTGTAAAAACAACCTACTATTATTTATCAATGGCAGCTGATATATTATTTTCATGCTGTGTTTATTATAAGCATGTCGGTAAATAAATAGAACTTAAAAATTAACGGTCATAGGTAAATTACATCTATCTAATCAAATCGTTAAAATGTTTTAATGGGTATTTCATTATGCGTTTTTGTATTACGTATAAAATGATTTCAAACATGTTTAAAAACCGGCTACGTGCGAGCCGACTTATAAACATGAGACAAATAAAGATCAAAGTGAACCTTCTAGGGTTCCGTTTTTCCTTTTGAGGTACTGAACCCAAAAAATTTAAGAGTTGGCTGACTTTTTTGATAGATTACCTCACATGCAAGGATCTGATCGCGGCTCTGATCAACAAGTTTTCCCCTTGCATTTCGAGCAAAAGAAGTGTAGGTGTAATTAGTTAGGTAAAAAAGGATTTCAAGGGTATTTTCTGTCTTTTTAGGCTCTATAATATCTAACTAAAATAAATGTAGGTAATTGGCTACTTAACAGTGTTAACAATAAAATATGAAAAGTGTTATTATAGATATGTGTGTTATGTTAGATATGTTAGCTTATTAGTTAAGTAATAATTTTACATTTTTACTTTTTAATTAAAAGCATAGTTAGTATTTTATTTTTGCAAAATAAATTTTAGTTTTTTTATCTGTGGAACAAAAGAACCGAAACGGAAACCACCATTGCAATTCGGAAATGACAGCTGTCGGCGAACATTATTTATTTTAATGTGGCGAAACAATGATTATTTTACCGATTAAATTGAATTATTGTGTCTCTAATCGTATAAAGAATTTATTGAAACATTTTCCGTTTATCTTAATTAAGTCGTTACTATGCGTATCGGTTCGTTGTCTAGGACATTGACGTCATAATTGCAACAGTGACGCGACTAGGCGTTTTCGCGCGCTTTTTAAATGTGTTACACAAAATCTTATTTTTCTCTGGTTATTTAGATTATTTCCAGATAAATCGAATTGCTTGTGATATAAAATGAACGGGCGCACATTTTACAATACTTTTTCAAAAACTGTCAAGTAGCCAATTGAGATTTAAAAAAATCATCAGAAGTCGACTATTTTAAGTTTATTCACCATTTTTAACAATAACTTTAAAATTATTCATATGTGAAGCTACAAATTCACCAGTCAATGACTTTTTTAATATTCATCACAGTCTGTGATTCACAAACCTTCGAGCAACGTAGGCTTTCGAACTTTGTTGTTTCCTTTGTTGCTCAAAGAGACGTACGCAGCTAAACGTGAAGAAATGGTGGAAAGTGGTAATTTTTTTAAGTTTGTAACACTGATTGAATGGGATGACCGCATAGACAAATAGACAACTCTGTGGGTGGTGGTTGTTTGACGATTTATTGTCTGTGGTATGACGTTGACGTTGTTTTGTCTGGGAATTTGACAGACAGATTTCGTTCTATTACTAAGAAATTGTGTTTAACTAATTTCGTAAAAGTAACCCTTTAACTTTCAATCGTTTTATGATTCTCAAGGAACCAGGTCATGTTTATAGGCAGTCATTATAATGGAGATCAACAAAGTGCCAGAACTAGGCGTTCTTCCAAAGATTGTGGACGTTGAGTGGAAACTTGAAGTCGTAACAAACGTGCCGGGAGTGGGCAGTGATAACTTATTGTACACAATAATCTTGAAAACGGACACCGGTAAAGATATTCAGTTCACTTGCGGCAGCCAGCAGCTACACGACTTGGTCTACAAACTGAAAGACTTAGTGCGGCATTGTGATAAAATAAAAGGAGAACTCACATGAAAGTTACAAGTGTATGTGTTATTTTAACTAAATATTGGGACTGGTTTATTAACTACTAATTTGCCCATAAGTGTCTTTATAATATAGTCACAAACGGAAACTGTAAAGATGGATTGTTTTGACCAGTTCCTTTTTGATGTACTGCAATATTTTTATTTAAGTGTGAAATGTAAATAAATTATTTATTGCAAAATACACTTTTACTTTACCTGCATTAATTAAAATTTCATTAAGTGGAAATTAATTTTCATATTACTGAACTGTGCACACCCTTTACAAGAAATCTGTAATACTTTGATTAGCCTTAGAATCATCCCCAGGAGCCCGGCATTTTAGGTCCAGTACTAAGTGTGTGTGTAAGAGTGTGAAGATGTATTGAACAATAAAATCAGGGTGAATAAAATATTAGAAAAATTAATTTTCAAAATAACTTTATTCAAAATACCATCATAAAGTGGATACAGTGAGAACACAGGTTGAAAACAATTCCTCTGCACAAACAATCTCATCACAGATAACTAAAAATGACTCGAGTTAAGCTGCATTTTAGACTGCTCATGGTCATAATAACTATTGAAACTCAAATGAAAATTAATGTTTTATTAATTTTTATATGGACGCATGTTCCAGTGAACTTCAAATTACAACTGTGTAAAACTAGTATCAAACCAATGTCAAAATGCTTAATAAAATGTTAGTGCAACTTTCAATTTCAAGGCTTGATTTAAAAGTTTGCATTGGTTAATAAAATATTTTCATATACATATACCCATGAGACAGTCTTTCATAAAAATGGAGTGTTAGTAATTTGGGACTATCAAACACTTAATTAATGAATTACAATAAATGTATCTTAAAATATCACAATATCAACAACTACACTACATGGTACAATGAACATTTTTACGAGAATTTGGACTTTAATAATAGCAACAAGTAACAACACTTTTTATATTCATTTATGATCACTTTTGTCACTTATTTATGCAAAACACTATTATAATTTATGTTAACCTTCATCATGGTAAATACTAGTTTATTTGATTTTAATCCTTATATCCATTACAAAAGGGGTGTTTGTTACAAAGTGTGTCGTTTTTTTGTACTGTACCTCTAGTTTAATTTCCATAGGTACAGACAAAAGAACGTTTGGAATTTGTATGGCCATTAATTCGTGAGCCTAAGAACTAATTTCGAAGTGTTTACCTTGCCATGCTGTCAAATTTACCAACTTTCCAGATGCATTGTTAAACGACGTGTGAATGGATCACTGGATTATTTTTTGTTGCTATTATTTATAAGTAAATTATTTTTTATCAGACTTATAGCATTAATTATAAACATCCTTTGTAATCAAACAAATATTCATCACCTAATTTTCAGTTTATTTCGCAGAATGCGGATCTTTTGTAATTATAATACTTTTTCTTACCTTTAAGATAATCTTGATATTTCATAATGAAGAAAGTACCCCATTTGAAAGAAGCAAATGGTTTTTCGAGTACAAGAAATAAATTTCATTAGTAAAATAGTTATTTCTAATTGATTAGCATAATCCTAATAAATCTCCTATAGTTGTGGTCGTTAATATTATATACCACTAATTCTACTGTGACGGACAGAAGAAAATTCTTTCGCAGACCAAGTTTAGGCCTTATGATGCTAGTTCAATTTAAATTCACTTCATTTATGTACATATCAGAGCGAAGATGCATTAACCATCATTTACTTACAGCACTTTTAAAATAAGCTTTATGTTATAACTACAATTCAAATACATGCAATTATTAACTTTACGGTTTGTATTAAAATATTGCTTTTTCTTATCTAGCCACCTTAAGTCTACATACTGTGATACAGGGTGTATTTATAAGATAATTCGACCATATAATTTTTCTATCATCTATCTTTTGAAATTATGAATTTTTGATGAAAGGAAAAATTCTCTTGTATACAAATTTAGTTATGTATTTTCAGAATAATGCGACAGGAAGTTAACCTTGCATATTAAATCTGATTGACTTAATATCTACATGAGTGATTATAATTAAAACACAGTTTTAAATGCAGACAAAAATAAATTCCAAACAGCAGAAAAACAAGTGCAAATCATTTGAAAGAATCAAAATAAAAACTTATTCTACTGAGGAACTAAATTGATAAAATTGTTACTAAATTTTTCAATCACTTATTTGCGAAATTTTTTAAGATGAAAAATATCCACTGGCTCTGTACTTAAAACGAGTTTCTTTACTTAATTTTAAATGAAATAATTTGGCTGACAATTTTTCAAACTTTTTTAACAATGAAGATTAGTAAATTATTATTTCATAAATAAGGCTACAGAAATTTAAATAATGAAGGTGAATAAACGCTAAGGGTTCTTTATAAGTTAGATAAGTAAAGTGCATTCATTCTAATGTTAGCTGATTTATAAATTTGACATTTTTGAAATATATAGTACTGAGAGTGAGTACGATATAAACCATCGAAATATTATTAGGTAAATTAAGTTAAGAAAAAGATATAAAATATCAACAAACAACATGCAACACAAACTCAAATCTCTTACTCCATATAATTTGGAAATATCACATAGATTTTAAAGCATTTTTTTTACTTTTTTAATGTTAGCGAGTGCAACAAAAATAAAAGAACAAAACAAACTAAATAGAATCCTTAAATCTACCAAACCAATAATTAGATAAGCAGATAACAGATTATTTGGTAGCACAATAGATTCTGTTTATTTCACTGGTAAATAGATTACCTTAAGTTAATTGTTTTAGCATTATAAATATTTATAGATACAACACTTTTATTTGTAAACACATTAAATACTTCTTGTGGCTTCGTTATATTTTGAGAGTAACATCTAGATATAGAAATAAACTGGCAATAAAAAATTACTTGAAAAAGTGCTTTATGATAAATAAAGTGGTACAGTCATCACCACGGTACCATTGGCAGTTCTATTAAAACTCTTATGCCTTTGACACAAGGATGGTACGTCCAAAGTGTTTTTAGTCTGACGTGTTTTCGACTGAACCTATTATTAGTGAACTCAAATATAAATTTTTTTATGAAAAAGAGGCCGTTGAGTCTTTAATTAAGACCAGCTTTGAAAAGGCTGTCACGCAACTCAGTCATGAAATGGAAAGAAAAAAATTGTGAAATAAATTATCAGCCTATTCCATATCCCTTAGGAAAAATCTCCATCCAAATCAAGTCATCGGTATTATTGTACAGAGAAAAGCAATTCAGACTTAAACACTTTGAACTTAAGAGAGGTAGGGCATAGCGATTTATCGCTTGAACTGGAGCAGCCCGACTGGTGAAATACCTCCACCTTACAGAAGACCGCAGCCAAATAACAATCACTCCGGTGTTGTTGTGTTCCTGCGTGTGAGTAAGGTTTCCAGAGCTCCTGGGGGGTGCTACATTTGTAGCAGGGGTCAAGCCTTCAAGGTACGGGCGACAAGTCCAGCAACAGATTTATTATACTGTACTTGTCGCCCTTAAGCTAGGACCTCATTACCACTTAACATCAGGTGGAATGAGGTCAATTTTGAAGTGTAATATAAAAAAAAAAAACTTTGCACCGCCCTTAAATCGTGCGTATAAGATCTAAAGTCGAACTGCAAGTGTTCCATACTGTACCATAGCATAGTTAGATACTGCCATAAACACCACTTGCTGAATGCGGATTGGTGATCTCAAACTAGAGCCGCCAAGTTCGAAAAATCGAAAGGTAGGTATGTTTACTCGACCCGAAATCGAACCTACTACACCACAGAGGCGTTTCGGCATGAGACCCACATTGATATCCGCCTTATCTCACTTACAGCTTCACATGTGATGCAAGTTATGTCTGTCGAGATGTAACTCCTAAAATACTAAAAAAACTAGCACAAGACCAGCGTTATATCAATCGAACACATTCAGTAATACCCTAGTTCTTAGTGGTTAACACTTGATGTAGGCCAGTCGCCTGAGATCGCAGTCTAACGCCGCAGTCGGCCAATCCTCCATTAGTACCTTATTACTATAGCTGCCTGATACAATTGCACAAGTGGATGAATGCATTGTTACTGCTATGCAAGTATGCGTTCTAGCTCTTAAGTCTAAGCAATAAAGATCGAATTTAAATGGAAGTGCACGCTACATATGATTAGGCGTAACGTGTTGTTTTTATGTTAATGATAATTTATTGGAATCTCTTAAATTGTATCATAAAAGGCAAGCATAAAATAAAAGCGGATTTTTGTTCCAGTGTAAAAATAAATGAAAAAAAAATCACATATGACTTTGGAAATGCATGTAACATTTGGGTTTAACATTAATGCGCATGAAACGTCATCAACAATTTGATTGACGTACATCTGCAACTTGATTGGTTATTTTTATCATCTGTCAATGTCATATCAAAAAATAACCAATCATGTAGCAGTAGAACTTTACGCTTATGTTTAAGCATCTGGCGATTTTATAGGCAATAAATCTAATAGGAATTTAGTGGACATTGAAACCTATTCTCCAATTTTGGAGCCCTTATGTGGTCTTAGATTAGAGACGCATCTAAACATTGAAAAAGTCGTTCCGGCATAAAAGCATTTAAACTTCTATTAAAGTGGATTTTGTTAAATACTAGATACCATTTCTACTTGCTACGTTACTACAAAATAGTGATGTGTTTCTAATTAGACACTACGGTTTCGGTAAATTAAAACACCAGCTAAATACTCTTTTACTTACCCCCGTAGGAATGAAATTATGAATAGGATGTACAGGTATCTCAAACAAATATTTAGCACTAAATTAAAACAAATGCAGAGACATTCGAAACACCCAGTCCTGAATTTTAAATATATATTGGGGCATATTTTATGTAATTTGGCAAATGTTTAGGCTATGGAGATATTATCCAGTCTTTATGAAGACAATTTTTTAAACCAGCTGAAATTATAATTTAATTTTGTTTTGTTTAAACATCTAGATAAACAATTTGGGTCCTAAAGACAAAACCCAGAACATGCGATTACCTTGTCACGATTGTATAAAAAATATATATAGCGGTCGAATAGGTAACCTCCTCCTTTTTTTAAAGTCGGATAAAAATGGTTCCAAGTGGCGCAAAGCCGAGGGATGTGTAAGTAATCGTCGAAGGCCTATATTTAGCATTAGACCTTCTACAGCTGCAATAACAATCATGAAGTAATATTTAATAAACCCAAACATTGCTCAGCCTAGCTTCGCCTCAGTAGAAACGATCACTAATAATGTAATAATTAGACAAGGAACATTTTTTTTCAGTTGGTTTAAAAAATAAAATGTACTTGTGCATATCAAATGGCAGCGAGCGCATGGACGTTTCGTAAGTTTAGTACCGGAGGCCAGTCCAAGCGGCCAGTAGTCCCGTCCCATAAGTGGGACATCGGCGCCTCGTCCCATTATTGGGACAGCGTAATCCAGTCCCATATGTGGGACTTACAGCGAGAAGAACTTGAGGAACGCCGCGGGAGGCACGGGGTGCGGGGGGAGTGGCCCGCCCGCCTCTTTCAGTCGTTCACGGTATTCGGGGCACTGGAAGAAAAATGTGTTGTATTTATGCCCGGTACCAATAATCGAAAAACGATTCGTTCTAGTTAGTAATAAATTATACGAGGCGTAAGCCAAAAACGACCGACGGACGAATTATGACAGCTGATATTGAAAGTATAATTAAAATTAGAATTAACGACTCGTGGTCGGATGCAGACGATACGAATATAATACTGAAACCGGGCCATAAATCGATACGATACGAATAAAATACGAATCATAAAATATTGAAACCGGGCCATAAATCGATACGATACGAATAAAATACGAATCATAAAATATTGAAACCGGGCCATAAATCGAGCATCAAAAAAGTACTTACCTAACCTAAAAATAATAGGTTGGCCATATAAACATTAATATTGAACAACATCACATGAAACAGAGCATTTCTGTGGCAAGTAGCTAATGCACTTGTGTGCCACCCAGACCCCAGACAATGTTCCAAATAGACAGACCGGGAATCGAGCCCGGACCATAGCGTGACAAGTCTGACCCGCTCGCTCTCAGCTACGGAGGTCGTCGAAAAAAGACGTCTTTTTTTTATAAACTACTAGCAAATACTCTATTGACACAGATGTACTTACCTGGTCTGCTATACAAGGATGACCGAGCGAGCGCCAGAAAAGGCACTTGCAATGACGACACAGGGACAGAGTCTCAGCGTACTGCGCGTCTTCTCTCAGTCCATATAACCTTTAACAAGAAGTATAAGGGTAGGTATAAGCATAGGTGCACTAAGGGGGGGACAAAAAGCTCCCCCCCCCCTCCCTGGAAATCTTGCAGAAAATAATGTATAAATTCAACTAATCACTAACCAAAGTGTAAACGGAGCTTTTGAATAAATCAGGACAAAATTTCTACAAAACAAGAGTGCAGTATGCTATCAGCCAATCAACAGTATCGAAACTTTTCTCGTTTCCTGCGAGAAATTTTACGTTCGCATGCTTGTAGGGCATGAGGAGGTAAACAAACTCCAATCGCTTACACCGAAGCCCTGGAACAAACGTGGCACTCACTTCCTTAGCTGGTGGAAGGTCTTCTTCCAGTCGACGTCCTTGGCATCGACTTCCTTGGTCTCGCTCTCCTTGTCCTTCCCGAGCACGGCGTCAATCTGCTGGCGCGTGAAGTGGAAGCTGACCAGCTCGCGCCAGATGCGTTGCTCCGAGCACACGGACTCCATCACGTTCCACGCTGATGACGCAGCCTTGAATGTGAATGAAAGATTAAGTTAATACCGAAAATACTTACGTTATTAATAACGGGTCAAAACGCAAAACATCTACTAGATATGGATGGAGTTGCACGACCCTTAACTCCTCTCGACCGATCGCCACTAACATACAAGGATAGTAAGTGAAGCTATTTAAATCAAATATACAAACATTTCAATAGAGGAGACGGATGCATGGAATCCAATGATAAATGATCAAAAACCATTCCGGATACTGTCAGTGTAGTGTGTCAAAGTGACTTCAATCGGTAACATGTTGCTATGCGAGAATGTGAGGGTGGATAAAGATTTGCAAGCTCCCCCGAACAGACGAAGACGAGCGAGACCAGTCAGCTTGTGACCACGGTTGGCGCAACCTAGGCGAAACGTCGGGCAGCAAGTAGTTCGTATTAACGACTAAAGTATGTTGTCACGTTTTGACCCTTTAACTTATTTTAAATAGAACGCGAAAGTCAAAAATTCTATAAGTGACTATCTCCCCTTTTGTGATGCGACTGACCTTCTTGTCAGCTTAGAGCTAGCCGTCAGAGCGACTA
This sequence comes from Glyphodes pyloalis, assembly GCA_037074685.1. Taxonomy (NCBI): domain Eukaryota; kingdom Metazoa; phylum Arthropoda; class Insecta; order Lepidoptera; family Crambidae; genus Glyphodes; species Glyphodes pyloalis. Next base: position 16,654,884 of record JAYKKO010000006.1, on the reverse strand, counting down.
GACTATGACAAGATTTTGAATAAGGCCTGAACCGTCGGAGAAAACAGTGAGAAAGGGTAAGGTAAGGTGTGTTTGTAAATACTAGGTAGTTCTGTAATAGTGTGAGAAATAAGGACAGTATCGATACTATCATACTTATGTTTTTATGTTATAGTACATACATTTAGATCCTCCTGCAAATATTTGTAAACTAAAGACGATTTTTGTATCCCCCATTCACAAGAGGCAGTTTGAACTTGTTACCATTTTCAATGCATTACTCCTCCAACTTTTTGTACTTGTTGCCATTTTCATTGCATAATGCCTGGTCTCAATATTTAAAAAACAATCCGATCTAGATTCGGATAGTAATAAATTATACGAGGCGTAAGCTAAAAACGACCGGCGACAGACGACTGATGACAGCTGATATGGAAAGTAAATTTGAAATTAGAAGTAACGGCTCTAGAAAAACGAATTGTCATTTTTGATATAAGTAGGTATTACGAATCGTAAAATATTGGAAACGGGCATTAGTTTGTTAGTAGATATAGTTAAGGAAACTCACTTTGATTTAAATTTTTATGGTAATTACAATTGAGATACTCACATCTAAATCCCTGTGATCCGATATCCTCAGTAGAATTTCTCGTATACATTCTTCAGGCAAATCGTGAAGTTTAGGAACTACTTCTGGGCCGGGCTGTAAACAACATTTTATCTTTATTAATTTGCCGATTTTTTAAGGAAAAGAAAACTTTCAGCTTTATTTTTATGCCTTTGAGCAGAGTTTTAATTTAGCTACTGGCTGAGATAAGACTCACTGTTAAGGAGTAGAATTGGCTGCCATAGTCAGTATTCCCAGGGAAGTATAACTTAGAGCATACATGAGTGACTAGGTTACTTTACTGAACAAGTCAATCTCGGATTTTTCATCGACAGAAGCTAATCGCTTGACAGTCTTTACACTAGCAACCCGGTCGCAAGGGTGCTATGTAGATTTTCTGTACCATAATATACACTTATATTGCACTCAGATATTTTCCCATCGAATCACTCTATCTATTAAAGACCCCGTTGCGTAGATTCAAAATCTAAGGAACTTTGTTTTATACTACGTAGTAAAGAAAGCAGGTTAGCTACGCTACAACTATGAGGATTGGTAACGATTACGATATTTTTTTACGATACTTCAGGATTGACCTCAATCCCTGATGTTAAATGGTAATGAGATCCTTTTCTTTTTTTTTTTTGAGGGAGGGAAAATGACGCGTTTGCGTTTGCGTGGGGACGACAGCGACGTGTGTGGAGACTCCCCCACCCAGAAGGGGCGGGAACTACCCGAACTAAAAACCCTCCCCATCTTCTCATCGTCTATTGAGCGCCATGGGATATCGGGCGACCATGACTGCCACAGCACCGTCGGCGAAATTGCTGCCCCTACGGGGCGGCGTAACGAAGTTCCCCTGGATGGTCGGGGATTGGCGAGAACGGCCGAAGATGCTAAACCGTTCCCGCGCATGTGCGGAGATGTCACCACACCCGCGGCCGGCTGATCACCACTAACAAGCGCGAGGGCATGAGATAATGAGGTCCTAGCTTAGGGGGGACAAGTACAGCATAATTAATCTGTTATTGGATTTGTTATTAAAAATTGCTATCCATCATCTGATCCGACATATTTGGTTTTTGGAAGTAGACCTCCACAGCATTGAAAATGTTCTGCAAACATACCTCGTGTATGCGAATTGCAGCTGCAATACGATTGATCCGCGCGATGGCATGGTCGTGGTGCCCCCACAGAGCGCGCGAGCCGAGCGGCCGGCCCCAGCACGCGCGGCGCTCTGCCTCACGCAGCCCAGCCAGGGCTTCGATCAACGCACGAAGCGCGTTCAGGTTCTGCTTAGACGTCGCCACTGGAAATAAATATGGGATAGGTACAATACATCCGAGCATAGTGAATGTGCGATGAGCAGTAAACAAAAAAACATAGAAGCATTTCTAACGGTTGAAATTGGCACCACGTAAAGTGAGGCACGGTGGGCGTGGCTTACACAAGTGAGCTAGCCCCAGTACGAATACCGTTTCCACAGACGCCGCGAGTCATAGGCGCGGCCAATCACAGCGCGTGTTCCATTCCATTATATGAGGTGACGTAACGACCCCTTTAAGGAACGTCTTTTTGTCGACCTAAAAGTATTACCCTTAAAGTTTATTTTCAAGTGTCGATACTTTATTACTATATTGCGGATAGATTGCTTGTGTGCTTTACATATTTTTGTGTGTTTTGGTGCCAATATTCGATTGAAGTCAGTATGACGGGAATTCTTCCATATTTTTTCGTTTACTGGCGATGAGTGTATCCGAAAGGAGAGTATGACATTTTTTTATAATGCTTCATGCCGCACTAGCGAACTTTAAATATTTAAAAGATACATAACTACGTGAAACAATACAGCGCTACGTGAGGGTCGTGAGTTCGAAACCCGCAAGGGGAGATCAAATTTTTCTGTTTCTTTAAAATATGTAAAGAATGATAGATAGACAATGGTTTGAACGTCGAATAAAAAATACGAATGTGCAAGTTGTATTTTATAACGAGCTGTTGAAACTTTGTCGACGTTATTTCAGGATAAAAAGTATCCAATATGGTAATTAAGTATGTCATCTTTCTTCCCACCAAATTTCATCTAAATCCGTCCAGAACTCTGCCGTTGCCGATCCCAAGCCCGGATGTGAAAAGAGGAGGGTTTGCTGAGAACTGCGAAATCCTACCTGTAAATATCTTGGAGGAAATCAGCTGTAAAAATTTGCTAACGCCGAGTCATGGTCGGCGGTAACTAACCCATCAATATGGCTCACCAATGGCCATGAGTGACTAAATATCCTCAAAAATATTGGGGGTATGCGCTTGGGAAACGCGTACTACAACTCTCCCACCCCTTTTATTATGAAAATGGAGAATAAAGAATGCGATTTGTCTTGCGATCCGGCTAACCCCCGGCGCCATGAGGTACCCGGGCCGCAAGGTGTGAAATATGTTACCGAAGACTGTGCAGACGCGGGTAACCAGGCCTCTGCTTCAGTGAATGCTACTGGAAGACGTAAATTTGTACAACAGGCGTTCCATCCAAGCCTCTTTACGAGAACTAGAAGTTCCTCACTGGGAAGTATCTCCCAAATAGAACCCTCAACACAGGCAACACTAGGCAAGGATCTAGAAATAATAACTCCTAAACCGCCGGACTGGCAAAGAGTCCCCGGAACTAAAAGCCATAAACGGAAAAAATTGTCACGGACACCATCCCCAGAAACTATAAAAACCCAGAACCGCTTCAAGGATTTAACTGTAGACGAGACAGAGAATACTGTAGACGAGACAGAGAACTCCAGTCAACCAAACCACCGCCAATCATTTTATATGGTATTGAGGACGTAAACAGACTCTCACAACTGTTGGAATCAGCAGCTGATCATAACCTCTTTACCTTCAAAATAGTAAATAGGAATCAACTAAGGGTATCCTGTAAAGATGTTACCACCTACAAAAAAGTTATCACGGTAGTTCGAGAGAATGGACTCATAGGCCACACCTTCAACCTTAAGGACCAACGCTGCTCTAGAGTGGTTATAAAAAATCTCCACCACTCCACTCCGCTCAGTGCAATTGTGGAGGAAATCGAAAAAACTGGAAACAAAGTCCATGGAGAGATTGTTAACGCCAAGTACGGACCAGACAAAAAACCAACATCTACGTTCTTTGTAAATATTGCCCCTGGGTCAAACAACAAGGCAGTTAAAGACATCAAATACGTATATCATCAGTCAGTTGTCATTGAAGACCCCAAAAAGAGGACAACACTACCACAGTGTCAGAGATGCCAACAATATGGCCACTCAAAAAATTACTGCATGCGGCCATATCGTTGCGTAAAATGCGCTCAAGGGCACAAAACTGCTGACTGCCCAAAGAATGATCGCAATACACCAGCCCTATGCGCTCTCTGTGAAGGTGAACACCCTGCAAATTATAAAGGCTGTGCTGTATACAGGGAGATCCTCGCTAGAAAAATGCCACAGAGGACAACTCATAAAAACACCACCAGACCACCAGACTCGAAAAGCACCGCAGAAGCAAAACCCTCCAACCCTGGAGGAAGTAGACCAAACGACACCTATGCTGAAAGATTGAAGAAGAACACAAACGAACTGAATCCTGAAGTAAAACCATACAATAAATTAGAAGAACTCATATTAAAACAATCAGAAAAATTTGATCTTATCTTACAACAAATGAGCACTCTCTTGAGTCTCATAACAACACTGCTAGACAAGATACCAAAATGACTTCTCTCAGGATAGCCACGTGGAACATTAATGGCTTAACACCAAATAAGTCCGAGCTAGAGGTGCTAATTGCAAGTAATAAACTTGATGTTGTACTCATATCTGAAGCACACTGTACAGAAAAAAGCAACATAAAAATTACGGGTTGCTACACCTACATTACTTGTCACCCTGATGGCACTGGCCACGCTGGAACTGCTATAGCCATTAGAGCGAACATTAAGCACTATGTCATGCCCGAATATAAAACAAGCTATATTCAGGCAACGTCTGTTGTAGTTGAGAGTAAGGATGGACCCCTCAACATATCCGCGGTATATTGCCCACCGAAGCATAGAATAGATAGTGCAGGGTACTCCGAGTTCTTCCACACACTGGGAAAAAGATTCATTGCTGGTGGCGACTGGAATGCCAAGCACTCGTACTGGGGCTCTAGGTTAATAACAACAAGAGGTAGACAGCTTAAAAAATGCATTGACGGAAATAACCTGGACACAATCTCATCTGGTGAACCGACATACTGGCCTACAGACCCAAAGAAAAACCTGACCTGTTAGACTTTTTTATCACCAGAGGACTCTCGAGACACTATCTCGAAGCTGAGCCCTGTTATGATAGTAGCTCCGATCATTCCCCTGTAATTCTAACCATAAGCACGACAATAATTTGCTACGAAGAACCCGAGGCATTGTCCAACAAATTTACAGACTGGGAAGGATTTAGGGAACACATAGAGGAAACTATACAACTAAATGTATCCTTAAAAACATCAGATGAGATAGAAGATGCCACAAGCTACATTACTAGCCTAATACAGAATGCATGCTGGGTGAACACTCCAATAATAAAAAAAAGGGCTACTACTGGAAATATTCCTCTCGATATAAAAAATAAAATCCTGGAAAAAAGAAGGCTTAGAAGGGTCTGGCATCAATCTAGACATAAATCTGATAAGACCGCTTTCAACAAAGCCGCAAGTGAATTGAAAGAAATGCTGGATGGTATAAATAATGCAACGCTACAAAGTAAACTGCAAAATCTGACCGCTACCGCATCATCTCAGTACGCGCTCTGGAAATTCACAAAAACAATTAAAATACCACAACCATTTAAGTCTGCAATAAGAAACAATAGTGGGGGTTGGGCTAAGACTGGTAAAGAAAAGGCGGAAACATTCGCAACACACCTAGCGAACGTATTTGAACCAAACGATAGTGAATGCGAGGAGTTTGAGAAGGAAATAGATAACCAACTGCAGCAAGACCTTCAATTATCACTTCCACCAAGACCAGTAACAGTGCGTGAGCTTACATGGGCCTTGAAAATTATGAAGAATAACAAAGCCCCTGGCTTTGACTTAATCACTAAAGAGGTACTTATGCAACTTCCTAGAAAAGCTCTAGTATTCATTACAACACTCTTTAATGGTGTTCTCAGGGTCCAACACTTACCAACTATGTGGAAAGTATCCATCATCTCCATGATACATAAGCCAGGAAAACCTCCGGATCATGCTACATCATACAGGCCGATAAGTCTTCTACCTGTCCTCTCTAAAGTGTTTGAAAAGATTCTCCTAAACAGAATATTGCCGCTACTGGATGAAAATGAAACCATCCCTAAACACCAATTTGGGTTCAGAAAACACCACTCAACCATCGAGCAGGTTCACCGAGTCTGTGACAAAATACGGCACTCCCTTGAAGCCAAAGAGTACTGCTCTGCTGTGTTTCTTGATATCCAGCAGGCATTTGATAAAGTATGGCATAAAGGCCTACTCTCCAAAATAAAAACTCTGCTACCACATACCTATTATACTCTGATGAATTCTTACCTATCAAATCGCATGTTTCAAGTACGAGAAAGTGGTGATGCATCAGAAATCTATAAGATCTCGGCCGGTGTGCCCCAAGGCTCCGTTCTTGGCCCAATCCTGTACACCTTGTACACTGCAGACCTCCCTCAGTCAACACAAGTAATGAATGCTACATTTGCTGATGACACTGCACTATTAGCAAGCAGTCCAGATCCACAAACTGCTTCAAATATATTGCAAGAAAGCCTCAACAAAGTAGGTGACTGGCTGCAGAAGTGGCGCATCAAAGTAAGTGCTTCTAAATCGACCCACATAACATTCACGCTTAGAAAAGGAAACTGTTCACCCGTGCAACTCGGAAACAATACCCTGCCCCAAAGTAACTCTGTCAAGTACCTTGGAATACACCTAGACAGAAGGCTGACATGGAAAAATCATGTAAATAAAGCGTGATGAAACAAACATACGGTTCCGGACCATGTACTGGCTGATGGCACGCAACTCTAAACTTTCGGTGGACAACAAGCTCCTAATCTATAAAATGATCCTCAAACCTGTGTGGATGTACGGGATCCAACTTTGGGGAAGCGCCAGTAACTCCAATCTAAATATTATACAGAGACTGCAGAATGGCATGCTTCGTACCTTGTCGAATGCTCCATGGTTTCTCACTAACTCTGAAATCCATGAAGCTCTGGAAATCAAAACAGTAAAAGAAGAGATCCAACAGTCCTCCACTAACTACAAAAATCGGCTCGACAACCACCCGAATGACTTGGCTGCCGAATTAACAAGAATCAGCTACAGGAAACGCCTTAAACGCCATGATATCCAGACTCTACATGCTCGATGTTAAATAGGAGTGTCTCCTGCTGGGGAGACCCCTCACAATGCTTCAACCGCCCAACAAATCTGCTTATAGTCCTGGGACTGATTGCAGATGCAGACGCACAAAAAAAAAAAATCCGTCCAGTAGTTTTTGCGAGGGTAACAAACACCCATACATTCTTACATTTATTTACAAATTACTTTCTCCCATTTCCCACTCACTACAGAAATAATTAATTATATTTAAGCGGTCTTATAACCAAACTGGTAAATAACTATGTGAAACGTTTCATAGTCCTTCAGACAGGCTTGAAGGTATCAAGCCTGTTTGCTTGACTCTTGCAAACAGCAAAGATCTGTCGAATATATAGTTGCACAGGACATGAAAGAAATCTATTTCAGCTCACCCTGATCCGCTAGCTGCTCCAACATAGATAGCAATAGCTTCTGCGCAGCCCCAGGCAGGTGGGTGAGCCGCTGCCCCCCCAGCAGCAGCTCCAGCAGAGCGCAGATGTAGTTGAATCTTCGTACGTCGCGGACGGCTGACGAGAAGTCCAGGCGTCGGACCGCCTCCGACAGGCCGTTGAAGCCTGCAATCTGCAAGACAAAAAGCACGTTAGACTTTATATCAACCTTATGTAGCGGAATCAAGAACTCATATTGAAATGCAAGTGTTTACCGATGTGCCTTTGGCTCAATGGTAAGAGCTCGCTTCACCGGCTACTGAAAGTTCCAGAGAGAGCCCGTTTTATTCACATTTTCAGTTTAAAGATTCTTTATTTCTCCTTAAAAAACCTAAAGTTTACTTACTGGAGAACACAATTAATAATATTATTAATATGTACAACGTTTCGTTTGACACATTTGATAAATAGTTTGAAGCCATCCTCGATAATTGACAAACCTAACGATGACAAAAATACCTACTCAACACAAAAAAATAAATTCAAACCAGTGTTTCCTGTGATTAACACGTTCAAATATACAGCTTCAAATATACAGCTTAAAATATTATTCAGCTTTATAATATTAGTAGAGATCAAATGGATATCTCTAAACTCTATCTATCCTGTAAAGTAAACTACAATGACGTACCTACAGTCGCCGTCAGATATATCGGAGCAGACAAAGTGATCAAATACTTCTGAACAGTTAAAAATGTCAATAAGTTCCATACACCACAAGTTACCATTAATATCTGAACATTCAGTAATATCTGAGCAGATGCCAATAACATCTGAACACTCATAACGTCAATATGTGTCACGCACGTCATGTGTCTCATTTAACTACCTGTGTAGATGAGTGTTCAGATATTATTCGTTAGTTGTATGTATAGAAGTTATTGACTAGCATCTGCTCAGATATTATTGTAGTAGTGAATGTTCAGATATTAATGGTAACTTATTGACATTTTTAACTGTTCAGAAGTATTTGGTCACTTTGTCTGATCCGATATATCTGACGGCGACTGTACCAATAATTGCTTTGAAAGTAGTATTTAGTTCTGATGAACATATAAAATGCACTTAGGTAATACCATTATGTCTAGATTCTTACCTCCCGTGTGCACTTAATTGTGATGTGACAGTGAGGGGGGACTCTGGCCACTGGATCATTTGTCTTTTCACCATCTTCGCCTTCTTGTGTCCTGAAAGTACGAACAAAATATAGTATGTATTTTCTCGTGGTCTTTCCAGTCATTATTATTTTGTCTATTGCCGACGCTATTTAATTTATAAAAGTTATATCACACATTCACGCGTTCCTGTGGTAGACTACAGCTGTTTGTTGGTTGTTTTGAAATGTGTGGAATAGCGGATATATCAGAACGTATCAAACTCAAACTCAAATATTTCTTTATTCAAGTAGGTTACATATAACACTTTTGAATCGTCATTGAATACAATGCAAAGTGATTCTACTTCCGGTTCGGAACCTATATCTACCGAGAAGACACCGGTAAGAAACTCAGCAGATCAGTTACAGTATCAGTATCTAACTTATTGCTATGTGTAGCTCACTTTGGACCAAGTCATATAGTTTTGGTTTTGATGAGTGATGAAACAAATAAGTACTCAAGTAAGTTTTTACTTTCGAGAGGTAAGCTGGAGCAGACCAGTCCCCAAGGGTGGCACCTGTTCACAAGCATGACGTATGTGCCAGCCATCGCTTCACTCAACCATATTGTAGGGAATGTAAAACCCGCCACATAGCGCCACCACCCCAGTGACATTTAGTGAGCATGACTACTCCATCTCCCCATAATTTGTAAGTATTTATTATCTAAATTAAATTCATCAAACAACTATAGGAACTGGTGCACGAAGTAGTAACCTACATTTTGATTTAGATTAAAAAAAAAGAAATAAATCTATTATACCTAGTTCATAATTATACATAATTCACAAATATACATTTTATGTCCATAATATATATTTTTAACAATATCAATGTCATTATGTAAAATAAAAGATTCCATTCTCATGATGTCAACGAAATTAAATTTTAAGAAAAGAAAAATAAATACATATTTAATAACATGTGCAGGCAAGTTAAATAGTGTTAGGCCATATATCTTTATCGTTAAGGAAATCATCTACTTTATAATAGCCTTTCTTTATAAGTAAATTTTTTTACCTGTAACTTAAACTTGTGTATAGGTAAGTCAACAAGAATTTGCGGCAATTTATTAAACAATTTTATGCTTAATCCAATAAATGAATTACCAGTTTTGTGGAGGCTACGATTTGGAACAGCAAGCTTATGTTTATTCCTGGTATTAAAGCTATGTACATCAGATTTTTTAGGAATGTTGTTAAAATTTTTGTGAACATGCATTACACAGTCGAGAATATATGTAGCAAGTGTGAGATTATAGAACGATTATGAGGATCCGAATATAAAGAATGATAGTTAAACGGTGGTGTATGTTGACAACGTGAAAGTTTTATTTTATACTAGATGTGACCGCGACTTCGTTCCCGTGGACTGCATGTTTTCAAAACAAAAAGTAGTCTATGTCCGTTCTAGAGGTTCAACGAATATCTATACCAAATTTCATCAAAATGGGTTGAGAGGTTTAAGCGGGAAAGCGTAACAGATAGCATTTATAATATAAAGAAGGGATTAGTGGGGATTATGGGCTCATATTGCACCTTCAGCTTGACGTATCACGCATCTGTGTGCAATCTTTCACTAATTGTCTAATTTGGTGCAGTCCGTCTCAAGTTAAACGCTTACATCCATTTTGCTATATTATATGAAAACAACTAGAAATGTTGCAAAACGAACATAATTACGCTCTCCTATCATTCCGTTCGATTTAACATCGTGATTGACGCAGCCCTTAGATAGGCTAGCTTTCTCGCTTTCACTGCAGATAATGACGCTGCAATAATCGCGACTGAGCGCGTTGCGTTCGAGCTACGTTGCAAAATGGAGAATTGGAGACCATAGTCTTTACCATTCGTTTTGGAGCTAGAAAAACGGAGCCTACAGTAAAATGCGCCTTAACTTTACAGGACGTTTTGACAGTTTTGACAAAACGGTTATATTCAAAACATTGGTGCAGATTGACAACCGTCACCTCGTTTGTTACCGGTAAAATTAAGTTGGAAAAAATGTCCCTTACTTACTTTTTTTTTTGGCCTGGAAATTTTTGGAGGAAAAACTTTACTTATTTTTTTCTTTTAATGGTCTATCTCGCGTATATAAAACGCAGTGATTACGCCAGAATATTACTCAACTTTAACGGTAAAATACATTAAGTTAGCTGTCAAAACTGTCATACTCCTAATATTTCGAGCAAAAATTGCATTGGCCGTTCACGCTGCATGTACTTATTTTAAATTAGTATTATTGAGGATAATACAGATTTTAAATGTAGAAGCTTATTTATATATGTATATATTGTACCAATATTTAGTATTGGCATTCAGTATCATCTGTGCAAAGCTGAGGCGAGTCGCTAGTTCCTATTATTATAACTTAATAGCCGTCGTGTGTCAGTGTAGCGCAACTTCGTTCGCATTAAAAAATGCGACGAATAAGTATTTTATATGCTAACCTAGGAATATACACTTATCAACAAATTTCATTCAAAATCAACAAGTACTTTTTGCGTGAAAGAGAAACAAACATCCAGTTTGTATGTACCTATACATACATCCAGTTATCTTTTTTTTTTATATTACACTTCAAGATTGACCTCATCCCACCTGATGTTAAGTGGTAATGAGGTCCTAACTTAAGGGCGACAAGTACAGTATAATAAATCTGTTACTGGACTTGTCGCCCTTACCTTGAAGGCTTGACCCCTCCTACTAATGTAGCACCCCCCAGGAGCTCTGGAAACCTTACTCACTCTTAACATTCAAACCAACTTTCGCGTTTATCATCGCGTTATTTCCTGCTTGTATCTAAGTAATGTAGAATATAACGTATAGAACATACATTCTACATTAGTCGGATACAAGGATTTCGACTCTCGAGAACGTGCAACACAAAATGAGATTACACAAATGACCACTCCAGTGGTCTTCTGTTCATAGTCATAGCCCGTTGACCAACAAAAATAAAACTGGGAAATGCCCGAAATATGGCTTTAGCGTAAATAGGTCGCTGGTTATTTGCTACGCGTGACCCACATGTCAGCGTCCAATAATCCCTGATCCCTGTGAAGCGGGAATAGCGGTTTTCAATTAGTTTTCTTCAGATACTAATAGTGCTTTGCATACTTCAAGAAAGACTTTTAAATGACAATTTAAACTGTATGTCTTGCTGCAAACTTAGTAAAAAAAGTGGGTTCTTTTTTTTTAACAAAAATACCTAGGTACTTTCTTGCCAGTATCTTCTCGGTTATCTAGCTTTAGGTTCCGAACTGGTGGTAGCATGATTTGCTTCATATAGAGAAGATTTGTCAGGGTTTATTGTTGTGATATTTATATAAATAAATATAAATGCATGCCATAGCTGGACGGCGTAAGCTGCGGATGAATCAGTCTGTGACAGGCTCTCGAACCGAACGGACGTGTACTTACACTGTGGGTCGATTCAAAATCACAGAACTGATACATTTTTTATTATATTTTTCCTTACTTTCTATAGATGATCGCTTCAGACGGCCGTTTCATTTTCACCGAGCTTGTGGAAGAGCGGAGGGCTCAAACCCCCTAGACACGTCACTCCTGCGTACAGTTTTAACTAAATAGCGACATAAACATACCATCACACATAAGCCTTTGATGTAGTGTAACATCCTCAATTCATTTTTATTTGTTAAAGTAAAAATTACGGTGTTATCATTTTTAAAATGTAACTGACACACTGATCTAAACTAAAACTGACTAAAGTCATCGACATAGCTCACAGGATTAGCAAGATGAAGTGGCAGTGGGCTGGCCATATCAGCCGCAGAGCTGACAACCGTTGGGGTAAACGAGTTCTGGAGTGGAGACCACGCCTCGGTAAACGTAGTAGTGTAGGACGCTCTCAGGCCAGGTGGAGTGACGATTTGCGCAGGAGGGCTGGCAGGAGCTGGATGAGTGTAGCCGAAAATCGAGCGAAGTGGCGAACATTTGGAGAGGCCTATGTCCAGCAGTGGACTGCAACAGGCTGCTGATGATGATGATGATGATGATGATGACACACTGATATATTTTACTGAGGCATCATCCCTTTTGTTCCCGCTAACCGAAATAGGTCAACTTGAATTGGACAGCCTTCATCAGGTGTTCCTAACGAATAGACAGGCTGTAATCGATTTCATCGGACCTGGTTACAAAATATTGAATCCAATCACGGGCGATAGAGAGCAGACGGATGGCAAACGTAATTGCTTCGAAGAATTTAATTTTGTTCCTTTATCGTTTCTGTAAAATGGAACGGAAGCCATAAGGTAGCCATATTAACTGGGTACTCATCTAAGATACTTTTAATAACCGTCAAAACACAAATCCTTCATAAATTTTATATAAAAAATAGCATTTGTGACACTATTTTGCTTAAGAACACGCTGACTATAAGCTGACGTAAAAAAGTGTTATTTTACGGCACTGTAAAACCACGTCAAGGGGCAAGTCTTAGATATCTGTTAATACATGTTTAAAAGATTTATACTATTAATCTACTATTTCTTACCTATGCTATAATTTTAGCTACCTAAACAAGTACAAAACAGTTTAACAAAATAGTTGATCCCGCCTATTATGATATCAAGATGGAGGGTCCAAACTGATAGACCACTCCTTGGAATGTTCTCTCAACTTAGTGTTGTAATTAATTAATTTAAATCGACTGGGACGTATATCGTTTTAAAGATATTGATTACACAAGTTGGTCTCGCCAAATTGACAATTCAATATTTGAATACCACAGGCAGAAGAGCGGTTTATTTTAGATATTTAAACGATAAATATTTAATACCTATTTTCTTCCTTCAAATCATTTCAGAATTTTTATCATCAGAATTTATAGTACTGAAGTTTAGTTTGTTAAAAGTGCCAACAACCCTATTTATGTTTTACTGTTGCCCGCGGTTTCGTCCACGTTATTTTGGGTTAAAAGCTATGTCTAATCGGTCTAGCTCATAAATTTCATCCAAAACCATTCAGATCTCTTATTCACACACAATCGCCAGAAGCGATTCCGAAAAGGGGTGAGAGCCATATGCGCTTCCTCGAAAGCTCGGTGAAGATATATGGCTTCGGTTCGGAGCCATCATCGATAAGTCAGGTAGAAAAAACAATCGATACCGTGTCAAAAAAGAGACAAGCGTGTTTCCGAATTTGAATCTTTTCCCTACCTTTTGTACAGTCAGCATTATTCGTTTGTGTTACACCTTAATACCTTGTCACGTTAAATATCCGCGTAAGTAAGCACTTACATATACATTCAACATAATGTGACAAGGTACTGAGTTTTCAACAAAGTAAAGTACATAGGAGGGCTATCGGTACTTTGTAACAAACATACGCTTTACTAATTTTCACGCTTATAATATTAGTAATGCATTCCAATGTGTTTTGAGAACCATTTCTAAACTAAAACTAAACTACCTCTAGAAATTACATAAAAGCTTTCGAATGGCCGAAAAACTGCAATAAAGACACCATTTGGTTCCGTACAGCACGCTATAATGGCGGGAAACACGTTAGATAAACGCCAAATGCGATTGTGTTCTACTGATACTACGAATTGAGTTCAAAATCGTTAATTATGCAACTGATGTTATGAGATTGATGAAAGGTGACGATCACGGGGAAGTAATTATGAAAGCGCTGAGTAATAGATCGGCTTTTGTTTTTTTATTCGCGAGACGAACAAGACGACTATTCGGAAACAGAACCAAAGATTGGAATTTTTTTTTCATCAAATTTAAAAAAAAATATGCACGAAAAAGTATTGCACCAGTAGTTTAGCATTTTGTTCGTACACGGAACTATTCACAATAAAGAAATTGTAAATACCCATTCTTCCCTTTTTTATCCCCCCCCCCCCCATAATAGTCCCTCCCTCTAACCTTAAAGAACATGGTTCTAATATTTCAGTAGTTTTTGCGTGAAATAGTATCAAACATTAATCCAGACAGTGGATGTCAGGATTTTACTAACTTTCGCGCTTATAGTAGGAACTAGCGACCCGCCCCGGCTTCGCACGGATGTAATGTAAATACTTAGAAATATTGGCTTTTCTATTCTTTATTACACATAAAAACCTTCCTCTGGAATCACTTTTTAATGGTTCAGAAGTAAAACACCAGACTGTACTTACTAGTTAGATTTATTAACCGTAGGCAAAACACTTTCAACAATCAGCGCGCGCGTCTCCTTACGATGCCGTGCGAAAAGTGACGTCCAGTCAAGATGGCCGCTAGCGGATGTACGTCATAATCGTATTCGTCTTATTATTTTCAACTTTAACTTAATTTCAATCATATTTTTTATAATTGTTAACAGTCGGCCATCCTGATAATGTGTCTGTCCCAGACACCTGTCGCTGTTCGCACTCTAGGCACTAATTATAACGTGTATTTTGGAATACTTGTAAATCATAAATTAAGAATCATCATTAACATATCATAGTTAAACACATCAAATTTCTGACTGAAAGATTACACTGGTTTGTATGATAGTATTAACATAGACATAAGAGGCAAAATTTTACGTATATTCATGAAATAAATGTTTTTTTTTTTTTACTATTTTTTTTTAATCTTTAATTGTAATCATTCACAATATGTTTAAATGTATCTGTATTTAAGATCAATTATATTAATTATAACTGTGCATAGCTAAACATCACTCGGCCATCCTACTTCGAAGAATGCCCTCATTCTTTACCAAGTACATTTCTTAGAAATTAACTAGAATACTAAGAACATAATGTTTAAAATAAATAACCGTAACTGAAGTACGAAATACAATGTTATCTGTACATTTTAAATAACTGAAGTAGACACAATTCGAATAACAAAGTTACTCTACATAAGCACTATACATGACACCACACTAATAATCACATCGTCACCTTAACAATGGTGGTGGATTAGACCCCAATACGGCGAGTAAAGGCTTCTTCAGGCATGAGTAAGTATAATTAACCCCCACAAGGGGCTACTGTTGTCTGAATTGGGACTGAACGTTGCAACCGATTATCTTGGAGCACACATGTACATGTCGTCTCTCTTGAGTAGTTGTCACCAGCCAGGAAGTAAGCACCGCTTGCCCGCACAAGGAGCTACGGCCTCGTGTCTTCTATCTTCACCGCTTGCCCGCACAAGGAGCTACGGCCTCGTGTCTTCTATCTTCACCGCTTGCCCACACAAGGAGCTACGGCCTCGTGTCTTCTATCTTCACCGCTTGCCCACACAAGGAGCTACGGCCTCGTGTCTTCTATCTTCACCGCTTGCCCACACAAGGAGCTACGGCCTCGTGTCTTCTATCTTCACCGCTTGCCCGCACAAGGAGCTGCGGACTCGTGTCTTCTATCTTCACCGCTTGCCCGCACAAGGAGCTACGGCCTCGTGTCTTCTATCTTCACCGCTTGCCCATACAAGGAGCTACGGCCTCGTGTCTTCTATCTTCACCGCTTGCCCGCACAAGGAGCTACGGACTCGTGTCTTCTATCTTCACCGCTTGCCCGCACAAGGAGCTACGGACTCGTGTCTTCTATCTTCACCGCTTGCCTGCACAAGGAGCTACGGCCTCATGTCTTCTATCTTCACCGCTTGCCCGCACAAGGAGCTACGGCCTCGTGTCTTCTATCTTCACCGCTTGCCCACACAAGGAGCTACGGCCTCGGGTCTTCTATCTTCACCGCTTGCCCGCACAAGGAGCTACGGCCTCGTGTCTTCTATCTTCACCGCTTGCCCGAACAAGGAGCTACGGCCTCGTGTCTTCTATCTTCACCGCTTGCCCACACAAGGAGCTACGGCCTCGTGTCTTCTATCTTCACCGCTTGCCCACACAAGGAGCTACGGCCTCGTGTCTTCTATCTTCACCGCTTGCCCACACAAGGAGCTACGGCCTCGTGTCTTCTATCTTCACCGCTTGCCCGCACAAGGAGCTACGGCCTCGTGTCTTCTATCTTCACCGCTTGCCCACACAAGGAGCTACGGCCTCCTAGGTGTCTATCACCGCTTGCCCGCACAAGGAGCTACGGCCTCATATTTGACTATCACCGCTTGCCCACACAAGGAGCTACGGCCTCATATGTGACTAACACCGCTTGCCCACACAAGGAGCTACGGCCTCATATGTGACTAACACCGCTTGCCCACACAAGGAGCTACGGCCTCATGTGACTAACACCGCTTGCCCACACAAGGAGCTACGGCCTCATATGTGACTAACACCGCTTGCCCACACAAGGAGCTACGGCCTCATATGTGACTAACACCGCTTGCCCACACAAGGAGCTACGGCCTCATATGTGACTAACACCGCTTGCCCACACAAGGAGCTACGGCCTCATGTGACTAACACCGCTTGCCCACACAAGGAGCTACGGCCTCATATGTGACTAACACCGCTTGCCCACACAAGGAGCTACGGCCTCATATGTGACTAACACCGCTTGCCCACACAAGGAGCTACGGCCTCATGTGACTAACACCGCTTGCCCACACAAGGAGCTACGGCCTCATATGTGACTAACACCGCTTGCCCACACAAGGAGCTACGGCCTCATATGTGACTAACACCGCTTGCCCACACAAGGAGCTACGGCCTCATATGTGACTAACACCGCTTGCCCACACAAGGAGCTACGGCCTCATATGTGACTAACACCGCTTGCCCACACAAGGAGCTACGGCCTCATGTGACTAACACCGCTTGCCCACACAAGGAGCTACGGCCTCATATGTGACTAACACCGCTTGCCCACACAAGGAGCTACGGCCTCATGTGACTAACACCGCTTGCCCACACAAGGAGCTACGGCCTCATATGTGACTAACACCGCTTGCCCACACAAGGAGCTACGGCCTCATATGTGACTAACACCGCTTGCCCACACAAGGAGCTACGGCCTCATATGTGACTAACACCGCTTGCCCACACAAGGAGCTACGGCCTCATGTGACTAACACCGCTTGCCCACACAAGGAGCTACGGCCTCATATGTGACTAACACCGCTGCCCACACAAGGAGCTACGGCCTCATATGTGACTAACACCGCTTGCCCACCCAAGGAGCTACGGCCTCATGTGACTAACACCGCTTGCCCACACAAGGAGCTACGGCCTCATATGTGACTATCACCGCTTGCCCACACAAGGAGCTACGGCCCCATGTGACTAACACCGCTTGCCCACACAAGGAGCTACGGCCTCATGTGACTAACACCGCTTGCTCACACAAGGAGCTACGGCCTCATATGTGACTATCACCGCTTGCCCACACAAGGAGCTACGGTCTCATCATAATGGACCTGGTTTTGACTAACAAAACCAGATCACTGCTTGTCACTGTTGTGGTGTCATCTGTATTCAAGCTGCTAATTAAATAGCCAGCCACGTTGCAGTTTAGAGGAAAGGAGGGTAAGGTCAGTTAGGATAAATATTATTATACTGTACGCTTCAATAATTAGAATTAATATTAAATATTAAAACCAAATCTTTCAACCGACTGAGACTTTGATTCCATCTTACGGTAGGAAACGAAAAAGCGTACACAGAATAAAGCAATAAGGACAATAGGAAAATAGGAATAAACTGTAATCTGCAATATATAGAAAAAATAAGTACATACATACTTAAGTAAAATAAACCCTTTTGGCAATTCTGTATGTGAGCTTGTAAAAGTAGGTAGTTCCGCTTACTGTTCAATTTAATTTAATTGTGCACCCATCATACTATTATAACAACGAGGAAGGAGGTAGCATCACTTTACCAGATTTGTGTTATTATTAGTATCTATTAAATAGCTAGTATGTAGCTAGTAATTCAAGAGTTAACATAAAACACGAGTGCTTTTCAATCAATTAATTTAGTTGACTAATTTGTTAGCATATTAATGCTTATAAATTAAAATGATAATAAATGTAAAAGGTTTCATACTTGCACCACAATTGAAATGTTCTTAAGTAAATAAAAGTAGATTATATAGCCTATTGGCATTTTTCAAACAGGGTTGGGCGTAAACTAAAATAATATAATATTTTCTGTAAGTATGTACTATGAATCAATCTTGATTTTACTAACTTGTCTATACGAACATGTGTCAGCATAATATATGGTACGAGTTTATAAGCTAAAATGAGGTTTACTATCTTGGGTTTGTTTCTAAGTTGTTTGAATAACTGCATTAAACCAATACTGAATTGTACTTAAGAAGTTAACTAATTTTTAATAAGTGTACCTATTATCCAGACTGGTCTTCAAGGTTTTTAATAATACGTAGTAATTAACATAACAGCTACCTTACTCCGTTAATATTCGTTTCAATTAATTAAATAGCTGGATTGCCACATAACGAGTATAACAAAAGAAAACACATTTTGAAACCAACACATGCAAAAAAAATAAAAATCTCTTACCCTGTGTCGGGCAAGGCTAAAGGCCTCGCGTAGGCAAAGCGTTTGTCGCGGTATCCCGCTTCTGAACTTTTAATGGTTCAGAAGTAAAACACCAGACTGTACTTACTAGTTAGATTTATTAACCGTAGGCAAAACACTTTCAACAATCAGCGCGCGCGTCTCCTTACGATGCCGTGCGAAAAGTGACGTCCAGTCAAGATGGCCGCTAGCGGATGTACGTCATAATCGTATTCGTCTTATTATTTTCAACTTTAACTTAATTTCAATCATATTTTTTATAATTGTTAACACACTCTATCTATAACCGTATCAAAATCCGTTGCGTAGTTTTAAAGATTTAAGCTTACAAAGGGATATAGGGACAGAAAAAGCGACTTTGTTTTATGTATGTACACTATGTAGTGATAAGTAGGAAGTAAATTGTCAATTTCAAATTATAGTAGATAACATTATAAAGTTTTATTATATAAATAACCAGGAAAGGCGCAAACAATTTCCCTTGCAGTTATATAGAGCAATTTTCCGTTGCAATTTTCTCTATTCCACACGTGTGAACACAATTTGCGAAATTGAAATCTTGCCACCCAATCTCTTTGAAAAGTGTTTTACGAAAGCGTTTTACGATCACAGCATGACAATTTTATAGGGACTGTTGTAGTGACAATCTTATAGATACAACAGTATCAATACTAGCGATAGTCTTGATTGTTTTTACTATCGATAGATTCTATACTATCGATATGTTTTTACTTTTAAGGAACAACACTAGCGTTAGATTATTATTATACATATCGGACAACACCACATACATCGCTCTGATTCTGTGGTAAGTAGCTTAAAAGCACTTGTGATACAAAAAACAGAAACAACGACGGTACTAAAACACACTACACTAGTTCCAACACTCATTTACAAACGTCACAACTGACTCCAATAAGGAAAGTCTTTGTTGTCACTGTCCAATCGCCTAAGTAAAGAAAGAGACAAAGCATATTTTCTAAGTTCAAACCTAATTCCGTCCTCTTGTGGTTATGGAGTTTGACTCTTGACAACCGATTTTAAACATCTATTCACAAGTGGCAAATGACATGACGTAAGTTTCATTTCAAAATTACAAAAAGTTAAAGTAGTAGAAATTACAAGAACAGTAGAATCACTTTGCATTGTATTAAATGACGATTCACAAGTGTTATATCTATCCTACTTGAATACAGAACTACTTGAGTTTGAGATGAACACTTCTATATCCATATTTACCTCAGTATACTGCAGTACCATTTCAAAACCAATATAAGCTGACATCTTGCATTGTTTCACAACGTAGTGCATCGCACTCGTCCACTCGGCTAAAGCTACAAGGATGCATTCATCCGTGCGGTGCATCTAGTTGCATCTTCCACCCGATGTACGGTCGTCAAGGTAAACAATTGCAGTCCGATATTAGTCCTTATGTGCAGGAGATAAGGGAGGTTTTTACACACAAATTACAAAGTTTGTGGTTTGGCGTGCTTGTTTTGTCTGTACAGACTGTCTAACTATGTACTTATGTTCAGACAAAACGTCATTAATAGCAGACAATCAGTTCAGGAGAAGCTCACAAAGTTACTGTGTTCACAGTGGGATTTAACCCGCGTTTTGTTGACGTCATCAATAGTATCGATAATCTATCATGATCGACATTCCGAACACGGTGATAGAATACTTGTGCTTATTTGTACTGACGATTCATATGTGTTTTTATAAAGCTTACATGAATAAAGATGTTTTCCTTTTTTTCTATTCTATTATATCGATACTACCGATGATGCCAACTATCGATAGACTATGTACAGGCAACACTAGTGTGTAGGCCTCAGCCAAGCACAACAAAGGTTTCTGTTAATGTAATTCTTGTATGTCTGCATGTATTAAAAATCATAGCTTTTTCTAATAATATTGATATTTACGTAGTAACTTTTTTAAACGATTTCAAGATTTTTGCTAAAGATTTTCGGGATAACATCTTTATTAAGAAACTACGATATATTATATATATATAATTTGCCTTTGAATTTTAATTTCTATTGCAAGAGCATGGTATTTGGTTAAATTTTCAGCAACTGTATTTGGAACAGCTATTATTGGCTAAAATGCACTATAATGCTTCAATAACAAAATTTAACTCTTAATCGGGCAATGAGAAATACTATCACCTCAAATTCAACCTTATAGACCTTGACTTACCGGCGAAAACTAACGAAAATTTTCGTTACTGCATGCCTCAGGCATTCCAACATTCCTAAACACGCAAACCAATTAATACCACAAAACAAATCTTTTGCAAACTTCGAGAGTTACTCAGCTCGTTATACTATTCGTGTCTAGCTATTTGTCTAGGTGGGAAGGCGGGTCTAAATAGACTGGCCAACTTATTATAGTGCAATGCAAAATAGTTTGTGAAGGTCGATGACCTGCGATTCTCACAGACGAACCGATCGTAAGCAAAGCACGACAGTAATAGTAAACAAACAATAAAAAAGCATTGTTCTATGGTTTTAGGAAAGTGCTTTACAACACGCATTTTGTACTTTGTACGAACTTTATGTCGTCAGCATAAGGACTAATATCGTGCCTCTTCAACTACGTAGAGACATTGGTTCATTAAGTGTCTTTTATCGGCTTTATCATGGGGAGTGTTCCGAGGAACTATTTTGTCTTATCCCACCCTCTTCTTTCCTACAAAGAACCACAAGAGCCGGCCAACAATGTCATCGCTTCACTTTGGAAAATATTCCATCACGAACCAAAAAGTTTGAACTCGTATCTTTGCCGGACCATAAAGAAGTGGAACTCGTTGCCGGCTCATGTGTTTCCTCCTTCCTTTGACATGGATTTCTTCAAAAGGAGCGTGAAAAAACATCTTGCGGGCCAGTATGGCGATGCTAACGGATAGGATATTTTGATATCAAATCCGTTGTCATCGCGATGTGGGTTCCTCTCTTGCTTACCATCAGGCTGGGAGGAGCCAATATACTGCGCTACTATAAAAAAAAAAAGTACAGCAAGTGTTTACTTTGACATGCTGTCGATCGTACTACAATATGTATGTATCATACTTAAAACTTTCCTTTTGAATCACTCTATCTATTTAAAAACACACCAAAATCCGATGCGTAGATTTAAAGATCTATTCATACTTATAGGGCCATACAGCGGGAGGCAGCGTTGTATACTATGAAGCGAAATATATCTATAATTATCAATTATAAATAAATATCAATATTGGACAACATCACATACATTGCTCAGATTCTGTGGTAATTAGCTTGAGGACTTGTGTTACATAAATCAGAAACAACGACAGTACAATAACACCCAAACCCGAAACAATATGGAATTTCGTTTCCCATATTGACCCGGCTGGAGGTCGAACCCAGGACCTTAGAGATAGCGCGACACCAAAGGCCGACCCGCTCGCCTCTTAGTTTGGGAGATACCCAATATATATTGTACATAAGTTAACCATTTTACTATCAAGACATGAGGTCATCCGTCCTAAGCTATTATAAGCTTTATATAAGCTTTGACCTTCAAGGTCGAGAAGAAAGCGTCTCGCAACAACTGTTTATAGCATCATAACACAATAATAAACTCGTTTGCTGGTCTTAATAACATCTATTTGCTGTAGACTGGATCTTACGGATCTAAACGCCTGTACAATTTGCCATAGACCATAGACTAATGTGTTTTTAATTGCAACAGCCATGGTTGCACGCGTGAAAGTGCTGACGTCACGCCGCTATTAAACTATTGCCAACTACCCGCCATATTGGGGGAAGCGGGTAGGGCTGGCAGCGTTTCTTCAAAGAATTTTCTTTTTTATATGTTGCACTTTAAGATCGACTTCAAGTTAAGTGGTAATGTGGTCCTTTTTTACGGGGATAAATGCGTAACGCACCCGAGGGAAAGTGGTGTGGGTCTCTCCTGCCTACCCCCTACCAAGGGCTACCCACTTAAACTCCCCGGTTGGACCTCATCGCCTTAGTGGAAGTGTTATGGGAACACGGCTAAGTAAGTTCTGCATAATAATAACGGTTACTGGACTGATCGCCCTTACCTTGAAGGCTTCACCCCTGCTACTAATGCAGCACCCACCCAGGAGCTCTGGAAACCTTACTCACACGTAGGAACACAACACTGAAGTGATTGTTATTAGGCTGCGGTCTTCTGTAACGTGGAGTTATTTTACCAGTTATCCAGATATATTATAGTACTGTTGGTAACCCTAGAAGCGAGATGGAAAGTGATCGCTGTCAACGCACCGGTTCAACTGAGACAACACAATTGAAGGTGGAAATTTGTTGCATTTCATTGTAAGTGTAGCGCTCTATTCGTGGCGTGTCTGTTTAGTATCGACTATCTGCCGCCCGCGACTTTGTACGCGTTAGCTTAGTTTTTTCTAGCAATAAATATATATATGTTACTCTAGGTGAATGTCGCTTTCCAATGGTGAAAGAATTTTTGAAATCGGCAGGGTAGTTTTTGAGTTATTCATTACGAACATACACAAAAAAATATAAATGTTTCCTCTTTCTAAGTGTAATTAGTGTAGAGTAACAACTCTTGCTCGGTTACAAGTCAGAGCTAACTAATATTATAGACGCGAAATTTGTTAGAATGTATGGATATCTGGATGTATGTTTATTACACTTTTACATAAAAACAACTGAAGTTCCCATTGGAGGACGACCTCGGTGGCGCAGTGGCTAAGGTAGGCGCCCAAAGCGCGTAAGGTCCCGGTTTCGATTCCCGGTCAGGTCAATTTGGAAAACGAACTTTTCTCAATTGACTTGGGTCTGGGTGTGCTGGGATGACGCCCCGAGTTAGTATCCGTCGTCTGGTACTCATAGTACAAGGGAAAACCTTAGTTTGAGACCAGGTGATTGGTGTGATTGTCTGGCGCATTCATTCATTCATTGTCTGTCACTATGTATGCTAAGATATTTTAAATTCCGAAACAGATTTTGATGCAGCTTTTTTATAGGACAAACTGATTAATACAATAATTTAAAAATTGCATTATGTATTGACTACATTGCACTCGTGCGAAGCCGGACGCAAATAATAAAAACGTTTCGTTTTCTTCCAATATCAGTTCAATATTTGTAAACTCTAAAACAACGATATCATAAAAAGAAACCGTAACGCATCTATCAAGCTCATAATATTTTTTAAGCTGCCAATAAAACCACAACAGCCATAAGAAAAATAAATTACATCTTTCACAAACGGAATATAGCAGGCCGCACTGAAAGTTTTCGTAATAAGAACGCAATTTAAAAATAGAACGGCGAAACATTATGCGTTTATAACCTTCCAGCGAGCGAGGCCTCGGATGCGCCGCCGCATCTATGCGGGTTCCGTGTGTGAAACTGCGCCGAGCAATTGCGCTAACTCAATCCTCTGCGTCGGATATGTTACCGACTCTGGATAATTTGAAGAATGCTATGTATGTGTTGAAATTGCTTGCAAAATGGAGAGTGTCATAAATTGTATGAACTCTGATTCCGTGTAATACATTTGAGTGCTAGACTACTTTTTTTCTAGATATTACCTGACTGATATAATACTTTCATGAATTAATTTTGATAAGTGCGCATACTACAATAAAAAAAAATTGGTAAATAGTTCAGTTAGCAGCGCTGTATAAAATAACTGTCAGAACACGTTTATACTTAACAAAATAACAGTTAAAAAACTAAAAAACACGCTTTTAGCACGCACTAAAAATTACAAAATAATTCCTACATTGATTTATTATGAAAGAAAACGTGGAGCATTTATGTAATCTTTGGATAAAACGCTCCACGCTTTTTGTGTGTTTGCGGATAACTCCCGTCACTTATACACTTATAACCGATTTTTTTTTGCGCTATGGCGCAATTTTGATGCATGAGCTTGGGGAATAAAGCACACTTGAGTTACTGAGTTGGCGCATTTTCGCCGAGTTACTCATGTCTAGAGGCGGTTCAAGTAACGCTGGTGATGCGATTCAAACCAGTTGTTCCTGTAGCGAAGTGATTCCGGGTCGCCGCGTGCGCCGATCGCGTGGTGTTGTCAGCTGATTCTGAATTTTACCGCACGCACCGTATATGATAAGCACTAACTATATTATACGTTTATTATGATACTAATGCTCGTATGCAGTATTAGAAAAATTTTTTTTCAAATACTGGAAACGAGCATTAGTATACCGTTTTAGCTACAGATCCACCTTACAGAAGACCGCAGACAAATAACAATCACTTCTGTGTTGTAGTGTTCCTGCGTGTGAGTAAGGTCTCCAGAGCTCCTGCTACATTAGTAGCAGGTGTCACAAGCCTTCAAGGTAAAGGCGACAAGTTCAGTAATAGATTGATTATGATGTACTTGTCGCCCTGAAGCTAGGACCCTACTTACTACTTAACGTCAGGGTGGGATGCGGTCAATCTTGAAGTGTAATATAAAAAAAAGAAACATATCAACTTAGGAGACAATCTTAAGGTTATTTTTTTAACACCGAATTCAACTTTATTTTGTCTTTTAAATCTAAATACATTAACCGCAATATATTTTGTCATTACTTTAAAACATACTTTTATTTACAAATGAAAAATAATTCAAAATTATTTATTTATTATTCAAACTTATTATTGAATAGGTACTACATAATATACACGATAATAAATTACAATATAAATAAATAAAAAGTCCTGAAAACTTATCAAATAACCTAGTACGCTGGCATTGGCACTATGTTCTTTGGGAAAAAAATCCCTCAAAAACCAACCCTGAAGTCGGAAACCATAGAAAACCCTTCTATATATAGATAAACAATATGACTAATGCACTTACGTTACGCAACTGCAATCCCTGACCTTGCATCTACGCGACAACGGACGGACAAGCAAGTTCAACATTTATTATTATTGAATCGGCCTTGGTCGGGCGCGCGACGTTCTGTAGTGCCAATCACCGGTGCACTATGGGTGCACTGTTGCAGAGAAATGCAATAGTGCTATTGCATATAAATGTCAAAGGGAAATGAGACAACTTGGCAAGTAAATCGCACATGACAACATGTACATAACTCATAATTAGATAATTTCGAGTAAACTGACTGAAAGTTCAAAAATCGTAGTACCGCGACTAAATTTTATTGCGCTTTTTACAAACGTCAAAATCGATTGAAGACAGTGCGTCAGCTGTTGATTGGCGGAAAATACGTGTGTGGTGTCCTATTAGCCAATCAACAGTATCGAAACTTTTGTCGTCTTGTTAAAGACTCTTTTAGTAGATAAAACCTTACTTATTTAAACTCCTTTTTGTTACATGTCATTCATACAAACGAAACAATGTAATGTCTTTAATGTCAATAAAATCTCTCATCATCTCAGTTCAAGTTACATTATTTGTGGTTTAATTTATTTTTCCCTATAATTGTAACTCCGTTAGTACAACAGTTCAGAGTTTAACATTGGTCCTTCGAGCCGGATAGCTGTCGAAGACTACCATCCAAGCTTGAAGTGGACGAAGTTCTGCGTGCTTGCGGTGGATCGCTGCAGCTAAAGTTCGCAGTAACGACTACGACGGTGGCTGTGTCGAGTCGTATGCAGCAGTGCTATTGGTGTCTGCCGGTGGTGGTACCAATTCAAGAGCGAGACGAGGAAGGCGTGACGTCATTCTTAGCGTTTACGTCGGGCTACGTCATAGGTCAAATTTGTAAAGAGTGAGTGAGTGGCAGTGCAAATTGTAAGTACAATTTTCAACACCTAATTCTCAAGTGAAAATCACAAAGGAAGATTCCAAGCAAGAAAGTGCTCGAGCAATTTGGACTTCATTTGTTCGTAGAGATTAACTTAGTATAGCTGTGTGATTTAGGATTTTAGTCCAGTTCAATGTAGTTCAACATTTATTTTAAAGACAGAATAAATTTACAGATTTGAGTGTTAAAGATGGAAGGTATTATTAATGTGCAGAAAGATTTGTCAAAGTCTATAGAGAAGGGATTTATTAATTTTAAAAAAAGTCCAAAGGAAAGGATTTCCGTTGAATATTTAGAAACTAGATTGGAAAATTTAGAAAGGGATTGGCAACTGTTTTACAAAACTAATGCAAAATTGTATGAAAGTTATCAGTCTATTGAAATAGAAAAAAGTGTATATGTTCAAGATGATCTGTATGATAAAACCGAAGATAATTACATCATTTATAAATCTACCTTAAAGACCGAATTAAAGAAATTGTTATTAGTTCAAAAGCAGAGGGTAAATGATTCGGTCGAGGATGAGTCTTCTAGTTCCTTCGTTAAGTTGCCGAAAATTTCTATACCGATATTTTCTGGTAAATATACTGAATGGCCTACATTCAGAGACTTATTCGTTTCACTTGTCGATAAAAATAAATCTTTAGACAATGTTCAAAAATTACACTATTTGAAAGGTCACCTAACAGGAGAAGCGGAACAGTTGATAAGGCACACGCCTATAACTGGAGCTAACTATATTCAGTGCTGGGATTTACTTGAAAAAAGATACAATAATAAACGTTATCTATCTAATTGTATTTTAAAAAGATTGTTCGCTCAAAGAAAGTTACATTTTGAATCCGCGTTTGGCTTGAAGGAACTATTGGACAACACTCTTGATTGTTTAAATGCATTGCGAAATTTAGATGTAGAAGTAAGGACATGGGACATAATAATTATACATATTGTCACTTTTAAACTAGACCCGGAAACTCGCAAACAATGGGAGTTAAATGTTTCTGTTACTGACTGCAATGAGCTGCCTACTCTTAAGCAGTTTAATGAATTTATCGAGAACAGGTTTAGAGCGTTAGAGTGCTTAGAATCTAAAAGACCGCAGACAAATCAAGTGAATCGTTACATCGAATCCAAATCTTTATTAGTCACTAATAATAACCCTACCAATTTGCGTTGTGAATTTTGCAGTGAAGGTCACAAACTTTGTTTCTGTAAAGAATTCTCCAAACAAAAGTACGATGAAAGGCGGGAATTCGTTATTAAAAACAGGATGTGCTTTAATTGTTTGGGTGGAAATCATTCTGTTTACGAGTGCAAAAAACCTACAGTATGTAAGCTGTGCAAAAGACGTCATCATACGTTGTTGCACCCACCTTCAACTGTTGACAATAAAGTTCAATTTAGTAATCAAAACAAATCAGAGCAACCTAGTACTAGTTCATCTAAACAGTTTGAAACACCAATTGTTACGTGTTTATCAACAGGGAAACTGGCAAAACCTAAGCAGGTTTTATTAGCCACCGCGTTAGTAAATGCCGAATCTAAAAATGGTGAAATCCAGGTGTTGAGAGCATTACTCGATCAGGGCTCTCAAGCTTGCTTCGTTACAGAAGCCACAGTGTGCAACTCCTAAAGTTAAAGAAAAGGTCGATCAATGGTGTTATTTCTGGAATAGGCGAAAATAAATCCATAACAGCGAAGAGCGTGGTTGAGTTCACTGTTCAGTCCAGAGTAGATCCATCCATTAAAATACCGATTAAGGCATTTGTATTGAGCAGCATCACGTCACAGCTTCCTGAAAAGTCTATGCAGTCTGTTGATTGGGTAGAATTAAACTATTTACAATTGGCTGATCCTCAATACAATATATCGAACAAAATTAATATATTACTTGGTGCAGAAGTTTATAGTTTAATTTTAAGAGAAGGCGTTAAAAGGAGTCCTTTTGGTTCACTGGTTGCGCAAAATACCACACTAGGGTGGATTTTATCAGGGGTAGTAACAGGCACAGATTCTAAGAACAGTGATATTATTGTCATGCATACACAGGTCAACGAAGATGACGCTTTAAGAAAATTCTGGGAAATTGAAGAACAAACAACAGGAAGAAACATATTTACTGAAGAAGAAGAACGTTGTGAAGAGTTTTTTCAGGCTACTACTAAAAGGACACCTGCGGGTCGTTATATCGTGAGATTACCTTTTCGTGATGATTCCCCGCAATGCAAGAATTTTGGCTCGAAGTGCATAGCTGAAACAAGGTTCAAGTCTTTAGAGCGCAGATTTGCAAAGAATCCAGATCTCAAGAAAAGGTATACAGATGTGATTAAAGAATATCTCGAACTTGGCCATATGAGACCAGTTCAGAATACTAAGGCGGAAGAGGCAGTATACTTACCACATCATGCTGTTATAAGGGAGGATAAGGTAACAACCAAGGTTCGCGTAGTGTTCAATGCGTCTGAAAAAAATAAAAAAGGCATTTCTTTGAATGACACTTTGATGGTTGGTCCAACTTTGCAGGCTGATTTGCGTCATACTGTTTTAAGATGGAGAGTACATCCTATCGCTTTGGTAGCAGACATTATTAAAATGTACCGCCAGGTATTGATAGCTGATGACGACGCAAGCTATCAACGTATATTATGGCGTGATGAACCTGAAAACAAACTAGAAGAATATGAATTACAAACCGTTACTTTTGGTACAGCATCAGCACCTTATTTGGCTGTTAAAGCTTTGCAGCAAACTGCCCATGATGAAGGCAAGTCTTTTCCTAAAGCAGCCGACATAATTAAGAACAATTTCTACATGGATGATTTGATGACGGGGTGTTCAAGTGTAGAAGAAGGAAAAGAATTATACGAGCAAATAAGCGAAATATTAGAAAAAGGAGGTTTCAAATTACAAAAATGGAATAGCAATAGTTCAAAGCTTATAAAGGACATAGAGGACACTGAACAGAACAAAAACAGAACTACAAGGAAAGAAGAAAAGGATAAAAACAAGGAAAATGTTGACGAAAATTTGAAGGAAAAGGAGATCAAACTAGATAAAACAATAAAAATATTAGGACTTACCTGGAACCGCGAAGAAGACATTTTTCAATACTCGGTGAGTCTTCCGTCAGCAGCAACACCTGAAACAAAAAGATCAATTCTTTCGGACATAGCCAAGTTATTCGATCCTTTGGGTTGGATTGCACCTACTATAATATTAGCAAAGATATTCATTCAGCGACTTTGGCTTGCTGGTGTTACATGGGATGAAAAGCTATCATTGGAGTTAATAAATGATTGGGTTACTTACCGTCATTCGTTACAGGAACTTACCAAGATTCGTATACCTCGCTGGGTTGGTATTTCTCCAGATGACATCGATGTTGAACTGCATGGATTTTCTGATGCATCGAAATGTGCCTATGCTGCAGTAGTGTACCTAAGAACAGTAGATGCAACGGGTCAAATCAAAGTCCATCTTTTGAATGCGAAAACTCGTGTTGCACCCATAAAACAGGTTTGTACCCCTCGATTAGAGTTGTGTGGAGCTGTACTTTTGTCGAAATTATTGATTGAGACGGCGGACGTTCTTAATATTCCCAAAGAAAAAATTAGAGCATGGACTGACTCTACTATTGTTCTAGCATGGTTGAACAGTCATCCCTCACGCTGGAAGACATTTGTAGCCAATAGGACGTCTAAAATTATAACCCATTTCAATGCTTCACAGTGGTTTTATGTATCTACCAAAAATAACCCTGCAGATTTGGCTTCTCGTGGAGTGCTACCAAATATCTTGAAGGACAATAAACTCTGGTTTTCAGGTCCTGAAATGATTAAAGAAAAAAATATTACTTACACTAAACCTACAGAATTCAAAGAAAATTTAGAAAAGTTCATTAAAACGCATTTAACTACAGCGACGGAGAAGGATGAGTCTATTGTGGAGAAATTTTCATCATTGCAAAGATTACTGCGAGTGATAGCATACTGTAGAAGAGTTTTAAACAAAGGCAAGAATGAATCGGAATACTTACGCAAGCTGGAGATTGATGAAGCTCTAAAATGCTGCATCAGGAGAACTCAACTTGAATCTTTTCCGACCGAATATGCTCAATTAGAGAACAAAAACGCTTTGCAGATGAAATCAAGTCTACTGAAAGCATTATGTCCGTTTATAGACAATGATGGGCTTATTAGAGTAGGCGGTCGATTACAGAAGGCTGATATGGGAGAAAATGCCAAACATCCGATAGTGATGCCAAAGAATCACCACCTTACTCAACTTCTGGTAGCGGATGCCCATAACAGAACCCAGTTATGAAAGTTCATCAATAAACTGTTTAAGCAGGTGGCAGTTCATTCAGAGATCACTCCAAACATTTTGGAAGCGCTGGTCCCAGGAGTATCTGTCGAATCTGGTCAACAGATACAAATGGAGATCGCAAGTATTAGAACCAAAGATAGGACAAATAGTTTTAGTTAAAGAGGACGATTTACCTCCAAGTCGATGGTTGTTAGGACGAATAATAGGGAAACATCCAGGGAGTGACAATATTACCCGTGTGGTCACTCTACGTACTAAATCAGCAACTATTAAAAGACCAACTTCTAAGCTCTGTATATTACCGATAGCGGTCTAATTTTATTTTGATTACTTATAATAATTTAATCTAAGTTTGAATAGATTTTCTTGTTAAGTTCACTGTAACTGTTAGCTTAGGAGACACTTATTATTTTGTTAAACTTTATACATAATGAAGATTGTTTAGGTTTTGTATTTTTGTATTTAGGACATTTTCAATAATGTCCAAGGGGGGCGGCATGTTAAAGACTCTTTTAGTAGATAAAACCTTACTTATTTAAACTCCTTTTTGTTACATGTCATTCATACAAACGAAACAATGTAATGTCTTTAATGTCAATAAAATCTCTCATCATCTCAGTTCAAGTTACATTATTTGTGGTTTAATTTATTTTTCCCTATAATTGTAACTCCGTTAGTACAACAGTTCAGAGTTTAACACGTCTCATGCGATAAATTTGACGTATTGCGTATACTAGGCCTGCATAACTGTTATTTTATCGTAGCACCATATTATTTTATCATAGACCTGGGACAATTTTATTATTTGTAGGTTTATTATGATATGTTTTTTATATTTTTATGTATATAATACTTATTTTAGTAGATTAATCTAAATGTAATACTAAGTAATTGTAGTACGAAAACCATAAAATAATTAAGTAATTTTACTTAATTTAGTATAGCATCATATTTTCGTTATATATGTTATTTATTCATGTATGGTTCATAATTACCGTAAAGTTATTTATATTGTTCAGTTTATTGTTATTTATTTTGATTTTTTATTACTTACTATTACCGCATTCATAAACAAATAAACTCTGCATGACGCAAAGTTTGACTGGTAGAGAATGCCCCTAGCATTAAGTCCATCCTTTTTACTTTTTTTTGTGCAATACATTTTTGAATGAATCAGTTACAGACAAGACACAAGGTCAATACGTGCAATAAAGTAAAAAAAATAACAATTATTACGTCATAACGTTACTGAAACTATTTAGATATTTTGATGCCGTTTCTTTTGCAGAATAATTCCCCAAAAGGGTCCACATCACGTTACATATTGTATGCGTATCCTTGTTTTGCATTCCCCCCAATTCTGCAGCAAATAAACCCGAGTCTGACCTTCAAAGGGGAATTTCTGCCGAGGAATGCCTTGAAGACTCCGCAATAACGACGCTAATACGCCTAGTGTTGCCCAACTACATATATGAATAGGATCGCTATCGATAGTTGAGATTGCTTAAAATCTGTTAGCATATCGATAGGAATACCGACACTATCAATACAATTTGAAATTTCAATTTGAATTTGAATTGACGACTTGCAACACTATCGATAGTAATATGGCTAGATATCACCAAACTATCGAGAGTATCGATACTATTATTGTTTTTGGCGAGTAAAATATTGATACTATTAATATCGATGTTGCTTTCATGCAATAGTATTGCCTGGTTCTAAGCTATCGATATTGTGGATAGTGTCGATAGTATCGATACCAATAGGCTATCGATACTCTTGATATGACGTAAACTATCGATAGTCGATCGGCAACACTAAATCCGCCCTTATCCTCTTGAGCATTGCATAATACGAATCTGAGCTATTCTGACTGAGGTAAGGAACATAGTTCGCCATTTTATGGCAGAAAATAGGTTTCATGTCAAAATGGCGACATAAACTATTTCTTATATGTACAATATGGTACGCTAGCGACATATATCAATAATAAATACATTATTGTATTGAATATAGTTAGTGTTCAGCTCAGATAATGGCAGTGAAAAAAAATATATTTTAAGTTAGACAAGGAAAATTACAAACAGAAATAAATATCAGACAACATTACTTATGTACATATATTTTCTATCTAAATCACTTAGATACACAGAGGTTTAATGTGACAAGGTACTGAAATGAATAAAATAAAACTAATGATGCTGACTCTACAATAAACTGATTCGAAAATAAGAATTTCAAGCACTTGTATTATGGAAACCAGAACAAAAAAGCGTACCTACCACAATATTTACTTTAATCCCTCTATCTACTTTGTTAGAACTTGGAACTCCTTTTAGGAATTGTCAGATTAAAAATAACAATAAAATAAAGTACAATACGTCTTATTTTAATGTTATCAAAATATTCTTAACAAAATGATTTAATAACGCTCTTAATTCAACAGTTTATACTTTATCAACCTGTTAATTTGTATCTAGACGTTTGGGAACTCAGCTCTTAATAAATAAGACAATATATAAATAAATATTGGACAACATCACATACATAATATTCAATTAAATAAAAGGGCGACGTATGGCAGTAAATGGCATGAACACTGGCCAAAGCCACAAAACAAAAAGAAAAAGTTTCAAACTTGTAGGAACATCAATTTGAAAATAGAACAACCCATAGACAGAACTGTTTCGCCAGCCAAGCTCGCGAGCCCCACGGCACCGCGGCATCGGCACCCTGGCTTTCTGCCAAGGATGGCCGGCCAACGACCAACCTTTAATCACCCCTAGCCGCATCTGTTAGCGTTCTAAACATTTCCATTCCCGTTTTGGGAGTTCAAATGGTTTTGTTTCGTTCCTGAAGCAATTAAATGTCAACTGCTAAATCAAAGCACCGTTAAAACTGCTATTTTGAGATCGTTTGGATGTCAGAATCAAGCAAAACAAGTGCAGAGAACATTTTCAACTTGTCCGTTTTATATAGATGATCCCAATATTTTACGTAATATGTAAAAAATTACGATCCGTTTTTCTCCAACCGACTACGAGTCGTAAGAGTCGAATATTTTTCGACAGTCGTCGGTCAGTTTTAGCTTACGCCTCGTATAATTTATTACTGTCGGTAACTAGAACGGATTTCAAATATTGGAACCGGGCATTAGTTGTGTCAATTTAAGAATTATAGCAGACGGTATTATAGTAGAAATAAATCAATTGTATTAAAACAAATATCTATGAGACTTTATCTGCGGTAGTCCTGGCTTTTATCGGGGTGGGCTGGGAGCCCCACACAAGTGGTCACCTTTTTAACACGCTTTTATTAGTTCGGGTTGTATGTATCTATGTAACGGAATCTTTGAATCTTAATTTGACCCACTTCCCGGTCTTTGATTAAGACGAAATTTTGCACACGCTCTGAGTTCTGATGACAATACATGACTAGCTAAGAAACGTCATTACAAATCCAATATGGCGGCCTCCCCAAGATGGCGAACTGACTGTTTGAAATGCACTTCCATGATATGGGTATCAAAAGAAAGGGTTTGCTGTCAGGAATACGAAAAAAATAGTCACGTGATTCAAATCCAATATGGCGGGCGTCCAAGATAACGGACAGGCTATTTGAAATGCACCCCTATGATATGGGTATTAAATGAAAGGGTTTGCTGAATGGGATACGAAAAAGAATTATATAATTATTGATACATGAGAAAACTAAAAAGTAGAAAATAAAAATAATAGTTTAAAAAACTAAAAAACACGCTTTTAGCTCGCACTAAAAATTACAAAATAATTCAGACATTTAAGAAAGAAAGCGTGGAGCGTTTTGTCCAAAAAGAGTAAAGATAACATAAACGCTCCACGCTTTCTTTCTTAAATGTCTGAATTATTTTGTAATTTTTAGTGCGAGCTAAAAGCGTGTTTTTTAGTTTTTTAAACTATTATTTTTTTTTAGGAGACAGCATGGATCATTTATTGATCATTAGATTACATACTAGAGTCAAGCCGTTGAGTAATTACCAATGTATGTCAAATCGGTAATGGTAATGTCAAAGTAAAAGTAATCGATTTGACATACGTCAAATCGGTAATTCCTCATACGGCTTGACTATGGACCAATATCGTATGATACTTACTTCCCGAAAAAGCACGGACGAAATCGCGCGGCGTTCGCCAAGCGATACCTTTAATTTATTTTAAGTCTTTGTATTTTTTTTTCGGATTAACTAACAAATTACGATTTCTA
The DNA here is from genome assembly GCA_037074685.1 of Glyphodes pyloalis. Classification (NCBI taxonomy): domain Eukaryota; kingdom Metazoa; phylum Arthropoda; class Insecta; order Lepidoptera; family Crambidae; genus Glyphodes; species Glyphodes pyloalis. The sequence continues at coordinate 16,619,517 of JAYKKO010000006.1, read as the reverse complement.
TTGTGTTACTTCCCGCGTTTATTTCGAAAACCGACTACTGCCCGATTACGTTACGCCTGGAGTTCAATGTTACAAAACAATGAAACTACGTGAATGTTGCGAGAGTACTTAATATTATACGGTAGATACAATTACCGCAATCGGTTTTCTATTATCTATCTAAATTAATTCTCCTTTGTAGAAACTACCAACTAAAAAATATCTTTAATAATTATGGCCTTTCGTTCGCAATTTCTCCTTTTAACGGTGTAATTTTTTAAAAGGCCTATTTTAGCATGTCTCTTACTAAAATAGTGAACCTGATTTTTTTTATAGTAGCTCAGTATATTGGCTCCTCCCAGCCTGATGGTAAGCAAGAGAGGAACCGACATCGCGATGACAACGGATTTGATACCGTAATATCCTATCCGATAGCTTCACCAGACTGGCCCGTAAGATGTTTCTTGACGTTCCTTTTTAAGGAATCCATATCAAAGGAAGGAGGAAACAAATGAACCGGCATGGATGTTTGTCCGTCTTTCACGAAAAACTAGTATATGTATTTGGATTTAGTTCTTAGATTACACAGATAATACTTTTTGTCCCGGAAAACGCGAATAAAGTAGGAGTTTGATACCCGGTACTGGCTTAAAGTCTTTATACAAAGTACAGACAAGGGCACCCACCTTGTCCCATCCTTATGTCGTGCTTATAAGATAGAATATCGAACTGCATATGTTTACCTTGACGTGGTATTGACCGTATATGCAAGAATGTACATACTCCTTCCCTCATACTTTTAAACCTCATTTCAGGAACTCATTTATTAAAACTGTTTAAAAAAACTGTTTTTTTTTTTGTTTTTAATGCGCAACATACCTACTTATCATTAGTGACCGACCGAAACATATTATTTTGCCGAAACCGAAACCGAAGGTTCGGTTTCATTGTAGTTTCGGCCGAAACCGAAACCGAACCTTTTATAAAAAAAGTCCTTTAAAAGTCGAAAAAATGTTAGTAAGCACGTTTTTTTTCTAAAATTAATATCTGGCCGACGTATAATTACAGGTTTCTACTTTCAAAGATTTATCACAATGAAATTTCAGCACAGTTACAGAGGTTCTGTTTGATAATTTAACTACCATATAAATAAAGTGAAAAAAGTACATTATTTGTAAGTTTCGGCGCGGCCGAAAGGTTCGGCCGTTTTTGGCCGAAACCGAAATTCGGGCCGAAACTTGTTTTTTTGCCCGAAACCGAAACCGAAATTTCCGTCGGACACTAATTATCACCTTAGTCTTTGCTTGAGGTGTTACATATTAAAAAAAGCATTCGTTTCAAAATTTCTTTCACAATCGCCACGCAGTCGGACTGACCTTTGCATAAAAACTATAATTATACTAAACGGAAAGGCCAATCTACGTATAGGTATACGATTTAGATTGGAAGATTTAAATAATCTCTAGCTTTGTACTAACACATATTAAATCAAACTATTTCGAATCAGCGGTAACAAAAGGCGGTTATTAACCCCCGAGGCAATGACGGGGTAAAATAAGTTTGCCTATCTGTCTGTGTAGCATCGTAGTTCCTAAATGGATGAACGTATTTTGATTTTGTTTGAAATAGTGAAGTTCCTAGCTATGTTTGATAATTTTTAAATTTGATGGGTCCAGTATGGCCGCCATTTTGTAATGGCGGATTATATTTTTTTGCAGAGCTCCCTCAATGTACTTGCACTAAGTTGATACTTATCAAAACTATCAAATTAAAAGAAGAATAGTACCTTCTATACATTTTGACAAATTTCAAATCCATGATGCCTAAGGTAGATCTATTGGAAGTTTTTAAAAAAATATATTTACTTCGTTTTATGTAATGATGCGATGGATTCGGTTTAAAGCCTATTTTAAAGGAGTTTAGCGTTTTTTTTTTTTTTTCCTACCTGACTTCCGATGATGGCTGCGAAGCCTTATCATCTTTACCGAGCTGTCGGGGGAGCGCTGATGGCTCTCACCCCTTTAATTTAAGTAACGACCGGAGGGCGCCCCCTAGCGGGGCTCGAACCTCGGCTCGGGCTGTTACTGGGACTTTGTACCCTAATGTACGTTTGGGGAGAAAAACGACCCGGCACGTGCCGGTAGCGTGAGAAGGACCCTACTGCTAAGGGAGGGCGCGGCGCTGGCCCCCGCCGGCGGGGGCGGAAAAGCGGACGGCGTGTTGTGTTAGATTGTGACGCGAGTTGTTCGGCCGTTGTCATGGCGACAGTGATTGGGTCGTCGGGGTCTAGGGGTACATGCCTAGGTCGACGTTTCCTACGGGGGACTACGAAAGGGAAGTAATTGCTAGCCGAAACCACAAGAGGATTCGGATGATGCGTAGCAGAGTCGAAATAACGCGTGCTACATTGCTTGAAGTACTGCGCTATAGTTGGCAGTCCCAAGTCAATGTGTAAATTAACGTTCCGCAGGTACCACGGGGCACCTGTGGCTTTGCGAATAAACTTATTCTGTACTGTTTGCAATCGCTTTATGTGCGTACGAGCCGCGTGCGCGAACACGACGCTAGCGTACGACATAATCGGGCGGATACAAGTTACGTAAATTCTCACCTTATTTCTAAGGGACAATTTACTTTTCTTGTTTAAGAGGCAGTGTAGTCTGCCTAGAGCGAACGCCGCTCGGTCCCTGACTGTTTTGATGTGACACTGAAATGTCAAACCTTTATCTAATGTTACCCCGAGATAGCGAACTTTCCGTTTCCAAGGGATCGGTCGTTCGAACATGGTGATCGGGGGATGAGGGGGTGGGAAGGGCGCGTGTCGGCTGAAAATGACGGCCGCGCTCTTATCGGGATTTACTTCGATGCGCCATTTCCTAAACCACTCGCCCAGCGCGTCGGCGCACTTTTGGAGCGTACGGAGAATGGGCTCGATTTTATGTGACGTACAGTACATAGCTGTATCGTCCGCGAAAAGCGCGATGTGCGCTTGTAGCGGAGAAGCTGTAAATGTAGGGATATCGCTAATGTATAGCGTAAACAGGATTGGGGAGAGCACAGAGCCTTGAGGGACTCCGGCGGTGAGGGGGTGGGGGGAGGATAGTACTCCCTCCATTCGATAGCGGAAAACGCGATTCGACAAAAAGTCTCGAATGATGAGCACGAGACGGTCCGGCACGTTTAGTTTGTACAGCTTAAATATTAAGCCGTCGTGCCAGACCTTGTCGAATGCTTTCGCCACATCGAAGAAAACTGCGCCCGTTTTGCGGGGGCGGCGACGGTTTAGGTTTTCAAGTACATGCTCGACAATGCGATGTACTTGTTGAACACAAGAGTGTTTGGCTCGAAAGCCGAATTGGGTATCGGGAATGAGCTTATGCTCATCTGAGAAATCTCTGAGCCTCGTATAAACGATACGCTCATAGAGTTTGCCTAATGTACAGAGTAGGCTAATCGGTCTATAGCTGGAGGGCTCAGTTTTAGGTTTCCCGGGCTTGGGAATACCTATCACTATCGCCTCTTTCCACGATTGTGGGAAAATATTATTATCGAGTGCCGCATTGAAAATAGCGACAAGTAATGAAATGAGATGAGGCGGGAAGCGCTTAAGGACTTTATTAGTGATCCCATCACAGCCAGGGGCCTTGCGGGGATGGAGGTCCCTAATAATGGACTGAATTTCGTCGTTTGTGACCCGCTCAAGCGCGGGCGCGGTTGGCTGAAGGCCCACCCTGCGTTCGACCTCCGCCTCGACTGTTGCGAGGTGGTTTAGATCTACTGGCAGGGTGCTTGGTGAGCATTGAGACTCCAGGCTGTCGGCCAGACACTCTGACTTCTCCTCGTCATCGAAGGCGGGAGGGCCGTTTGGTCGGTTCAGTGGCGGGGTGGCCGCACTGTTGTCAGTTTTAAGCTTTTTAGCTAGTTGCCAGAAGGCGAGATGGTTGGGGTCCAGTTCGCCCAACAACTTATCCCACTGAGCTTCACGCAACTCTTGCATACGGCGCTTCACAGCACGCTGTAAAGCCCGCAGCCGAGCCCGATTCGTCTCAGTGGGGTAAGAGTCGTACGCCCTGACCGCGGCGTTTTTCTCCCTCAATAAGGCACGCGCATCCGCAGGCAGGTTCCAGCGGCGGTGAGCCGTCACTGGGACCCGCCGCGAACAGTCGCTAACGACGTTTTGCACGTGCCCCGTGAGAGAGTCGATCGCCGACAGTGTGTCCTCAACCGTAACTATTTGGTCCGGGATTTCGTCTAGGCGGGGAGCTGTGACAGACTTAAGGCTTTCGCCTAGCCTGACCCAGTCCACCTTGACTATGGGGGGGGGGGGGGGGGGGTGGAATCCCCCCTTCCGGGGTACCCAATCTCGGAGCGAGCTCCATGATTACGGGTCTATGGTCTGAATCTAATTCATGAAACACTTCTATCGAACTCAACCTAAGGTTAACGTTCTTTAGAAGCGCTATAAATTCAAAATAACAACCAATTTTATAATTAACAGAATCTTTGCCCTTATTTTTTTTTTGCTTGTTTTCTAGTTCAGATGCTCCGCTTGTTGCGCTAGACTTATTTTTTAATTATTTCTAAATTTTTATTTTATATGTTTAAGTTTTCAATAAACATACGCGTGGCTTATAATTTACTCGCGAACGAAATGAGATTCCAATATTCCCTTCACACCCTACGGGCCTTCCCTTATTATTATGGGTTTGGATAGACCTAATGTTTCGTCCCGTAAGTACCTGCTGGTAAATAGGCCACTAACACAACACAAGGAGGTTGAATATTACTTAATGCGAAGCGACACCTCACCTCCGCCGTTGGCAGTCTCTTTGACCTATATTTGAGAAATAGATCATCTTGTATACGAGGGACTTTGTAACTGCAATTGAATGGTTTTGCTTTTTGGTACATTGGATTTGACTAGCCGGTGGATTGCTGTTAACTGTTGAACTAATTCTTATGGGTTCAAGTCCCATCCAGGACAAAGTTTGCTCAATTGATTTGCTTTATTTATTCACTTGTTTTCATATATTTATATATAATATTTTGTTTATTTATATATATATATATATATATATATTTATATTATATTGTTTAATTATTATATTTATTTATCATGAACTTATGTATGAATATTCTATTCTCGTGTGTAATTTTCTGCTATTTATGATTTATTAATTTTGTTGTTATCCATACTTACATTTTTACTGTTACCGCACCCATAAACGTACTATCTGCATGACCCAACGGTTGACTGGTAGAGAATGCTCCTAGCATTAAGTCCACCTTTTGTACTTTTTTGTGCAATAAAGTTTTTAAATAAATAAAAATAAATATTCGTGTGATGAACATTTGAGATGGGCATTTATTACGCGTATATCACCGTTCTTCCCCATCTACTGTTTCTTCGCTCCTATTGGTCGGAGCGTGATGTCATATAGCCTATCCAACACAAAAATATTTTCTATTAATATTTAACTCTTCAGCTTTAGTATTACCTGTGGTATTACTAGCAGCCAATCGCAGCGTCTCATCCCCGCTTTTTCCACAGTTTTCAGTGGCTCTTCTCTCCTATTGGTAGTAGTAGCATAATGTTATATAGCCCCGATAAATAGACAATCCGAATGTACTTGATATGTTCGAACCATTAGTTCCTGAGATTAACGCGTTCAATTGTTTCGATGACACTTTGGTATCAGATCAACGTATGTCGCCGTCTCTACCACTTCAGTGTATCGGCCATCCTCGCTCCTCCCCCAAACCATCCCGGGGGAGATGACGGGACAGCTTGGTGTTAGCGGCCATTCCGCCGTTGTTGCTGTGGTAGATCTTCTGTTCCTACAGCATCACCATCAAGGCAATGCGATCCACCGAAAGGTTGTAGTGAGTATTCCTACCGTTATCGAAACAGGGAGACCCACACACGCCGTCACCTCCCCCAGGTAACAGTACGGTGCGTCAATGCATTTCCCCCCAGCAAAAAAGGACGATGTATGTGATATTGTCTGACATCTGGATACTGGATTTTATGTATATGTCGCAGGCATTTTGAATAAATCCGCCGTTTACATATGGCGTCGTCAGTTTAAAAACGCTCGCTGATATTTAATATGCCGAATGCAAAATCAGGCAAAATGACAACAGTTGGTTGTAGTTTTGGGGTGACCATGAATAAAACACTGTTTGGACAAATTAGACCTACTTCATTAAAATATTCAAGTAACAAAAAGGACTTTTATTGAATATCAATTACTTAACCTAAAGTTAATTTAAGTAATTAACGATTCCATTGGTTAGGTTAGTGAATAAAGTGAAGCGCAAGCCGAGCGAGCGTAGCGAGCGTGCCGCGGCAGCTATTCGATGGTAGTAATTGAATGAAATAATTACTGTATGACGCACAATCATGTTTTGATAGTGATTATTAATTTGTTACCACAACAGCACTGAATCTAGTTTTCCATTATCAGTTCTGATTGCTGATAAAGGGTTGTAAATAAATCGAATCATGGAAATGAATACGTTGTTCTCGACATACTTTGTAAACATGATGAAATTATTAATGTGTTTTGTTTCGATGATGATAAAGATATCGTAGGGATGTAATTTTACAACTATGTTGTCGCTTGTATCAATTGGCTTCACAGCCTTTGTTATTATAGACATACTGTTGAAGCTATTCTTGTTTAAAAAGATAAAAAACCTCTTTGTTCATGCTGGCCACAAATATTTTGCGGTAAAAAAAAATAAACAAAAAAAGTTGTAATGTCAAACAAATAAAAAAGAAAGCTTATAGTAAATTTGTAAGATTATTAATAAAATTCTGAAATATAAATAAGTCCAAGTTGAAGTTTAATTTATTTTCATATCAATAAACACCAGCAAAAACAGTTCTACATAATAATAAGTTGTATATGTCACCGTAAGATTATAAAAACCGTTAAATTATAATCTATCTCTATATATAGATTATATAATATAGATTGTGAACCGTAACATTATGAATGCAATCTAACGCATTATTTTTCGCTATATTGTAATCTATCGATGGGAATCGGTCAAATTGTGAACTGACGTAGAACGAAATGCATCTCGCGCGCCGATTGGTTGAGATGTATGTCCCCCCCCCCCCCCCGCCCCGTCATTCGCCATATTTGTTTGTTATTTCGTTTGTTGTCTTATTACTATTAATTTATGGTATGTTTAAAGGACTAAATATTTTTTTATACAAGGATTTTAACATTTTCCAATTTTAATTTGTGTTAAAGACAGAATAATTGTTTCATTTTATTGTTATTTTCAATTAAAATGTTGAGTGTTTGAAGAATGAATATTTCGGTACAATTATTGCTCAATGTATGTCAGGATTATTGTATTGATTACCTACTAAATAGTAAATAAATACTTGAAGATTTTTTGAAGTGCATTTATTTCATTTAAACGAAATTTGTATTTCTTTAAGAAAGGAATAATTTCTTTCGTACATATTTTTTGGGTAACTTAACCCGTTTAGGCAGCACACGCAACGAAAGTCCTCAAAAGTGAATAATTTTCCCCGTTTTCCAACATTTCTCACTGACGCTTCGCTGCTAATGGTCGCAGCGTAATGCTATATAGCCTAAAGCCTTCCAATTTGTATTGAATCAATAATTCATATGTTTGAGCGAATAAAAATCAACGTCCTGTCGAATTCTAATGCAACCCTGACCTAGTTACGATTGATAACACAATTCAGTCACAATAATGCTTCGAGCCTGCGATCAAATATTTTGTAGAGACGCCGTTGCGAACTGAAATGGCACCGGCGAAATAGGATTATGCTTTGTTACGAACGTCATTAGATTAAATTGTATGATTAAGATTTTATTTATTTATTTAAAAACTTTATTGCACAAAAAAAAGTACAACAGGTGGACTTAATGCTATGGGCATTCTCTACCAGTCAACCTTTGGGTCATGCGGAGAGTTAGTTTATGATTTTGCATTTTTATACATGGAAGCCAATAATTTACTGCGTATACAGTTATATTGACTTTATTATTATTAACAAAAATGACTATCTATAATCTATCTAGGCGGCCAAAACTCCCAAGGTTCCGGGTTCGATTCCCGGTCAGGTCAATTTGGAAAACGATCTTTTAAATTGACTTTTGTATGCGTGTGCTGGGATGAAGCCCCTAGTTAGTCAAAGTCAACTATTTTTTATTAATTAGTAATACTTACTTATGAATACTTTTCACTCATCAAAATAAAACTATATGACTTGGTCCAAAGTGTTCTACACATAGCTATAAGATATAATTAAAAATTATCTCGAGAGATGTCGATGAAACGCATGTAACAAAATCAACGTGTCACATGAGTCAGAGAGTACATGTGTGTTTTATAAAAAGGCGGAAGGCGACGTAATACAAACAGGTTACATTATAATACCTCTGCAAGTACTCAGTGAGCATTAAAGTTTACAATCGTCCCGCACAAAATATCAATTGCTTTTACAATAACTTCCTTGTAATGGCGATTTGATTGCAAACAAATCTAATATTGTTATATTATCTTAATGCCCAATGCGTCTCAGTAAATCATTGGTTACATGATAAAATAAAAAAATACATGTCTTTTTTTGGTTACTTCGTTGTACCAAACATAAATTTTAATCATCACATTATCATTTTTCTATGAAGAAATGACTCAAAGAAAATTGTCTTTAAACCTTTATTCAGAACAAATCTTTTTTGAAAAGCTTTAATTTCTTATACCATTTTCATCGAAGTCCAAATCTAAATTGCATTACTCCCATATTTATTTATTTATTTATTTAAAAACTTTATTGCACAAAAAAAAAAAAGTACAAAAGGTGGACTTAATGCTAGGAGCATTCCGATAAGAAACCAAACGAAGCAATCTATTTCAAGCCTCTATCGGATTCTAAGATATGCGTGCAACCCGAGTTCAGGCCTTCATCATAGGTGTGCCTCAAAGGGCAAGAGGAGGGGCCCATTACTTAAAAGTTGACAGGCTATCACTTAACGCCAAGCTAAGGAATGAAAGGCCTTCTATACATTTGCATGGCGTTAAGTTAATAGGAACATAAGCACGGTATGAGATACTATTTCGTGAAACGTGTAGAAAGAAGTGATATTGTGCTAAATTTTAGCCCAATGTATCTTCATTTTTGTTTTCTAGATAAATTAAAAAATAGGGGTCTTACATTTTTTTGGTAATAATAACTGGACCAAAGAAATAAATTTAGACGTTTTTGGAAGGCGTTTCATACTTTTCCGTGGCGTTAACTGAATAGCAACATAAGGACAGTGTAATATTTTTTTGATTCAACTAATAAATTAATATTGATGATGATACAACTTAGATTTGCATCACTTTTTAGTAAAACTGTTTAAAGAATTCAGTCGCGCTAAATTTAAACGTAATACATTTATCTTAGCAAATATTTGTTCACATGATAAAATAAAAAAAATGTCTTGTGTTTTTTGAAAATCTAACCATTGGACCAAACAAACATTTTTCAATCATTTATTTTGAAGAAACAGAAAAATTTCATCTCCCCTTGCGGTGCGGGACTTAAACCCACGACCTTCACGTTTCGTGCGTGCGCCTCTTATATATTTCCTTATTATAATATTTAAAGTCCGCTAGTGCAGCATGAATCACAATAAAAAAACAAAAAAATATTTTTTAATCATCTATTCTTCGATATTTTTTTTTTAAATGAATAGTTGCGACCAATGTTGAACCTTCCTTTACTCTGATTCGGTTCGTGGCGGCGATTTAATTATCTCATACATATGAAGGTGTAAATTAGATTGGATTCTATGTAACTTTAGGCCATTTTTCAATGCCTGTGTCATATTCAGTCACTTCAGATCATTGATTTTTCTGACATAGGTACACCTATTTGTACGTCATAACGTGTAGGAAAATAACTGATTGCAGAGCTGTGCAGTTCTAGTGAACTGTGGTCACTGCGACCTATTAGATCTATTGTGATCGCCACCAATTTAAAGTAACTTCTTCAGCCGGGTCGATTCTAGAAAGTCTAGTATTTTCCTGGCTTTCAGAGTTTTTATTTCATCCGGTTGGGCTATGTGTCGTCCCAAGTGGATGCTTCGTTTGTGGATCAGAGACTTGCTGGTGTTGCGCCATCTCTTGAGGTTCCGGGTTCGATTCCCGTCTGGTTAATATGAAAAACGGATTTTTTTATGTTGTCTCGAGTCTGGGTGTTGCGGTACCTTCGTTGTGTCTAATTTCTGTAACACAAGTGCTTTAGCTACTTACCATAGAATCAGAGCAACGTGTGTTATGTTGTCCAATATTTATTTATTTGCATGAAATGGTTTGTAATCTGAACGACGCCTACCCATTAATGACATGCAATTGGCATCAAATTGTTTCGTTGACAGCCTAACCAATCTTCGCATTTCGTCTATGCCATATTTATTTGACAGCTAAAGTCAGATTAACAAGAATGGTTCACGAACTTTCAAACTTTAAGTTCGTCGAACGCTTGCCCTTGGCTCCACGGCCTATCTAATGTTACAATCAACTTAATCGATTGCAGTGTGCAATCTCAGTTTTGAGTTAGTGTTGTCGAATAGTTTTAATCGAAATTATCGATAGTTTCAAAATGTGCCATAGTATTAGGTATGTTTTAATAGTAATGCTAGTGGTGGTCCATTTAAATCAATGACAAATAATAGCGATTATAAGGCAATGTCGAATAATATTACCACAACAAAAAACTATTTGATATTATTTAGTCTTATATCTGAATAGTTGATTGTGTTTCACTAATATACGTGATAATTGTAAACAATGCTATAATATCGATAGGCTATCAATATATGTATGACATCAACTATCGGTATCGACTACACAACACTATTTTGAGTTAAAAATACAGTGTAATAAAGCACGCAATCGCTTAACTAAATACAAGTCAAATAAAATTTATTTACTCATGTAGGTTATATAACATTTTTAAATCGCCTACGCAGTCGTTTCGGAACCTATCTACCGAGAAGATACCAGCAGAAACTCAGTAGGTAGGTATGTTTTGTGTATTTCACCTTTTTAATTTAGTTTCTAATTTTAATTTTTGATAAATTTAGGTACAGTATACAGCACGTCAAGATAAACAATTTCGGTTCGATATTAGTTCCTACGCACTCGACATAAAAGCGGTACAAAGGGTAAAATGTGTCGTCAATAAGTAATTCAAATAGCATTACAGGTGCATTCCAACTTCAGTTGCGTATTTTCGACATACAGGCTAAGCATGCGTCACGCGAATAAATTTTATCGCGCTTTTAACAAAACGTCAAAATCGATTGAAGTCAACGCGTCAGCTGCTGATTGGATAAAAATACGAGTGCGGCGTGCTATTAGCCAATCAACAGTATCAAAACTTTTGTCGTATCATGCGAGAAATTTGACATATTGCGCATGCTACGCCTGATAGTGTTCTTTAAACCGAGTGGTTCCTTCATTTTAAGGCACGGAACCTTAAAAACCTAATTATAACAGAAAGAAAAAAAGAATCTACCAAAAATGCAATTCGATTTAAACCACAGGTAAATGAACTGTGAAATGGGAAGCAAAGCAGCGCTTGAAATGTTGGCATTCACCACTTTTGGCATAATGAGTCACAATGCACGGATATTTACTTACAACAGCCGAATGTTTCTACTTTCAGCTAATAGCACAGGTTCTATAACGTATTCGGAATTCGTCCACTTTTAATTGGTCTAACGGTTTAATGAACTAGAAATGGACACGTTACTCTCTTATTCCAATTCTCGTTCATTTTTCATTCGTTAGTTTTCCAAATTTTCCCGTCTCGTCTCATCATCCTCAGCCTGTGATTGTCTACTACCGGAGGCCTGACCGTGAGTGTAGTTTTCAGCTTAATCCCTACTAATATTATAAATGCGAAAGTAACTCTGTCTGTCTGTCTGTCTGTTTGTGTATCGGTTACGCTTTCCTGCTTAAACATCTCAACCGATTTTGATGAAATTTGGTATAGGTATACGTTGAATCTCAAGAACAGACATAGGCTACTTTTTATTAAAAATAAGGGGGGAGGGGGGTAATACCACCTTTGGAAGTTTATATGGAAAAATGATTATTTTTGAAGTTGAAAAGTTGAAAAAGAGATATGAAATTTGGCACAAATATAGCTCGAAACTTGGATTAAAATATAGACTACTTTTTGTTTCGAATATTAGGGGAGAAAGGGGTAAAACCGACCATCAAAGGATGTAGTCCACGCGAACGAAGTCGCGGGCACAGTCTATATTATATAATCTTATTATAAAAGTCAATGTGAATATGCGCATGTAACGCAAACGTGTACTATAATTACCATCTTAGACTTTATTTAATCGAGATTGATGTTAAACGTATACCCTTTTTATATAAAAAATCTCATCAACACCTCACTTAATAACACCGGGTATTGAATCTATTCATGATAGATAATTTCATAATTTCACTTGCAAATCGGTCAAAACAATATTATTACATTCCAAATTTTTTTGATTCGGCATCCTGGAAACTAGGCAAAGTCAAAACTAAATACCGGTATTCCCCGATCTATTAATTTTTTAATCCAATCCTTGGGAGCAATTGTTTTTATTCGGGAAATAATAATTTTCGTATATCGTTAAATACCTATTATATATTAGACACGTATATATTCATTTGCTAAATTAATTAAACAGCTTAAATAAAATGATGCCAAGTTGCGCGGAAGGGGCTCATTCACTGGTGGGTATTAAATGTACCCACTAAGGACGTATTGGGACAATTCAAATCAATGTATCGTCGTTATTTTTAGATTAGGTGGAAAATACAAAAATACGTATCTCTTATTTTTGGATAATCTAATAGGCGGTCAAAAAAATCAAATTTAGTCCGCTTCCCTCGGGCTATTAATGCTTGTTTACATTCTTATAACAGTAATAATAGGATTCTTTACGCAATACATATATACGCAGCTTAGAAATCAAGTGCAGCCATATTACTCAATGATACAGCAAAGAGTTAACACTTTCTAACCGCAGAACTGTGTGTAACCTACTATGGTAATGTAGTTGAACAAATCGCTGAAGAAATGTACAAAGGAGAGATGCAATAGGTATAAAATTATTGAAGGAAACCTGTACGTAATATGTAGTAGAGGTATATTTTTAAGAATACTACTCACTACTAGAATTTATAACAGACTTAATCGCTGCCGGAAAACGTCAGGGTGTTATAAGTTTAACGTGTTTGTCAGATTGTGTTACCGGACAATCGATTATCGATTAATCGATTGTTACCACACTAAATAATCCAATAATCGATTGTATAGTATCAATATAATCCATACTTTCGATAGCACAATCGATCTTTTTTCCTCCAATTTAAGTGAGGTGGGGCATAGCGATTTATCGCTCGAACTGGAGCAGCCCGACTGGTGAAATACCTCCACCTTACAGAAGACCGCAGCCAAATAACAATCACTTCTGTTTTGTTGTGTTCCTGCGTGTGAGTAAGGTTTCCAGAGCTCCTGGGGGTTGCTACATTAGTAGTAGGGGTTAAGCCTTCAAGGTAAGGGCGACAAGTCCAGTAACAGCTTTATTATGTTCTACTTGTTGCCCTTAAGCTAGGACCTCATTTGCACCGGTCCCCACTGCGAGTTGGGGATGGTTCCGTTGGATCGGCCATCCCCATTCTCCCCCCGAACACTGTGGGGGGAGTAGACGGAGCCGCGTAAGCGGCTGTTCCGCCGGCGGTGTTGTGGAAGTAAAGGCTTAGCCGATCCCCCACAGCACCGCCACTAAAGCGAGGGAGGTCCAACCGGGGGGTTTTAGTGGGTAGTCCTGCCCTTTTCAGGGCAGGGAGTCCCACACACGCCGTCACCCTCCCTCGGGGTGACGGTACGGTGCATCAACGCATTTCCCCCCGAAAAAAAAAAAAAAAGACCTCATTTCCACTTAACATCAGGTGGGATGAGGTCAATCTTGAAGTGTGATATAAAAAAAAAATCAATGTAGGTATTCGTTACTATTTCCTTTTGAAATGTCCTCGTCTACTCCTACAAGTGGCTGCAGCATATTAAAAATAACTTAAGTCCGTCGGATATTGAACAAAGATATAAAAATAGCTGCATCCTTTTTCCTGCCCGACATGTTTGAACGAGTCTCGAGTCAGGTTCAAATCATGAACCCGTGGGCGGCCTTAGCGTTTCAAATTAAATTAATGAAGGTATTTGATCCTTAATTCAGTTCGCCAGCTAATGCTCTTTTAATCTCTAGAAGGAATACCCTTGATAGGTATTTTAGTTATTGATTGTTCTGGGATATGTTGAGAAAACATATCCCTACAAAATTAAGATTTGGAGGTTGGTATTGAGATATAAGATATTTTTTTTATTTAATGTTTGAAAAGGTATTGGACAATTTATTACATAAACAAAAATAATAAACATAAGATAACACTAACTTACAAAATATTTAAACTAAAATAAATAAAAAATAAATATTTTAAATAAACAAAGATGGTCCCTGTGGTAAGGTACCCAAAATGCTGGCTGCATTACCTCGCTGAATGGCGATTGAAATACGCTGGGCGAGGTAGCAGCCAGCCTTTGGGTCTCCTGTAACGTTGATAAGTATTTTTGAAATATCTTTAAAAAAAGACAAAGCGTCAGGACCCCACGGACCTAGAGTTGGTATTAGATTCTCATAATATGAGATTATCACACCAATGGCCGGCTCTCAACTCAGGCCGTTTTCGATTAGGGTTGCTAAATAAAGTATTTTCCAAAATAATCTACAAAAAAATTCAGAAAACAAGTCAGAAAGGTTTTTCACAAAACGTTTCACAAACAGACTGGCAAACACGTGACATTAGAATAATGCTGTACTAAAATCAACCAAATATAAACCACATCCCTCAATTTGTACAAAACGGTACAAAATCGGAAACTATGATTTCATCACATCTTGTAGTCTGGTTCTCTTTATAAGGTTTGCGGATGGCAGATAGCAATCCATTGCAGTAACTAAGCTCATCAAATCCGGATCATAGTCGAAGCGAAACCCGGAGTTCCGTAATATATTCACAACCGAGGATAAATAAGAGATATTTTTAGTTTAAATGTTTTTATTTCATTTATTTCAATAACTATATACTTTTTGTTTGTTTTTTCCAACTGATAAACTAACTGTATGTCTTGGTGCAAAATTAGTAATAAGTTTAGCTTTTTATTTGTAAAAAAAACTACTGAGTTTCTTGCCGGTATCTTCTCGGTAGATATATGTTCCGAACCGGAGGTAACTTCATTTGCATTGTATAGAGACGATTCATAACTATTACAAATGTAATCTACATGAATAAAAAATATTGACTTTTGACTTTGACTTTGATAGCACGACAAAAGAATACTGGTAACATAAAATGCCTCATACGCAACACAGTTACTTCAAAAGTGAGCACCGCAATCAATCTTCATAGCAAGAAGGAAACCAACAAAGTTTCAAAGCTTAAACAGCTATGCCTTACAACGTTTATAGGTCAGTTGGTGAAATATTTGCTGCAATAAATTTAATCTGCTATACGGAATCTAGAAATCTTGAAAATACAGATGAGTGATCTAACCTGGCCACAGCGATTCAGACTGACCTAGATTTTGGGAAAACAAATTTATATTCGCTCAAGAATACTGGCGCAGTTTTGTCGGTACAGACTACTCCGAACATTATAGTGTTGCCATTCGATTGTTGGACAATATTATCGATAGTTTCCAATTTAAGTACGTTGTTTAATATTGGTACGCACTTATTCAAAAGTCCCAGTAGCAGCCCAACCCGAGGTTAGAGTCCCTTTAGGGGCGCCCTCCGGTTGTTGCTTAAATTTAAGGGGTGAGAGCCATCTGCGCTCGAAGCTCGTTGAAGATGATAAGGCTTCGCAGCCGTCATCGATAGTCAGGTAGAAAAAATAGGTACGCACTGGTATTACAAATTTTCAGGTGAAAACAGGCGATTTTGATACTGCGATCGAACGCAGAAGATCACCATCGCAGAAGCAAAAGGTAGCGTGCATGTTGTGGCCCTAAAATCGAAAGCACGCTTTATCGATGCGGACAACAGTCGATAATTTAGCAACACTATGTCACAATAGGTAGGTAAGCATGTTTCCAAAGTGTAAAAGTTGAAGCTATTTACTACATGAATTTCTTTATCCCCGTAATATTATAATAGCGAAAGTTGGTAAGAATGTATAGGTAAATGTCTGGATGTATGTTTGTTACTTGCTCACGCAAAAACTACTAAACAGATTTTGATGTAATTGAGTACAAAGAGAGATAAGATACTAGATTAACATGTAGGATACTTTTTATCCCGAAATCACAAAAGCGATGTCGCGGGCAACTGCTACGCTATCGTAAAATGATTTGATGCGGTTTTTTCATAATCTGCATAATTTTTGAAGTTTACATTATTTCAGAACAGCTCGTATGTGTCTCCATACCTTAGGAAGGTAGGTACGTATAAGTACATAGGTAATATATAAAATTTAAGCAATTTCGTTTACGGGTTCAGGCTAGTTTTTGTTACGAATATCCGATGGTTTCAGTCAGGATTTCGAAGTTCGATAACAAATATCGGTAAAAATACGTCCCTCATGTACCTACCTACCTAGGTACATATTTTGCTCACATACGTCTTAATGTGTTTATGTTTCCTTAGTTTCCCTGATATTACAGTTATTGATGGCTAGTTACCATTATTATATCACCCACCATACTAAAGTACATGCCTACCTATTATGTTCATTCGAATGCTATACCTACGTAAATTCATTGAATTTAGTTAAGGTTTCCCGAATTATGAAAATGTTATTATGAAAATTTAATAAGTAAAACCTAAAATCAGTTACTACAAAGTAAGTAGGTACCTATTTACATAATTTACCTCATAAAATTATCCCTGTTTTATTCTCACTGTAAACAATAAGCATTTCCTCGAGATATTTTGACAGAAAAGAAACCTATTTCAAACGTACCTACGTTGGTCAAGCTATATACCTACCCTTACTGTATGTATTTCTATACACAGCTACCAACACAACATCTTCCTATCTCAAAACGAGGCGAAGGACACACGAGCGTAAGAAAATCAATAACCGCGTAAAACAACAAACAGCTGATCCACAGGAAACAACACGAACGGAAAACACAACATTACAACAGATTATACAACACATAACACTTACCAAGACTTTTGCTGGCTATCATCAGTGTTATTAAAGTTAGTTATTGCGGGATATCTGCAATGCAAAATACAAAACCAAGCTTTTAAAACAGTCTTGACTTGTTACTAATAAACAAGTGAAGCGTAGAATAAATAATTGTATTAGTCAGTTAATAAACGCAGACTATTTGGTTGCGATGAACTAAATACGAACAAAGAAAACTGTTTTGCAAGACATTACCTTTGCGCTGTGCACTCTAGGACTTTCTTTTTTTCCCAGCCTTCCTGTGTTTTTACCCACTCCTCGCCAGGGGATCGCCAGTCTTTCGAAATAAATGGCATTTTTACAACACAAATAACAACAAACGTCACAAAAGCGGAGCGCCCCGCTCACACCAGCGGTCGGCTGAGACGCGAAACGGGATTTGACAACATAACCAACCATTGCCTTTCAACTTCCACAATGCAAATAAGTGAGTGGAAACGAGAGGGGTGCAGAGTTCTCTTTCTAAACAAAAAGAGCGTTGCGCGCATGTTCTTTGTTTTGTTGGTACGTCATAAACAGCTGTTTTTGTTGTGTTTTCATTTGGATTTGACATTTTGCTCTGTTTATTATTGAAGTAAAATAAAAGTATTTCAAAAACTTTTAATTGATTGAAGTCGTATGATAAAAATTATCTTTAATGTGGAGGAATTATTTTATAAAATAATAAAATACATGCAATGACGTGATTTGGAATGTAAATGTGTGTATAGTCGCGTTCTGGATGATAATACTCATGCTCAGTTAGGAATGTGCAGTTTAGAAAGAAAAACAAGTTTAAATAAAAACAAGTTTAGTAAAATAAGTGGTTTTAAAATGTTGGTACTTGTATGGGTTAGGTTAATAGTCCGCTATGTAGGATAGGATATAATACCAATATTATAAATGTTAAAGTTTGGATGTGGTATATAATATGTTGAGAACTCTTTCACGCAATTCTACTGAACTGATTTCGATGAATTTTGGTGGCTGGACAGATGATGTAAGAGAAAAACGTAAATAATATTTTTATCCTGAAATGAACCATTCAAATTGTAGGCTAGAGCTTAAACCAACGTATAAATAATGTTAAGTAAAAAGTAGAACGAGAGCAAAGATAAAAGTCGTAAGAATATTTTTTTTGAACAACCGGATGGAAGAACCCCTTAAGTACAAACGTTTCAATATTTTTAATATTAATATTATATTTGTACACGGACTTTGAAATCCATTTACCTCAATTAAGTGTTTGATAACTTTTTAGTTGTTCTATCTTTTTTAACAATAGCAGTAATATTTTTTACCTAAAAAACCTCAGGTGACCAACAAGCCCGTTTTAAGACAGCGTCTAAAAATTAACATTTACAAAAACATTAATCGTACAAAAACACTTGAAATAGAAAACACACCAGCTTCCACATTTTTTTTACCACAAACAAAAGTGTTTCCGGTTTTGGCCAAAAAAACTTTGTCCAAGTCATGTATTTAAAAAGTAAAACTGTTTTCGTCATTCAGCGTCATTCAATCACTCATTCACTCTGTTTCTGTTTAATCTGTGCAATTTGTATTTGACATTTATTAGATTCGGTCATATTTGAGGTTATATTTTTCTGATTCAACGAAATCGTAATGGGCGATTCGACATTCAAGCCGAAAATCAGCACCGGCGCCCAAGACCCCGTGCTGAAGAAAGCAGAGTTAGATTATATGAAAATAATCGAGCAAAAAAACCTTGAACGCGTTCAAAAATTACAACAAATCAATAGAAGGAACAAGTTGACGGGTTTCGCTATTGGTGCCGGAGTCTTTAGTATTTATCTCTATTCCATCTTCGCAGTGAAGCAGGAGACCTTCCTTGACGATTTTAACGAACCAGCAAAAGTCCAGCAGTAATGGCCGCTGTTAAAAGAGCCTCCCGAATAAGATTGCCTCCTCTGCCCAGTATCAAAGATGTCATCAGATTGTATAAGTTGCGTGCTCTCAGGGAATTGTCGCAAAATTTTCTCATGGAGCCGAGGCTGCTTGACAAAATAGTACGTGCGGCTGGTAATATAGAAAACAACGTCGTTTGTGAAGTAGGCCCTGGCCCTGGAGGCATAACTAGATCCATAATACAGCAGGCGCCTCGCAAACTCATTTTGATAGAAAAAGATCCACGTTTCATTCCTTCTCTGGAACTTCTAGGAGACGCATGTAAAGACAAAGTAGATGTTGATATAATAACTGGTGATGTGTTGAAGACAGATATTGCTCATTTTATACCTTCTGATGTGCAGACGGATTGGTTGGAGTCTCCTCCACCAGTGAATTTAATTGGTAACTTACCATTTAGTGTGTCTACCATACTTATGATTCGGTGGCTGGAAATGATTTCTAAACAAGAGGGTCCTTGGGCATTTGGTCGCACAAGAATGACCTTGACATTTCAAAAGGAGGTTGCTGAACGAATGGCTGCCAGAATATTGGATAAACAAAGGTGTAGATTATCTGTCATGTGCCAGAGTTGGTGTACTGTGAAGTACAATTTTGATATACCAGGTTCTGCATTTTTGCCAAAACCAGATGTAGATGTTGGTGTAGTTACACTTACACCATTAAAGCGGCCATTGATACAGTTACCTTTTAAATTAGTTGAAAAAGTAGTGCGTCAAATATTTTCAATGAGGCAGAAATATTCCATCAGAGGTGCCCAGACATTGTTTCCAGAGGAGGCCCGTGAAGAAATGGCATTAAAAATGTACCAAATGGCTGAAATAGATCCAGTTACAAGACCTTTTCAGATTGCTAATATGGAATTTGCTAGAATATGTGAAGCATATAGTGAAATAATAAAAAAATATCCTGAATTCGAAAATTATGATTATAGAGCACCGAAAAATCAAATGCAACTAGATGAAAGCAAGGAAGGCAATTAACACTGTTTATTTTAGATTGTACATAATTAAGTAGATATTATTAAATAAAACTGTTTTTATGTTATTTTTTATTTAAATAACCTTTTCAAACAAAAACACAAATGGTAAAACTTATTTAATTATTAATTCGATACGCTTATTATTACTGAGACTTATCTTCTGGCATTTCTTCTTTTTCTAGCTTTCTTTTGGCTTTTAATACTTTTAAATGTCTGTAAGATTTTAAATGGATTTGGTAAGTTTTATCCCCTAAAATAAGTCTCTTGCAAACCATGCAATAATTGCGTGAATTTCCATCAATATTTTTCTTTTCTTCATCGATTTCAGTTTGTATTTGTTTGAATGCGCATGGTACTCCTTGGATGTAGCTTTCTATTATTTCAATAGCTTTTTTTGATACATTTGCATCCCATTGTGATAAATCTGTAGTATCCAGTTCGTATATTATTGGTACCTGAAACCAAAACGAGTGATCAGAGCCATCTGTTATAAGTTATGTGTAAATATTGTGTCAACATTTTCTGGTATGGTAGTGCCGCTACTCATCACTAGATGGCATTGAACAAAATTTGTTACGCTGTTCGATACTAGATGGCGCTATCATGAAAAAAGAAATTGCTCGTAGCGTTATTAAATTAATTTTTGTATTTTGTGTTGATATTTTTAACACAAGTTATTTAATTAATTTGGAAAACGAAAGTAGGGAGTAAACGATTCACTAGCAATTCTTGCGATGGATACTTATCGCATTTTGTTTATTGTTTTTGTGTACTTCTGTACATATAGGTTACGCTAACTGTGGAACTTTTTACGATGCCACTTAGGCGGCTTTTACAACTTTGAACTAGCAATAACCAATGTTTCGAGTAATAAAATTAGCCTGCCTTTTTGGGATGGGTACTCGAATACCAGTCCTTACTTATGTTCAAATAAGGTTATTCAAGAAATCTAGGTCAAAATTAGACCGATCGCAAATTCAGTTATAGCATATTACGAAAAAGATTCCTTTTTTATCTAACACCTACTTAAAAGAAACTTTGCTGAGTTCCTTCCACAAACATGGAATGGCTTCAATGAAAACTGTACAATAAACGTGTACCTACTTCAATACTGCGGTATTGCCAAAAACAAACTTACTTCTCTCGTAGGGTGTTCTAAGAATCTGCCCCTGACCATCTTATTCTGTCTCCTCGCGTACCTCCGGGTACCAATCTTCATGTTCTCAATGCTTTGTGCCAGCAGTTTATTCCCTTCTTTACTTCCCCTCTGCTCTTCTGACATCATCAAGTAATCATGGAACTCCTTGAAGCCTAGGGTTTGGAAGATACCTTTTGTGTAGTCGGGAGGCCTGAAAAAAAAGTTTTTTGCACATATTACGTACTACATATTAGTTTTTACACAATTTACCCTAGTTTTAGGTATCTGAAGTATAAAAAAGGGTAATTAAATAAATATAAGACAACATCACATACATTGCTCTGATTCTGTGGTAAGTAGCTTAAGCACTTGTGTTACAGAAATCAGAAACAACGACGGTACCACAACACCCAGACCCGAGACAATATAGAAAAGTTCGTTTCCCATATTGACCGACCGGG
This sequence comes from Glyphodes pyloalis, assembly GCA_037074685.1. NCBI lineage: Eukaryota > Metazoa > Arthropoda > Insecta > Lepidoptera > Crambidae > Glyphodes > Glyphodes pyloalis. The sequence continues at coordinate 16,597,748 of JAYKKO010000006.1, read as the reverse complement.
GATTGAACCCTGAACCTCGAAGATGCGCGACGCCAAAGTCCGGCACGCTTGCCTCTCGGCTACGGAGGTCGTCAAATTAAATTACATAGGTATAAATTAAATTGTAAATAGGATAAATAAAATACAATATCCCCTATTTTGGTAAAAGGGGGAAATGTCATACTATACCTAGGAGGGTTCCCTAGCAATGAATCGCACAGTAAAGTCAATTGGGTGAGTGGGAAAAATTAACCACTCCACACTAAAAAAAGTTGTTATGCTATATAACTGACTTCAGTGCCTAAAAACTGAAAAAAGACCTAGAACTAGTAAGAACTGGGCATTTTATGTCGGGTAATCCCGAACTATTGTTTTACTTAATTATAACATTCATTAAACTGGTGGCGATTCTTTTCGACTCCAAAAATTAAATTTATTTTTGTGCTATCAATTGTCTTTTCTGTTCTTCACAGAACTAAAGTAATCAAAAAAAGGCTTGTACAAACAAAATTGCGTCCGTTCTATTCCTTGGCATATAAACCGCAATAACGAACAGAAAATAAATTTAGTTCAGTACAATTTCTACAATATTTAGTGAGGATTCTATATCCCCAGGATATACTAGAATCTTAGAAGTGTCGGAGTAACTCAGTTAGCTTGATGGATTGATTGGAGATGGCGCTGTCTGTCGTTTAAAACAAGGTAAAATATTTCAAACGGATATAAACATGTTCATATAGAAGCTAAATGATACGATCATGAATCCCCGAAAATGAAGAATTTCCGAGGGATGACAAACAATTTGTTTTATCATCTAAACTGTTTTTTTACATCTACTTATATAATATAGACGACCTCCGTAGCCGAGAGGCGAGCGTGCCTGACTTTGGCGAGCGCCATCTCTGAGGTTCCGGGTTCGATCCCAGGTCGGGTCAATATGGGAAACGAACTTTTCCATATTGTCTCGGGTCTGGGTGTTGTGGTACCGTCGTTGTTTCTGATTTCTGTAACACAAGTGCTTAAGCTACTTACCACAGAATCAGAGCAATGTATGTGATGTTGTCCAATATTTATTTATTATTTATATTATTTATTATTATAGTGTACCATTCAGTTTTTGATTAATAACTAATCGTACCCAGCGTTACATCGCCCTTCTTAGATTTTTCCGTGGAAATGAGAAGTTTTCGTATAGTTGTGCTGTATACCGCAATATAATCGAATTCCACGTGGGCGAAGCCGCGGGCGGAAAGCTAGTTAGTAATATTTTGCAACGTTTTCATAACCATACCTTAATCTATCTATAACATTGATTAATTTGAAAGTAATTTCGCAATATTTTTCTTTGATACCACAGCGCACCTGGGTGGTATCTGATCATAATAAAAGGCCAGGGTTTGCTTATTATCATCGAGTAGTTTGAGCGATCGATGGAAAGGTTACAATGTATTGCACAACGAGGAGCAAGGCAGCAATCAGTTCATACTGCATTATAAATGCAGTATGAACTGTCTGCTGATAAGATGGCGCTCGCATACGGTTGTAAATAGCACGTTAGCTGTTGCACAATCACAAAAATATTTGTTGAAATGCAGTATCATAAAATTTATGAGATAAAATATGGCCTATATTTTTTCAGGTGTTAAAATAGGCGTCATATACTGTATACCAGACACTCGAACCAATTTGGGGTTGCAAAGGGTAAAAAAATGCAATCGCGTGATTAAGTAGCAAAGATATGCTTTTTTTAAGCTAGGCTTGTTGGTATTTCATTTAATTTCATACACTGATTCTATATATTTCAATTTAATCGTAAATACTTTGTATATTGTAATTGTAAAATTAAAATTTGAATTTATTTAAACATCCAGTATTTAAATAAATTCAAATTTTAATTTTTAAATATTTTGTGTATTCGTTAAGTTGCAGTATTTATCTTTTCTGTTAATATTTTCTCAATTTATATTTTGCACGGCCGTACCCGTTCCTGGATAGATACCTAGATAGGTACCTACTATTTCCTCTTCCTAAGGTTGTTTGTAGTAGATTGCTTTCTAGCAATAAGACCGCCTGAGTGAAAGAAAATGTGCCTATTTACCTACCTATAGATGAAAACATTCACGTTTATAATATCAATAGGATTTGAAGAACTTTGTCTGTCTGTGGTCAGTGGTCAGGCTTTATACTATACATTTTTGATGACTGCTACTCCAGCGAGGCCACTTTCTTCTTTTGAATTATTAAACTCGTGTCGACTTTCGTCAATAGGTAATAAAGCTTGGCTTGTCGCCTGTGTTCCATGCTACGAAACAAAGTCATTGCGACACTGCAGAATTTAGCCAAGATTCTCCGCGACTAGGATTTTCCTCATTTCTCCTTACGATCATAAAGACTATCATCATTTTGTTTTGCTCCTTGCATTGAATGACAACTAAGTTTCTTTTGCGAAGTCTAACTCTGCCAGTTTCACGTGAGGTGAGATTACAAAAATATGTATTAGACAACATCATATACATTTCTTTGATATGGTAAGTAACATAAGCACTTATGTTACGGAAGTCAGAAGCACCGACGGTGAGAAAATATAGAAAAGTTCGTTTCCCATTTTGATCTTACCGGGGATCGAACCCGAGACCTGAGAGATGACGCGACGCAAAAGTCCGGCCCGCTCGCCTCTAAGCTACAGAGGTCGCCAAAAGTCTAAAACAATGCGTTTTCATAATTTCTTTAGACTTTTGGATTTTAAAAACTCATTATTGACGAAGGAGCGTGAAGAAACATCTTGCGGGCCAGTATGGTGATGCTAACGGGTAGGATATTTCGATATCAAATCCGTTGTCATCGCGATGTGGGTTCCTCTCTTGCTTACCATCAGGCTGGGAGGCACCAATATACTGCGCAACTATAAAAAAAATATATATATATAATTTTATAAACTCGTAACTACTATCCTTATTTACGCTCTGAAGTGACATTTAAGTTACTTCTAATTGTGTAAACACCTGGAACTTTAATACATCTACGCGTATTTTGCTATTTACACTTAAACATTTCAATATGCTGACCCGTAGCAAGGCTTTAGCTCGCCAGACAGTGTCTCGACTCACCTCTGCTCGTCAGGCAGAGTCTAGACTGAAACTGGCTTTGAAGGAATTGAAGGCCACCAAGGATGAAGTTACACAATTGGTTAAGGAAAGAGAGTACAAAGAGGGAACTATTGAAAAAAGAATTTGACCTAATTAAATTTACAAGATACTCATGGACTACTTCTTGAAATATTTCAATTGAGTCATTCATTCAGGAACTACAACTCTACGACCAACTGACTCCAGTCTAAATCGAATCACGGTTAACATAAGCAGTTAGATATTAGTACTTATGGCAGATGACATAAGAGCCGTCTGGCTTCCGGCTGTACCTTAACTCCATCGTTAACTAACCGTCGCTACCACTTATTCCGCACGACATCTCAATCAACATAACGTATCATTATAGCTTCCTCGTTACACCGTCACAAATATTGTGGCAAATTATGTCACTATTAAACTGGACAGTGATCCGGCGGCAACCCATCATCACACCGCACGTAATGTGAGTGCTTGTCTAAACAAAAGCTGGGCAAGCGTGTTATTTGTAAGTTATGTGATCCGTACAAAATAAATAATCGGGCGCTGAAAATAACAAATTCATGTAACCAGGGCTAGATTTAGGGGATTGGAAGCGGGGCTACAGCTGCAGGGGCTTTTTTTATATTACACTTCAAGATTTACCTCATCCCACCTGATGTTAAGTTGTAATGAGGTCCTAGCTTATGGGCGACAAGTACAGCATAATAAATCTATTACTGGACTTGTAGGCCTAACCCCTGCTACTAATGTAGCACCCCCCAGGAGCTCTGGAAACCTTACTCACACGCAGGAATACAACAACACAGAAGTGATTGTTATTTGGCTGCGGTCTTCTGTAAGGTGGAGGTATTTCACCAGTCGGGCTGCTCCAGTTCGAGCGATAAATCGCAATGCCCTGCCTCTCTTAAATTTTTATGTGTGTATGTATGTTTGTAATGATTAGACTCAAAAACTAATGTGCCGATATCAAACATTCTTTGCAAAGCGACATTCACCCTGATTAACATATGCATTATTAATTGCTAGAAAAGATCAACTACCAATCAATCTGATTGCCTCTATGGTTTATTCTCGTGCACGGCTGGACCCTACAACCGAGGCGAGTGGTCCTCAGAGCGTAATGCTGGCTTAATGAAGTGAGCGCGGGAACAAAGTGTGCCCCAATGAGACGAAAGCCTCTAACTGGCAATAGACAAGCTGGAAGCGACATTGCGCTCCAAACAAATATTAGGGTTCCGTACTAAGGTTACTAAATTTAAAAATATATAATTTTTGTTCTGCGTTTCGTCCCACTAAATTTACTCTTATAACATAATTAAATTACAGTACAGTCAGCAAGGCAATAAAATAAAAGACAATATCAATTTGTAAATAATGTATGGTATAAGAAAACCAACAATAAATATGCTTTACTAGCATAAACCATAATAAAATACTGAAAGCTAAGCAAAACTAAAGGCTTTTTGTAAAAATAAAAACACTTAGTTTTGTTGTGTTTTAATCACTCATTCGATGGCTCATAAAGTTAAAAATGTACAACGGTATTAAGTAATATTATATTATTATATTTGTTAGACATTTTTGCTGATAATATTTTGCAAAAAATGCAAATACGAATAAAAACCCAACTGGGACCAATGCAAAAATAACTTTTTTTATTATATTAAATTTTTCGTCCCATTGTTTCTGGAACTGCGTCGAGCTATTTCATTTATTTTTAAAAACTGTTACATATCGGTTAATAAATACTAAAAAAAATAATTATTTTTTCCAAAGAAAATGGTAAATCGCTGTAATCTAAATCTTTATGACTACTTCTTATCAATCTTCAATAGCAAAAAATGGTTAAGTTATAACCAAGATCAATTAAGTGTTTAGTATTTACAAATTATGTTCAATTAGGATTCATAACGATAGCCATTAGTAGATCTTAAATATTAATAGTTCCCATTGGCTCACAATGAAGTTAAAAGCTGTAAATTATTTTATTATTATAATTCAATTCAATAATAATTGATTATTTTAATGAGGACTATAAATTTTGCCAGTGTCTGATGGGGGTAAATTTCTGTGTTACATTCTGACCATTAAGCAAAAACGAATCCGGCAATCTTTAAACAGATCAAAATAAATTCGAACTCCTAGTTCATTGTTATAAAATCATTTGCGTCTACGATCCTCTCAGTAAGTATTCTGGTGGTCGACTTGGGGGTCACGATCCACAGTTTGGAAAACAATGTCTGAGTGATTATATTCAAATAAAAATCACGGGCTCATAGCTCATTATCCTTACTTAGACTATAAATGCGAATGTCTTTTTGTGTGATTGTTACCTTGAAGAATAGCGATTTGGTTAAATGCCACTATTTCCCAATTATCAACCGTTTTTTGTCAGGAAAAAACAGAACTTTTCGCCTCCCCTATGTGAGGTCAAGTCAAGTGAAGTTTCCCTTCTCTTCTTTAAAAACTTTACGTAAAGAGGTAGCTGACTATAAGCCTTTCCCAAGCGAAAATAACAGGCATCAATAAGATAAAAAAAGATAACTTTGACAATCTTCATAGCCCAGAGGCAAGAAGGCATTACTTTGGTTCCATCTCTGAGGTACTAGTTTAAATTCCTGGTCGAGTCAATATGAAAAACGAACTTATCTATATTGCCTTGTATCTCAGTATTGTGGTACTGTTGTTGTATCCTATTTCTGTAACAAGTGCAACTTCGCCTAAGAATCAAAGCAAAGTATGTGATTTAAAATAAGTTAAATAAAAATTATTAATTTAAAAGGTGGCTTGTGATTGACTGACTAACATCTAACCGAAACGTCTGGCAGTATGTAGTTCGTATAACCTAATTAAAAATATTGTCGCGTTTTGACCCCTCAACATATTTCAAATGTTTAAAACGGAACGCGAAAATCTTTTAACCACTTTAATTTAGCCGCACTACATATCACATAGCAGTGATGGATCTCGATAGAATACATCCTGCTTAATGAACTACTAATACGGTTCAAGATAAAGCTATCAACGTTACATTGCAGTAGCAGTAACAAAGATGTAATTCATATCACTTCATTGTCTCTTCCAGTACGGTTTTAGGGCTGCAATGTTACTAGAGAGTATTTTGTGGTATTACTGCTACCGGACTACGCGTCTGTGGTGGGATTTACCTGTCTTGATACTAGAATTATTGTACAAAAATTTTAATTACTTTTAAGAGAGAGAGGTAGGGCATCGCTCGAACTGGAGCAGCAGGACTGGTGAAATACCTCCACCTTACAGAAGACCGCAGCCAAATAACGATAACTTGCTGTGCTCCTGTGTGTGAGTAAGGTTTCCAGAGCTCCTGGGGCGTGCCACATTAGTAGCAGGGGTCAAGCCTTCAAGGTAAAGGCGAAAAGTCCAGTAACAGCTTTATTATGCTGTACTTGTCGCCCATAAGCTAGGGCCTCATTACCACTTAACATGAGGTGGGATAAGGTCAATCTTGAAGTGTAATATAAAACAAAACTACTAATATCATAAACACGGACGTTGTATGTTTGTCACAGTTTCACGGAAAAACTTGAAATCGTTTGGCGAACATTATTTACTAGTCGTTGCCTGCGATTTCATTCACATTGTTTCGATAAAAAAATATCACATTTGTTAATCTACTCATGTATCTTCCTATCAAATTTCATCCAATTCATTGTTTAGTTTCTGTCGGAAAGAGTAACACAAACATACATCGATATGTCCAGTATTACGCGGTTGTAATTTTAAAAGTATATTTAACAGCATAACATACGTTGCTCTGATTTTGTGATAAGTTACTGAAGCGCTTGTGTTACAGAAATCAGAAACAACGATAGTACTACAACACCCAGACCCGAGACAATATATAAAAGTTCGTTTCCCATACTGACCCAATCGGGTATCGAACGCGGTTAATTAAAAAAAATAAGAAATGCTGTGACGCCGAAGTCGACGGAGGTTGTCCAAGGATATAATTAGTACATTAAAGGAAACTAGGGCAAGGGTTGAGGGCAATCACAGCGTTTTTTCGCTCTTTTTGTATCAAAGAAACTAGCCAGTATCTATTTAAAAAGTTCGTCTAATTGTCATAAGTACTAAAGACAATCGGGTGAGTAGCGGGTGCGCGCACGCACGTAACTCGACACCGCGACCGCAGCGGCAGATGCGGCCGATGCCCGCTAGGGGGCAGCGTTGACAGAATTAAAAAGTAAACCATCATCCTATTAGATGTCACATTGCAGACTTGGAGACGAAATCGATTACAAATTAATAAACTAAATAAACATTGATAAACCAAATTAAGTATCGTTTTTGTATTCATGTTCGTAAAAACAGTAATTTATCAGTACGTACTTTTTTACTTTGCTCTTGTTTTTGGCAATAGGCCTGAATAACATAAAGGATTGTATCCCGAAATAACGTAAACAAAGTTTACAAATTGTATTGTGCTCATGTGTATGGCTTATTTGACCACGTTGATTCTGTTTCGTCATGTTTTAAACAATAAACATGTTTTTTAACAACGCTTGTAAAAGAACATTCAATAAATCCTTCATCGTCATTCAATAAAGATTCGTGTAAAAACCTGTCAAAACTAAAAAAAGTTTTTTTTAAAACGAGTATTTTGAACGTAATCATTCAAAGGTAATGTCGTAAACAGAAGCAAGTCATCCCGAATTACTTAGCTCGTGTTCAGCTCGCGCTTGACCATTATTTTAGGGATACGTATTTAAGTCGGCTATAATAATACAGTAAGGGATTACCGGAAATAATCATCTATCTCTCTCTAAACTTTAATATGATAATAACAAAACTGGCAAGTTAGTAGGTACTTATTCCTTAATTAAGTTTTTATTTTTATATTGTCTCTTTGTTTACATTCTGTCTCTTCTTAGCTGCCAATTGCTATATCTGATAAAAGTAACTTTAAACTTTGGTTGCAGAGTCAAAATACTAGTGCTAAAAGTAAAATAAAAACTCTTTAAGTCAGTATTTACTTTAATACATAATTTAAGTTATTATTTTTCTTTAATAACTTAAAGAGTTTTTATTTTACTTTTAGCACTTGGAGTTCAACTAAAATATTTCATTATATAAGGAAAATTATTAAATCTATGTTGGTAGTTTCACATTTCGAGACATCTAGACAATATCAAGTGTTACGTAATTTACAGGAATAAAATGATTTCTGATTTCCATTACAGAAATGCAACACATTAAAAAGGATTTTTTTTTAATTAAATAAAACCTAGCACCCTTTTTACCATTTGGTAAACTGAAACATAAAACATAAAAGCGAAAATGTGCAACCAAGCCAATACCGCAATGAATATTCATAACATCACATACATTTGACGACCTCCGTAGCCGAGAGGCGAGCGAGCCGGACTTTGACTTCGCGCCATCTCTGAGGTTCTGGGTTCGACCCCCGGTCGGGTCAATATGGGAAACGAACTTTTCTATATTGTCTCGGGTCTGGGTGTTGTGGTACCGTCGTTGTTTCTGATTTCTGTAACACAAGTGCTTCAGCTACTTACCGCAGAATCAGAGCAATGTATGTGATGTTGTCCAATATTTATTTATTTATTCTGTGGTAAGTGACTAAACCACTTGTGTTACAAAAATCTAATACAGCAAAGGTACCACAATGACTAGACCCGAAATAAAATAGAAAAAATATTTTTTCACATTGACCGGGATCGAACCCCGAACATCAGAGATGGTGCGACGATAAACTCCGGCCCACTCGCCTCGCGGCTACGGAGGTCGTTGAAAGCGAAAGATTTTTATTATCAAGAAAATATTATGTACGACACTCTCACTCAATACGCTAGTGGCTCGCGCTTGTCCTATTTTTTCTTCAATCTTTACCATCGCCGGGCGATCGGTCCAAACAAACCACTTAGCCCAGTTTAATTTCACGGCCAATTTGTGTGGATCGAATGCCTTTTGTTTCTTCTGCGCCCGTCTGGTCACATTGGCCTACACAGACTCGGATTCAGTTCACACGACAGCGTGGAGGTACAATGCGCATTCCGTCAAATTTCTCACATAAAACGACAAAATGTCCACGCCGTTGATTGACAGATAACGCACTCGTGTTTCCAGCCAATCAGAAGTTGACACACTGACTTATATCGATTTTGACATTTAGGAGACAGAAGAGCGCGGTAAAATGTAATCGCGTGGCGACTACTTAGCCAACATGAGGTTTACTAGTGGAGAACGGTCAACAGCTAAGCCGTTTCCATTTACCTGCGAAAGACCGCGCAAGGCCAGTCGGGGTGTCCCAACACCCACGGCCGACTGGTTTCCGTTAGGAGAAGCGATGGCGTCATATTGCCTTGCGCGCGGTCTCCTGCATCTTTGATAGGATGGGGCAAGTGGATCGTTCTCGGTCCGTCTGAACCTACCTACCTACTTCTGTGAGATCACGTGCTTGCAGAAGGTAGCAGTTGCCGTCCAGGCCTCCTTGCTCCCGAGCATACCTTGATCGTGCTTGGAAACTAGAAGTCTATCTCGACAGTAGTTGCCAATTCGACCCGCCCCGTCTCCGTAGCTGAATGGTTCGCCATCCTGCACTACTATAAAGGCAAAGCTACTCACTGCCCATCCTGAATCCTCTGCCTGTTGTGCCGATCGTGGAAGTCCAGCAACTCCTGGATGAGACCATCCTTCAACATGGCGTCGACGCGCGCGTTAAGTCGTTCATCGTGCACGCTCTGAAACAGTAAGAAACAAACACCAAACAATAGTAATAAACAAAGGAGACCAAAGCTTAAAAATCCACGAGGATGAGGTTCTATTTTGGCGACCTTCGTAGCCGAGAGGCGAGCGGGCCGGACTTTGGCGTCGCACCATCTCTGAGGTCCCGGGTTCGATCCCCTGTCGGGTCAATATGGGAAACGAACTATATTGTCTCGGGTCTGGGTCTTGTGGTACCGTCGTTGATTCTTATTTCTGTAACACAAGTGCTTAAGCTACTTACCGCAGAATCAGAGCAATGCATGTGATGTTGTCCAACATTTATTTTTATTATTATTTATTTATATACATACATAGGTTTATAGATCAAAACGCGACACCATTTTTATTTAGTAGTACACAGTCTGAGCTGAGTCAGCTCGTGACCACGGTTGGTGCAACCTAACCGAAACGTCGGGCAGTAAGTAGTTCGTATTAACTACTAAATAAAAATGGTGTCGCGTTTTGACCCGTTAAATTATTTTAAATGTTTAAAATGGAACGCGAAAGTCTTAAAATTTATAGGTTTATAGAAACGCTTCATGAGTATTATTCTCTCATTCTCACACAGTCAAAGTATTTACCCACAGGATTCAATCATATCGCTCTAACCATTACTCCAAGGAGGCAGTTCTACTATGAAGAACAGCTTTAATATTTGCATAGTAAAGTTGCGCAAACAGATCGTATCAACAATGTTCATAAATAGATGCAGACAAAACTCGTGCCTAGGCGTAGGTCACTCTGCACCTGACGCATGCACGACCTAGATGACATAACTGAGAGGGGGGGGGGGGCAGGATGCAGCCATCAGAGAAGAACTTAATTGCGCAAAATTAGACCTTATCGCAACGGGTTAGAATTAGCTAACAAACATTTGCAATGTAGCTAGTTGTACAGCCTTACATACTTGTAATGTTACGTTCCCAATGACATACTCCTAGTAACGTGGGAAGGACGAAACTAGGCTGATCAACAAATTAAGATTCCAAAATGACTATTAAACTTCGAATTTAGATGAACTTAACATAGGTGCATAAATACCTCGTAAATAGTAATTATATATTGGATATCGATACCACAGCATAATGAAACAACTGATAACCTTAAGGCAGCTCAACAAATCTTCTGGGGGTGTCAACTCAACACATCTAGATCTAAGGTATTCCAATTTTTTTCCCATATTGTCCTGACCGCGTATTGAACCCGGGACCTTTCGTGCTCTGGCGCCTGCCTTAGTGACTATGTCATTTAGGTCATAAAACAAAATTAATTGCTTTAGACTTATATTTTTTAATAAATCTAACGGACCAAAACCTAATTTTTAGTCCGCTTTCCCTTTAGACAATAAATATAAATATAGTATTTATGTTGGTCTTTCATTCGTTATCATGATTATATTTAAATACGAACAATGACTGCTCTCATTACTTACATAAGAGGTAAGTCATCAGTGCATCATGCATCCAACATATGAATCAGGTGTTCACACATAATGTAAGCACTTGCTTTTAAAAACAAATACGACTCACTTATATGTGTACAGTCAAAACTCGTTAGTTGTATACACGTCAGTACCTTGTCACAATAAAACTGTCACATTAAATATGTTATACATTTTTCAGTTACCTAAATGAGACAAAGTACTGTGTTGTAAAAAACTAAAGATGTTGACCGTACACGAATTGTTTTTATTATGTCTAACTTTAGTCGAGTTTTTCTTAAGGAGAAACTTCTTTCCTTGCAAACAAATAATTTGCATTTTGTTGTTGAAGAATTAAAATAACAAAATAAATCTAAAATAAAATTTCCTCTAGGATTACAGGGTAGCTTGTGTGGGTAGGTGTGAGGTGATGTAGGGGGAAGGGTGGCTTACCGTATGTGAAGAGCGTGGTGTGGCGTAGGAGAAGGGGATGGGGAGGTAAGCGTGTTACAAGTGGGGTAACACGTGGACTGTCGCAGGAAAGGGGTGCGCCGCCTAGTACAGGGGGGAACGTCGCCTAGTACAGGGGGGGAGCGACGCCGAGTGCAGGGGGGAGTGTGGCGTGATGCAGGGGGTACCGTGACGTGGGCAGGGGGTAGCTTAGCGTGGAGCACAGAGGGGGGATAGTAGCGTGGACACAGAGGGGGATAGTAGTAAGTTACAGTAAAAAAATACAACAGACTGGCCTATTGGAATAATGGTTATTGGTCTTTGAACCTTTTGACTGTTGAATCAAAGATTTTCGTGGGGTCGATCCCCAGCCAAGGCAATCACTCGAGTGTTGGCCATTCGTGTTTGCTTTGTGTCTCGATGTTTATAAATGTATTTTATTTAAGCATATAATAGTGATGATATCCAACGGTGGTTCTGCTTGCCATAACACAAGTGCTTAATCTTCTCAATTTGGCACCATATCAATTTATTTGATGTTATACGTCATTTCAACGCTGCCATTTTGTAAGATCCATATTTTTTTCTATCGAACCATTGATTGATGGAATATGAAAAAAAAAGGTTTTAGAGGCGTCAAGTTTTTTTTATTTATTTTAACACGCTTGTTTATGTAGCTTTAATTTTCCCACAGCCAGAATGTGCGAGTTATTTGGTTCCAAAATAATTTGGTGGTCTGGCCAGTAATAACTATTGTTAGTTTCGAACATGATTTACCAATTCCCTGTCTAGTTGGCCACTGGAAACAGGACAAGGTTCCGTGATACGTGGAAACGGCGCAGGCGCACTCACGCCGTCCAATTACAATCGTAATTCATTCCCAATTAGATAATAATCAGGGTCGTTGCGATTGCTATAGGGCTGACATAGTAAAAAGGGACCGTAGTTCATGTTGGGCCTTGAGCCAATGTGTTGTAATTCTATATCCATTATAACATATTGGTTATGTTGTTTATGTACTGTATGTTTTTATTAGAATGTATCCTATTAATGTAAAAAAAAATTCAGACATTAATACTTGCATGATCACTTAAGCTTTCGCACTGATGTTATGAAACCAGAATCAAACGTGGTAGCCCAACTTGTAGTTTAATACTCATATACAAACGCCTATATATATATATATATAGACTACAGAACCATATGGTGACTGAAAGAAGTATTTTGTGCGAGTAATGACAATTTGCTTCGCAAGAGTAATGGCGGCCTAACCAAGAGGCAGTTGTTGAACTCGTTGGCGTCGACAATTTCGACTATCGAGGGGTGCGGAGAACTTACACCCCTGAAAATTAAAACGACTGGTGAGAGCGCCTTATAGTGGGGATCGGACTTGGTTCAAGCTTGGTGGAAGAACGTCCTCTAAGATGAGAAGCGTCCCGGTAAGTGCTGGTATCGCAAAAGATGCCCTATTGCTAAGGGAGGGGGGGGGGGGGGGGGTCATGAAGGGCCTCGCCAGCGGATGGTATAGCGGTCGGTGTGGACAAACTCCAAGAAATTCCTACGGCTTTGTGTGTAATAAGTGATTCTATCATACTTCTACCAAACTACTGTAACTTGTTAGCATCATCCGTCGTAAGAACATGTCTGTCTGTTACGCGTGACCCACTGGAACTATATATATGTGAGTAAAGGCTTCATTCGTGATATGTTAATCATGATTTACTTTTGTCATTAGATCTCGTAACGTAAAAAATATTTAAGAAACCAAAGAGGACCTTCAAGGACTTGTTTATGTTATTTTCTGTTTAATACTGTTAGAAACGTATAAGTCATTAGGTACTATTTATGTATCATAACTAATCATTATCTCGAAAATAATCTTATATACATATCTAAAAGCGAAATATAGCTCACTGATTAAACACGATATCTCAGAAACTTTAAAGCCTACAAAATAGACAATTCGGCAGATATGTTCTTTATAGGATGTAAACATATGCATATAATGATTTCAGGACATGTCACCACTAAGGGCCTCTTGTCTTTGGAAGTTTATATGAAAGTGCGTAAGAAATAAAATACTTGAAATTTTAAAATGTGTGCCCCATAGATAATGTTTCATCAGGTATTTAGTATTTAACGGTAAATAATGATTTGAAAAAAAATCAAAGACTTGATTTAAAGCCTTAGCCCTGCAGTCAGAAATTGAATAGGCTAATACAGCTTATAGTAATCGTACTACACCACAGTTTATTCAACTGTGTGTATGTGCATGTATGTGCACTTTGCTGCTGTATTATATGCCCCTTCAAAAGTAGCCCTTCACAAATCCTAGCCAAAGGTCTGCGATGCGATCACGATCCAGCTTGACAGCTATCAGTAAGTATCAGCCGAACCTCAAAAGGACAAGTCATTCAGGAGTCGGCAACTGTTGATATTTATTAGTTCACGTCCACGCTGTAGACACAGTGCAGTAGAGAACAGTAAGTTAACTCCGAATTTCTTTCTGCAAATATTTTATAGAACATCAAAATTCCATGTCCAGAACATTGATACGTTCTGGACGTTGAATAAGAAATTCTGACTTTTGAAATAAGGTGTTTTGTAAGAAAGAAACGAACGTTTGTAATACAATCGCATTATGAAGTGGCTTTACGACGATGTCACAAGAAGTCTTAGTTAAAGTAATGGTTGCATCTTCTTAATAGACGGCTCATGTTAAGGAAATTACAGAATCTAGTGTACTGTTCTTAAAAGTTATTTGACTGCAATCATATGAAATTAAGCGTTTTGATTGATATTGATATAATAAAGGAAATAAGGTAATTTGATCAAGTGTCATGTGATGCGCAGATATCCCATACAGAACGAAAGAAACAAATATTGTTTTAAGATGTTGTGCCATCTTAAAGCAATATACATCATATACACAAAAATAAAGCCACATAAAAATTCCTGTCAAATTAAGGCTTAAGAATAAAAAAACACAACAAATTACCATAATCATCGACAGCCGGCAAAAACCGGCAAGACGTGATGTCACAATTATAAGGGCTAAGCTTAACTCATGGCCCAAATCGCTAAGACGCATTTCTAGACAAAGTACTAGGACCAAAGGTGAATGCTCTACTACCATACTGTTATTTTTACACTGTGCCAGGCGCCGCACTGCACCCACATGAATGGGATGACATAATGCAAGCTGTGAACCGTGACTCACGCTAAATGGTGCAACTGACTGGCCCGTTCACTCGCAAACGTTGCAACTACTAAACCCCTTAACTGTACCGTAATAGAGTCCAAATTCGAATGCCAAATGCGTTTTCTCATTGCAATTGTATGCGGTTATATTATTGGTTTTCCTTATAAGTTCAAGTTGAAACTCAAATGCTTGGCGCTGACCAAATTGAGGTAATTTTAAGTAACTGGAATTAGGATTAGTCGTTTGTTTTGTGAGGTAAATTATTATTAAGCAATCTATGAACACTGTTGGCATGGGCATAAGGTTGTGGTAGTAGTATAACGCTTAAGGGCTATATGGATGCTATGGCCGTTACAGCTTTATTATTTACTAGCTGTTCCCGCGACTTCGTTCGCGTGGACTACATCCTTTCATGGTCGGTTTTACCCCTTTCTCCCCTAATATTCGAAACAAAAAGTAGTCTATATTTTAATCCAAGTGCTATATTTGTGCCAAATTTCATATCTCTAACTTCAAAAATAAACATTTTTCCATATAAACTTTCAATGGTGGTATTACCCCCATCCCCCCCTTATTTTCTAATAAAAAGTAGCCTATGTCCGTTCTTGAGGTTCAACGTATACCTATACCAAATTTTATCAAAATCCGTTCAGCCGTTTAGGCGTGAAGAAGTAACAGACAGACAGACAGACAGAGTTACTTTCGCATTTATAATATTAGTATGGACTAGCTGTCTGTAGCTGTATGTAGCCCGCGACTTCGTTCGCGTGTACTAGACGGTTTTTTTTCGCAATAAAAGGTAGCCTATGTCCTTTCTCAGGGTCTAAAGATTGTCTGTGCCAAATTTTATCAAAATCTGCTGAGAGGTTTAAGCGGGAAAGCGTAACAGACAGACAGAGTTACTTTCGCATTTATAATATAAGTAGGGAATAAATACTAAATATTTATAAATACACTAGCTGTGCCCGCGACTTCGTTCGCGTGGACTATATCTTTTCATGGTCGGTTTTACCCCTTTCTCCCCTAATATTCGAAACAAAAAGTAGTCTATATTTTAATCCAAGTTTCGAGCTATATTTGTGCCAAATTTCATATCTCTAACTTCAAAAATAAACATTTTTGCATATAAACTTTCAAAGGTGGTATTACCCCCATCCCCCCCTTATTTTCTAATAAAAAGTAGCTTATGTCCGTTCTTGAGATTCAACGTATACCTGTACTAAATTTCATCAAAATCGGTTGAGAGGTTTAAGCAGGAAAGCGTAACAGACAGACAGACAGACAGACAGACAGACAGACAGAGTTACTTTCGCATTTATAATATTAGTAGGGATTTAAGTATGTACTGTGGTGCCGCAGGTCCTAGTTTTCATAACACAAAAGCTTTACTTATTGGGTGTGAGCCGTCCACTCCCTCGCATGCTCATTGAAGACGAAAAGTCCATCTGCGGCCATCAGCTACAGTCAGTTAGGAAAACAATATTGGATTCGCATGACCCCAAGTTCAACTTGGCTCACCCAAGAGCTCGTTCGACCGGGTCTGTCAAACTCAGATTGATCGATTGTGACAAAGTCCCCGAATCCTATGTTAACAAGCAAATACCACGTTGTTCCAAAATCGGGACATTCCTTTTCTCAGTCGGACAGTCACGGTAGTGCAATGAACTGCACTCCACCATGGTACGGCATACAAATGGAGCAATTAAAGCAAAAAACTACTTTATAGCGCCGTTCAACTCGTTACGTGCGCTATCGTATCGAATATCTGGCCGGACAAAAAATTTGAACGGCTGTTTACATAGTGCGATTTGATATGTTAAATTGATAACCTGAGGAGCTATTTACTACGTCAGAATACGTATTTCGTCAGATTTTTTTTTTCAAGATTGACTTCATCCCACCTTATGTAAAATGGGAATGAGGTACTAGCTTAAGGGCAAGTATAGCATAATAATAGATGTTACTGGACTTGTCGCCCTTACTTTTAGGGGTTTACCCCTGCTACTAATATAGCACCCCCTATTTCACCAGTCAGGCTGCTCCAGTTCGAGTGATAAATCACTATGCGCTACATCTCTTAAATTTGCGAGCAAAGGAACAAGTGATACAATGTCTAATACTGACGGGACTAATATTATACTGGTCCATTAATTAGAGAGTAAGTTTCAGTATGGGACGGTTAGGAATTATACCGTTACAAAATTATTTATATTCGTGTGCTTGTTTAGTTCTGACGAACTAAGAGGTTAAACTTACATATACCTATACCAATTTTTATCAAAATCGGTTCAGTGGTTAAGCGTGAAAGCCGTACAGACAAGCAGACAGACAGAGCTACTTTCCCATTTATAATATTAGTATGGATACGATCCGATTAAAATCGTCAGTTGTGAACGCTTACAAGGCAGTCTAGCCTTCGCCATGCTAATTAATAAGACTAATCCGTACGCGCATAGTAATTATAGGAAATTTATATATTTTTTTCGATTCCGTCTACGACTCTGTCTACCTAATTCAAGGTGAGTGACGAACAAATAACTTTATAGATCGTGAATAATAATTGAGTGAAGATGTCGTGAGAAAAGATTGAACTTAGGCCAAACTATTTACGAATCTATTTCTTGATTCGTTTTGGAAATGATGTCGAATTCACGATTCTGATATCATTAAAGTTAATGGAAATCTATTTGACTAATGGTATCAACGCCAAAGTGAGTCAGTATGATAAATGACTTTTTTATACTAGTAAATAGTACTAGTTATTAACGCACTTCTTCACTATTAACGTACCCATATACAAAGTATCTGCATGATCCAAGGTTTGACTGGAGCTGGGGCGAGTAGCTATTCTCTATAAATTAATTGGCCACCACGTCTGTATCAATTCTGTATTTATTGATGACATATATTTAAAAATTTCGTTTTAAACTTTATGCTTATTACTTCTGCGATAAGCATTATTTTATAAAATATATATTACGATGTTAATCTTACCATGCTGTGTACATATTCTAGTGGAGCTACAGGCTACCGCTTTATCACACTTTAAATGTTAAGTATTTGTTGTAATTATATTTTGTGTACCGATAAAATAAAGAAAATACAAATAAAAGTATGTCATTTTTATATTGACGTAGACTCAAGCTAAGAGGCAACGCTCAAGTATCTTTAGCATTCGGAAGTCAGGAAAATCTGTTTTGTGTATTCATAAAAAGAACAAAAATCATATCACATTTTTATAGCATAAAAATTTCATCGCCTACGATAACTTGCGGTTAGCTCAGTTGGAAGAGCAGCACGCGCGATACGTGAAGGTCGCGGGTACGAATCCCGCACCGCAAGGTGAGATAAAATTTTCTGTTTCTTTAAAATATTTAAATAAGCATGTCACATAAAGAACTACGTTTAAGTAGTTATCAGTTAGGAAGCAATGCTCCAATTATTTTAAGCATTCGTAAGCCAGAAAAATATTTATTAATTTATTCCTATCAATAAAAAATAAGCATGTCACAATTCTACATTAACGTAGGCTTTAGCTAGGAGACAACGCTCCGCATATCCTAAGCATTCGTAAGTCAGTAAATTCTGTTCAGTGTACCAATAAAATAAGTCACATTTCTTTATTGACTTAGGCTTCACCTAGGAGGCAATGTTCCAAATATCCTAAGCATTCGTAAGTCAGGATATTAGGGCCGGCGGATACCTGTTAAGTATCTAACAGGATTGGCTGTAAGCAGATTAGGTACAAGCAAGTCTGTTACGAAAGAAATTAGGGAACTGCTCCCCCCTCCCCCCCGGCCTCCACATACAGACTGAGTTGTAGGTTTATTTAGAGGAAACAACGTTTGTGCTAATTACCAGTAATGACTAACACTTGTGTTCATTTTGATTACGTGGCGACATCCGTAGCCGAGAGGCGAGTGGGCCGGACATTGGCGACGCGCTATCACTGAGGTTCGGGTTCAATTCCCGATCGGGTCAATTTGGAAGTCTTCTATATTGTCCCGGGTTTGGGTGTTGTGGTTGTGGTGTTTCTGATTTGTGTAAGATGTAGGTATTTTAGGTACTCACCATAGAATCCGAGCAATATCAGTGATATTGTTCAGTGTATTAATTCTTTTACAATATTTTAATTGTATTATTTGGGATTAATAACCAATTGCCTTTTTCCACCTAATGGTAATTGATAAAGATTCATAATGTAAATATAAGTATAGCTTCATATTTTATATATATATTATATTAATTCATGTATACATGTGTATGTATATTTAATTGTTTCCGAAATGACTTTTGTAACGCTTGGTAGTTACTATTCTCGTTTATTATATTTTTATTTTTTAGATTTCTTATGCACTTTGTCACTATTACCGCACCCATAAACTAACTCTCCGCATGACCTAAAGGTTGACTGGTAGAGAATGCCCATAGCATTAAGTCCACCTGTTGTACTTTTTTTGTGCAATAAAGTTTTTAAAAAAAAAAAATAATAAAGCAAGGGATAAATTTTGCTTTACTATTGTTGCCTACCCAATTTTTTGTTTTTAATTTTAAAACACAGCTTTGATAAAAAATAAATCATTGCCGTGTTTTTATTTAACGCTAAAGACCCAAATACTTCATTCGTGTGTGAATGGAAGTAAACATGTATGTTATAGGATACATTTTTAACCGACTTCAAAAAAAAGGAGGAGGTTCTCAATTCGACCGTATATATTTTTTCACGGTGCAAATCCGCTTACCATTTCGATCAGAAATTAAGAATTTACAATGAATCGTAGCCCTTCAGGAAATATAAATATCTTACTTTTATTATAAAAGCGACAGTTCGGAAATTTAGGTATGGATGTACAATAATAAATGCGCCAGACAATCACACCAATCATCTGGTCTCAAACTAAGGTTTTCCCTTGTACTATGAGTACCAGACGACGGATACTAACTGGGGGCGTCATCCCAGCACACCCAGACCCAAGTCAATTTAGAAAAGTTCGTTTTCCAAATTGACCCGACCGGGAATCGAACCCGGGACCTATCGCGTTTAGGCCGCCTACCTTAGCCACTGCGCCACCGAGGTCGTCTGTTTGTTCCTCTTTCACACAAAAAGTACAGAATGGATTTGAATATAATTTAGGAGCAATATAGATATATGAAACACTAGCGCTCCGCCCCGGCTTCGCACGGATGTAATGTAAATACTCCGAAATATTGTTTTTTTTTATTCTTTATTGCAAATAAAAACTATCCTCTTGAATCACACTCTATCTATTAAAAAACGCATCAAAATCCGTTGCATAGTCTTAAATATTTAAGCGTACATAGGGCTATAGGGACAGAAAAAGCGACTTTGTTTTATACTACGTAGTGAAGCCAAGTAAAAATGATATCTATGTGTGTGTGTGAATGTATAAATATGCGTGTGTGTATGTGTTTTTTTTTCAGACTATCTTCAATCTTTCAATCATTACTTCCAGCTGTATCGGCGCTAATTATACTCTTAATCGAGTTAAGCGCAAAGTCTAGTAATCGTTAATCAATTAATCCATAATCGTTGGCACATCACTAGTATTAAGTGCATTGAGCTGACCGGCTTTAATTGAATCGTTTTTGTCTGCGGTTAGGGTTGTCACGTAGGTTTATATATATCAATCAAAACAAACTTTATAACAATTTTTTTTCAGATAAAGTCTTTTTAATTTAGGTCCTTATTGAAACTCGTACTCGTCAATTCTTTTTAATTGCGAATTTGGTCCAACAATCCTTTAAATTATACCTTAACATGTATAACCTATTAGGTTAATACGTGCAGTTCAATATTAGTTCTAATGCCCACATAATAAGAGCGATCCAAAGTCCAAAGTGTGTGATACAACA
Organism: Glyphodes pyloalis; assembly: GCA_037074685.1. Lineage (NCBI taxonomy): Eukaryota > Metazoa > Arthropoda > Insecta > Lepidoptera > Crambidae > Glyphodes > Glyphodes pyloalis. The sequence continues at coordinate 16,576,933 of JAYKKO010000006.1, read as the reverse complement.
GTTCGTCAGAACACACACACTTTGGATTACCAAGTCTTCAAAGAAACGGTTCAATTCGGCGGTATTTGATTTTGTTTTGGTACAACCTCTATTTCATTAATTTATTCATTAGATTTATAGAGACAATCCACTATAAAATTAAAATCTACACAGACAATAATTAAAAAAACACTGTTTAAGTTTTAAAAACTGTTTAGCAAATGTTCTGTATATGAGTGGTAGGTAGCGAATGTCACTAGGTATTGTAACGTCTTCTGTACTTTTTCAATTATAATACGTGCAAAAATAAATAATAATCGAACTCACGACCTCTAACCACATATCCATCGGACATGGGAAATTTTTATTTTTTTTTATAGTGCCTCGCTTTCCATTATTGAACTTATATATTTTTTTAAATTGAATATAAACATATTTCCTTGCTTGTGTGATGCACCCACGAGATGGGCGTCAGGGGGTATTATTATTTCCTTTAAAAGAGTCTTCTGATACTGCCACGAGTAGAGAAAAGTAAGCACGTGTTTCAGAACAAAACCCATTTTTTACAAGCTTTTATTTAACTTCCAATGTATGTTTGTATGTTCGTGTGAAATCTTACAACTCAACACAGGACAGCGTCCGTCGGTTTTGACCCGCATGAGGCAACCCTACACGCCGGACGTTAGGTTTCGACAGTCACGGATTATAAATCGCTTTAAATATTGAAATAAATTCAAGCAGAGTGGGCGCCTCCGGACCGTCCGGGCCTGACCTTGGGCGAACGGACACAGATTAACAGAGGGGATAGCCTTTAACATAACGATGGCTGGTATATACGTCATGCTTGTGAATAGGTGCCATCTTTGGGGACTGCTTTCCTCGATTAATGGACCATGCAAGGGAACATTTTTTTTCAATCCGATCCAGTAGCTCCTCTGATTAATGCGTTCAAACAAACAAACTCTTCAGCTTTATAATATTGGGATATATACTTTAACAACAATAAAAAGATATTTCATTCTTATTAAACTTAATTAATTATTGAGTTTGGATGACCTTGTTTCATAATTAATATTTAAAGGAAAGTCGTGTTAGTTACACTATTTATAACTCAAGAACGGCTGAACAGATTTGGCTGAAAATTGGTGGGGAGGTAGGTTAGAACCAGGAGAAGGACATAGGATACTTTTTTAGTAATGTCTGCGGAACAAAGTTCGCCGGGTCACCTAAAAAACAAAATGACACAAAAAAGTAAATAAGACGGATTTAACGCAAGGAGCATTCTTTACCAGTCAACCCTTGGGTCATGCAACCAGGTGGATGTATGATTGCATTTACTAAATCAAAACTAATGATTTTTTCGATTTTACCTTTTAGTAACAGACTCGCACTTGGCCAGTATTTTTAAGAAAAATGTAATATCCTTTACAAGAACACTAAAGTACTCTCAGAATTTAAATTTCAGTAGAGTTAGGCTTTAAACATTGTAGACGAAAGACTGCACTCTCTGTACGACGCCCTATGCTCCATTTTCGTATACAATTTGGAATCGAACAAGATATTCATTATCTTTATAACACTGCGCGTCTGGTACTATGCTGGAAATAGTATATTTATGCAAAATATTTAACGTGGCTCGCTTTACTCCGATGAATGGAAGTATCAGCGGCTCGGCTAATTAATATAGCAGACAGATGTCTTGTTACTACGTAACGCTGTGGAAAATTACGATCCGAATTAGGGGGGGGCGGTTCTCAAAATTTTGGACACTTTAGTTTTTTTGCATCATCCTTTCTTCTTTTGAACTTCTACTCACTTTTCCTACTCATACTTCTGAATACTACTCACAATCTTTCACTGTCCAGTCCATACGCTTATGGAATTGCCTTCCTTTACCTATCAGGGAATCTGAGTCCCTTCCCATTTTCAAATCAAGAGTAAAAACTTTCTTTCTTTCTCTTAACTAAATCCGAACTTGTATCCTTGATCAAAGTATTTAAATAATGCTAAGCTTTGTTGGTAATTAATTAAATTTCATATATTTATTTCTATTTGTTTATATAATAAATACTTTATGGAAATTTATATATTTATTTATTATATAGGTATTTACTTATTTAGTATAGTTTTATTTATCTTTACGTATTTTTTTTTATATTTTTATCTTGTTATGGTATTTATATTGATATTTTCTGTTAGTATTTTTCTCAAACATTTTGCACGGCTGTACCCGTTTCTCGATGTCTACTATTTCCTCTACCTAAAGGTTGTCTGGAAGAGATTGCTCTTTACCAATAAGGCCTATATTGTACTTAAATATGTCTGTAAAACCAATTTCTGTGAATTTTCTGTGCAATAAAGTGTATCTATCTATCTTTTTCTTTTTACTCAAATATAGTGATTTTTTTAAATACTTTTCGGATTCGATAATTATGTGTGTAGTGAAGGTAGCCCATCAACTGCTTGGACCAGTGATCAAATTTTTTGGCACTCTTAGATTTATATTTTCATTCTGTCTTCTTTTTTGGGTTCCGTACCCAAAAACGGGACCCTGTTACTAAGACTTCGCTGTCCGTCCATCCATAATTTTAGCTGGGCATGTTGGTTGTTAGTAAGTTTCATACACTTATCCATATTAACTTATTATTATTATTATTATTTTTTGAGTCAAAATACTTTACTTAATTTTATATTTGATAAGCATGTTTATTTGTATATATATTTATATATATATTATGTTATATATCTATGAGTTTATGTATGTTTATCATGCTATACTATAAATAAAATTCAAGAAATAAAACTTTATTAATGTTGCACGGCCGTACCCATTTCTCGCCATCTACTATTTCCTCTACCTTAAGGTTGTCTGGAAGAGATCGCTTTCTAGCGATAAGACCGCCTGAATTGTACTATAATCAATCTGTAAAACCTATTTCTGTAAAGTTTTGTGCAATAAAGTATATCTATCTATCTATCTATCTATCTATCCGTCCATCCGTCTGTCTGTCACCAGGCTGTATCTCAAGAGCCGTGACAGTTAGAGACTTGAAATCTTCACAGATTATTACACTGACACACCGAAGTCCTAGCAATAGGGTCCCATTTTTACCCTTCGGGCACGGAACCCTAAAACGATGAAAGTACGTTTTATTCAACACAGGTTACGTTTAGGACCTTAAAAATTACGAAAAAAGAACGAAAACCCTCAATATAGAATTGCTTTCAAAACAGTGTTTTGGGTGTCGCTTACAGTTTGAGGGCCACTATTGCGGGCCTCATGTTTTTGTGTGCGTTACGTTACACGCAGAGTATTAACCTGACTTTTTGCCTGATTTTATTTTAATTCGCAACGTTTCATCTATTGCTATGGATTACGACCATCGCACGGATTAAACTTTTTGTTAACACCACTTCGTATTTAGAAAGCTTTGTTATATATGTTTATGTGTTAAAACATATGTCAGCGGATTATGCGAAGTATATTAACAAGCTATTTTACGCACGTTCAATTCTTTTTTTTTTATATATTACACTTCAAGATTCACCTCATCCCACCTAATGTTAAGTGGTAATGAGGTCCCAGCTTAAGGGCGGCAAGTACAGCATAATAAAGCTGTTACTGGACTTGTCGCCTTACCTTGAAGGCTTGACCCCCTGCTACTGGTGTAGCACCCCCCAGGAGCTCTGGAAACCTTACTCACACGCAGGAACACAACAACACAGAAGTGATTGTTATTTGGCTGCGACCTTCTGTAAGGCGGAGGTATTTAACCAGTCGGGCTGCTCCAGTTTGAGCGATAAATCGCTATGCCCTACCTCTCTTAAAATTCTTAACATTTAACGCTATGTGGCCAATATGGTTAGGCACTTGAAATGACACTACTTATTACGATGTTGCAATAACATGAATATTTGGTAAAAAATTAATAAAAAGTAAGTAAAATCCAAATATTTTAATTTAATGAAACTAGCAGATTTCTATGCTGTAACTTTTATGAATGTCATACATTTTTGGTAATCCGTTTATTTTCGCAAAAGGTTTCTTGAACTACTTGAACTAGTTATTAGGCAAATAATAAAATGTTATGAGCTCTAGATTTAGGGAAACTTGACGCAATAACAAAAAATTCAAAACTATTTTTTTAACCGGTCTTTACCTATTTCAAGTGTATCTTAATGACCAAAATAAAAGGGCCTCATTCAAAATGAGTCATGGCCCACGTAGGAAACCAAGGCACTTATCTCCGGTAAAAACTATTGTGTATACTCACTGATACTTTGTCGCACATACTATACATAAACATGCATATTTGTATTCAAATTACTATTTGAAATATAAAATGTAGTCAACGATAACTTATTGCTCCCATCAAATCATACTTAAACCACTACTCTTGTATTATATGGACTTATAAATAGAAAACACAGGAAGATTTATGAAACTACGACTTTAAAAGAGTTATGTGCATCTATCTTTGTTTAAATTAAACGCTCTCATCGTTAAAACTGTTCTAAAATTGACTTGTAAACATCCATTCAGTGGACATCCGTAAAAAGAAAAACTCAATCTGTCAAATTTGAAAATAGAACTCGAATGCGGCGGGAAGAAGACTGCAACTGACAGAGTGCGTCGTTCAAGAAGGACGGTTTATACGCACCGATGTTTTATCTTGTGAAGAGATGATGAACAAAGTTAGGTTAACGAGAGTGTAACAAGTGTATACTCTTTTGTAACTATAAAAATTGAGGAAATTATTTATTCGATAAGTTTTTTTAAGTTATGTCGCATCTCTCAAAGCTCGAAAGGCGTACATTAAAATAAAACTCATATTTAAATAATGTACTTCATGCAGAGGCGAGATGCTCTATGTACAATTAGGTTTGCGGCATCTTTCTTTTTCGACGCGTTTTATCTGATAGCTATTGGTCTTTTTGAAGTTTAAATTTCTTATATTATAACATTTAATTAACTGAAAATAAAGTAAAATTTAATGCATTACAGAAAAAAGTCACGTTCTCCATTAAGCTGAACACCATTTCTAACTTAAAAAACTTAATTTCTTTTTTCTTTTATTAAAATTGTGAAGTGTATCTGTGAGTGAGAATCGTCCTAGCTTAATGACACGGAGTTTCTATTTTAAAGTGGCTGTCAAAACATTGTCTGAGACGATACGCCGCTTCCATGTTTATTTATATTTTTTAGTTTTGCGCCGAATTTAACTCGGCGGGCAAAGCAGAAAAATATTTTTTTACAAAATTTTCCTTTTACTTCATTTTATTCCAAATGGTCGGGCTACCGGATTAGTTGTAATTTTTATATTTTTTTTTTTGGTAAAAAATTAGGTCATACTCAATACTCAATATTTTTATTGCATCTTTATTGTTTACAAGGTGGTAACTTTTCAATTAGATCACTAAATACCCTGTAAGGGCACTGCAATTAGAGAGAGGACTAATTAAACTTGAACTTTGTACCACCCTTATGTCATGCGCATAAGAACTATTTCCAACTGCAAGTGTTTTACCTTGATGTCCTGTCGACCATACATGACTTGTACTTCCTGGCAGGACAATGGATATTTTTTTAATGTCTCGGTAACCATCACGTAACGTTCCCAGCGGGAGCCAACAGTGGACCAATATCGTTGCAAATGAAGGAATGTGATTTCTGACTCCTCCTCCGGAAGATAGACATGACATGGCAAGCTTTGGGGAGGCAAGTTAATTTAATTTGCTGCCTAAAGCTGTACATTTTTGTCGTCCCTACTGACCTTTAAAATTAGATCCACTAGACATCGTTTTAAATTGAAGTATAATTTGCAAGAACAAACCTCTTTTTTTCCGTAGCACTACCGTGTCCGTGGCCTCACCAATTTTTCCAAATTTTGATAGACAAATTTTTCGCCCTAAGCTTTAGCTTTTTCAGCTTCAATGGTAAATTCAACTGACTGTATCTGTTAGCGTTGAAAGTGAAACCCAAGTTAAAAGGACAATAATTATATTAAACTAAAAATAAAATAATTATTACAAGGAAAAATCGAGGCACACCAAACCTGTTGCTAAGCAATTCTAGTAACAAAACGCTTAGCTACAGGTAATGTGTGCCTAGTGCTGCGTTGCCAGATCTGTCGCCAACATTATCTTATAAAACGATGCTGATGAGCAGAATTTTTAAGAGAGGTAGGGCATAGCGATTTATCGCTCGAACTGGAGCAGCCCGACTGGTGAAATACCTCCACCTTACAGAAGACCGCAGCCAAATAACAATCACTTCGGTGTTGTTGTGTTCCTGCGTGTGAGTAAGGTTTCCAGAGCTCCTGGGGGTGCTACATTAGTAGCAGGGGTCAAGCCTTCAAGGTAAGGGCGACAAGTCCAGTAACATATTTATTATGCTGTACTTGTCACCCTTAAGCTAGGACCTCATTACCACTTAAGATTGACCTCATCCCACCTGATGAGGTGGGATGAGGTCAATCTTGAAGTGCAATATAAAAAAAAAAAAGAATGGTTCTTGAAGGGTGATGCCGCAGAGTAGGACTCTGCCGCCGTCATAGAAGAACAGATAACCTTACCATTGAGGTAAGAAGCTGATGAATATAGCGTCAGCAAAGCCGTGAGCTATAAATAGACATAGATATAGATATCGGACAACATCACATACATTGCTCCGATTCTGTGGTACGTAGCTTAAGCACTTGTGTTTCAGAAATCCGAAACAACGAACAGAAACTACGGTACCACATCACCCAGACTCAGTGCAATATAGAAAAGTTCGTTTCCCATATTGGCCCGACTGGGGATCGAAACCGAGACCTCAGAGATGGCGCGACGCCAAAGTCCGGCCCGCTCGCCTCTCGGCTACGGAGGTTATATATATATATCTATATATAGAGAAGCTATGCTGGTCTTGGGCTCTCCAGATTGTTGTTTAAATAGGGTTGAGAGCTATCTGCAATCTTCTAAATACTTGGTAAAGATGATGATAACATAACACACATTTTCACATTTAAGAGATCTGATGGATACTGGTGTCGCAAAGCCGTGAGATGTGCTACTTTTTCGAAAAGTCTATGTTCATCAGTTGAAGTTCTTCTGTTGAAATAACGCTAATATTTTTAACTAAAATACTCGTAGAAGGTTGTATATGTATGCTGGTCTGATTTAGTTCCCACAAGACGAACTATGTTATTATACGATTTAACATAATCCTGTTGCTAAATTGTTAATTGTTCGCAATTTAAATGCAAATTTTTGGATGTGAACAAACTCCGGTAGATATCATCATACTTAAAAAGCCTAGAAACGTTTTTTTCTCGTTTGATTTTTTTATTTTAATTATGATTATGAAACGTAATGCAACAGACAGTAAATAACGAGGGTAAACATTGGTGGGAAGAACATTAGTGTTTGTCTTGTCTGGGTGTTCATGAATGCATTTTAAGCATGGACTGTGGTACCACCACAGTGGTAGCTTAAGGTATCGATACTTTTTTTTCTTTCCTCGAGGCGGAAATGCCTACCGCACCGTCACTCTCTGCGGCGAACACTCTCTATTTCCCGCAGACAGTGACGGTGTGTTGGGTTCGCACCGACTTAAACCCCCTCGGTGGCCAACGCTGCGCAGTTGTGCGGGAGTCGGGACTTTTTTTTTATATTGCACTTCAAGATTGACCTCATCCCACCTGATGTTAAGTGGTAATGAGGTCCTAACTTAAGGGCGAAAAGTACAGCATAACCCCTGCTACTAACGTAGCACCCCCCAAGAGCTCTGGAAACCTCACTCACACGCAGGAACACAACAACACAGAAGTGATTGTTATTTAGCTGCGGTCTTCTGTAAGGTGGAGGTATTTCACCAGTCGGGCTGCTCCAGTTCGAGCGATAAATCGCTATACCCTAACTCTCTTAAAATCCCTTGTGGATTCTAAGCAGCCCCGCGCCAATGCTGCTTCTGGTTTCCATAAATCTATTGCTTGAACTATTTGTTTTGGGATCAGGTCATTATTATGTCATTTTGCCTTATATTTATTTAATTAGCTTAAGTTCTTAAACGAAACCTAGCTAATAAAAAATCGTTTATGCATTAAATTTGAAAACAATCAATAATAATCCCGATAAAAGATGCATGCAAGCAAATTAGTGAAAATGCTTTTAATCGAAGCAAGGACTTTTTTAATTGAAGAAAAATCATCATTTCTCACTTGCCGTAGCCAGTAAAAATCAGAATACGCAACTATTTACCTGGACATAACTGTAAAATTGTATTTAAACGTGGAACGATTGGGAGTGCAAAGTAAAGTCAACGGATAAAGATTTCACGGGCGCTCCCCAATACGATGGACAGACCTCATCAAATCTGTGACACTGTAGCAGGCGAGATCACTCGATCGATCCTCCATGTATAGAGCTACATGGCGTCGCTTCACAAGAGAAGCTGTGGCTCAGGACCCGACCTAAGATGACCACGACTGCCCCGGCACACGACTTAAAATAACCGTTAAATATGCTCCGCAAAAGTCATCCATCCCGTATCTACCAACCTTAGAGATAAAATTGACAATGCTATGTTTTAGGGTACCGTAGCTTAGCGTGACGAGTCATAATTGCTTTTGTAAATAAAAATAAAAAATCTACTTTTAAAATAATACGTAAACAAAGAAGCAATATTATTGGTTGTCAAAATGCTCTTCTTAGATTTTTCGAGTGATCAAGTACAGTTAACAACACGAAAAGGCAAGTACTTGCAGTTCAATATTAATTCCTATACACCCGGCATAAGGGCGGTGCCGAGGTTATAGTGTGTTGCCTGACGTGCTTTTGATCGTACATTAGCGATATAAAGTAGGTGTAAGCCTGCAGTAAAAAATCAAGTCTACACAATAAACAACGGTGGCACTTTATTATATCTTTTGATGTATGTTTTGTTAACTCAAAAATGTGAAAAATAATCAAAATATTACATTCCACTTTATATTTCTAAAGATAAAACCGTCTTAACGTCATGGTTGTATTTTTAATATTTTGGGTATCTTTTATACAACAAAGAATATCTTTAAGAGAGGGCATAGCGATTTATCGCTCGAACTGGAGCAGCCCGACTGGTGAAATACCTCCACCTTACAGAAGACCGCAGCCAAATAACAATCCCTTCTGTGTTGTTGTGTTCCTGCGTGTGAGTAAGGTTAAGAGCTCCTGGGGGGTGCTACATTAGTAGCAGGGGTCAAGCCTTCAAGGTAAGGGCGACAAGTTCAGTAACAGATTTATTATGCTGTACTTGTTACCCTTAAGCTAGGTCCTCATTACCACTTAACATCAGGCGGGATGAGGTCAATCTTGAACTTGAAGATTTTTTTTATATTGCACAATATAAAAAAAATCTTCAAGTGTATAGATTAAACAACATTTCTTAAAATATAAAATCAAGAAGCGAGTTCTGATAGCGTTTTATTATTTATTTAATCTTTATTGAACGACTAATCGCCATATCAAATATAATAATCTATTTAAATCTAGCTGTTTTTTGCGACTTCGAATTCGTTTTCTATCAGGATAAAATCTTTGTTAAGTAAATTTAGTATCACAACTCTGTATTTAACAGCTTTCACCCAAATCATTATTATTCATAGGTTTACGCGTTAATAAGAAATTATAGTAAGATGGTTTAGGACAAAACGAACCATTTTTTCACGGACTCCATTAAACAAATCCAACTCACGCTTGGCAATTTTTTTGAGAGCAACTAGGTGCCCACAGTGCTTTTTGTAGCCGTTCGTGATGCCATCAAATGGGTGTAAGTAAATTGTTCCGAGAAATTAGCGGCTTTTTGCACGTGTTTCATATTAAAAGCCGATCAAATGCGTAATGGAGCACAGGATAGACGATTGGCGTAGGATAAATGCGAATAGCATGCATAATGCCCTGTGATTCGTCAAAAATGACTATCCATTTTTCTGCCTTAATTTTAATTTCAAATTTACTTTCCCTATCAGCTGTCATCAGTCGTCCGTCAATCGTTTGCAGCTTACGCCTCGTATATTTTATTACTATCCGTAAAAGGAACGGATCGTTTTTCAAATAATGGAACTGGACATAAGTGGTTCATAAACTGTAGTACACCGACCCTGGAGTCCTCGAGAGACTGTCAAAAGGTACCAAACAGCATTTGCTACTGATCACAATGAGAAATCCATGGCCTCACACTAGAAAAGGTTCTCTACACAAAAAATCTATACCATGGTCCATTAAGCTGGCCTATTTTCGTTTCATAGCTGGATTTATCGAAATTGATATCTAAATATATAAAAGGAGAAACTGACTGACTGATTGACTGACATATCAACGCACAGCTTAAACGGCTAAACGTAGGTAACACTTTAAATTTAGAAGGGACGTTGCTTAGGTACCGTAGAGGTGCAGTAAGAAAGGAATTCCCGAAATTCCCACGGGAACGGGAAAAAGCGGGAAATCCTTTTGATGGAAAATCTAAACCACTTAAGTTAGACGCTTGAAATTTGGCATGCAGGTACCATAGTAAACTTAAAGCTTAGTTGCAACAGGATATTGCAAAATTCCTACGGATACGGGAGTTAGCGGGAAAAAACTTTTGTATGAAAAAATCTTACCGCGCAAGATAGATGTTTTCAATCTAACATGCATGCATACTTTAGTAAATATAAAGTTTGGTTATTGCTGTATTTTGAAAACATTCCCACGGAAACGAGAGTTAGCGGGAAAAAAATGTTGTATGAAAAACTCTAAACGGCATAAGTTAGATGCTAAAAAATTTGATTTGACATGCATATCAAATATCTCTCTTTTATAACACGCCACGCGGACGAAGTCACGGGCAAACGCTAGTCTATACTAATATTATAAAGTTGAATAGTTTGTTTGCTTGAACACCAACCGTGCTCACGAGCTGACTAGTTAGTGCAACCTAACCGAAACTAGGCAATCAGTAGTTCGTATTAACTACTAAAAAATGTTGTCGCTTTTTGACCCGTTAACCTATTTTAAATATTTAAAATGAAACGCGAAAGTCTTAAATCTAAACATATAAAAATGAATCCCTATTTTCCTTGGTCACGCCATCGCGTGAACGACTGGACCAATAACTTAACATTGCAAGAAAATATTCAACGTAATTAATCGATAACAAGCAATTCAGAGTCTAATGTAATTAAAAGTAAATTATTTAGGGAAAGTACCTCACATTTAGACAGTTATTAAAATAAGCTCAACTGTCAAGTGATCATGACGACAGTATGTCTCGAGGACCGTATGTTGTCATGTACAGTAAAGAGTAACCACAGTGAGAGATATTCTGTTTGATTTTTTATTCTGTTATATCGACATCAGCCTGGACTAGTCCAATGCTGGACACAGGCCTCTCCTAGTGAACGCTATCACGGTGTTGCTGAACTATACACAGTTTTCATCTGAAAAATACTGTCCTATAAATGGTAACGAAACTAACGTTAGTATGTTTTACTATCGATCGTCAATCGAGAATCGAGTTAAAGTATCTGTAAATAAATAAATAAAAATTGGACAACATCACATGCATTGCTCTGATTCTGAGGTAAGTAGCTCAAACACTCGTGTTATAGAAATATAAAAAAGTTCGTTTCCTATATTGGTCGAACCCGAGACCTCAAGAGATGGCGCGATGCCAAAACCCGCTCGCCTCTCGGCTACGGAGGTCGTCGATTAGTACAGTAAATAGCCTAAAAATAAAAAAGGCTACCCAAAGTCACTATTTCACTCGAATCAAGCTGCGACTTTACACAGCCTTGAACAGCTTGTTAGTTAATCGTAGATTTACTTTAATGCACAACGCATACATTTACGGAAATTGTTTTCCAACAGACAAATTATAGAACAATTTAAGCAAAATTACCTTGGTCACACTAATCGTTCAGAAGAATTGTTACTCGATAGTAAAAAGTCGTATCGAATCTATTGCCCATTGGTAAACTATCGATACTTTTAAACAATCGATGCCCTTAATAATGTCGATTCTTTCAAATTCAGATTCAATATTCTTTTATTCATGTAAATTACACCAGTAATATTTATGAAACGATAGTATCGACGTTTTCGTTATTATAGACGTTTCTATTAGTGTCGATGTTTTCAATAGAATCGATGTTTTATTGTTGTTTATTGTTTGTTGCCACCGATACTTCTGTTAATACGAATGTTTTCGTTATTATCGATTTTTTCTTAGTTTCGATGTGTCCATTAGTATCGAAGCTTCCGTTACTATCGATGCTTCCGTTGCTTTCGATGTTCGACCGGCAACATAGTACGTCCATTACCCTTCTGCCATCACCCTCCACCTTCTGTTTGTAAGCTTCAACTGTGCGGTGTGTCAGAAAAAAAAAGTATTACAGTTTGATAACTAAAACTCTGGATTTTAATTAAATTAACTTCATTAATTACCTCACATTTGCAAGCCGTGGCAGCCTGTAAATGAATCTGCACTTAGACTTTATTTCAAGTTTGTAAGTAATGTTATTTTTTAGTGTAAGATTTGTTGGTTGTCCTATATAAATAAATAAACTCATCCGATTTTGCGATACGATCCTCATTGAACTTGTATCGATCCACTAACGGATCGAATGCTACAGTATCGATACAAAAATCGGGTGGATCGTATCGCTTTGTATCGATCCACGGAAGTATCGGATCGGATCGCAGATGCCTACTCCACTGTGCCGTTCTTCTTGGCATGCAAGAGCCGGCCGGCTAGTGCGGCATAGTGACTTGCTTAATCTATATACGTATTAACTAATCGATTCAGCTTTTTGTGCGAGCTCCCTTTTTGTCACGAGCGGACGTTGCTCCGGGTGCCCCGCCTCGTGGGAGTCTGTGTGTACCCGTACAGGGTTGCCAGTGGAATAAATAAATATTCGACCAAATTGCATACATTAATCTGTTTGTGTGATAAGTTTATAAAGCACTTGTCTTACAGATATTATAAACAACGACGATACCACAACACCCACACCCAAAATCTATTACATTGCATAAATGGATCTGTTTCTATGGTTTTTTATATTACACATCAAGATTGATCTCATCCCACCTGATGTTAAGTTGTGATGAGGTCCTCGCTTAAGGGTGACAAGCACAGCATAATAAATCTGTTACTGGACTTGTCGCCCTTACCTTGAAGTTACCCCAGGAGCTCTGGAAACCTTACTCACGCACAAGAACACAACAACACCTAAGTGATTGTTATTTGGCTTCGGTCTTCTGAAAGGTGGAGGTATTTCACCAGTCGGGCTGCTCCAATTCGAGCGATAAATCGCTGTGCCCTGCCTCTCTTGAAACTTTTTAACAATAGTTAATATGATCACTATGTAGCAGCTATTCAATACTTGACTACCCTCTCAACGTTATGAGCCAACCCTGAATCCAATCTAATCGCCATTGAGTTGGTATGTCAGCACAGACAGACAGACGTTAAAACTTGTACGAAGGTGTTAAGCTGTTTTTACTACACTAGTACTGTAAAATGATGCCTCGTCTAAACTGTTAGAGTAGAAAAAACTAAATTCTAATGAGAATCATTGACTTAGGACTTTTCATAATAGGCTTTAACTTGCATTTCTGAAAACACTGAATTTAAAGTTGTCTGGAAGAGATTGCTCTCTAGATGTGACGTAATGAGTGTTATTGGATAGTTGTGTGTATAGAAGTTATTGACTAGCATCAGCTCAGATATTAATGAAGTAATTAATTTTCAGTTATTAGTGAACATGCAGTGTATAGAGCTACTGGGATTCGAACCCGGCACCTCACAGATAAGAGAGGTAGGGCATAGCGATTTATCGCTCGAACTGGAGCAGCCCGACTGGTGAAATACGTCCGCCTTACAGAAGATCGCAGCCAAATAACAATCACTTCTGTGTTGTTGTGTTCCTGCGTGTGAGTAAGGTTTCCAGAGCTCCTGGGGGGTGCTACATCTGTAGCAGGGGTCAAGCCTTCAAGGTAAGGGCGACAAGTCCAGTAACAGATTTATTATGCTTTACTTGTCACCCTTAAGCTAGGACCTCATTACCACTTAACATCAGGTGGGATGAGGCCAATTTTGAAGTGCAATATAAACAAAAAAAAAAAGGTGGTGCGATTACTTATATGTTAAAGAAACACAAATCTCCCCTTGCGCTGTGTGGCTTGAACCCACGACCTTCACGTATCGCGCGTGCTGCTCTTCCAACTGAGCTTACTGCAAGTTTTTGTAGGTGATGAATTTTTCTCTTATATCAACCTCTTAGACACTAAGTGCCCTCTACCGAGTATGTTGAGAACTACATATTTATCGGTGGCTATTCCGGCGTGTAGCACTATAAAACTCTTTATATATATTTGAATATGTTACATTTTGACGACCTCCGTAGCCGAGAGGCGAGCGAGCCGGACTTTGACTTCGCGCCATCTCTGAGGTTCTGGGTTCGATCCCCGGTCGGGTCCATATGGGAAACGAACTTTTCTATATTGTCTCGCGTCTGGGTGTTGTGGTACCGTCGTTGTTTCTGATTTCTGTCACACAAGTGCTTCAGCTACTTACCGCAGAATCAGAGCAATGTATGTGATGTTGTCCAATATAATATATATTGGACAACAATACATATTATATTGGACAAACAAATTACAAATTATATATTATTATTATACATATTCATATCATGGTGATATAATATATTAATTTGACAATATTCTAAGTAATTTCCTACTAAACGTATGCAGCAGACAAAGTCTAATACGAGAAGATTTACGAAATACGTTTGTCTAACCGAACATTGCACGGTTTAGTTCTAACGGATAATTATATTACTTAAGGCTCTGCTACACAGCTCGGCATAAAATATGTATCACGGAATCTCATAAGCAAATGTAATTTGGTTGTTCAGAACGATTGTTGTTTAGTTGAACTCCTGCAGTTAGGATGTTACATCCGACATAATTCGCGGAGAAGGGTTGAGTTATTTCATTATGTTAGCCGGCGCGCTAGTCCTAATGGGTATTTTGAGCCCTATGGCTGACTGCTTGGGTTATTATTAAGTACGCCTAATTTAATCAAGTGCAGTGGATTTTGCAAACGGATACATTATGATATTACTGTGTAATATGTAACAGTTACGTAAATATTACGAGGTTATTGGGTCATTTTTTTAATTGTTTTTTGATGAATGGTTTATAATATTTTAGGGGGATGTATTAAAAATAAATGTATGATGATGGATCTTTAATATACCCCCATAAACGCAAAATAAACAATAAGAATTAACAAAATATTTAATAATTCATATTGGAGATTATTATTTTTCGCATTTATTTGAGTTTGAAAGTAAAAGGTCGAGGTATATTTTAGGTAAGTAAAAGTATTCAATCTAACCTTTATTAGTACTGTATTCATTTCTTCAAACGAAATGTTTCGTGTAAATGAGCCTTAATACAGTGACGTGCGTCCACGGGCTTGACTAATTAGTTTTCCGGAGTCAATTAAAAGTTATCGCCTTTGGCCGATATTCTAATTTAAGCTTATCGATTCACTATCAGTCAGTGGCTTTAAACGCCTACTTATTAAGGCGGGATTAA
This sequence comes from Glyphodes pyloalis, assembly GCA_037074685.1. Lineage (NCBI taxonomy): Eukaryota > Metazoa > Arthropoda > Insecta > Lepidoptera > Crambidae > Glyphodes > Glyphodes pyloalis. The sequence continues at coordinate 16,561,342 of JAYKKO010000006.1, read as the reverse complement.
TGTTAGACCATAACCAACTTTTTATAAGCATCAAGCGATAGTTTACTTGTTTAAACTAGCTGTGCCCGCGACTTCGCTTGCGTAACTACAGGATTTTGAATATTTTTTTCTAAAATAAAAGTAGCCTAAATTACTTCTTATTACATTATTTATTATATTTGACGACCTCCGCAGCCTAGAGGCGAGCGGGCCGGACTTTGGCGTCGCGCCAAACTAACGCTTAATACACGAAACCGTTCGGTTGTTAGTTTCGTTTTTGGGAATAAACCAGTACCCATTGTATTATTATTATTAAGGTACTTAGGGCTGCGTAGTTCTAGTGAACTGTGGTCACTGCGACCTATCAGATCTATTGGGACTCGCTAGCAATTTAAAGGAACTCCTTTTTTCGGGACGATTATAGAAAGTTTAGTATCTTTCTGGCTTTTAGAGTTTTTATTGCGTCCGGGTGGGTTATATGTCGTCCCAAGTGAATGCTTCGTTTGTGGATCAAAGATTCACAGTCAGATAGGAGGTCAAGGTGCGTTTCCTCCTTCCTCTTCCTCTTTACAGAATCTGCATACATCAGAGTTACTCAGCTTTATGTGACCCAGTTTTTTTATATATTTAACTTAAAGATTGACCTCATCCCACTTGATGTTAAGTGATAATGAGCTTAAGGACGACAAGTACAGTATAATAAACCTTTTACTGAACTTGTCGCCCTTACCTTAAAGTCTTGACTGCTGCTACTTATGTAGCATACCCCCAGGAGCTCTGGAAATCTAACTCATACGCTACATAACAACACCGAAGTGATTGTTATTTGGCAGCGGTCTTCTGTAAGATGGAGGTATTTGACTAGTCGAGCTGGTCCAGTGCGAGCGATAAATCGCCATGCCTCTCTTACCGTTATAACAATGGAATGGAGGCTTACATTAAATACGTTGATACTTCACCATTTACAATACTAGTTATTGGATGAAGAGGCGAGTTCACACGACCGTTTACTGTCCTTCAAACTCGCCTAAAACAAGACGAAACGAGTAAGTACAGTGAGACGCAATAAAATGTAACAATTCATCTCTTACGCCATTACCATAAGGTTCACTTTAGAGTGTGTTTGTATATTGTAAGAGACTGTTCAGTACAGTAGCCCGTTTGAGCCGCGCCGTGGCTGGAGCCGAATTCTTTAGCGTTGCTTCCTAATCACAAAAACGCTATTTGTTTTTCAAACACTTTTTTCGGGTTTGGCTCGAGAGTTCTTCGTCTTGGCGGTTTGAGGCATGAGATATAGCTGGCAGCGGTTTTATTTATATACAGTTATGAACCACTATTAAATAGGACATGCATGGCTGATTTGTGGGCTCAGGCCTTGTCTATTAAAATAGTATATAGGTGCTTTACTTTGATCACTAAGCTAACCTAATTCAATAAAATTAATAGACTCGCCCGTTAGTTTAATTAAATCAATCAAGGTCAAGTAATTGTAGTTGAATTAAATGTCGTCATCGTAACTTAAAAAGTATTAAAGGAACACAAAACTCTGACTTTTTCAACCTGTGTTTTACGCATGTTGCCCCAAAAATTACGGAACTCTTAAATTTAATAATTGAATGAGTTTACATTTTTCTTAGCAGCAAGCGTTTCTAAACTGACGACGCCGTATGTAATGGCGGATTAACTCATTCCGGAAACATATAAACTACATACTGATGGATATAAATCTTTACATTGCGCCTACTCATGTGTATTAACTTTGTAATAATATGGCATCATTTTTATGCGCTCAGCACTCATCCATGTATATACAAAAATCTAGATTAAATTAATCAGAGTTGCACCCGGCACCATTCCCTAATATGTAATATTTCATAATATCATATTGTCTTCATTTTATCTGTGTTTATTTCAGAAACCAAATAAAAGTGTTTATCAAATTTATACTTATTTGAGAAAGTGCATGTTTTAAGCCAAACCAAATAAGCCATCAACTGTGTACTACACTACCAACCGCCTACTTCCACAACATCAATCAGTGGACGATAAAAAAAGAAAGAGAAATGTTTAGTGAAATGACAAAATATTTATAGAACAGCAACTAATTTATATCACTAAGGCTAAGGCCGCACTACAGTTTTTTCTCGCAACCGGTAAACCACGTTCCCGCCCGAAACGCATGCACTACGGCTAAAAACCGCGACGCCAATATAACTTATATGGACTACAAACTTTAGCGGTTTTTTCCGCTGAATATTCTGTAACAAACGCGGTTATAAAATCAGTCGCGGCAAAAAAACATCAGTTCGGCCGCTTCCATTAGTTTCTTAAAGTCACAAAATCAGGCGGTTAAAATCCGCGGCCGTTTAGCCGTAGTGCGGCCTAACCCTAACAGCTGATGCCAAGCGCATCTCTCGTGACTTGCACCGCAGGTTGCGCGGTGCGGCGGCTCGGGTGTTGCGCCCGCGCACCCAGTCACATCATTTACATACCCATTAGGAGCGCTTTTGTTTACAAACGAACCCCGCCGTGAATGGGCGCGGGAATCCGTCACCTCTGCCGGTGACCTGACCTCTTTAGAAATTCAAACATTCCGTTTTTGGGGATTCGTAACTTTTATGGTAATATTGATACTTTCGTGACTCGTCCAACGTGCATCGAGTTTTGTACGATAAAAATAGATATTGGTTCCTAATACAGGGTGGTGCCAAGGTCATCTACATTAATATTTTGAAGAGAAAAAGATATGTTTTTTTTAATGAATGAACTCAGAAATTACTTTACCTAATTGTTTTTCCTCCATTGGAAAGCTACATTACCCTTAGTAACAAAGGCTATTTTTAATTCTAGACTAAATCCACGCGTAGGAAGTTACGGGCAGTGGCTAGTAACGTATATATTTATATGTATAGTCTGACGTGCTGTTGATCGTAAATTAATCAGACAGCATCACTTACACCTCATCCCAAAGTAAATTGCTTAAGCACTTGTGTTATGGAAATCAGTACAAAAGGTGGTACCACAATGAAAACTTAAATATATTTATAAACACCCAGGCACACAACAAACTCAAATTTTCAACATAGGAATGTTTGTCCTGGGTTGGGATTAAACCCACATACCTTGGCTGGCCCAAGTTAGGAACGATTCAAAAACATTCCCGCATCGCTCTCTGAACTGGCAAGAAGAGGTTGAGAACCATTTGCCAAGCTATTGCAAATTAGGTTAATATCGCCTACCACAGGTGAAGTGGGGTTACTGGGCAAATAAAAAGCAGTCCTGACATCCAAGGCCCCACCGTAACATTCCTTTGCTTTGGCCGGACACCATCATTAAAACTGAAAGGCGAGGATAGGCAGGTGCGCAGGCGCACAGGTTGCTGAATACCATGCTAAAATATAAATATTAATAGAGTCCTGAAGATGGAAATAAATTGGAATATATTTATTATTTATCTATCACAAATAACACAAAAGACACAAAATATTAAACTAGTTGTATCCCGTGGCTATGCCTACGTGAACTTTATTAAATAATAAAAAATACTTTATGTCTACCCTTCCGTTCATTTCATATAATTTATCATGATAAGTTAACCTGTTAACTTCATATAATTTATCAGGCGGTCACTACACGGAGCCACTAGCTTGTCTACCACCGGCCAACAAATACTTTTTTAATGAAACATAAATGTGCGAATGCAATAAAATGTATATCAGTTCTTCAGAATTAATGGTAAAAGCGTATAAACATTTTTGATGCAGTAGTTTTTGAATTTGTTCGTTATGAAAAATACCAATCTTTAAATTAAATTGCACCATTGGCTTGTGGTTGGTTGATAATTATGATTGTAGATGGAAGAGAGAAAATAATACCAGCGCTGGTGTTCTAATGGCTATAGAATGCCAGTTAGTTTGTTCGAATCAGCACACACATTGATTGATGATAGCTTAAGGATAATCGTCCACGTTTTCTCAGAGTCCCTGATTACGTTCAATCAAAGTTTCTGTACTGCCATTACACCTTTAGTGTGTGACCATGTCAAATCTATTTAATTAACTTATTACGCCAATTATTTCTTTTGAAGATCGTTTAGTAACGTTGGGGAGGGGGCCTTTAGAATAAAGTGAGCTTCTTCCAAAAGACATGTAATTAGAAACATGTGGCCGATATTTTCAACCCGTCATTAGATGTGAATAATACTACGTCTAGAATCATAACAATGCATGTCTTGAATGCTGTGAATACATCGTTATAAATTTACAACCGTACAACAAAATTTTAAGTAGTGAATATAGTTCGAAAATAATTTATCGCTAAAATAATATTTTTCTTTTTGTTGCTTAACTTTTGATTATGTTGTGTGTGACATCTTTGAGCTGAACTTTAGCGCGACGCCATATTAATGTTTTTTCTCGGTCAAGTCAATATGGAACACTGAATTTTATACATTGTCTCGGGTTTCGGTGTTATCCTATTTTCGTTGTTTCTGATGTTATAATACAACTTGCTTTCGTTTCTTACAACAGAATTAGAGCAATGTATGTGGAAACCTCACCCTCCGCTTTTCAGGTTCTTGAGGGGGAGGAGGGGAGATTTTGTAAGGTTTACGCTCTTGGGTCTCCCTGGTCCTAAACACGCTGCAGGTAAGTTTCAGAAACGCATTTTGAGTCAATTTAAAAAGCGTCAAAAGTGTAAACTATGTGATTAAAGCAATTTTGACTGCATTAAATTCCCAAAATATACTTGTCCCATCCAAAAAGGAAGCACTAAAAAGATCTTCGAACTTGAAACCCACATTTCAGATACCAAAACATTGTCCCCCAACTTGCCCCATCCAAAAAGATAGCACTAAAAAGATCTCCGAACTTGAAACCCACATTTCAGATACCAAAACATTGTCCCCCAACTTGCCCCATCCAAAAAGATAGCACTAAAAATATCTTCGAACTTGAAACCCACATTTTAGCAACGATAGCGTGTTCCAATCAAGATGCCATGATTTTTAACCGTAATGTGATTGTCCTTTACACATTGTTCTTTATTCTTGTGAACTTTGATAATAGATATGCATAGTCATTGTCCTATGTGTACATAGTCATTGTACTTTCCACCAGACCATCACATTTCCTCGACCAGCTCAGATGGTATCATACTTGCACCCGTCAATCAAATGCATTCTTGTCGTTTTTGTGTAAATAAAGTGTCATGTAGGTAGGTACATACCGTTTTATACTCCCCTTTTATAAAAGGGAGAAGATCCTCTATGGATTTACACACGAAAGCACATGGATCAAAGCTCAAAGACGAATCTGATTGGCGTCGTTCAAACTATCATCTTCAGCAAATTTTCGGTGGAGCAGATGGCTCTCATCCCTAAACCGATATATTGTGCTTTTATTTAATTGATCGCAGCTATTACGAAGGCCGCGATCATCATTCATGTCATAATTAGTCTGTCGTTGCAAACTGTATCACTCAGACATCAATGCGGTCATACTCTCCATAATTCGACCTGGCTTGTTTTCTTGTTTGAACTAATTAATTAATTGTATTCTTATAAAAATAAAAAAGGCTTGTAATAAACGAAAGCCATGATTGTTATTGTCCTCGATTTGTATGAAAATACGGAAAAGTCATTTTTGGTAATCTACAACTGACTTCCGAAGAAATAAATAAATATCGGGCGACAACACATACATACAGAGGTCAGAACAAACAGCAGTACTACAATACATACTTTAAAAATACATAAACACACAGACACATATCAAACACTAATATTCGTCACATGCATGTGTGACAGTTGCTTCCTCAGCTAGAATCGCTCACCCTGTTCTATCGGGCCTCGCTCGGGCCAGTAAATACGACTCTCTACCTTTTGCCACCTCCTACAAAAAGTGTACATGTTAACCTGTTTATTAAATTAGAGTGCGACAGTCATTAGCGGCTAGCCACTGATCGCATCGGATGCGTTGACGTTAAGCAAATCGGCGGGTTGATGCAACGGCCGCAGGCGCCTGCGCAGCGCACGCGACCGCTCTAGCCTTCTAGGGCTGCCTATATCATAGAAGAAATATACAAACATGATTCAAGCACTTAATTTTTGTTCCTACTTATTTATTATTGTGATAAAATTGTAACTATCCTTGTTGGTTGAAATAAGTGACATTATTATTATTTTTTATATTCAGATTAACCTCATCCCATGTTAAGTGGTTATAAGGTCCTAGCTTAAGGGCGACCAGTACAGCAAAATAAAGCAGTTACTGGACTAGTCCCCCTTACCTTGAGGGCTTGCCCCTTGCTACTAATGTAGCACCCCCCAGGAGCTCTGGTAATCTTACTCACACGCAGGAACACATCAACACCGAAATGATTGTTATTTGGCTGCGGTCTTCTGTAAGGTGGGTCTTTTTCACCAGTCAGGCTGCTCCAGTTTGAGCAATAAATCGCTTTGCTCTACCTCGCTTAAAGTTATTTAGTTAGCGTGGCCAAATTGAAAAAAAAAATCTGTATTAAAGAAGTAGAACCTAAGGTTTAGAGGAAATAATAAGTTTTTAGAGTTTTTCTGTTCAATTTCGGATTTTAGGCATCAAGCCTCAGTCACTGTGTCGTTCTATGTTAGATATTCGTATGATTAATTGCTGTCATACTTACTATTTTGTTGACCTGGCTAGTTTGTTTGTTTGAACTAACTACGTTATTGTTTTCTTACACAAATGGACCATTTGTTAACCTGTTTACTTAATTCGTGCACGACAGTCATTAGCTGCTAGCTGATCTATGTATACAAACTTTCACTTTTTAAATATAAGTATGAATTATGATTTTTTAGTCATTCTCTTAGCATAGCAGAGCCCTACCAAGGAACGCTTGCCACCTGTTGCGACCTACACATGGTGCTCCTTTATACAGCGATCGGTTGGTGACCCGCTCGTAGGTACCTAGTGTGCCACAGTAAAATAACTATGCAATCGCTAAAACATACCTATTAAATAACCGTTAAAACTCGTTAAACGCGAACAAAAGAAATATTGAAAAATTTAATCTCCCTTTGCAGTGTAGGATTCGAATCCCGAATATGAAGTTTCTCTATTTCTTTTAAATATTTCAATTTGGCGAGTGAGGCGTGATGCACTATAAACAATTGTAAATATCTGGTTGACCTTTTTTTTGAGGTAGGTAAAATACTTTTCGTACGATACCGCTTCCGCATTAATCCGGAGTGTTTTTAGAAAATGTCGTTTTACATCTCCCTTATTATATCAAATAAAAAAGCTTAAATTAGTACAATGAACATTTTATTTTAAAAATTAAAGGTGGCTGCCACCACACGATAGCAAAATTATATAATATGTATGTCCTATTATATGTATGTACTATTATATGTATGTACTATTATATGTATGTACTATTATATGTACGTACTATTATATGTATGTACTATTATATGTACGTACTATTATATGTACGTACTATTATATGTATGTACTATTATATGTACGTACTATTATATGTATGTACTATTATTTGTACGTACTATTATATGTACGTACTATTATATGTATGTACTATTATATGTATGTACTATTATATGTACGTACTATTATATGTATGTACTATTATATGTACGTACTATTATATGTATGTACTATTATATGTACGTACTATTATATGTATGTACTATTATATGTATGTACTATTATATGTACGTACTATTATATGTATGTACTATTATATGTACGTACTATTATATGTACGTACTATTATATGTATGTACTATTATATGTACGTACTATTATATGTATGTACTATTATATGTACGTACTATTATATGTACGTACTATTATATGTATGTACTATTTGAACTTTGACCGCTCTTATATCGTAAAATATAAGCGCTAAAATCAAACTGTCGGGATTTTTTTGTTAATTTTAAAGTTTGATGCATGCATTTTTGGCAGAGCCATTAATACCGCCTGTGGTCAGAGTAACAAACATTGTTTTACACAAAAACAATCGGCTCAAAGGAATGATGTATCGCGTTATTAGGCGCACGCGCAACCTCCACCTGCCGCAGCGCCCGGTGTTTTAGTGAAGCTAGGGCTGACACCAGCAAACACCAGACATTTTACTAAATTATTATAAACTACCTGTTACCCGCGCCTTCGCCCGCGTTATTTCAAGATAAACATGTCCTAAATTACCATTCTACCAATTCACATTCAAGTACGTTCAGTAGTTTTTCATCAAAGAATAAAAAAATATAAATCCAGAACTCCATTAAATCTTAAAATGTTCGCGTTTGTAATGTTAGTAAGAGGAGAGTGTTACGAGCAAATACCAGAAATCTTACTCCATAATATTATAAACTACCTTACAAACAAATCCTATATTTTATATTTTATCTGAGAAAAATCAACGTTCATTTAAATCTCAATCCGTTCGTCGTTTTTGCATCGAAGACTAACAAACCTATATCTAGACGTGCGTACATACTTATAAACTTTTGCATTTAAAATATTAGCAATGGTGAGTTTTCGAGCAAATACCAGATATCATTTTGATTTCATGAACAATACTTAATTGAAAACGAAATAAGACTAATTTCGGAACTGTCTTAATCAAATAATTTTTGGATGTAAATTTGCAACACATGTGACGTCACACTCGTGAGGGGGGGATTGGTCTCCGAAATGTGACGAACTGTGACAAGGACGAGGTAGGGGCTGAAAAAATCATAAAATGCGTGTGACGTACGTTATGGATGGCCCCTATCTACTAACACTAGTTTTTGTAAGAATAAACTGTTACCAACATCTATGGGCACTGCCTGAAATAAATAAAATTAAATCGAAAATCTTAATATATTGAAGGTTTGTAAATAGGGGTTTAGATAAATATAAATAGGCAAAACTGGTGTTAACAACAAATATTTTTAACGAGGCAACCCTAATACAAAGGGGAGCCTTAGTTTTTTTCCTCTAGCTGTGTTTCAAGGCGCTTAAAGTGCCGTATTTATCAATATTAATATCAATAGTAGTCAGACATTTATTGCGTCCGATAAATACCACAAACACCGTATTTTAACAGGAAAGGCGATTTTAATAAAACCAACCAGAATGCATCCACATATTTCGAATTTAATTAAATGCGATTACAGCGTTGTGTTTGGTAACGGATATGTTTCAGCCTCTTGGAGCTTACAGTGTTAGTAAGACGACACTGTTGGGACTAACTAAAGCAATAGCTAGTGAAGTTGTGCATGATAACATTAGAGTAAATTGCGTCGCGCCTGGTGTAGTTGAAACGAAATTTGCCGCCGCTGGCTTAAACACATTTCTTTTCGACCAGTTTTTGCATACTCCTAGGTGAGTAGACCGACAATTTCCTTATTGCCAAAAGACCTTCGAATATCTTTAATATCATTCTTTGAAGTCCCGAATTCGATTCTCAGTTGGGTCAATAGGGAAAGCGAATTTTTCTATATTGTTTGGTCTGTTCTGTAACAAAAGTCCAAAGCACTTTACTTACCGTACCGTACCGTATATGTGATGTAGCTTAATAGCAATATTTTATTAATAAATAAATAATTTATACTGCATGTGTCTTTAAAACCCATTTCTGTAAATTGTGTGTGCAACAAAATGTATAACGAACTATTTATTTCATGGTGATACAAGAACCATAGAAAGGTATTGTCTGGCCTGTTTATGCAATGGTAAGCGCCCCTGCCTGATGAAGCATTGGCCGTAGGTTCGATCCCGACCTATCAACCCGACAAGCATTTGTGTGTTGAAAATTTGTGTTTCTGTTGTAACTATTCACCGTCGATTTTGGTACACACATATACGCACAAATAAACCCATATGTACGTTTATTCATAAATATATATTAGTACTTATGCTACTGATTTTGGGAGCATATGATGGATTTACGAATCACATTGCATTTTTAATCATGTTTTGAAGGTACTTGCACAAAGACGATTCATTTAATTCTCATCATTATAACTATGTGTAGTTAATAGAAACTTGCAAAACGTTTTAAAACCAGAGTAACTTCAAACACCCTGTCGACGGCAGGCCGGTAGCAATGCAACCTTATTCGTGTATTATTAAAAATAATTTGTAAGTTTGAAAAGAACTGTTATTCTTTTGTTTTCTTGCCTTTGTTTTTTCTCACGCGCTCCGTAAACACGTCTTTTAGTTTTTCTCTGTTAATTATTTAATTTTATTTTGGTTTGTGTTAACATTTTATTATTTCAATATATATATTTTACATTTTAAAGAACCACCTTTCATTTATACAGTCCACACACCCAGACTCTAAACCTGCTGTTTAATCAATAGCTATTGTCGTTATACAGCCACACCCGAACAACACTAAACGGGTAATTTAGCGCAGGGTCGCGGGTTCAAGAATAATTATGCTAATTCGAAAAATATTATAGCTAAAATGCCCTCATGATGCTTAAAGGAAATGGTAATGTTATAAATTATATTTTTTCCATAAAATACATTATTAAATATCAGCAACAGGTGGGAGAGATATTGGAAGCAATAATCGATTAAGAATGCAATTACGTAGCTATGATTGCGAGTTTAATTAAAAGTGTAATTGCGATCTAATCCTATATACAGTCAACACCACATTAGGGTAAACACTTGCCGTTTGATTTTAATTCTTATGTCCGCCGCATAAGAGACGACCTCCGTAGCCGAGAGGCGAGCGGGCCGGACTTTGACGTCGCGCCATCTCTGAGGTTCCGGGTTCGATCCCCGGTCGGGTCAATATAGGAAACGATCTTTTCTATATTGTCTCGGGTCTGGGTGTTGTGGTACCGTCGTTGTTTCTGATTTCTGTAACACAAGTGCTTTAGCTACTTACCACAGAATCAAAGCAATGTATGCGATGTTGTCCAATGTTTATGTTTATAAGAGTGGTGTGAAACCCAAAGTGTGTAGTTCAACTGTACAGTCAGCTGCACCTTACGGTAAACAATTGCAATTCGATATCAGTTCTTATGCGCACGACATAGGGTATAAATCAAGGATGTTATGGATATTCATTTCGGATACGGATGTGGATACGGATATATGTAAAATACTGGCTGTGCCCGCGACTTCGTCCGCGTGGACTACATTCTTTCATGGTCGGTTTTACCCCTATCTCCCCTAATATTCGAAACAAAAAGTAGTCTATATTTTAATCCAAGTTTTGAGTTATATTTGTGCCAAATTTCATATCTCTAACATCAAAAATAAACATTTTTTCCATATAAACTTTCAAAGGTGGTATTACCCCCATCCCCCCTTATTTTCTGATAAAAAGTAGCCTATGTCCGTTCTTGAGATTCAACGTATACCTATACCAAAATTCATCAAAAGCAGGAAAGCGTAACAGACAGACAGACAGACAGACAGACAGAGTTACTTTCGCATTTATAATATTAGTAGGGATTAGTAGGTATTATATCGGTTTCGGTTACGGTTTCGGATATGAAATTATTTCGGATTATCCGATAGTATCGGTTATGGAAGTGGAGAAATGAAATACAAATAAGAAAATAAATGATATGACGTTAATTGTAGGTACAAAGAGGTTTTAAAATCAAATAAGTCGAACAAGTAATTCTTTTTGACAGCTACTCGATTTTGTATATTATTATTTCTTACTAGCTGTCCCGGCGAACTTCGTAACGCCTATTTTATTTAATATCTTACCTTTTAAACCTTCCCTGGACCTCCACAATTATTTCAGAACCAAGATTAGCCAAATCGGTCTAGCTGTTCTCGAGTTTTAGCGAGACTAACGAACAGCGATTCATTTTTATATATAAGATACAAAAACTAGCCACAACACGTTGAATTTACTTAACACTATATAGTCAGACTCCGCACTATCCGAAACTATTTGAAACTTTTATATCGGATTCGGTTACCGTTTCGGATCTTATTTTATTTCGGATATCCGATCCTTTCGGTTACGGATATGGAGCTCAATAACAACACTACTATAAATTCCAAATGCATAATATGAATTGCGTTTATATGCATACTGTTTCACTTGTGACTGTTATCTTGCCAATACTTAGGTACTTATATTATAAACGCGAAAGTAACTCGTCTCTCATTCCTCATTTTTATGCCAAAACTACTGAACTGTTAAATTAAGTTTGGTGCATAGATTAAAGACCAGTGGTTTTTTATAGTCATGAAGGCAAGGACCATTTGATAAAATACCTGTCTTGCCATTGGCTACTAAGTTGGTAAATTCAAACAACCTAAATTTCAATAAATGGAGAGTTGTTTCAATCCCTACTGACATTATAAATGCGAAAGTAACTCTGTCTGTCTGTAACGTTTTCCCGCTTAAACGTCTCAACCGATTTTGATGAAATTTGGTCTAGACAATCTTTAGATCCTGAGAACGCACATAGGCTACCTTTTATTGTGAAAAAAAAACCTGTAGTCCACGCGGACGAAGTCGCGGGCATAGCTAGTTTAAAATAAATTATTCAGTTCTCAGTATATTAATGTATGTGTAAGTATGTAATGGGGTGACCATTAGGTGATACTTAATAATTGTTATTGTTTTTAATCCCACTTTTGTGATTGAAATAACTGAGTGACCTAATTTATGAGACTAACTGACCATTTGGGATGCTTCCAAGGACCACCAGTGTTCCGTGGACCACAGGTTGAGAACCACTGTTCTAGAGCCTAAGCAAGGACCACCAGTGTTCCGTGGACCACCGGTTGAGAACCACTGTTCTAGAGCCTCAGAAAGGACCACCAGTGTTCCGTGGACCACCGGTTGAGAACCACTGTTCTAGAGCCTAAGAAAGGACCCCCAGTGTTCCGTGGACCACCGGTTGAGAACCACTGTTCTAGAGCCTAAGAAAGGACCACCAGTGTTCCGTGGACCACCGGTTGAGAACCACTGTTCTAGAGCCTAAGAAAGGACCACCAGTGTTCCGTGGACCACCGGTTGAGAACCACTGTTCTAGAGCCTAAGAAAGGACCACCAGTGTTCCGTGGACCACCGGTTGAGAACCACTGTTCTAGAGCCTAAGAAAGGACCACCAGTGTTCCGTGGACCACCGGTTGAGAACCACTGTTCTAGAGCCTAAGAAAGAACTCGTTAATGCGAAAACAGCAAGGGGTTGTACGGAGGATTGCCGTGAAAGTTTGTAAGAAAATATCGTCATTTTTAAAGTTTGAGGGTAGAAGCTCCAAAGTTATTTTTAAGGGTGTTAATAAAAATTATATACAAAGATTGTTAAAAGTTTAACCTTAAAGAGCTACAATTTTAGAGACATATTTGCATAACAAATTTGTGATTTGTGAAATTAAAACAATGAAACTATCGCTACACTATTGGATTTTGAGTAAAAATAAATAAAAACTATATTAAATGTTTAAAAAGAGGTAAAACAAAAAAGGTGATAAAGATTGTGTTTATATATGTTAAGTTTGGTACAAGATTCAAAATAAGATATCTATTCTGATGTTACATATTCAGAGCAATTTCAAAATGTGAAACTGAGTGTACAAATGTGTCCATAGCAATTTTGTTGTAAGTTTGTTCCGGTTAATCTCTTAATCAGCTGATAACAATATTGAAGGATTGTTCAACAACGACTAGCTAATGCAATTAGCAGTATCTGGAGGTTACTTTTATTTTAGACATTCTATAAACTAAGTAATATAAATAAATTCCGCGCAAAAGAAGTTGTGAACATAGGTAATTTAAATCTATAACACAACTCCAGGTCGTAAAGTCGTTATTCATTTAACATCAACGCCTCAGTTTAGTATTCAAACATTGCCTGTTTGAAGAATGTGTCAACTGATGACAGGTGATACTGATACCTGGTGAGGCTAAATAACTATATTCTAATACTAGCGGGGTGAAGAGACATTCCGGCTATACAACTACGAGACGATCATATTGCGTACGCGTGACTATTTCTAACTTAGGAACTAAGAGGGTGATTAATTTCAGTAACCATGATGTTATATAGAAATTAAGATTTTAGTGTTTCATATACGGTCAACAGAACGACAAGTTGAACACTTTACAGTTCAAAATAAGTTCTTACGACGACATAAAGACGATGCAAAGTCTAACGTGCTTTTAGTCGTACACAATTAAAATAAGTTAACGAGTCAAATGTGACAATATTTTTAATATAATAGAAATGCTTAATTGGGGGCCCAAATGTATCGATGTTTTGCGCAATAAATTATATCTATCTATTTATTCTGCCAATAATGTTTTTGTGATAAGATGTCAAACATAACCATTTCAAACACTTTTAATTCGGCAACACCCTGTAATCCTCTAAACTATTAGTTAATAATAGTTACACCTGTTTGCTCCATTTTAAAGTGCAGGTAGAAAACTATGAACACCTGCTTCGTCTAAAAAGTGGTCGGCCATATTGGGCACGAGCGCCATCTTGTCTACTAACAAAAAGACAAAACAATACTTTTTTAATTCGTACAGCTGTGCACCACAACTACATTAGCCCTAGGAAAGCATTTTAATGACGAGTATGAAAGCAATAAGTTTAACGACTCTCTGTACTTTTAAATGTAACTAGGCATTGATGTTTCCAAAATGTCAACAAATCTACACTGGAATTAAATATATCGGATTTGAACAACGGCGTTTTTGCTCTATGTAATATAAAATTAAATAGCCTCATCTGTTTGTACGGTTAGATCGTTTAATACCCGGTGCCAATATTTCGTGTCAAAAATGACTATCCGTTTTTCTACGAGTCGTTAATTCTAATTTCAAATAGGTATACTTTTCATATTAGTCATCCGTCAGTCGCATTTAGCTTGCGCCTCGTATAATTTATTACTACTTACTATCCGTCATTAAAACGGATCGTTTTTAAAATATTGAAACCGGACATTGGAACAAATTTAAATGCGGTTTTATAACTTGTTAAAGGGATTGATGTTGAGATGCATAATATCTCTGCATGACTCAAGGATTGACAGGTAGATAATGTCCCTAGCATAAAGTTTACCTTTTGTTCTTTTTTGCGTAATAAAGTTTTTAAATAAATAATTTGTTCAAATGCACTTGGATTAAATCTCAAATAAAAATTAATCGCCGAGATATATGTACATTCATAACTTCAGCAATACTGAACCAAATTGGATAATTCTTGTTTTTGTTATGTTCCTTATTAACAGGACAAGTATAGTAGAAAAATATAGTTGAGCATTTACCGGGATCGTACTCGCTTCTGAGACATAAATATCAGACAGCAAACTATACACATCCATGATCTCAAATTAGCTAAAGAACTTGTGTTACAGAAACGAGAATCAACCACAATACACACTTGAATACACAAATTTAAACATACAGACACAGAAAAAAATACTAATGTAAATCACATTAATGTTTGCCTTGGGTAGGGACCGAAGCTACGACCCTAAGTTCAGCATACAAAAGCGTTTACCATTGTACCATCCAGTCATTGCAAGCTAGTATTTTCGAATAAAAAACTTCATTAAGAAGCTCCTCCATTGGACCGTGGAGCGGTTCACAGCATACCGTGGTGGTCCACCATTATTTACGTATCAAATATATTAAACATTTTAATATTCAGCCCATAGATAACTCGCATGTAAAGGTCACAGAGCTATTGCGTGAGAGGTTAAGAAAAATAATAGTAACGCTTAGGGCTGTCGTGGCTGTTATAGTTTATCTACATTCCTATAATAATAATTTCTTTATTTTTTTTATATTAGCGCAGTATATTGGCTTGTCCCAGCCTGATGGTAAGCAAGAGAGCAAATCCCATCGCGATACCAACGGATTTGATACCGAAATATCCTATCCGTTAGCATCGCCATACTGGCCCATAAGTTTTTTCACGCTCCTTTTATTTCTTCATTCTTACATAGAATCAACTACAAGCTATATTATGACTTAATCTTAACTCATTGTAAACTAGTATATGCAAGAGACTGGTATCCGTACTAGGTAAATCCTTTATTACCGCCCGCCTCCGTAGCCGAGAGGCGAACAGGCCGGACTTTGGCGTAGCGCCATCTCTGAGGTTCCGGGTTCGATCCCCGGTCGGGTCAATATGGTAAACGAGCTTTTCTATATTGTCTCGGGTCTGGGTGTTGTGGTACCGTCGTTGTTTCTGATTTCTGTAACACAAGTGCTTTAGCTACTTACCACATAATCAGAGCAATGTGTGATGTTGTCCAATATTTATTTACTTCGATTACTGTCACATCTGTAGACGTAACAAAAAATTGAGGAAATAAAATATTTTGCTTTTTCAACCGACTTCAAAAAACTCCTCCTTTTTTGAAGTCGGTTGAAAAAGCAAAATATTCTCAATTCGACCGTATTATATATTTTTGTATTTTGTACATCCAACTACATTATGAGAGATAAGATTGTGTAAGTATGTTTTCATGTGTGTGTGTGTGCTGAAGGCTTTAGGCTAGATAACATCACGCTGCGGCCAATAGGAGCGAAGGATCAGTGGATTTTTCCACGGGGTTTAGTATGCGAGCGAAGCCGCGGCGACCCGCTAGTCCCTACTATAATATTATAAATGCGAAAGTAACTCTGTCTGTCTGTTACGCTTTCCGGCTTAAACCTTTCAACCGATTTTGATGAAATTTGGCATAGGTATACGTTGAACCTCAAGAACGGACATAGGCTACTTTTTGTTAGAAAGCAAGGGGTGGGGGGCGGGTAATGCCACCTTTGAAAGTTTATATTGGAAAATGTTTATTTTTTAAGTTAGAGATATGAAACTTGGCACAAATATAGCTCTATTAAAATATAGGCTACTTTTTGTTTCGAATATTAGGGGAGATAGGGGTAAAACCGACCATGAAAGGATGTAGTCCACGCGAACGAAGTCGCGGGCACAGCTAGTTTCATAATAAAACTTAATAATGAAGTCTCTTTCAACAAAGTAATTTCAAGGGCTCCAACCCTACTCAACTGACAAAGTAATTCCAATTAACTATGTAATGCAAATTACAACTTAAACTAAACTTGGTGCTAAAAGTTAACGATGCAGCCGCAGAGTGACCGCACGCGTTTTATCTAAGAGCGGGCGCACGGCAGTTGGACAGCCAAGTTGGGTTCAGTTAAAAGTTTTGATTACTTAAATATTACCTGACTAGCTGTTGCCCATGACTTTACACGCGTTAGATAACATAAAATGGATTTATTTATGTAAACTTTGACGAAAGCATTTTTGAAGTGTCAAATTAAGTAACATACCACCGTGTTCGGAATGTTGATATTATAGATAAGAGCCGGCAAGAAACTCGATAGTTACTTTTTTCAAAACTTACAAAAACGGTAACATAAAAAAAAAAAAACAATATAGCTTATGTCTTGTGTACATATTTAATGTTATCAAATCCAGACATCTTTGTCATTAATATTATTTCGGGATTAAAAGTCTAACATATAGGACTATCTAGTATGTCATATCTCTTTCCACCCAATTTTATCCAAATCCGTTCAGTAGTTTTTGCGTGAAAGAGTAACAAACGTCCAAACATCACTTTCACATTTATAATATTAGAAGGATTTTACTTCATTTAAATTTGATGTTCACTTTTTAATATTATGATTGAAACTTTAATATTTACAACAAGAATCAGATTATTATCTCAAAAAAAGGATAAGTCGTAAGCTTTTAGGTGTTTTTGCCTGTTAACTAAGTTATTAATTATTGATTACGACAGTGAAGATACTTTAAAATACAAATCTATATATATTAAAGAAAGTCGTGTTAGTTACACTATTTATAACTTAAGAACAAGAACAGATTTGGCTGAAAATTGGTGGGGAGGTAGTTTAGAACCAGGACCCTATGTCCTTCTCCTGGTTCCTCCTGGTTAATTTATTTTTGTTTTTTTTTTAAGTAATTTATTGCTTCTAAGGCGGAACAAAGTTCGCCGGGTCACCTAGTATTTAATAAATAGGTGTTTAAAACATGTATCAATTTTAATACACTTTATACCTCAGAATTAATAACGTTTTCTGTCAACTATCCAGCAACAAAAAGGACGACTCAACAAAGAGTTGAAGCCACGGATTAATCCTTCCGCACGATAGACTTCGGCTTCCATAATAAAAAATATTAAATTCTCTACCTGACCTGTGCCATAACAATTCGAGCAAAAACATAATTAAGCCTAGCATTTTTTCCATGGCGCTAAAAAACGTAAACAACGGTCACCTGCGCGCGCAGAGATTGGCAGGTGGCGCGCGGCGCATCTGCGCATGCGCACGGGTGCCCACGCAGCGTAGATCGGAATAAGGACATATTGCTACGACTGTCATGAGGGTGCATTTGGTAAGATTGTCTGAACCTTGCTGTCAACACAAATCAAATATTTTCCCGCCAACCGCCGTCCCGCCGCTGGCCGTGTCTTCGCGCCACCCCGCGCCCTCGCGTCACCCCGCGCCCTCGCGTGTCGCAACCCCTCAAAACAAGCAAAAGCGCGCCATTACATCGCCGCCATTCATTCATTCAAGTCAAGAAGTCAAAATATCACCTCCGCTCCGCACCTTAGCGACTGTCGTCTCCCATCCCATGTACATTTATCTATTATTTAATTGAAGTAAAGTAACAGTATATCAGCTTGGACTTTTCTATTATGAACAGACATCAACAGCAACAACACTAACACTAGCCTTGTGCGCTAGGATTTGTAGATCAAATTAAAAAAAAAGTTCATATTGCGAAAATTTGTTCTGTGCAAAAAGTTTCATTGTTACTTTCACCTTATCTCATACCGGGTGCCCTCAAGGCGGAGATCGGAATAAGGACACGTTTTTACAAATATCATGAGTGTGTATTTGGTAAGATGGTGTGATCCTTGCATTGTGCTAGGATTTGTAGGTACCATTAAAAAACAAACGTACATGTTACGAAAATATGTCCTGTGCAAAAATTCGCATTGTTTGCATTGCATTATCTCTGAGGTCCTGGGTTCGATTCCGGTCAATATGGGAAACTGACTTTTCCATATTGTCTCAGGTCTGAGTGTTGTGGTACCGTCGTTGTTTGTGATTTCTGTAACACAAGTGCTTAAGTAACTTGTATCAAAGAAATCAGAAACAATGACGTATGTAGAAAAAAGTTCGTTTCCCATATTGATCCGACAGGGAATCGAACCTGGGACCACAAAGATGGCGAGACGCCTACGTCCGACCCACTCGCCTCTCGGCTATGGAGGTCGTCAAATAATAAAACACAAGAGCCATTATCCGAATAAAACCTGAATTTTGTTCATCCACCACATCCGAACTCAACATATCCCCGCTAGGGCGGCGCCACTATGCACGTCCTCAATAAGTTCTCATTTCCTTTGACATTTTTATACTTTATCAGTGTAGACTTTTTTCTCCTACTTCTGATATTAAAAGTTGATAATCGTCGCTAATTTCATTCGCATCTACGCATCCATTGGTGAGTTAGTATCAGTAGCAGCTGTAGGGAACAGACGAAACGTAGCAATGTAAAGCGAAATAAACAAAACTTTTGAAAGTCTCGCGGCACCTGCATTTAAACTTGACTAGCACATGTTCGGTGCAAATGGGCGCGCTGAGTTTATAAATACGAACATAAACACGGTTTGTTATCGAGCTGCGAATGCAAAATTGAAAATGCACAGGCAACTATGACATTTGTGAATTCTTTTAATTAGTATTTTAAATTAGCATTTGGCATTTTGTTAATTCCGCAATTTTTCTAGTACAAATTATTGCGGCAGTAGATGTTTACTAGTGATTAATTACCCAATAAAAGTTTCAAAATTTGAATACTTACTTTATGTTGGTCCAAGGTTGTTTCTAAAACGAATCAAAGCTTCAATATATTATCCATCCATTTCTTCTTTTAACTATTTTAATGAAATATAAAATACTAGTTTACTATAATCCTCGTGACAATTATTTCATAAAAAGTAATATAAAACAAAATAATGGTAAACGAATTTTTTAATCAGTCGGTGGATCAAACTCAAAAACTACAACGTTTTGAAACAAAAATTTAAATATAAAAAAAAAAAAAAAAAAAAAAAAAAGTAGAATCTTTAAAAAGTAGAATTATATTTCAATGTTTAGATATGGCTGGCTGGAAGTCTACTACCAAAAACGTTGGATTCGATGGCTCCAGAATTAAAAATTGCTTTTAATTTTCATAATCGAAACCAACTGAAACATAATTGAAAAAAAAGGAAAGAACTTAGTTAAAATTTGTATGTACTTAATTAAAAGTAACATATAACATGTTGAAGTTTATTTATGTATCAAAGTTGGGGAAGCCACTGCAGCCTGTAACACAGTTTATACTATCACAGGCTGCAGGGATCCATATATCATGTATACCTATGTTATGTGCCAAATAAATAAAATTATTATTATTTATATTTTTATCAATTTTTCTCCACCGAAAGT
Source organism: Glyphodes pyloalis (assembly GCA_037074685.1). Classification (NCBI taxonomy): domain Eukaryota; kingdom Metazoa; phylum Arthropoda; class Insecta; order Lepidoptera; family Crambidae; genus Glyphodes; species Glyphodes pyloalis. The sequence continues at coordinate 16,540,876 of JAYKKO010000006.1, read as the reverse complement.
GGGTTTATTACAACTGGTGTGCGGGCCTCAGCCAAGCACAACAGAGGTTTCTGTAGACAAAAATTTTCTGGTTAGTCGGCATGTATTTAGGATAATAGCTTTTTGTAGCAGTATTGAAATTTTTGTGGGTACTTTCAGGATTTCTAGATTTTTAACTAAAATTTTTGGGACAACACCGGTTGAAGAAACTACTATGGGTATGGTGTAAACAGAGTTAGCTTGCCATTGCTTTTTAATTTCTATTGCAAGATCATGATATTTGGTTATTTTTTCAGAAATTGTTGACTGGATGTTGTGCGTATTTGGGACAGCTATGTCGATCAAATAAATTGTTTTATTTTGCTTATCATGAACTGTTATATCAGGTCTATTGAAATGGATGGTTTTATCGGTAATTATTGTTCTATCCCAATATTATTATTATTATTAACTTATTTCATGTGCGAAGCCGGCGTTTGAAAAACAAAAAAAAATATGCAAATAAAAAACCGCATTTTGAATTCCGAACTTTAGATTAATATTTAAAAAAGAACTCTTGCGTTTTTTATATTAGACATACGTTTATTATATTATATGTTGCGTTTATTATATTTGACGACCTCCGTAGCTGAGAGGCGAGCGGGCCTGACTTTGGCGAGCGCCATCTCCGAGGTTCCGGGTTCGATCCCCGGTCGGGTCAATATGGGAAATGAACTTTTCCATATTGTCTTGGGTCTGGGTGTTGTGGTACCGTCGTTGTTTCTGATTTCCGTAACACAAGTGCTTAAGCTACTTACCACAGAATCAGAGCAATGTATGTGATGTTGTCCGATATTTATTTATTTATTATTTATTTATACTGTTCTTAAGTACTTGCAGAATGCAGAACAGAAGAGAGTTCTGCAAGTACTTAAGTACAGTATGGTGATATTTGTTGGTATTGCCAAATATTTTTGCCAAATTATTCAGGAGCAGCAGTATACAAGTAAATAAATAAAATAATTAAATAAATATTGGACGACATCACATACATTGCTCTGATTCAGTGAAGTAGCTTAAGCACGTGTTACAGAAATCCGAAACAACGACGGTAACACAACACCCAGACCCGAGACAATATAGAAAAGTTCGTTTCCCATATTGACCTGACCGGGGATAGAACCCGGAACCTCAGAGGTTGCGTGACGTCAAAGTCCGCCTCTCGGCTACGGAGGTCGTCAAATACAAGTATAAGGTATCTTACCTGTTCGCATTTGAGCCAAAGTATGAGGGTCGAATCTGGTTTCCTCAATTGGCCTTCGCTCATCTTCTGTTCAGCCAGTATCTCGCTGTGCAGCCGACCAGTCTTCAGCCATACTTCTATGGACCTGCCGAAAAAAACATGGCTTCAAAAATGCAGTCAAACTAACAGACTTGCAGTCCTATGCATATTATAATCGTGAAATTTGTGTCGCAAAAACTACTGATTAATAAAATAGATTTGGAGTAGTTTTAGAAATAAGATAGGTATATTTATTATTAAAAAATTTGCCTGCTAGGATATTTTTTTACCAGTCAACCCTTGGGTCATGCAGAGAGCATGCTAGAATAAACCGGCCAAGTGCGAGTTGGACTGGCCCATGAAGGGTTCCGTAGCAGCAAGTAATATAATATAAAAGTTCATATCGGAGTTTATTTAATAAAATGTAAATTGCGGTTTACGATTTATGACGGTTTAAAAAAACAACTTATTAAATGAAACTGATTTTCGTTAGAAGCTTGCAAGGTAATGTAAATCATATATTTTTATTAGTTTGATCATTCTCTTATACAATTAAGGGGGGGGGGCAAATGCCACCACTTTGTAAGTGTATATTGAATTTAGAAAAAAAAATATATTAGAAACCTCAATATCATTTGCCAAGACTTGGATTTCACCTTAGAACTTTCAAACCCTTTGTGCTGCTAAATCACTTAGATTACACAAACATGATCAACGAAAGCTGTAACAGAGAAATAACCAATAACACCATACACCGAAACTAGAATATGTTTCAGCTTTGATAACTCTCTCCGACTTTTAATTCAAGACTAGCTTTTGTAATAAAAGTTTATTAGACTTATGACCCTGGACTTAATTTTAATGGCGAATTAAGTAAGTACATAATTTTTGAGTTTATCCCTTACAGTGACAGCCCTCTTAAAAAAAGGATTTTGACTTTTTGACTCCTTTTATAAATGTATTTAAGTAGATATTACGGTATCTTCGGTGACAAGTACTGTGACATAAATGCTTAAGCTACTTACTTTTGGGATCAAGTCTACTTTATGCTATGTGGTCTCATTTTTCTGAAAACCATGTAATTTCCTCATGTAAAAGAAAGAGCAACAAATCTTTGTCTAAAGTAACCTTTCGAACTTCCATATCGAATAGCGAAGCCGTTATAGCTGCGAATGTTATTCGAGCAATAGTTTCTATCACAGCCTTTGATGATACCGTCAATACCGCAATCGCGATGACAGCACACCGCGGCAAGCTCTTGCAGATCGATTTTAACTTTTATGCTGACGACATAGGGGTGTATAAAGTTTACAGTGCGTAGCTCCACTCGCTATTGACTGTAAATCGAACAATGCAACCTAATCTGCAGTATTTAGAGGTGTCAACTGGCCACGCTCCCACGGTTCACAATGGCGTCTAGTCTACAAATGTTCTAAGTATCGGGTTACCTACCAATTTAGAGACGGGCCATTCGAGTGGAAGCAAAAAAATGACACCACATCCTATGAACGGTTCATACTTGTACTAGTTTTGGGAGCGTTTAGACAGAGCTAGTTACTTGACTAGTAAATTTTATCGCGCTCTTAACAAATCGTAGACGTACGTGCAAATCGCGAAAGAGCAGTATGCTCATACCGCGTAAATGCAAATCAAATCAAATTAATCAAATCAAATATTCAGATCAATAATTCTTTATTCAAGTAGGTTAAATATAATACTACTTTCGAATCGTCATTGAATATAAACCGCGAAAACACCGGCAAGAAACTCAGCAGATTAGTTACAGTAGCAGTATCTAACTTACAGCTATGTGTAGAACACTTTGGACCAAGTCATATAGTTTTGTTTTGATAAGTGAATAAAACATTAAGTATTTACTATTGAGAGGTAAGCTGGAGCAGGAGGGGACTCTCAAAAACGAAACGAACAAACGAAAGGTTTCGTTTTTGAAGATTACTCAAAAGTTTAAGAATGAAGATGTGGTTTTTGATTTGCATAAATAATATTTTGGTTATGATTATGAGGATTAAAAATTGCCATCCGTTGTCGGATCCGACATATTTCGTTTATGGGAGTAGACCCCCAGACCAGTCCCCAAAGGTGGCGCGGCATTGAAAGATCGCGCCCTCAAAGCGAGTTATGGATCGATTTACGTCACATTCTTAAAAAGTTAATCACAAAAAAGAAACCAAAAAAAATTTCAAACATTTCATACGTGACATCAGAAGATTCGTTTTCTAAGGAATGTTTGTTTCTAAAGAAAACAGGAGTACTTACCAACAAGTAATTACCATGCATTTGCATGGTTTTACTAAATTATTAAATTTGAGAAATGAAATACCAGTAATTAAGTGGTTTTAAGCATAAATTACCTTAACCAATATCTGGCAGCATCAACTTAAGATCATCGATATTGTGATTTTAAATACTTTTTAAGTTTCTCCATACAAAAAAAGAATCATTTTTAGTCATTTGCTCGATACTTTGTAAATATTGTGGAAATATTTCATCGATTATCTTAATTATCACTCACGAAGCAAGTGGATGTGACAATTTAAGTTTTACTTTCACAAGCGTTTTACGATTATCCTGTTAATTTTCTTTTCTTAATGCAAACTTAATTTATATTACACATTAAGTTAAATTAATATTTGTATTGGAATTATTACACACCGATCAGCGTATAGTTCCGTACTTTCTCTGAATTTAAAATATATATTTCGTATTATTAACCGACCTCACTGCTTTGTGCAAATTCGGTGTTGAGGCAGCTAAAGCAGTAAATAGAATAGCAGTAATAAGACATACACGTATTTAGGTTCATTATTACATCTGCTTGATTGTGTTTTTTTTTGGCTGTTTTCAGGCGACCACGCGTTAAATATACAAAATTGAGCCAAATTGCATTAAAGTTTTAAACCACAAATTGTAAAACGAGCCATAAGGCAAATCAAGAAATTGAATTAATACCATATTATAGGTAGGCGTTTATTTGTAAATTATTTTTTTAATTAAATAAGTAACAATTAATTTTAAAGAGTGAAATTAAATTTAGCATAATATTAACATAACTATAAACATTGCAAATATATTGTAATATTATAGTAAAAACAAAACTAAAATTAGACGTTTTCTTGCTGAAGTTAACGTTTTTATTATTAAGAAGCACAGTTACAGGCACGTAATAGAACTTGCATGCATATTCGAACATCTTAAAACACTTGTCCAAGAATGAACTTGACAGAAAACTGTCAGGCAAGTCCTAGTGAACGCAGCACCGCCACCTCACAGCGCGATCCCTGTCTACATAAAGACATTAAGTTCGGCCTTCTATCGTCATAATGGCCACTTAAAAACTCATAAAAGTGAACTCTAAGCCTGGAGAGGCCAGAGATGGCCCAAGATTGCGCCACGCAGCCACTTCTTCTTGGTGAACCGCCTTTTATGGGCTTTACGAGTATACATGGCCTTATCGTGCTCTTCAAAGAACTACATCTTGTACTGAGATATACTTACAAGAGCTATTGTCATTAGGGCTGTCGAAAACGTAAACGGTACAACTACAGCCTGACATTTTGTTTTGTATAACTATTCTACTACGAGATAGTTATATGATTTAAAAAAAAAATAGGAATACTTTTTATACGTTGTACTAGCAGTTAGCAGCGACTTCGGTCAATTTATTTCTTGTGTTGGATAGTCCATTTACCGCGGAAGTCTATATACATCACGCTGCGATAAATAGGTGAGAGAAAGTGGAAAAATGTGGAATAATCAGGGAAAATACGTGCAAAGTCGCGGTGGGATTTTAGTATAACATATTGGACGTCTGTCAACCCTAATTCAGAGTCTATTGAACTAAAAATAAGTTGATTAATAGTTATGCTACTTAGTTATCAAACTCACTTAGTTTATGACAAATATCAGTTCGTAGAGTTAATAAAATGTCTAACTCATTGAAACGAGAAAGATTGAGAAACTGCTCAATCTTTCTTGTTTCACTGACAGAGCTAATTTAATTATTAGCTCTGTCAGTACTTATACTAGAAAGCTAAATCACATTAATCATAATCCCTACTATCCCTACTAATCCCTACTCCCTACTAATATTATAAATGCGAAAGTAACTCTGTCTGTCTGTCTGTCTGTAACGCTTTCCCGCTTAAACCTCTCAACCGATTTTGATGAAATTTGGCATAGGTATACGTTGAACCTCAAGAACGGACATAGGATACTTTTTGTTAGACAGTAAGGGGGGGGGGGGTAATGCCACCTTTGAAAGTTTATTTGAGAAAATGTTTATTTTTTAAGTTACAGATATGAAAGTTGGCACAAATATAGCTCTATTAAAATATAGAATACTTTTATTTCGAATATTAGGGGAGATAGGGGTAAAACCGACCATGAAAGGATGCTGTCCACGCGATCGAAGTCGCGGCACAGCTAGTTTAATCATATTTTTTCGTAAGATTTACTCCCTCTGTTTATTCCTAACTTTAAAGAATTTTGGAAACTTTATATGGAATTATTGATTAGATATAAAAAATATGACAATCAAAGAGTAGACAATTTATATTTTTTTAAAAATAGGTTTCCAGAGCTCCTGGGGGAGGGGGGGGGGGGGTGCTACATCAGTAGCCTTCAAGATAAGGGCGTCAAGTACAGTAACAGCTTAATTATGTTGTACTTGTCGCCCTTAAGCTAGGACCTCATTACCACTTAACCTCAGGAGGGATGAGGTCAATCTTGAAGTGCAATATAAAAAAATAATATTTGTCATGGATGAGACTGGGAATCGAATCCGCTACCCCTGGTTCTACAACCAAACGCGCTAACCACTGTCTCAATGTTTAATCATTATTAGTTGCCTGTAATCAGTCTCATAGTTCAATACTATCAATCTGATCATTTTATCGCAGATTTATCATCTCAACCGGTCCCATCAATGGCTGTCAAAACTCATTGTCTTACACTCAAAGCTTCCAAACAGTAAACTTAGATGTGCCGATATCAGTTCAAGTTTGCGATGAAACCGGAGTGATTAGAGTATTAGACCAAGTCGGTATCATTATATATAATAGTAGCTGTGCCCGCGACTTTGTTCGCATGGACTAAATCCTTTCATAGTCGCTTTTACCCCTATCTCCCCTAATATTCGAAACAAAAAGTAGTCTATATTTTAATCCAAGTTTCGAGCTATATTTGTGCCAAATTTCATATCTCTAACTTGAAAAATAATCATTTTCCCATATAAACTTTCAAAAGTGGTATTACGCATTCCCCCCCCCCCCCCTCCCTTATTTTCTAACGAAAAGTAGTCTATGTCCGTTCTTGAGGTTCAACGTATACCTATACCAAATTTCATTAAAATCGGTTGAGAGGTTTAAGCGGGAAAGCGCAACAGACATACAGAGTTACTTTCGCATTTAAAATATTAGTAGGGATTATTTTTGCTACGGAACAGGTAAGTAGTATTACATGGTATAAAACAAATTCGCTTTTTCTGTCCCTATATACCGATGTACGCTTATATGTTTTAAACAACGCAACGGATTTTGATGCGGTTTTGTTTTTTATATAGTTTGATTCAAATGGAAGGTTTTCATTTGCAATATGAAATAGAAAAGCCAACATTTCTAAGTAATTGCATCCGTGCAAAGCTGGGAACACATTTTACACTTTGGAAGTGTTTCTCGCGCAATATATTAAATAATAGAAAAAAATTATTAGAAACCTCAAACCTCTTTCAAAACCTTTCCATACACGTATTGGTTTGACAAAAAAATAATTTAACGGGTCATAAAGCAACACCATTTTTATTTATTAGTTAATACGAACTACTTACTGCCCGACGTTTCGGTTAGGTTGCACCAACCGTGGTCACGAGCTGACCACGGTTGGTGCACTTTTAAATTTTTTTTTTATTTTTTTTTATATTGCACTTCAAGATTGACCTCATCCCACCTGATGTTAAGTGGTAATGAGGTCATAACTTAAGGGCGACAAGTAAAGCATAATAAATATGTTACTGGACTTGTCGCCCTTAACTTGATGGCTTGACCCCTGCTACTAACGTAGCACCCCCCAGGAGCTCTGGAAACCTTACTCACACGCAGGAACACAACAACACAGAAGTGATTGTTATTTGGCTGCGGTCTTCTGTAAGGTGGAGGTATTTTACCAGTCGGGCTGCAAATCGCTATACCCTTATATAAATGTTTAAAATGGAACGCGAAAGTCTTAAAATGTATATTTAACAAAAAAATTTTAGTACAGTTTAAGTAATTAAGTATGGGCCTCTAAAATGTATTGTTTTTTGTGAAAAAATCTTAAGGTTCACAGAATACATCTACATACCAAGTTTCAACAGTAAAGGTCCTAGTTTCGGAAAAAAGTGACTGTGACATACGGACAGACAGACAGACATACATATATACAGACAGGCAGACAGACACACATGACGAATCCATAAGGGTTCTGTTTTGCGCCATTTGGCTACGGAACTCAAAGTTTACACAGTAAGAGTTTTTTTTCTAGATAGGTATAGGACCTCTATATAAAATAACTTCGCGCCAAAAAGCTTTGATTACAACTTAGACATATAGTAACTACAAACTCGTGTGAATAGGAAAAAAAAATGGTGATTGATTGATCGCTCCGGATGCCATTCAATTTATTATTGATTAACGGGCTAACGGAACGCCTCCCATCATTGTATATTTTGTTTCTTGACAGGCAATGAACTAATTAACTTACCTCCAGTATTGACACCACACGGACACCGCGTATGATTTAGTGTTGTATATAGATAATCTTTGACACTATACATTTTTACCATATTCTTTTTTTGAAAACGGAAGAAATATGGTTGTAACTATTGTATGGAAAACAAGCGGCTCGCCCCGGCTTCGCGTGTATGCAATGTAGATTCTGTGCTATAATCTGTATGCACAATACATACAAAGCTCCTACATGTATCTATATGTATTTAAAAAATTGCATCATGTGCGTACAAGTAAAAATAAAAAAGCTTATGGGCTCGATTTCGTCTATACTTATGTAAAATAATAATTCAACAAAATTTAATGCTCCGTTTAATTTTTTTTTGTTATAGTAGCGCAGTATATTGGCTCCTCCCAGCCTGATGGTAAGCAAGAGAGGAACCCACATCGCGATAACAACGGATTTGATATCAAAATATCCTATCCGTTAGCATCGCCATACTGGCTCGCAAGATGTTTCTTCACGCTCCTTTTGAAGGAATCCATGTCAAAGGAAGGAGGAAACACATGAGCCCGCAACGAGTTCCACTTCTTTATGGTCCGGCAAAGATAAGAGTTACCGAACTTTTTGGTTCGTGATGGAATATTTTCCACGGTGAAGCGATGACATCGTTGGCCGGCTCTTGTGGTTCTGTGTAGGAAAGGAGAGTTAATAATTTCGTAACATACTTGGCTCGAGTTAGGAGTCGAATGCAGGGTCCTGAGATCAGACCTACTACTTAAACTACTAGGCCATCGAAGCGTTGTACAGTCGACAATATTATACCACGTATGTAAGTATAGGCACAAGCTTAGCTAGTCTCTATAGTAACCGGTATCCCACAAAAAAATGTGAACTGAGGGCCAAGTTCAATTTTACGATATAGGTCACAATCATCGGTTTATGCATGGTTCCAATATTTTACGATTTGTAATGTGTCAAAAATGTCTATCCGTTTTTCTACGAGTCGTTCATTCTAATTTTAAATTTACTTTCCATATCAGCAGTCAGTCATCAATCGTCCGTCAGTCGTTTTTAGCGTACGCCTCGTATAATATATTACTCAATTTTACGATATAAGTCATAAACATCGGTTTATGCGTGGTTCCAATATTTTACGATTTTATAAGTGTCAAAAATGATTATCCGTTTTTGTACGAGTCGTTCAATCTAATTTCAAATTTATTTTCCATATCAGCAGTCAGTCATCAATCGTACGTCAGTCGCTTTTTAGCTTACGCCTCGTATAATATATTACTATCCGTAACTAGAACGAATCGTTTTTCAAATATTGGTACCGGGCATTTAACGCAAAACAGATTGAGAACTTAATGGGTGCGAAGTTCAATGGTCCTTCCGAAATATATGTAGTAATAAGCAATTACTTAAGTATCGGATAATAATTTAAAGCCTAAGGTCAGATTTGCATACTTTTCCAAAATTGGCTGCAAATGGTTCTTGTAAAAAAACACAGCGCCCAGTTCTGTTAGTTTGAACTTGGCTTATAAACATTAAGACTTTTTCAATTATTTAAAATAAGTTAACTGAAGCGTTGGGCAGTAACTAGTTCGTATTAATGACTAAAAAATGGTATCGCGTTTTGACCCGTTAACTTATTTAAATTGAACATGGCCTGTTACGCTACCGCGTGCCTAGATAGTGTTGTGTGAGCATGTAAAAACATCTGTGTGATTGATTGCTCGTCGGCGGCCATTCTTAAGTTATTGACTTCTAACTTCTAAGCGGCGCGTCTTCAAAAACGCGTGTTATGTTTGTACGTCCGACAGCAGATCCAGGTAAACACATGCAGTTCAATATTAGTCCTTATACCTTCAATATAAGGGCCGTGCAAAATCCAGAGTGTGTAGTCTGCTTTTGACATATTTGATGACTTAATTATGTGAATTACACGCTTTTACTAAGAGTAATATTAATATTGGACATCATATACATTACCCTGACTCTAAAGGTAAGCTACCGCAATTGTGTTACAGAAATAAGAAGTAACGACTTTACCACAACACCCAGGCCCGAGACAATATAGAAATGTTCGTTTTCCATATTGACCCGGTCCGGGTCGAACCCAGGACCTCAGAGATAATGCAAAAGATAATATCCACTTTTAAAAAGAGTAATATCAATATTGGACATCACGTACATTACCCAGACTATATGGTAAACTACCGCACTTGTGTTACAGAAATAAGAAGCAACGACGTTGCCACAACACCCAGACCCGAGACAATATAGAAAATGTTCGTTTTCCATATTGACCCGGTCAGTATTGAACTCAAGACCTCAGAGATAGCGCAACGGTAATTTCCGGCCCGCTCGGCTACGGAGATCGACAAAAATCCAAATTCCCAAAATTTTGTTTAAGGTATAATATTCAGTTAGGGGCTTTAAGAGCGCGATTTTACTTCGCCACAAGTCCACCAAAACTTGGCCCATTTCTAATGACACCCTATCAGTGCTCAAAGAGCAGACCAGACGTTTCCGATTAAGAAAAAGACTGATCTTTTTCTTTACTTTTGTACAAATTGCTGACAATTTGTACAAAAGTTAATGTAATCCGGACGCCGGCAAAAAGGTGTCGAAAATACGTGAATATAGAGTACTTCTGCTTTTAGTTAGCGAATTCATGCATCGGTGGCTTGTAGACGAGACTGGGGTTGCCAGATGCAAACGCGAGATATCGTACTATTTGTATAATTTAACTGTTTTTTTTAAGTCAACTTTAAACTCATTCTCACAGAGTAGAATAGAATCGTACATTTAAAAATCGCTATTTGTTAGTCTCGCTAAAACTCGACAACGGCTATACCGATTTAGCTAATGTTGGTTTTGAATTAATTATGGAGGCCCAGGAAGGTTCAAATATTATAAAATTTTAAAACAATAGGCGTTACGACGTTGCCGGGACAGCTAGTAGAAAATATCTTTAAACAACACGAAAGTATTTCTGAATCGACAGATTAAAGTAATTTATTGTCTTGTTCATAATGTTGATGTTAGAAACGCGATCTGACTGTTATTAATAATTACTTAATTGTAATTATAACAGAAGTTTTCGTCACTACAATAACTTGCGGTAAGCTCAGTTGGAAGTGCAGCACGCGCGATACGTGAAAGACGTGGGTTCGAATCCAGACAGCAAGGGAACAGAAATAGTTTCTGTTTCTTTAAAAAAAATAGCCAGCTACAGTGGCAGTGGGCCGATAAAATCTTACGAAGAATTATCAACCGCTGGGTTTCCGTTCGATTTTAGTCGCTATGCCCTCGACATAAGGGTCTAGTCTGGCGTGATTTCGACCGTAAAGTGTATGCCACACTGTACAAGTAAAAAAACAAAGTAATTTATTCAGACGCCAATGGGTTTTTGATTAGGTAGTTTTCAAACATTTCTGCAACAAATGTAATGCGTTCCCATTGGTAGGTATGTAGTTCAAAACCTAGTCGACACAGGGTACCAACCGGAGGCTACTAACATAATAACAAAGCGATACGTAAAGGTCGCGAGTCTAAGCTCCAAACTGAGAGAGGAAGTTTTATTGGTTCTTTAATTCCCTGTTCCAATATTTGAAAAACGACTCACCCTAGTTACGGAGAGTAATAAACTATACGAGTCGTAATCTAAAAACGACAGACAGACGATTGATTGGAGCTGGTATGGAAAGTAAATTACGAAACGGTATTAACGACTCGTAGTCGGTTGGAGAAAAACGGATAGTAATTTTTGACATCATCGTTAAATATTGGAACTGGGCATAGAAGATTAAACTCTTAGTGTACGATTTATTTCTCCTACCTGGCAACGACGCCACCTACTCAATGGGCATCCAAAAAACGGTCTGTATGAAACTCATCGACCGAATCTCGACATAACATTTTTATACTGGCATTTTTTCCCGCCATGATGTAAGCGGGGTCACCGACCCGACACCTGTTGCTTACGTTTTTATGGTTCCGTATTTATCTTATAAGAAGCAACGGAACCCTTTTTTAAGGCAAAGCGTTGGCGCATTCGCTCCTTAGGTAAAAGGCCCCCAGGGACTCCCCAGCTTTGAGAAAAGTTACCCATTTAACCCCACGTACCTTTTATATACTATAACGGCCATAGCTAAAACGGAACCCTGATTATTTTTGCATGTGCGCCTGTCTGTCTGACTGCCTAACTGAGAGCGTCGTAAGTTCATACATCTGTTTGTAAAGACCATTCCTATTAAAGCGTATACCTAGTAAAGCGTGGAGTGAATTTAAAATAACGTAAATACGATACGAATACGATAATATAACAATAATTATATATCACAAGTTTTACGTGACTGTCTATCTGTATGTTTGTCTGTCTAGGATATCGAGGCTCCCAAACGGATGGACCTATTTTAAATTTGTTTGAAAGTTGAATACTTAAAAGTGTTCTAGCTATTCTTGATGGGAATCAGTTTTCGGAATAAGAAAGATGGTGATAGTCACAAAATGTCGTTAAGGGGTGTGGATTCAATCGGCATCGAAGACAAGCATTTAATTTTGTGTGATGAACGTATGTGGTTTTTTGCGTTTCTGTGTATAAACTAATTTAAGTATAGTAACACCATAGGTACGGTTTATACATCAAGATGAACACTTTAGTTCGATATCGGATCTTATGCGCACAGCATAAGGGCGGTGCAAACTCCAAAGTATTTAGTCTGACCTAATTTGTCTGTACCACCGTTAATTCTGGTTTCAATTAATATATTGCTTGAGATCAGGTGATCAAGGGAGAGATACACAAATGTCAGAAACGCTTCTGATTCGTATTGTCTCTGTCTAATAGTTTATGTTGAGACAGATATCCATACTTCCATACTAATATTATAAATACGAAAGAAACTCTGTCTGTTTGTTTGTTTTCACGCCTAAACCACTGAATCATAAGAGGGGATGGGGTTAATACCGCCCTTTTAAGTTTATGTGGAAAAATAATTTAAAATTTAAAGTTAGAGATATGAAATTTGGTACAAATATAGCTCGAAACTTGGATTAAAATATAGACTACTTTTTGTTTCCAATATTAGGGGAGATAGGGGTAAAACCGACCATGAAATTGTGTAGTACACAAGTGGCGGGCACAGCTTGTGTACTTATTTGTTTCATCACTCATCAAAACCAAAACTATATGACTTGGTCCAAAGTGAGCTACACATAGCAATAAGTTAGATACTGATACTGTAAATGATCTGCTGAGTTTCTTACCGGTGTCTTCTCGGTAGATAGAGGTTCCGAACCGGAAGTAGAATCACTTTGCATTGTATTCAATGACGATTCAAAAGTGTTATATGTAACCTACTTGAATAATGAAATATTTTGAGTTTGAGCTAGTGACACAAGTAGAATTTAAGTTAGATTTCTACATTTTATAAAAAAGTATGCTAGTGAATATAGAATAAAAAAAACTCTAACAAAAGAAAAAAATAAAAATTAACGGAACCGTCGCATCACGAGTCCAACTCGCGCTTGGCCTGTTTTTTTCCCTGGACTGGACAGTCGTCTATTAGGCACTTTTTGCCGGGACCTCTTAGTGGTCATTGATTTATTAGAGTTGGGCGCGTTCGAAAGGTGGAATCATAAAGTTGCTCAATAACGTTAACTAGTTGGTTTGTTGAACGATTGACGCGGCTCAAGTGGTCGGCACAGATGGCATACTACCGATGTTCACTGATAAAGCTTATGCTAAAAGTCTCAACATCTTGGCCCTAAAGGATACATCTTTGAGGACTGGTCTGCTCCAGCTTACCTCTCGAAAGTAAATACTTACTTGAGTACTTAATTGTTTCATCACTCATCAAAACAACACTATATGACTTGGTCCAAAGTGAGCTACACATAGCAATAAGATAGATAATGCTACTGTAACTGATCTGCTAAGTTTCTTACCAGTGTCTTCTGGGTAGATATAGGTTCCGAACCGGAAGTGAATCACTTTGCATTGTATTCAATGACGATTCAAAAGTGTTATATGTAACCTACTTGAAGAAGGAAATATTTGAGAGTTTGTCGTAGAAAAATATCGACGGTTAAGTATTTATATTATTTTAGTTGCGACAATTTTAATTAATATCAGTGTTAGCGACTGCTGTGATCTGGCTGTGACCTTTTGGCTATACCTTTTTGTATGTAAACATGTTTTAGTTTTATTTTTATAGTTTACCTTTTATTTTATAAGTGACTAGCTGTGCCCGCGACTTCGTTCGCGTGGACTACATCCTTTCATTGTCGGTTTTACCCCTTTCTCCCCTAATATTCGAAACAAAAAGTAGTCTATATTTTAATCTAAGTTTCGAGCTATATTTGTGCCGAATTTCATATATCTAACTTCAAAAATAATCATTTTTCCATATAAATTTTCAAAGGTGGTATTACCCCCATCCCCCCCTTATTTTCTAATAAAAAGTAGCCTATGTCCGTTCTTGAGATTCAACGTATACCTATACCAAATTTTATCAAAATCGGTTGAGAGGTCTCAGCAGGAAAGCGTAACAGACAGACAGACAGACAGACAGAGTTACTTTCGCATTTATAATATTAGTAGGGATTAATTGTGTGTGCACATAGAGCTTCTGGTTGCTTCCCAATATACCATAAGAGCATAGAACGAGTTTAATTGGAATTATAGTTCACTAATCCATTATAATCAGAGCAGCGTCAGCATATACAGTATGTTACACATTTAACATACGTAATGATTAGTATATAAGGTCACAAAAACCTAGGCAAATGTCGGTCTTGTTATTAACACTGCATACTTGCTGCTTGGTTTGAGTTTTCTCAAAACAGTGTTTCTATACTGTCCATTGGAAAGGGCAGAAAATAAAATTGGAATCGGAATATTTTAGTATAATATAGTTAGCACGTTTAGTATTTGACATTTTATTTTAAGGGTGCTCAATAGAAAATGGCTCCGGTTGCCAACATATCTGTCTGGAGAGTTCCACACACGCCATCACCCCCCACGGTACGGTGCTTGAAACATTCAACAAAGCTCAGCCAAAACATTCCTCGAAATCATAATGACTTCTTCTCTAAGTCTTTCACTATGCCAACCATCCGGCTTTGGAACGCTCTACCCCCAAAACACGACAATCCCTGACTAAGGGAATTTTTAAAAGGAGAGTTCGCGAATTCTTCTTCTCTTCCCGTTCTACATAAAATTTCATTTGCTAAATTAATATGCTTTATTTATTCATTTGTTTGCTATATTTATAAGTATATTTTATATATTGTATTATTTTGTTTAATTTTATTAATTTATCATGTACGTATGAATATTTTATACTCGTGTTTAGTTTAATCCTATTTATTATTTTTTATTTTGTTGTAATCCATACACACATTTTACTGTTACCGCACCCATAAACGAACTATCTGCATGATCCAAGGGTTGACTGGCAGAGAGTTTACCTTTTATACTTTTTTTGTGCAAAAAATTTTAAAAATAAATATTGTAAGAAACATTATTGTTAAAACAATGGTTGCACAGTTGATTTCAATTCTATAGTATTGTTGGTACACCAGCATAGTAACAGTCCATTAACACACTATTCCGCTAAGCATAATAAGTTAGAACCGAACAAATATTTCACCATAACACATGCACTAAAAAATCTATCTATTACCGCGAGCCATTAAAAAAGTAGTTAAACTCGGTATTTGGTCTACAAAAGTACAAAAGCTGCGAGCGTACATTCCTTTGCGTACGAGCGTTATGGGAAACTAAAGGTAGGGTTGCCTATTAAGCAGCGCGTTTACACGCGCGCACAAATATTCCGCAAGGAGACCAGCTGGCTGGCTGTGTGTCTGGGCACCGCAGTTGGCAGTTACGGTCTTCAGTGCTAGGCAGGGACCGCTCCGTTGGATTGGCCATCCCTGAACATCTCCCCCCCCGAACATCCCGGGGGTAAGAGGCGACGAGAATACGCAGTCCGTATTAGCGGTCACTTCGTCGGTGGTGTTGGTGGTTCTGGCTGAGTTCTTCCCACAGGAATATCACTAAAAGGCGATGAGGTCCAACCGGCGGGGTTTTAGTAGTAGTATGGTAGTCTCTGCCTTTCGCGAGTCAAAGGAGTCCCACACACGCCTGATGATACGCTTCGTCAAAGAATTTGCCCCGGACAAAAAAGGTAAATAATAGGTAAACAAACAATAAAAAGCAATGCCATTTGTCACTTGAGTTTGATTATAATATCGATGTTCATTTCTGCAAATGTCGCGTAAAAATCGGAATTGAAACGACATTAATTCCAACTACGACATATATTGCAAGATTTATTTACAAGATTAATCTCATCCCACCTTAAGGGCGACAAGTACAGCATAATAAAGCTGTTACTGGACTTGTCGCCCTTACCTTCAAGGCTTGGCCCCTGCTGCCCCCTGCAACCTTACTCACATGTAGGAACACCGAAGTGATTGTTATTTGGCTGCGGTCTTCTGTAAGGTGGAGGGATTTCACCAGTCGGGCTGCTCCACTTCGAGCTATAAATCGCTATGCCCTACCTCTCTTAAATTAGGGTTCCCCTAACTGTGCGTCTTTGAGCGTGGGGTTTCGTGAGGCACAGAGCCTGGCTTTTTTATACATTCAAACAGCCACGCCTTTTTTGTTTGCCAATATATTCAGTGTAGCAAACCGGCTCTATGCGATCCACTTGTGGCTCCCGCGGACACGTGCTATGACGGCTTGCGAGACACAACGTCGCCATTTTGGTTTCTTGCTTTTTTCACAAATCCATTGCGAGTAGTGAAAAAAACATTCTCTTCCGAATAGAGAGAGCCACGCTTCCCAGAAATATAGCCTAGCCTAGCCCAGTTAGACTGACTTTCTATGTCTATTGTTTGGAGTTTTACTGGAAACTTGTTACTGGGTGGGTTACTATGCGTAGGTGACCCTAATGACCAAAAATGTTAGAAAAATAAATAAAGATTACCACGGGCGATACTGTAAGCGCCTATTTGGAAACCTTAGATTAAAACATATTATTGCACAAATAACCACAGGTAGATCTAATGCTAGGAGCATTCTCTACCAGTCAACTCTTGGGTCATGCATAGTGTTTGTATATAGGTGCGTATGGTGAAAAAGTGCGTAAGTTTTCTAAGGAAAATCATATAAACTAAACATTATAAATAAAATGTATATTTGAACTATAAAGGTATGCTTATATTTATATTTATATATTTTACAAATACACAAAGACATATATTTATACACTGTCCAAAGTATCTGCATAATACTCGACCAGCCCTGTATATGCGCAACATTGTAAGACACCACAGATCCACGGTACCGAAGTAAACATACAAACGTTCACCAACATGCTCTTGCGCAGGAATGCTGTACCCGAGTCCGGTAATCACTTCGACGAATTGTCTCGGCAACGGATCAGCTTCCAATTTCTTTCGTTTTTTATTTAATTTCTTTACCGAATTCGGCGTGCCGTTATCGAGTTTCCATTAAAAAGGTATTTACTTGCAAAACAAGCGACTGCCGATATGAGGCGGCGTTCAAAAGTTCTTCAATCAAACCAAATGTAAACTGATGAGAAACAAAAAACAACACATGATTTATGAATAACTTGTAGGATAACGATCCTTATTATGCGATCGGGAGCTTCGCTTAACCTACTCCTATTAGTTTGGACAAGTTTAAAATTATATAGCAGTAGCTGTGCCCGCGACTTCTTTCACGTGGACTACAGGTTTTAAATATACATACTTTCATGGATGCTTTTACCCCTATCTCACCTAATATTTGAAACTAAAAGTAGTCCATATTTTAATTTAAGATTAAAGCAAAATTTGTACCGATGTCATTTCTTTAACTTAAAAAATAAACATTGTCCCATAAAATCATTCAAGGGCGATATTACCCCAACTCCCTTATATTCAAAATAAAAAGTAGCTCATGTCCGCTCAAGAGGTTCAACGTATACCTATACTCAATTTCATCAAAATCGGTTCAGCGATTTAAGCGTAAAAGCCGAACAGACAGACAGAGTTACTTTCGCGTTTATAAAATTAGTACCTAAAGGTTGATTTGTATGTTGTTCTAAGAGAATCTCGATCTCATTGTCGAAAAGTTTATCATAAGTTTTCAAAACAATGTCACTTGCTATTTCGGGTGTGCTGGGATTACGCCCCCAGTTAGTATCCGTCGTCTGGTGCTCATAGATAGATAGATTGATATATCAATACTATATAGCACACAATTAGGTAAATCACAGAAATAGGTTTTAAAGATTCATTATTGTCCAATTTAGGCGGTCTTATCGCTAGGAAACGATCTCTTCCAGACAACCTAGACAGACTTAAGGTAGAGAAAATAGTAGATGGCGAGAAATGGGTACGGCCGTGCAACATAAATAGAGTTCATTACAAGGGAAAACCTTAGTTTGAGACCAGGTTATTGGTGTGGTTGTCTGGCGCATTTATTTATTTAATGAGCCAAATATCCCTCAGCTCCCAATCTTATGGGACATTCAATGACCCAATTCGTGACAAGATGAGTGACGTTACAAAAAATCAACATCGCTAATTCCATCCAATTGGCACGCAGAATTAACAATTGTCAAAAGGATAATTAAGGCCGTGATCTCATGTCCGATTAAATCAGCTGTTTCCTGCACAGCATGTGACAAGGACTTATTGGGAGTAGGGATTACTGTGGGAACGTTTTTATAAGAAGACAAAGGGCATGGTAGCCCTTATACATGTATTTCATACTAGATGTGTCCTGCGACTTTGCCTGTGTTATTTTGGGATAAAAAGTATCTCATATGTTGATCTAGTATGTCATCTTTCTTTCAAGCAAATTTCATGCATATCTGTTCAGTAGTTTTTGCGTAAAAGAGTAACAAGCATACATCCAGACATCCATACTTTCTTCCAAATTTAATATAATAAGTTAAGTATACATATATAGATATATAATATGTGAGTTCATGACTTTATGATATTTATCTTCTATGTAGTTTAATTTTTTCGTTTAATATTTCTCAATTTATATTTTTGCAAGGCCGCACCCTTTTCTCGAAATCCACTATTTCCTATAGCTGAAAATTGTCTGAAAAGAGATTACCTTCTAGCGATAAGGCAACCTAAATGAGGGTTTTCGCGTTTGAAAAATCCACCAGATGGCGATACGTTGGTGTGGGGTCCAACTGCTATGTGATTGGTTATGGTTTACATGACATTGACAGACGTGTCACTATGACATTTAAATCACCAATCAATTAACAGGTGGAACCCACGCCTACGTATCGCCATCTGGTGGATTTTTCGAACGCGAAAACCCTCATTGTACTTACTTATGAGTCTATTGAACCGATTGCTGTACATTTTCTGTACAATATACCTAGTCTAATTATATCCTGTTCTCTCTTAGTATCAGTAATGTTCCTGCAATATATAATATGCAAATCTACGAATTCCCCGAAACGGCCCGTGATGACCTCAAGTAATTAAACTCGTTCGAAAAACCGACCGCGAACTGATCCCGCCATTAAGAGCGCTGATAAGTGCGCACGCGCAGTGAAAGGGGACCGCGCATCGGCGGAATGCGGATTGCGTATGCGCAGATATGAGACCGTAGGGTGACCACGATACCTAAATAGGAACCACATTTAACTAGGTACCTCCATTAGAGTAAGATCCTAGGTCCACCAGACGCCACATATGTTCTGACGGACGAAATGTGTCTGATTGCGTAGTTCTAGTATACATACTAGTACACTAAGAATGCAGGCTTCCGCTATTCCGCCCCCGCCGGTTGGGCCAGCGTCGCGCACTCCCTTAGCAGTAGGGTCCTTTTCGCGGTACCGACACGTGCCGGGTCGTTTTTCTCCCCAAACGTAGGTACGTTAGGTTACAAAGTCCCAGTAACAGCTCGAACCGAGGTTCGAGACCCGGTAGGGGACGCCCTCCGGTTGTTGCTTGAATTGAAGGGGTGAGAGCCATCTACGCTCCCCGAAAGCTCGGTGAAGATGTTAAGGCTTCGCAGCCATCATCGATAGTCAGGTAGGAAAAAACCTGCTAGCTTACTTATGCCCGGTTCCAATATTTTACGATTCGTAATGAGTTAAAAATAACAATCCATTTTTCTTCAACCGACTACGAGACGTTAATTCTATATTAAAATTTACTTTACATATCACCTGTAATCAGTCGTCCGTCACTTGTTTATAGCTTACGCCTCGTATTATTTATTACAATCCGTAACTAGAAAATATCGTTTTTCAAATATTGGAACCGGGTATTAGACCGCCAATTTTCAGATATCATCTAATCAAGGTACATAAAAATTCTCAAAACTAATTTTTACGTTTATTTTAGGCAATATCCTTATTTATTTATTTATTCAATTATACATACATACTAGCTTACAGTGTCCCAAGGCGCCAGTATGTTTATTGGACATGTCAAAAACTTAATACTACATTACGTGCGTGCGTCAAATAAGATTAAGCAATGTCAATAGTAATAAAAAAATAATAATAATAAATCAGATAAGAATAATTACAATACACAATAAAAAAAATATAGTAACAATGTCAATGAATAGTAATTAAAATAATCAATGATAATTAGAATGTCAGATGCAAGGGAAAACAGATAAGTTCACGTTTTAAAGTTATTGTCAACATATTGAAAGGCTTTCCTTGTCAGTAATCTAAAGTGGTCAGCAAATAGGTCAATACCGTAGTCATTGGCGAGCATGTCTCCTATCAGATTTAATATAAGTTAAAAATAAGTTGCCAATGCTCCCTTTGCAGACGTTTTAAATATCCCAAAAAAATTACGGCATAGTTATCAGCTTTTGCATTAAGTTACATAATTATTTAAAGCGTCGTTAATAAACAAATACTTTTATTTTATGAGAAATTGCTCCAGATAGAATTTGAGATACAGAAAAATTGCATCTTCTTCACGTATCACGGGCTGCTCTTCTAACTGTCTTGCGGTTCGGGAAAGTATCAGGATTCGATTACCACGAGTTTGAATATCACAAAGCAAAATTTCGAAATATGACTTTTTTGTTTTTTAAATATCCATTATCTTCCCAACGCGTAGTCTCGCTACTGTTGCATTATCAAACTGTCACCGAGTGTTTTCACTGCAGTTGAAATCGTCAGTGCACTTATCAGGGCTGGTGATTGCGGTGCTGCATATTTGCATACCGTGGGGGCATGGAAACTTTTGAATTATGGCACTTGTGCGTGCAACTTTTAATATATACTTATATCTTAAAGCTAAAAAGTTTGTTTGTTTCTTTCAATGTTATAATCTCAGGAAATACTGGTTTGAAAAAATTGTATAGGATAGATATTAATGAGAAGGCTTTAGGAGGTGTCCATTAATCATACGAGGCTCGAAAGGGGGGGGGGGGGGAGGTCCATAAAAATTACGATAAGATTTCCGGCTTGATACATGCCACTGTTCACATGCCTGCACATGTACACACTTGTTTCATCTTTTTTTTTTCTTTCTCTCACTTTTATTGTGTTGACATCTTTATAGTTTCATTTTATTTTATTATTTGAAAAAAATGTTATTATTAAATAATTTTATACGATGGACAATGATGAATAATGACAATGCTATTTGTATTTATCTGAATAAGATAATTTTGTATTGAGATGACATATTTTAATTTTTTTTTATTACTTTAAGAAATGACATTAAACTTTTTTTTGTTTATTTATTTTATGATTCACATAATATAATGATAATGCTATTTGTATTTATCTGAATAAGATAAAGGTAGGTTCATGCTTCGTGCTCCAGGTCCTATAGTTAGGTTGATGATTTAAATTTTTGTTAATTGGTCGCGTTCTAAGGGGGACTGGAGTAGTCATGCTCACTAAAACGTCACTGGGGTGGTGGCGCTATATGGCGGGTCGTTACATTCCCTTCAATATGGTTGGGTGAAGCGATGGCTGGCACATACGTCATGCTTGTGAACAGGTGCCACCTTTGGGGACTGGTCTGCTCCAGTTTGCCTATTAAA
Source organism: Glyphodes pyloalis (assembly GCA_037074685.1). NCBI lineage: Eukaryota > Metazoa > Arthropoda > Insecta > Lepidoptera > Crambidae > Glyphodes > Glyphodes pyloalis. The sequence continues at coordinate 16,518,830 of JAYKKO010000006.1, read as the reverse complement.
ATAACTTAATGCTTTTGTTCACTCATCAAAATAAAACTATATGACTTGGTCCAAAGTGTTCTACACATAGCTATAAGTTAGATACTGGCACTGTAACTGATCTGCTGAGTTTCTTACCGGTGTCTTCTCGGAAGATATAGGTTCCGAACCGGAAGTAGAATCACTTTGCATTATATACAATGACGATTCGAAAGTGTTATTATATGTAACCTACTTGAATAAACAAATATTGAATTACGAAATATCGCAAGGGGGAGGGGGTTGTAGTAATATATGACGAATATTTTTTTTTTAATTTCATGATATTTAGACTTGTATTATATGAAAAATATTATTAAAAAATGAACAGGTACATGTAAAATTAATAATGATGATGAAAAATAATAATACTTACAGAATTATATATCTTTTTAGTTTTTTTAAATAATATATTTTAAGAGGTACGGTCGAAAACTCGTCACTTTGGTCTTTTTACCGCCCTTCTGTCGCCGGAATAAAAACTAAAATCGAACAACAAGTCTTTGACTACACACTGTACCTTGTACTTTCGTGTTAATGCGTGTTTTCATTTACAACTTCTGGGACAGAAACGTAGCAACAAAAATATATCTTAATGTTAAGATTCCAGTCGAGTTCTCTTAATCGCAAACCTTGTTAAAGGCTGGAATTCCGGATAAATTGTGACCTAAGACAAGATTGTTTTTATCATGACATTTTCAATTGCTCTGATATTGGAAATTCGATGAACATTATAAAGGTAGCGCAAGACAATTTTGGCATTCAACTCTGAATGTCAAGTGCCGGTCAATTTAATTAATTGAGACTTTAATATGCTAGGTATTTAATGAAATCGATCGTATGATTATCACAGTTTTGAAAAATATGTTGACCTATTGGACAATTGCATTGGGTTTACGTCACTGTACAAGTATACAAGTTCCTTTTTAAAGTACTTAACTTATTTTATTGAAGTACCTACAGCAGACTTTTTTTTAACTTTCTAATTATACCTGTTTTATTCTGTTTTTGACTTTTTTTTGACAAACCCTAAAAATGTTCAAATCCGTGTAATGTTTCCTCGACCTAGGAATCAAATCCTTGACTTTTTTTTGGCCATACCATTTTCTTTGGCAGAGTTTCTTGCCGGTATCTTCTTTGTTTCAAAACGGAGGTAGCTTCATTTGGTTTATATAGACAATTCATACATCTTACAATCTGTTGTAATTTATATTAACATAAAGTTTTCCCAATCTCTTTGCTTATTCTTCTTCTTATATGACCCTTGAACGTAAATTCTGGGTGCGACAAAGTAATAATCATGGTGACATGGAAATACATTATTTTCTTTTTTTCTTGTCACTTAAAATCATTCCAATTTATATTGCCAGCAAATTGATCCAATGATTTTAAAAAAGTTTATTAACCCTGCACTAGCTTTAGGGAGAGTTAGTTAGTTTCCTCTCTTTCCACTTTCTTACATAGTTTAAAAACACAACAGAGTTTTTTCACCCGTAGCTTAACAGGGATAGCTTGATTAACCGGTGGGTAATAAATAATTCTAACTAATCCGAGATTAACCGCCAACCTCCGGTCAGGTCAGCGGGTTGATCGTAATCCATTTGTTAATTAATTTGCTATTTTACTTCCGTGTAATAAAGTAAAACCTATGATTATGAAACATAGACCAAATAATTTCTCTTGCTTAACATCAGGCTGGGAGGAGCACATTCTGTATAAGTCAATATTTTTTATACATGTAGATTACATTAGTAATACTTATGAATCGTCTCTATACAAAGCAAATAAAGCTACCACCGGTTCGGAACCTATAACTACCGAGAAGCTACCGGCAAGAAACTCAGTAGTTTTTTTACAAATAAAAAGCTAAACTGATTACTAATTTTGCACCAAGCCATACAGTTAGTTAGTCAGTTGTAAATAAAACGAAAAAAAGTACATGATGAAATAAATAAAATAAAAACATTTAAATTAAAATAACTGCAGGACTTTATGAGTGATATTTAAATACATCATTTTGACCTACATGCGCCTGTGTGGCCTTATTGACATTGATTGAGAAAACTTAACAAAACATAATAAAATAAAAAATAATAACTGCAAAAGTTTACAGTGACGAGCTGTTGAGCGCACTATGGCGTTTTTAGATATCGTGTGTTTTCATTTCAACATTACAAATAACGTTTTCAAAAATACAAAAACTACGCAATCTTCTTGGTTTGTTAATGAATCTTATTTTGTTGTGATGAATTAATCTTAATTAACTAATAAGTAATGTTCCTGTATCATTCCTTTTACACATGGATCGCTTTTACTTTTGCAGTTTTTTTGCGCTAACATCAAACAAAAACAAACCGTAATGATCTCAGTAGGTATTCGCAATTGTAAATACTTAAGACCATCGTAGTTTGTTTTAAATTAAACGTTTCAAACGTGTACGTTCGTAGTTTTTTGCCAGACTATCCACGCGTTTGGTATCTCCTCATAAATTATAATTAGTGTATGTCAAACAATACAAGTGTTACACATTGCCCGTAAAAAAACGCTAAGAAAAAGCCATAAGTCACAAAAAACTCGGTCATTCAACTCGGACCTACGTAAGGTGAAAAAATATTGAAGATCATTCAAGAAGGTTTTTAATTTATTTCTGTATCTGTTGTACTAGTGTCTTATTGCAACGGGATAAGGTTTAGAGCGTGTGTCGTTTTTTGTTGTCACACGGGGAGTGTCAAACGGCGGGAGATAATTAATGATCAGTCACTGTCTTTCTGGAGCAGGTCTTGATAGAGTATGGTGACGGAAATATTGCTACTAGCGAGCTGACAGACGGTAACTTTTGTAACTTTTTGGTAACATTTCGGTAAGTTTGAGGCACGGTTACCAAACATTTTTTGACATATGCTACGCTTTACCCAACATTTCGCCGAATATTATAAGTGTCAGTGATTACAACACTTTTAAAATGCAGTATTTATCTAATCGCGTTAATATTTATAATATCATATATATTTTGCGCTTACGTTGCTGTTGGTTTAACTTAAGAACTAGCTTATAATATGGAGTAAAAGTTGAAATTAAGTTGGCTGTTGTTAATCCTAAATAAATGAATAAATATAAATATTGAACATTACAAACATTGTTCTGATTCTATGGCAAGAAACGTTAAGCTCTTGTTTACAGATATCAGAAATAACGACGGTACCACAACACCCAGACCCGAGACAATACATAAAAGTTAGTACCATTGATTTTCTGAACAAGGGTGCTTAAGCTACTTATTTTGGGATTCGATCGATGTCATAATGTTTTCCGATATTTATTTTATATCATTTCACCATAACGTCATGATACTTCATTTAAATACTCAGTTTGAAGCAATAATTCTTATTTTTTTTACTTTCTGGAAACTTTTTTGAACATTTGCTGGCAACACTACCGTTTGATCCAACACACAAATTATGATCACGTGCTCATATCTGATACTAGTAGCTATTTTATAAAAAAAAATACGCACGAGTAAAATTCTGACACCAGTTACCCTTGAACCCAATTTATTTAAGGGATTGTAATTAAACTAGTTGGGATTTCAACACTACAATTATTATTGGTAACTTATCTTGTAAACAGAACGTGCTGTTTTGCCGCGAAAAAAAATTGTAACCCAAACGTGTAACCCTTAATTTGAATTGATTACCTTATTTATTCGTTAATTTAATAAATTTATTTCTCAATAAAGTCAACAGTACGGCTGTCTGACGTAAATTGCAGGAGCATTCTCAACACGCCAACTTTTTGGATGCATGCAATGTTTGTGCTGTAACAGTGCTTACTCGAACTATTACGATCAAAATACTTTGGCATGTACATGTGAGAGAGATAAGGCCTATGCCCAGCAGGAATTATTATTATAATAAACGCATCAGCCATGGCTGAAATTATATAAATATGGTTATATTTCTTCTTTGTGGAGTACTATTAGGTAATTCTTAAGTAAAAAATACCATGATAGAATTTGAATCTAAAGCAACTGCATAAATGAGTGACGGACAGCGTACGGGCTGTTGAAAGGGGATGGTGAAACTCATTTTTGTTCACTTCATTTTTTTTTAAATATCCGGGCAAAATAGGAGATACGCGAACGCCCCCGACTTTGTTCTTAACTAGTAGGATGTAAATAAATTGATTCAAATAGGTACCTACCAATCACTTAGGATGTGGCTACAGTGGCCGTAGTTTGTGTAACACATATCTGCTCTCTCTCACTTCCTTCACTCTCATAATCTGATGTTTATTCTATATGTTTGTTTAAACCGTAAATACTTTATGGATTTGCATATATTTATTGATATTTATTTATGTATGTATTTTTTATTCATTTGTGTTTTATTTTTTATGTATTTATCATATTATGTTATTTATTTATTTTTGTTTTCCTCAATAAATATTTTGCACGGGCGCACCCGTTTCTCGATATCTACTTTTTCCTCTACCTAAAGGTTGTCTGGAAGAGATTGCTTTCTAGCAATAAGACCGCCTAAATTGTACTTAATTATGTCTGTTAAGCCAATTTCTGTAAATTTTTCTGTGCAATAAAGTGTATCTATCTATCTATCTATCTGATGTAACGGAAGACCGACACGACCGGAGAGAGATTAAGTGCAGGACGACTATTTACACGCCTTTCCGACGGCATGAATTTTATTTTTCTTGGCTAGGCAATTTAGGTAAACAATTTTGCAAATGCCCTATCCAAAAAAAAAAAAAAGCACACAACGAAGTTGCTCCATGGCTCCATCGAATCGAACCCACAACCTCTAAGTCACGTGCCTAAGCTCGTTACCACTACCATTACTAGACCACAGAGGTATTTTGTAAAGGATATACGTCGTACACATAACATATGAGTTCATTATTTAAAATCATCACCCTATCCAAAATTTCGTCACTTTGATCTATACATGACTTCTCGTGCCTAGCAGCACCTACCAGCAATCTTGCACAGACCGTCACTCCACATTTAGAGGTGGGGAAAATACTTTTCGTACCGTACCTCTGCCGTAGGGACATCAGCGGCGTGGGACTACCCCGCTTTGTAGGAGCGAGGACAACTTTAAAAACCCCACCCACTTTCTCATCACCTAGTGACAGCGCCATGGGAAACTGGAGACACATAACAGCCACCGTCTCTCCACATAGCCTGAGGTTCCTACTACATTTTCTGAGACCCGGCAAATTGTGTGTAACAGTGTATCAACTGCCGTTTTTTCAATAGACCGTCCGCATTTGGGCATACTTAGTTCCCGACTCGCCCAACGCAGACCCAGCTTTAAATACAACCACACCCACCGTGCACTCCACTTCATTAATACAACACTCGTAAATAATGTACCATTTGTCATCTGCTAGTTACGTGGCCCCGCGGCCATCCATCATCCGCTAGCGCTGATAAATGAACACTTCTTGATATGTATTCTTGATGCGATGGCCAAGGATTTGGATTTGATAGGACGTGACGAGACTTGGCTGACTATTGCACAATACCGTTTTAGGGGTCCGTATTTGTGGGGGTACAACTTAACATGAATACTAAGACAGAAAGTGAACTGTCTGTCTGTCATCAGGTTATCTCATATACCGTGATAATTAGGCAGTTAGCTGGTTAACTTTCACAAATGATGAGACTAATTTTGTAATCGCCTAATCAACAATCACTAAAAACCAACTCTCTCTCTCTAACTTTTGAAACAACAACATAATATTTAAGAAGAGCTTCACAGCTCAATTCATAGCTCAAATGATCAATAACCCTTTTTTTTCCGTTTAATTTATATTTCTATTTATATTGAACCCTACGTGAGCGAGTTCGTCTCGCACTTCACTGATATTTCTTAAGGGCGTAAATAGGGGAGGTTTTAAAGGGTCGGCTTATTTAATCACCCTTATTTCCAGGCTTCTATAGGCTGCAGCAACTATCAAGAGTGAGATTTTTTTTGCCACAAAACTGTTTTGAAGGGTCCAAAGATTTTGATTTTGTTTTCATTGCACTTCAAGATTGGCCTCATCTCACCTGATGTTAAGTGGTAATGAGGTCCTTGGTTAAGGGCGAGCATATTTTTAGCTGTTACTGGACTTTTCGTCCTTCCTTTCTAAAAACTCGAGAATAATAAAGAAGAAGAAAACGGAAGGAAAAGGACTAGTCCTTCTACTACAGGACACCAAATCCCTGAAGTTGTCCTGTTTTTAAAAAAACCACTGTCACCCTTCATCCAATGCTACCTTATAGCTGTTAGTGCAAATTTCTCCGTTACTTTATACGAGTATTGTACCTACAACAGTTACGACGATTTAAGCTATGCTCCTCGGTGTTATTCGTGTTTCTTTATTTGTAAGAGACCAACCGCTAGACTAAAGATGCACTCTGTTTGGTCAAGTGGTAACGAGCTTAGGTTCGTAATACAGAGGTCGTAGGATAGATTCCCGGAAGAGCAACGTTATTGAGTGGTGTTTTCAGATAGGAAATTTATAATATGTAAATGGGTCAAAATTCAAATTCAATATTCTTTTATTCATGTAAATTACACCAGTAATATTTATGAACGAGACACCATTTTTTAGTAGTTAATACGAACTACTTTCTGCCCGACGTTTCGGTTAGGTTGCACCAACCGTGGTCTCGGCTGACTGGTCTTACTTTTTTAAATGTTTAAAATGGAACGCGAAAGCCTTAAATTGGATATGACATTTGTAGATTGGTCATCTAAAATGCCCGATAAGGAAAGAAATCCATGATGTCGGAAGGGCATGTAAATAGTCGGTCCTGAGCCTCACTTCTCTCTCTCTCGTCGGTTGTGTTAGTCTACCGCCCCATCTGATTATGAGAGTAAAGGAAGAAACAAATATATAGGTATTTTATTTGACGACCACCGTAGCCGAGAGGCGAGCGGGCCAGCCTTTGGCGTCGCGTCAAATTAAAATACGCTAAATTGTCTCGGGTCTGGGTGTAGTGGTACCGTCGTTGTTTCTGATTTCTGTGACACAAGTGGTTAAGCTTCTTACTTACCACACAATCAGAGCAATGTATGTGAAGTTGTCCAATATTTAAAAATTAAAAAAAATACACTTAAGTTTATATATTTACGGTAGAATTGACGAATCTTTTTTATCTAAGTCGATTTAAGAAACTTTATTAGTAATACGTTATTTATCAGTCGCGATTCTAATAGGGATTAATTACCATCGTTTGCAAGCGACTTTACTAATCCCACAATCACTAAACCCAAGTTCAATAAAACTGTTAACTTTTAGCGAGTTTTCGTAAAAAACTCAAATGTGAGGTAAATAACAATGAGCATAAAAAATGGCCGCTAAACGCCCGGCGGCATATTTCAAAGGCTCCGATTTGCATTTATATCACGATGCGACAAGTGATTTATTTGCGTAGATATTTATTGTACTTCTAAGTACACACATTATTTCGCGTAACTACAGATGTGTTTTGGTAGCATGCATATAAGTTCAAGAACCAAACCAAAACTACTGGAATATTTATTAATTTAATGAATTTGACTAATTATGTTTTTAAATTTTTAAAATACAATTACATCTGTAAGGGTGTAGGTTAACAGATGGTTCTATTTATACAATAGATAAATTATAATAATTTAACGCTTAGAATATATTTAGTAATTAGATAAACACCATTTGAATGAATGTCAAAATACTAGGTACATTTTAAAGAAACAATAAAAAACAATTATTTTACGGAAGTATCCAGCTTAAATAATTTATTTGAGTAATAAGTGTTATAATATAGTAAAATAAATTTCAACTTATTCTTAAAACATTTTCATTTGTATTTTACTTTATAGTAATGGGCGTCCTTACATTAATATCGTGTGACATTAATTAAAAGCTGGGAGAAAATACTAGCAACATAGATTTTTTAAATAGGTGTTCAATTAAAATCTCGCCACGATATATCGTTAGGACTTTGTACGGTGAACAGGGCATCAAGTTAAACACTTGTAATTCGTGTAAATTAGAATTTTAGTTCTTATACCCGTGAAACAAGGGCAATACAAAGTCCAAATTGTGTTTCTAAATTGACTTGGGTCTGGGTGTGCTGGGATGACGCCCCCATTTAATATCCGTCGTCTGGTACTCATATTACAAGGGAAAACCTTAGTTTGAGACCAGGTGATTGGTGTGATTGTCTGGCGCATTTATTTATTTATTATTATTTTATTTTATTTATTCCCGATAGGGCCAGTACCTATGGAAAATCTAATTTTATTTTACTGTCTTAAGTCTGGGTGTTGTGGTCACAAGTGCTTCAGCTACTTACCACAGAATCAGAGTTATGTATGACGTTGTCCAGAATGTATTTTTACTCTCGGTCTCTCTCATTCATATAGTCATAATCCCAGTCATGCAAAAACTGGCACAATCCTAGCGTGTGGGGAAACAAAAGAAAGTTCCTAAAACAGTAGATCAAGTCACATATTAATGATTATATTAATTAGGCATCATTCCGTGGGGTCAAAAGTAATGTATTAAAAGATTTGTCAACGACCAGTGGACGCGTTTCCACCATCGCTCACGTTTATATAAATTTCCATTTGAACTATATTGTTTTAACTGGCGAAACTTCACTACATAGTAAACAAAACGTTTGTATAAATCTACTGAATGCAAATTTTAAATTCAATTTATTTTTATTTTTTCTCAGTCAGGTAATATAATAGATTTTTTTATAAACGGTTGGCTTCTTTTTTTTTTTAATATTGCACTTCAAGATTGACCTCGTCCCACCTGATGTTAAGTGGTAATAAGGTTCTAGCTTAAGGGTGACAAGTCCTCCTCCTTGCGTCGTATTCCTCACTGTTGAGGGTCGTGACCTCCCTTTTGCATCACTTTCATCCGTATGATTTTCCTCCAACTAATTATGTCTCCAGCGGTGTGAAGGGCGTTGTGAACTGTAGAGTCGAGAGCAGTGTGGATCTGATCGGATCAACGCATAGGGCTGTGCCCACGCGGCCTTTTTCCATCTACTTTGCCGGTCACGATAAGTTTCTCGAGGTTGTCACCTTGTTTCCTTGCAATATGACCAAAGTATTCTAGGGTTCTACGCAGACACTCGGATGACAGCTGCGAGGAAATCCTAAGTTCTCGCAGTATGGAGAAATTTGTCCGAAATGCTGTCCAAGGAATACGGAGCATCCTTCTCCAGCACCACATCTCAAAGGCGTCAATGCGTTTGCGGTCTGCAGCTTTTAGAGTCCAAGTCTCGGCACCATACGAAAAGATCGAGAAGACCAGAGTCCGTACCAGTTTGACTTTAGTTTTTACGGAAATGTTACGATCTCGCCAGATTTTCTCAAGCTGAGACATGGCGCTCCTGGACATGCCAATTCTCCTACGCACTTCCTTTTCGCACGAACCATCATTGCTGATATTGGAACCCAGGTAAATAAAGTTGTCCACTATTTCTAAGTTTAACGTGCCAGTGAGTTCCAACTTTCGCGATCTGTCTACCACCATAACTTTGGTTTTGGACCTGTTTACAGAAAGCCCCATCTCCCTACTAAATCGCTCCATTCGGTCTAGAAAAGCAGACATTTCTGACTCATTTGCTGCAAGAAGAGTAGTGTCATCGGCGTAGCGCAAATTGGTGATTTTCACGCCACCAACCATTATGCCTCCTTCCCAATTCTCGCAGGTACGTCTCATTATGTACTCTCCATAGGCATTAAAGAGAATGGGCGACAGAATGCACCCCTGGCGAACTCCTTGTTGGAATTTAAAGGGTTTTGAGGTTGTTTTATACAAGACAAGATGGTTTGGTACTCCAAGTTCCCGTAGGACTTTCCACAAACAACTCCAGTTGACACAGTCGAACGCCTTGCTGTAGTCGACGAAACACATTATAACTGGCGTATCAAACTCGTATGCTTTCTCAACGAGCTGCCTGACATTGAGAATCTGCTCTCGAGTGCCCTTGCCTTTCACAAAACCCGCTTGCTCCTGCGGTATTTGCCAATCCAGATAGTAGCGGATACGATTGTTTAAAATATGGAGCAAAACTTTGCTGGCATGTGAGATGAGAGACAAGGTTCGATAATTGCCGCAATCCTTGGTTGACCCTTTTTTATGCAACGGAATAATTACGGATTCCGACCAGTCCTGCGGCCAATCACCGCATTGCCAGATGTGTAAGCATACCTTGTGTAACGTCGCCACAACCAAATCACCCATGGCTTCAAACACCTCTGCTGTTATTTGGTCACTTCCTGGCGCCTTCTTCTTCTTGAGGGACTGTAGGGCAGCAGTTATTTCGGAACGAAGAAAGATGGGTTCCAGGTCTAGATCCTTCCAGTCTGGGACGTCGCCGGGTGTTAAATGGGAATCAGTGTACAACTGTTCGCAGTACGCACGCCATCTCTCGGCAATGCGATCGAAGTCGTGTAGTACAATGCCATCTGCATCTTCTATCACCCACGATTTAGGCTTGAACTGCTTGGAAAGGATTTTAACTTTCTTAAATAGGTCTGCTGTTTGTAGCTTGTTCGAATGCCTCTCAAGGTCGTTGCATATACTCACAATGAAGTTGTTCCTGTCACGGCGGCAACTGGCTTGGATAGCTTTGCTGAGCTCGGAGTATTCGGCCATTACTGCATGATTCTGCAGACACCCAGATTTTATATTTTTCCTACGTTGAATGAGATCCCAGGAATAGTCGGAGATCCAGCATTTTTTCTTATGCTCAAATTTATTCTTCTTAGAGACTAGGTCCAGTGCATCGTTAATTTGTACTTTCAAGTGTTTCCACTGTGAGTCAGCGTCAGCGAGTTCTTGCGTTGGACAATCCTTCAGTTTCGACTCTAATGCCACACGGAAAATAGATTTTTCAGAAAGATCCAAGCTTCTGATTTTTGGTGGTTGACGTCTAGGTGCCCTTAAACGAAGCAAAAAACTGGCTACGAGCAGGTTGTGGTCAGAGCCGCACTCTGCGCCGGGAAAGGTCTTCACATTAGAAACAGAGGATCTCCAGCGGGTATCTAGGATGATGTAGTCGATTTGATTTCTGTGCCTATCGCCTGGAGATCTCCATGTATACAAACGTCTTGGGTGATGTTGGAAGAACGTGTTCATAATACTGAGATTCCTGCCTATGCAAAACTCGATCAGTCTTTCACACCGTTCATTCCTAGTGCCAAGTTCAAATTTTCCAACTGTGTTCCTGATATGACCATCAGCAACTGTGCTACCGACTTTGGCATTCCAATCACCAAGAATCATTTTGATTTCCCGACTAGGTATTGAATACAACGTTTCCTCCAGTTTTCCATAAAAGTCTTCAATTACCTCAACTGGAGCTTGTGCCGTCGGTGCGTATATTTGTACAATATTCAGTACACACGGCTTAGTGTTGAGCTTCATTGTCAGGATCCTGTCAGACACTGGGTTATAACCGAGGACATATTTGTTCATGTGTGGTGGTAATATGATTCCGACCCCATTCCTACTAGAGTCCTCACAGCCTGAAAAGTAGAGGGTGTTCCCTGTCGTAGTGGTGAAGTGGCCATTGCCACGCATGTATGTTTCACTGACGCCCAATATGGAGAGATCATGTGTTTCCACTTTTCTTCTCTACGATGGTTAGTTTACCCGTCATTAGCAAACCTCGGACATTCCAAGCGCCAATACGATGATAAGTTCGTATTGAGGTCTTCTCATTTTTAGGTTTTGTAGCACCGACAGTAGCATCTCTTTCCTCTGAAGCCTGTCGGTTCGCCCCAGGGGTAGCTTCGGTCACCAATTTCACACCATCCAGCCCGGGTACTGGGTGGCGCCGATGGCTAGTCGGGTCGTCCAGCATACTCTGTCTCTGTGATTCTGGTATCATAAGGGAGGTTTTCATGGGAAATAAGCGCGGTGGGTTCCCACGTCCTTCCGCGTTAGTTTTTTAGAGGGTATTTAGATCCTCACGGTCACTGGCTACCGCCCCGTAGATGCGGGGTTGTCGGGTTAGTTACCGCCGCCCGATGCTCGGCGTTGACTGTTTTACGAGAGGGTAGGTCTCCTCCACACCAAGGGTGACAAGTACAGCATAACAAATCTGTTACTGGACTTGTCGCCCTTACCTTAAAGGCTTGACCCCTGCTACTAATGTAGCACCCCCCAGGAGCTCTGGAAACCTTACTCACACGCAGGAACACAACAACACAGAAGTGATTGTTATTTGGCTGCGGTCTTCTGTAAGGTGGAGGTATTTCGCCAGTCGGGCTGCTCCAGTTCGAGCGATAAATCGCTATGCCCTACCTCTCTCTCTCGCTTCTGGTCAAACAGAAGTCAAGTCAAGTTTCGCTTCGCTACTCTGATTATTTTATCGCAATATAGTGTTGTGAAGTCACAACACTGTACTATATCTGGGGTCATAGGTTTGATTCCCGTTCTTGTCAATTTGAAAAACAGATTTTTCTATATTGAGTAGGGCCTGGGTGTTATCGTACTGTTGCTGTTTCTGTAACAAAAGTGCTTTAATTACATACCACAGAATCAGAGCAATGTAGGTGACGTTGTGCAACAGGTACCTATTTATTTATTCATCAGTCTACTTAAGCCCTTTTATTTGATATTTATGTAGAACGAGTTGTATTTCAATAAGTAATCTGTCATTTTATGACGTTGGTCATCTTGTACCGATTTTCAAACATAGCTAAGAACATCCTCTTCAAACAAAAAAAGAACAACAAAATCAAAGTCGTTCGACAACTACGATATTACTTATAGACCAACATACAGACAGACAGACAGACAGACCCGTCATATTTTGCGATAGGGATTAAAAATCCAGCAAACCTGCGACCGTCTTCCTTTCTTTTTCCAATTTAGCAAGCAAAACAAGTCCAAATTTGGACGAGATTAAGACTGTATAGCGGCAGAATATAGTGTCCCGTGACGTGCTGTCTACGACAACGCGAACAAGCTAAATTAGCGGAAGCTCGACACATGTGTCCTCTGCATGCGATAGGCAACAGGTGGCCGCCATACTTATTCTCTATAATTACCTATCATCTAGAGAATCCCGTGGGTCTTCTATTTAAACACTTTCGGCAACAGCGGCAGATGACCCGGTTTTACTTGAGATGCGTTTGTGGTGATGCATATTTCAGGATTATTTAGGTAATTGTCCAATAGTGGTGGCAAGGTTTTGGTAGCTAGTGAGTTTAGACTAGAGAAATTGTTACAATTTGAACTTTATTGCACACAAAAAGTCAAAAGCTAGACTTAACGCCAAGAGCATTCTCTACCAGTCTGCAGATAGTTAGTTATTGGGTGCGGTAACTGTAAGCATGAGTGTATGGATTACAACAAAATAAATAGCAATGAACTTAACACTATAGAAAAGGTTATCCCTACTAATATTATAAAGTAACTCTGTCTGTCTGTCTGTCTGTCTGTCTGTCTGTCTGTCTGTTACGCTTTCCTGCTTAAACCTCTCAACCGATTTTGATGAAATTTTGTTTAGGTATACGTTGAATCTCTAGAACGGAAATAGGCTACTTTTTATTAGAAAATAAGGGGGGGACGGGGGTAATACCACCTTTGAAAGTTTATATGGAAAAATGTTTATTTTTGAAGTTAGAGATATGAAATTTGGCACAAATATAGCTCGAAACTTGGATTAAAATATAGACTACTTATTGTTTCGAATATTAGGGGAGAAAGGGGTAAAACCGACTATGAAAGGATGTAGTCCACGCGAACGAAGTCGCGGGCACAGCTAGTTTTATATATTTATACGACTGGATAGGTGGAAAATAGATAAACACTCTTGACTATTAATAGAAATATTAGTGTTTGTTTTAAACATAAGTGTCGTTATGTTTCTAACGCTGATGTTACGCTTCTAACTATCCACTGAACGTTGTTTAGATTTTAAGTTTATATTGATAAAACATAGTATGGTAACCTCTTTGTAAGTTCGGATCGTGTAGTAACATTTCTTTGTCAAACCTCATGTATTCAATTGCCAGGAAATATATCATCGGTCTCAACTAGTTTTCGTTCCGTTTTGCGGTTAAGGTTGCTAGTGTTTAAATAAACCTCCATACTTGACGACCTCCATAGCCGAGTGGCAAGCGTACCGGAATTTGGTGTCGCGCCATCTCTGAGGTTCCGGGTTCGATCCCCGGTCGAGTCAATATGGGAAACGAACTTTTCTATATTGTCTCGGGTCTGGGTGTTGTGGTACCGTCGTTGTTTCTGATTTCTGTAACACAAGTGCTTTAGCGACTTACGACAGAATAAGAGCAATGTATGTGATGTTGTCCAATATTTAATATTTAATTTTAATATATTTAAATAAATCCTTCAGATACAATAGAAAAGCACACCGCATTCTACGATCAAAAACACGAAACAACCAATGACACAAAAGAGGTGTATTCAATCAACAAATCCCATTCTCAGTTAACACGCCAACGATGACCACAAAAGATAAAGCCATGGATCATTAAAATAGTTTCACGGCCATTACCGATGACATGAGTTTATGGCGGAAAATCGATGCGCCGCGAAACGCCCATCGTGTTCGATGCATAAACAAAAACTTGGAACAATCGTTACGTAACAAATCGATCGAATTAAAAAGACGAATGTGTCAGCGACTGTAATCGATTCGAATCGCTGAATGGGAAAAAAGATGGTCAAGTGTGCGTCGGAACTGTGTGTATAAGCTTTTACGTTACGTGTTCTGTAAAATAAATACTTACATACTGCTTTTTTTTTTGCTGTACTTGTCACCCTAAAGCTAGGACCTCATTACCAATTAACACCAGGTGGGATGAGGTCAATCTTGAAGTGCAATATAAAAAAAAATATTGGACAACTTCACATGTGCTCTGATTCTGTGGTAAGTAGCTAAAGCACTTGTGTTGCAGAAATCGAAACAATAACGGTACCACAACAACCGAGACAATATAGAATAGTTCGTTTCCCATATTGACCCGACCGAGGATCGAAAACCGGGGACGCCATTAAAATTTACAACCTAGCAAATTAAATTGCACTTCAACTTCAATCTTTATCAGAAATTACTTTAAATAATATCTTCCAACAACATAATCAATCTGATAACTATTAATTTTACCAAAAGTCTAGACAAAAAATTATTAATACTCAAAAATGAATAAAGTAACATCGGCCAACCACCAAATGTTCAAACACTCGATATTATTATTAAATACTTGGGCCTTTACAGTTCTAGTGAACTGTGGTAACTGCGACCTATCAGATATATTGTGACTCGCCACTTATTTAAATTAACTTCTTTAGCCTGGTTGATACTAGAAAGTCTAGTGTCATTCTGGATTCGGATCCGTTCCTCCTCTCTCTGATCCGTTTTTATTTCCTCCTATTGGTCAAAGCGTGATGTTATATAGCCTTCCGTGATATATATAAACTAACTGTGCTTTGTGAGCCAAACAATATGTTTACAATAAAAGACGACCTCCGTAGCCGAGAGGCGAGCGTGCCGGACTTTGGCCT
Organism: Glyphodes pyloalis; assembly: GCA_037074685.1. Lineage (NCBI taxonomy): Eukaryota > Metazoa > Arthropoda > Insecta > Lepidoptera > Crambidae > Glyphodes > Glyphodes pyloalis. The sequence goes on along the minus strand of JAYKKO010000006.1, from coordinate 16,503,260 downwards.
CGCGCCATCTCTGAGGTCCCGGGTTCGATCCCCGGTCGGGTCAATATGGGAAACGAACTTTTCTGTATTGTCTCGGGTCTGGGTGTTGTGGTACCGTCGTTGTTTGTGATTTCAATAACACAAGTGCTTTAGCTACTTACCACAGAATCAGAGCAATGTATGTGATGTTGTCCAATATTTATTTATTTATTTATTTACAATTTCAACCAGTTCCTGAGATTAGCCCATTCAAACAAACTCTTCATCTTCATAATTAGTTAGATTCAAATCATTTCATTAGAAATTTACTTTTGTAGTCTACCTTCATTAATGCTTGACCTATTACTAATGGTAAGTAGGAAATAGCTACTTTTCTTAAACTTATTTGAAGCTTTTTAAGATTTATTACCTTTTTATAGACAGGAACTCTCATACGGCAAAGACTGTGCATATATCATTAACGTCAAGTTTACAATCGCCCTTGATTTTTGAATTCGCTTAATTTTTACGCTTATTCATGAAGGAGTTGTTGAATTAATTGCTAATTAACTCGTAGTCGCACGTGATAACATCCACGCCCTGTACACAACAAAGGCATTTCGAATGGTCAATGCCTTCGTTTCATACAGAAGGGAAATCGTTTGCATTTTTAATCTTATCATCTTGACTTATTTCCGAGCGACCTATATGATTTCTTCGTTAAGACCTGAGTTTTGCGTTGAGATGTGAATGTGATCGATTTTAATGAAAATTTGGAACTCTATGACTTGGATTTAAAAAAATTATTCTATTTAGTTCGTTCATTTGATTTTCAACGTATAATAAAAACGTTTTTTACTTCATAAAATACAAAAAAAAAACATTATCATACAGTGCATCAAAAGAAATTGAGGGGCGTGTTTACGTCACTTATTTGTAAAAACTGTACGAAATGATGACGTTGTGCTAATTTTATTAATTATTAATTACATAGTAAAATAAAAAATACGCGTCTTATATTGTTTGCTACATTTTTAGTCATCTACATCTCATGTAACTATAGGCAATTTATTTGGTTACGCACATTTATACAATCACTAGCTGTGCCCGCGACTTCGTTCACGTGGACTACATCTTTTCATTGTCGGTTTTACCCCTTTCTCCCCTAATATTCGAAACAAAAAGTAGTCTATATTTTAATCCAAGTTTCGAGCTATATTTGTGCCAAATTTAATATCTCTAACTTCAAAAATAAACATTTTTCCATATAAATTTTCAAAGGTGGCATTACCCCCATCCCCCCTTATTTTCTAATAAAAAGTAGCCTATGTCCGTTCTTGAGATTCACCGTATACCTATACCAAATTTCATCAAAATCCGTTCAGCCGTTTAGGCGTGAAAGATTAACAGACGGACAGACAGACAGAGTTACTTTCGCATTTATAATATTAGTATGGATTTTAGGTGTCTTTATTAATATTTTTTATCGTTAAACAATCAAACGATGGTACTAATAAAAATATTAGTTAATTTTTAAGGAACACACAAACATTGTATCTCAAAGGCTTACATCAATAAAATTCACCTTAGGAGGACAAAGCAATAAATTTAATTAAACCTTAGCTTCGGAAAATGGTTATGTGGTCATAAAACAAATACACTAAGTGTATGATGCTTAATATTTAGGTTAAGTGTGTAATCACAGTATTAACTGAGTATACTTATTTGTATAATGACAGGAGAAATATTTAACGGCAAAATCTTTTCATTCATGAAAATTACATTAGTGTATTACTGATCTTTGAATTGTCTATATCATTTGCCGGGTCGCTACCCGGTATCCGGCCATCAAAATAAAATACCAGGTCGCAACATTTCCGCCTTGTTTTTCGTCAATATCTGCGAACTTGGATACTTTAGTAAGAAATAAGCAACTGCTTAATACTTCGCAGTACAATTTAGTGACTAAAAATGCGATACCAAAAAATTGTTACAATAAATAATAAAACATATTTTTTTGTAAAAATAAACAAGTATTATTTTACCTAATGGAACCAGCTTGAGTTAAAATTATTAGGTTGGTCATGAAAGGCCAATGTGAAAATTACCGGGTATATATGAATGAAACGCGATGATATCAGAACAGTTTGGAACCTATAACCGACCGAGATACCGGGAGCAAAGTCAGTAGTTTTAAAGACAGCTAAAGGACAAAGACTTTGCACTAAGACACCAAATTTAGTTTGTCAATTGTATATATTGTAAAAATAAATATAAATAACGTTCTAATACCCAATATTCAAACAAACCATTTCAATATTTTTTTCTTAAATGCATCACAGTGTGTCCATATTTTGAAATTAATTGATATTGATTCCAATAAAAACTGTGATAAAGTTTGAGAAATAATTTACAAGCATCTTATTATGAATCTGTAATCTTTAATTTTCGAATTCGCAGAGAAAACTATAGATATAATATATTTTTTTCCATTTTTATGTAATAAGAGTAGTTATTGCTAAGTATGATGTTTAATTGAAACTGGCTTCCCCAAAAACAGGCACAGCCTAGTTTGGGAAGCCCTGGAAATTATGTAGTGATGCAAAGTTTTTTAATAAATATTTTTTCATTTTCATTTGAGCGACAGAAATACTGACTGAGGCACAAGTTGCCCAAGCCCCAGTGGCTCACTTATTAAATTTGTAGCCAACCTACTATTTAAGTTAGTATTTTTTTGATGCTCGATTAAACAAAACCCTTATAGTTTCAACTATCCAATTTTAAATGCGTGGATTCGTTTATAGTCTAATATTTAAAATAATTTAACGGGTCAAAACGCGACACCATTTTTATTTAGTAGTTAATACGAACTACTTACTGCCCGACGTTTCGGTTAGGTTGCACTAACGTTTGACCCGTTAAATTATTTTAAATGTTTAAAATGGAACGCGAAAGTCTTTAAATTTATATAGTCTAATAGTTAGCTATTCATTCGATTACATCACAAAATCAAACATTTAAAAACTAGTTTCCGAGTACTTTTATCTAATAAGGAGAAGTTGATTCGTAATACTATTATAAAATGACTAGTGCAGGAACTTTTAACTTTAATAAGAGTAATTGCGTGTCAGTTTGTCTGTCAACCTCAATAAAGTTACGTCTAGACACGTAAATAAATGCGTTTATGCTTCCGCGAGCCGCTGCCGTACACATACTGGATTAATGCACACGATTAGATTGAATGGTGGTTTAACAAGATATGTTCTGATTTAATTGACCTTTTCTGAATCGTTGATCTTTTGTACAGTCTTTTCTTTTGTTTATTCGACAACCTTTTGATAAAGCCTTTGTTACCTCCCAGCCTGATGGTAAGCAAGAGAGGAACTCACATCGCGATGACAACGGATTTGATATCGAAATATCCTACCCGTTAGCATCGCCATACTGGCCCGCAAGATGTTTCTTCACGCTCCTTTTGAAGGAATCCATGTCAAAGGAAGGAGGAAACACATGAGCCGGCAACGAATTCCACTTCTTTATGGTCCGGCAAAGATAGGAGTTACCAAACTTTTAAAAATATTGGACAATATCACATACATTGGTGTTAGTGACGAAAGTAAAACCCAATTTAAAGGGACAAAAGATACAATAAACTAAAAATACAATATTAAATACAAGGAAAAATCGAGGCACACCAAACCTGTTGCTAAGCAATTCTAGTAACGAAACGCTTAGCTACAGGTAATGTGTGCCTAGTAGCTGCGTTGCCAGATCTGTCGCCAACAATTGGAAATATTTTGTACAACAGTTCTGTATGCTATTGTGTATTGTTTCAAGTTAATAAATAAATTACCTATTATTCAAATTATTATTATTATTGCTGATTCCATGGTAAAGCAGCTAAGGCTCTTCTACTCTATCTCCATCGATGATTACTGCTACCGCACCCATAAACGTTCTATCAGCATGACCCAACGGTTGACTAGTAGAGAATGCTCCTAGCATTAAGTCCACCTATTGTACTTTTTTTTAGTGCAATTAAGTTTTTAAATAAAAATAAATAAGATTACCCGGATCTGTGACCATTTAAAAAAGTTCGTTTTCCACATCGATTCTATCGGGAGTCGAACCAGAAACCTCAGAGATGGCGCGACGCCAAAGTCCAGCTTGCCTCTCGGCTACGTAGGTCGCCAAAATACAATATATTTTTTTTATATTTCACTTCAAGATTGACCTCATCCCACCTGATGTAAAGTGTCAATGAGGTCCTAGCTTAAGCAAGTAGGTACAGCATATTGAAACTCTTACTGGACTTGTCGCCCTTACCTTAAAGGCCCCTGCTACTAATTAAGCACTAGTACCCCTCCAGGAGCTCTGAAAACCTTGCTCACATGCAGGAATAGAACAACACTGAAGTTATTGTTATTTGGCTGCGGTCTTCTGTATGGTAGGAGGTATTTTTTCAGTCGGGCTGCTCCAGTTCGAGCAATAAATCGCTATGCCCTATTTCTCTTAAACATGATAATCAAGTCTGTCATGTATGTAGGTCTAACTGTTAGATGCTCAGACCAATCCAGGCTTTCCCAGGACAGGAACGAACCATACTTCATCCCTGAAGCCCAGAAAAGATTCGTGGAGAGATATGAATCTTTTCAAGCCAGCAAATTGCCTTGCACTAGACGGCTATCGGGACACCAGCCTAGACCAACTGTTGAACGTCCCCTTCAAAGTACGGAGACGCACGTGATATAAATGTCAATAAAGACAGTTGGAATTGAATTGGAACTTGAAAACAAATCCGATATTGGACCGCAACATGTCTAACGTAATTCAGTCCCAAACACAAGGGTTCGTTTGTTAGCGATCACGAGAAAAAATATGCGGCACCTACTTATATTATAAGCATCATCTGTGTTTAATATCCTGTCACGTCAATATGGAAAACTAGCTTTTCATATAGGTTAGGATCTGGGTGTTGTGGCACCGTCGTTGTTTCCGATTTCTTTGGCACATGAGCTTTACCCACTTACTACAGAATTGGAGCAATGTATATTGTTGCCCAAATATTATTTTTTTACTAAACATGTTTTGATAGTTACAGAAACTAGCAAAAATATGTTTTTTCTAAAAAGATTTATAACTTACGTTGACGTTATAGCAACTAAAAAGTTACAAATAGATCAAGAATATAAATCGACGGGCATCTGACTTTAACTGGTAAATGAATACGTACAACATCTTAGATTGTACACAACCAGTACCTTGTCACAATAAGCTAACCAAGTAATTGACTACATATTTAATTTGACAGTTTAATGTGACAAGGTACTGATGTTTATATAAACTCATGTCCTGACTGTACCAGACACCAGTTGATGAGTGATCACTGGGGGCGTATTCGTGAAACATGAGAATTTTTAACGCATTAAAAATTTAATGATTCATTTACGGACTTCTGGCTTAATACGATGTGTCACTTACATCCGTAGTTTAGAGATATTTTTGAAAAAAAAAACTTTAAGAAGACAGTAAATGTTATGAGTAACAAGATTGGCTTCACACGTGGTCTAAGATCTCGTCTTAATATCGATGATTCACTGAACAACAGATAATATAATACTCAACCAATGGCGCTTCGATGAATTCCGTTGGTACAATTACCTTACAAGGAAAACAGCAGCCTTCCTCGTCATCATAAACGGTTCAGAAGATAAATCTTGTGTATTTATAGTTTATATATATTAGACTAGGTGTTATTTAATGGTAGGTATGCCATGAATAGGAGGTAATTCTCAAATTAGAACTGAACTCATAATTATTGTGGCTTCGTTGTTATTAAAACATGATTAATCAATTATACATAGAACAATAAAGTAATTGCAATAGAAACCGAAATTAATTTTAACATTTTGTTTTTATTCACAAAAGTATTTTTGTCAACACATTTTATTCAAAAACGTACGTAACAATGATAACAAATTGCTGCCGCAGTGTTTTTTAGACAAAATAGGCATACGTTTGATTTCAATCTTACTAAAATGCAAATGCTGAATATTTGCCTTTTATTTTAAGTTGTTTTTTATATACTAAATAAACTTTTCTTTCATTCTTTCTTTATTTCTTTAATAGACGGCGAAGAGGAGGCCTAAGATGCAACACGTTCGATTTTCACGGAAGAGAAATGCTGTGGTGCCCTTTACTGCTGCCTGAAGGAAAGACACAGACGTAGGGGTGTAAACCCTCCGCTAAGGGATGTGAGCTCTCCGCTCCCCCAAAAGTACGGAGAAGATAAGACCATCTGCGGTCATCATCAGTAAGGTATAAGAGAAGAAAAAACAGCGGCGTGTGTGGGACTCCCGGCTCTGAGAAGCTACCCACTAAAACCCCACCAATAGGGTTGAGAGATTGAGGCTGTTGAAATATAGCTACTATAAAGGCCATTATCACTTTGCCTTGAAAATGTACAGATTATAACGTTCTGGGAAACTAACTTCGGCAGAGAGTTTCACTACTGGATGAGAGCCCGGGCTATAAAAATGAATTCTTCCTTTTAGGAAGAGTGAGTTAATTTCTAATTTTGCTGTTTGATATCGGAATAAAACAAACTATATGTTAAAGAGGCAAAGATAATTATCACTAAATGGTTACTCACTATGGACTATCTTAGCACTGAACATTTGGTGAATTGATGCTCTAAGTTATACGGAGTGGGTAAATTGGTTTAACATTGTTTAGATTTAACTTCTGTAGTTTTATTACGTGCACTACATGAGCAAATTACTATCTTGAGTCTTTTGCTCATTTATTAATCATTAATTTGTCTAATTTTAAGTTTTATAATGATTTGCGACTAATGCAACATTAATATTGGATAGGTTCACCAAGATACAGGCACTGCCTAGTTTGGGAACCCCTGTTATTTCTTTCGCAGCATTCTACTATGCACAACTTTTACTGCCATGTTTATACCGTGTACCTATCATTGTAAACCTTTTGTGCAATAAACGATTTATTTATTTATTTATTTATATATTATTAACTAGCGGTCCCGGCGAACTTCGTTTCTCCTTAGAGGCAATAAATTAGCAGACTAAAAAAAAAAGAAAATTATAATAATAAAGTATCCTATGTCCTTCTCCTAGTTCTAAACTACCTCCCCACTAATTTTCAGCCAAATCGGTTTAGCCATTCTTGAGTTATAAATGGTGTAACTAACACGACTTTCTTTTATATATATATAGATTCTACCATTTAACATTCCTAATCTGAGATTTTTCGTGAAAGAGTGTCAAACCAGCATCCATACTATTTTACAAATTTTTGCGTTTATATGATTGTAATATAATGTTTAGGATTTTTTTCAATATGTATTTAGCTGCCAGCTTTTTTAGATGTTGTTTTTAGTATTGTTATGCAAATTGTTACTTACAGGTTCTTTTGACTAGCATCAACAATGCGTACACAGTAGTAGTTTCACATCAATCTGACAATTTATTTTTTTGTAAAAATTTACTCACATGATGACATTTCCTCTCACTAAACACTGCCATCGGCGGAAACATCACGTTGCACACACAATATTATATACACAAGATATAGTAAAAAAAAACATTTCCTACTATATTCTATTACGTTCTTGGATCAACTTGGAGTTATAACAAAACGTCCCATCTGTACATAACCATAATCTATGCACACGCAAGTCCTTTCACTTAACCCGCATGCAGTGTTCAGTTTCAATTGCCTCCTTGAAGGAAAACTGCACAAGAGAGAGACAGACCTACCCCAGCCGCAGGAGGAAGAGGGACGGCTATACAAACAAATCGTGCGTTCGTAAAAGTGCCATCTGTCGTTTGACAGCTGGCCGCGACCACAAAATGGCCGCGCAGGTTGTTTCACTTATTTGCTTTCCTATATTTTTTTCTGAGAAATGTTCCTTTGTTGCTGTCCACAGTCTTTACGTTCTGGGAATTTTTTCTGTCGTCTTTAATTTTTAGCACTTTTATGACCGAGAATTGCTCGGTATTTTCTTGTTTGGTAAATCGTGTGATAGTAGTTTTCCTGACAAAAGAAGGAACTAGAAAAAGGCAACATAAATCCAGTAGGATTTGAATTACGGAGTTCTTGGTAGGTATGGTCAACAGCACGTCAAGGTTAGCACTTGCAGTTCAAAAATAGATCTTATTCGCACGACATAAGGGCGATACAAAGTGCAAAGTGATGACTCTGCTTGTAATCCGTTTTACATCAATTCAGCTCCAAAACAAAATTCTACTATCATACTAATATGCTAAACGCGAAAGTTTGGAAGAACTTATATATGTTGGATATATGTTAGTTGCTCTTTCACACAGAAATTACTGAATGAATTTGGATAGAATTTTCATAGAAAGATAGATCCGATACTAAATTAACATACATGATACTTTTAATTAACTCCTATCTTTGCCGGACCATAAATAAGTGGAACTCGTTGCCGGCTCATGTGTTCCCTCCTTTCTTTGACATGGATTCCTTCAAAAGGAGCGTGAAGAAACATCTTGCGGACCAGTATGGCGGTGGTAACGGATAGGATATTTCGGTATCAAATCCGTTGTCATCGCGATGTGCATTCCTCTCTTGTTTACCATCAGGCTGGGAGGAGCCAATTAACCTCAAAATAAGTCGCGGGCTATTTATTTTGAGATTATAAGTGCCCATACGATTCACTAGCAAGTACTGTGAAAGTCGTAATAGGTACCAATTTTTCGAAGGCGTGTAGCTGAAAAGAAACGTCTTGCATACGGTCAAAAGCACTTCCTCATATCAAGCTCTTACACCTACGACAAAAGGTACAAAGTCCAGATTGTACTTGTAGTTTTAAAATACAGACAAACAATCTGACATACACACTTTGTACTTTGTACACGGCCAAAACACAATAAATCTTAATTAAACACACAGACAATATCAATACCATCTCCATTCAGCAGTAATTCATTCATATTTGCACAAAAAGTATAAAAATGAACAAAAAATGCTTATGTTTCCTATTACAAGATTCGTCACGCATCGTAACTTTTTCAATTACACAATAATTTTGCGAGCGAATCTGCTAATTGAGAACTTATACTTATTTAATACAAATGTTTTGTTAGTTTGCGTATAGGCATAAATATAGTATTATTATATAATTTATTATTACAATAAACTTTATGAGAGGTAGGGCATAGTGATTTATCGCTTTAACTGGAGCAGCTCGACTGGTGAAATACCTCCTTACAGAAGACCGCAGCCAAATAACAATCAATTAGGTGTTGTTGTGTTCCTGTCTGTGAATAAGATTTCCAGAGCTCCTGCCTGGTTAATCCTTCAAGGTAAGGACAAGTCCAGTAACAGCAATTATTATGCTGTACTTGTCGCCCTTATGCTAGGACCTCATTACGAGTTACGAAGTAGTAGTTACTGAGATCAGCGTGTTCTTAGAAACAAGCTCTTAAGCTTTACAATATTAGTTTATATATCACCAATAGAAATATAAATACAGACTTCGGTCCGGCGTCAGTAGGTATACGTTTGTTCACCAATATAACACAAAGTACTCTTTTAAGGCAACTCATGGCCTTGAAAGAATTTGTGAACGGTGTGTCAACCTCAAAATTGAACAGCCAGTCATAATCCTTATTTATGAGTGGCCCTTATGAAGTGATGTAAGTGGGGAAACCCTAGTACCCACTACCACAATCAGTAGTAAATAATATTCCATTCAACAGTGGCCTATGTCCGAAAATAGATACGGACGAAGCGACCGAGTGTCGCCACACTGTTTGTGGAAGAATTCTTGCGTTACGTCCCGGGGCACAGTGGGAGCAAGGACTTGGCGTTTTTTTACCTCCGTATTTTTATGGTATCTATGTATATTGAAGTTATCCACTTTACAGAAATTGTAAATATTTTTAAGAAACAGAAAAATTTCATCTCCACTTGCGGTGTGGGGCGATGAAAATTTTCTGTTTCTTTCGTTAGTTTAAATTCGCTAGTGCGGCGTAAACCACAATAAAAAAAATCGATTTACAGAAATTGATTTTACAGACAAATTGTTGTACAATTTAGGCGGTTTTATCACTAGAAGCGATCTATTCCAGACAGCCTTTAACTAGAGCAAGAGAGAGACGATGAGAAATGGGTACGGCCGTGCAATCATAAATTGAGTATTTTTTTTTAATTACATTCGTAGTCTCATAATGTGATATATATACATACAATAATAAATACATAATATAATAATACCCATCCATTCATGTCGGTTCGATAGTTTTTGCGCACACATACATCCAGACATTCAGGGATGATTACAAACTTTCGCATTTACAACACAGCTTTTAACTTCCATAGTGAAGATTTTTTGACAAATGTAGAAAAAGGATCGTCCGTGTACGTCTAGAGCTTTAATAAACTGTTTCATAGTCCCCAGTTTTAAACCGACTTCAAAAAAAGGAGGAGCTTCTCAATTTGACCGTATTTATTTTACGTGTAATGGTAGCTGGATATTTTTATCACGTGTTTTAAGAAATAGTTACTTTAAAGTGCAAATCAAATTCCGACACTGTTCACGTCGTACTTAAGACGGCTTATTAATTATTTATTTTACATTTTCTAGACGGACCTATATATCGCCATAAAATAATCCAAAAAGAAAAAACTACACTATCAATTTATTTATTAATTGACAATAAAATAAATCAAACGCGTCTTCCCAACAAAGTTAGTTAATGAAGACACACGTCATCAAATTATTCTTAATAAGCCCATAAATACAGCCTTTCTGAACGAAGTCATCCAATTATCTAATTTTATGACAAATTAGGTGAGATCAAACGGCCAGCATGTTAAAATAATACAAAAAACTAAATAAAAAACGCATCTTACGCCATTTTTACATAATCCAAAAACCAAAAATAACAAAATAGCTGCAACTGTTGCAACCGACGTAGGGACGCCTCTGAAGAATTTATCCTCAACAGTTCTGTGGTACACCGAGAGCGTCTATTGTTGATATCTCTTTTTATACCTCTGGCTAAAATTAAACTAAACAGCCCTACAATATTTAAAGAATATCTAATCACACATCAAGCCATCCGACAAACAACAAAAATAGAGAAAACTTTAACCTACCCCTATTGCAACCCTCTTTTTGCATTAAAAGTAGTTTATGACCCTCCCAGATTCAATACTATTTATGTATCAAATTACATTTAAATCTATTGAGTAGTTCTGGCGTGAAAGCCAGACAACCAGACAGAAAGGTAAACGTTTTGTAAGTACGTCTAATAAGGTCTTTGGTGCAAGTAGGCCTTATTATTTACACAGGATAAATTTGTACCCCAAGTTTTTCATCAGGGGATACATTCAAAATTTCCGTAAAGAAAAACACGAACGAGTGCACTGTAAAGTTTTCGTGTTCATGTTCATTAAAGTATTTTAAATTGCCTGTCATCACCATAAACGATGTTCTGTTAAAAGATTCGAAGAACTTTACTCGCATTTTTTTTATCTTGCTTTGATAAAAAGTTACAAAATAACATAACACAACAGACACATAGATACTAATATAAGCCCACTCCTCTCCCAGCCGAAATTAGACCATCTTATTTTGGTTCATTGCTCCATCTTGCATGTCAATGTAAAATATTTTTGATTTACAATCTCACGTCTCATGTCGCCGAGATAAAACGAAACGCATTTTCGTTCGCTCCTAGTTTTGTGAACGCGTTTTAAAAAAGTTTTTTCAAGACAGATGCATTTCTTTCTTTTTTTTTTCAATTTTCGAACGCGAGCTTGTTACGAAACAGTTAATGAATGGGGTGTTAATATTTTTTTGTTTTGTTTTTAAACGAGTTTTAAACAAGGCATGTCGCCTGCGACAAATAAGTGTGGAGTCTATTTAAGATTTATTTTGAAAAGCAATGTTGGTGTTTCGGGAAATATTAAATTACACACTTAAAATGATTGAAGACAGTTTAAAATGCCATTGTATGAAAACATTTTTACGTAATTTTGCAATTGAAAAGTTAATGCTTTCTGATAAAATACTAAATTGTGAATGATTCGTTCTTGTTTGTGTAAATATATATTTTCTATCTTGTGTCTTGGTTTTATTGTATGAGCATGATTATGTTAATTACTTTTTTTTAAGCCTAATGCTTCAGTGTACTAAATTAGTACTTTACAATAAGTAGTAAATTGCCTACCACTGTTTTACTGCTTATCAATTAATTTATATTCGTAGTCCAATATTTATTCGTAATTATTTATTAAAATATAGTGTCTACTAATAAAAAATGTATGTGCACAAAAAATACATGTGTATACCGACATACATAGCGTTTAAACTTTGCCTTTATTGATTAGGTAAGTAGAAGTCTATGAGCAAACGAAAAAACCGGCTTAGTACGTGTCGGACTCGCGTACGAAGGGTTCTGTACTGTACCGTCGACTAGGTAAACACCAGTAGGTACACAAATTAAATTTTGTAATCTGATTTTCATATAGGGCGTAGGCAAAAATATTTTTTTTAATTATTTTTTTGTTTATCATTAAAGTAACAATACAACTGAGTATTTTATGAATTTTGCAAGTGGCTACTTGTTGCCATTATTTATATAATGTTTAACGTTTGTTATAGGAGCTTTCCTTAAATATTTATTTTACTTTTTTAATATTTGTTGTTACAGCGGCCACAGAAATACATAATTTGTGAAAATCTGCGGTGCTTGAGATATATCTGTCCAGACAACGAAGTCTCGGTAATAGGGTCCCGTTTTTACTCTTTGGGTACGGAACCTTAAAAATAGACCCCTCACAATCAACGAATGCATAATCAATGAATGCACTAATGCACTATTTCCCTGCTGCGGGTTTTCTCCGATTGCCAGTGGGAAGGAAAAGTGATGGGTCGCCGTTTTCCTGTCCCCAATCTGTCAGAGTATTGCGGGTAATTTTAAAACAACATGCATTTTGAATGATTTTGTATGGGGAAAATGTAAAAGCGGAAACGTGTTCGAGTACCTAATGCTTTTAACGTAAGCGTTATCTTCTCTATCCTATTACGTTTAAGTTAGGCATGTTGATATTAACTTTCTATTATCATTAGTTTTCTATTTCTATTTCAATTTACTTTATACATTGATCCTATAAAACTACAGTCATAACTACCTACTATATACGACCTCGGTGGTGCAGTGGCTAAGGTAGGCGGCCAAAGCGCGAAAGGTCCCGGGTTCGATTCCCGGTCGGGTCAATTTGGAAAACGAACTTTTCTAAATTGACTTGAGTCTGGGTGTGCTGGGATGACGGCCCCAGTTAGTATCCGTCGTCTGGTACTCATAGTACAAGGGAAAACCTTAGTTTGAGACCAGGTGATTAGTGTGATTGTCTGGCGCATTTATTCATTTATTTATATTGACAGCTTATGTAGAGTATCTTAAAATAGTCTTCAATTATTGAGGCTAGTTACTGTATAAACACGACACATATTAATAGTATGGCAATGCCAACAGCTATAACTTATTTTGACATTTTTTACATCATACGAAATATACAATTACAAATAAAACACTAAAGATGATATAAAAAAAGATATACATTATGAGAGAATTAGGAATTACGCCATAAATCCAAGGAGATGACAGGCATAATAAAAAATTATATGGAAAAGATATGGCTTCTAATATTTTCATACAAAAGAGCACATTTTCCCATGAAAACACAACTGTGGCTCATTCTTTTCACAAAGAAAAATATATAGTATCTTTATCATCCCCATACAAATTTATTACAAAGTTGGTTAATCCAAAATTATATACTGAATTTTGTTGAATTAACATGTTATACACGAGTTATATTTTAAGCGAAGACCTGTTATCTTAGCGCAAAATCGACAAAACTATCAGGCTCAAAATTTTTGGTAACATGAAATGATAAAATCGTTATCAAACGAATGCATGTTTGATAAACTAGCTTCTGCCCACAGTTTCGCTTCGAAAAGTCCCATATAAATTTAAAAGATTAAGGGGTTGGGGGGCAGATTTTTAAAGAAAATGCACTACTTTTTGTTGGTTACAAATAGTTGATATCCCAATTTTTAAAAATTTTTAAAAGTAGCAGCCTCATCACAAAAAAAAAATGTTTATATACCTCCACTAAAAAAATCATGTAAAAAAACCCCCCGACATAAAAAAGTGTGAAAAAATACCTTTTATTTGATTCTCTTATAATGAGGGAGTTGTGACAAAAATATTTAGCCATCATAGATTTGAAATATATTTTGCTAGTTAAGCCCTTTTATATAATGTTGTGCGAGTTGTGTTAAAACATGCAATCCATAATTTTGTGACGGCGGTCATCTTGGATCGATCTTGTAACATAGCTAAGAACACACCCAAATTATTCATCTTTCGAACAAAAAAATCAAAATCAAAATCGATTCATTTGTTCGGGAGCTGCGACGCCATAGACAGATACACACACCGACACGTCACACTTCTCCGCCGTCACAAAATTGTGGATTGCATGTTTTAACAACCCGTCGTTTTTGCGTCGGGGGTTAAAAAGCAAACAGACGCGAATACACTTTCCCGTTTATAATATTAGTCCATACTATTATGGAAACCTAGTCCAGAAGAATACTCCGACTTGATGTTTAAAAAAAAAAACAATTTACGATACATTGTGCCCCCAATATCCCCCCGACTTTACCGCAATCGGCCCCCATGCGCCTACATTTGCGTAAAACAGCTAATCACACGCTTTCTCATGCAAATTATTGCGCGTATGCGTAAAGCATTTTTTGCGACGCCAATAGTTTTACTACCGTCTGGGGTAAGGGTGTGACCACAAACAGAGCACTCTCCATACCGGCTTCGGTCGAGGTGATCAATCTATCAGCTTTCTTTCACCATCTTCTTCTTTGTTTTCTTCACTACTGAACATGATAAAACGTGTATCACTAAGGCCTCATCCACGCCTTCTATAAGGCGAGATTGAGGTCAAACGTGAGCCTATATAAAAAAAATCCACAACTCTTGCACCACCTGCATTCATTGCATGCGGTCTACAAGCTTCTTGCGTGTGGTCAGCTTTTCTCCTAAAGTTTTAAAATTTTTGCTGCAATTATTACTTCTGTTCTTCATTTCTGAGAAAATTTTGGACTTCGTTTTTGGAGCCTTAATACTTGCGCAATATCAAACAGAACTCTTGTAATTGACGACATTCGTATTCGAGAGGTCTAGTGTGGGGTGGTATGTCATTATATCTGATTTCTGAAACATAAGTGCAGGCCGACGTGACCGGTGAGAGGTCAGGCAGCAAATCAAAGGATCAAAACTAATTTTTCGGAAGCACCTTAGTACTTAAACTTAGTCGCTTAAATAAAAAACGCTATTCGACTACAAATGTCCATTTTTAGTTTCATTTAAATGAAAGCGAGACAAACTATGATAGCTCTTGCAGATATTTATTTGCCTTCTTCGCTCGCTGTCAATCAATTTTCAATCGACCCACTTTTCATTGATCACACATTTATGACATACTATTATTATACTGAAAAATAAAAAAATTGTGCATTCTCAGCCTAATAAAGCCTCAGTGATTACTGCACCTCCAATTTACAATTCAAACAATAAAAAAACGAAGTGTGAAATGTTCAATCAGTGCCGTTGAATATTCATTGCCGTTTTGCGTACTGACAGGTTATTAATATTAACTGTTGTAATATGGTAAATTTTATAATCTTAAATGTACCAATAGCGCCATCTAGTACTAATTGGGAAAGTTTCCCGCGTAGGAATTAAGATGTCAATTCCTTAATCTTTTTTTACTTACTTCCTCTTCCGTTTTGTCTTTGCAATGTGCTAACATGGGCGTCTCAAATAAAACTACAAGTTAAATAAGTTTCTATCTTTTATTATAAACAACCAACCACTTTAACATGGTAGCAGAGCGTAGTTCCAAAGAAGTCCGTAGTTACGTGTTTTTCTGAAAAAAGTCGAGTGAAAAGTGATACGAAGTACATTAAGAAATTAAAATCCGATTGAGGTTATGTTGTTACGAAGAAAAAGTTGGTTGTGAAAACGTGTCTATTTACGAGAATAAGAAGATAAATACATAAATATGGCAAGACAAGCAAAGATAGAAGACATTACAATACCTATTTTTGATGGAGCAAACTATACAAGTTGGAAATTAAGGTTGGTTACTTTGTTGGAATACAAGGAATGCAACGAGGCCGCCATTGGAATGATGCCGGTGAAATATGAAAATGCAGAGACGGTATGGAAAAAGTTGGATTTGAAAGCAAGGACTATTATTATGAGTACTATCTCGGATAAACAATTAGAATACATCACTGAATGCAAGACAGCTTTTGATATGTTACAAAAGTTCGACAAAATGTACCTAACCCAATCAACATCTCTCCAAATTATATGTCGAGGAAAAGTGGAAGCGATAAAGTTAGATAACTACGACACAGTAGAGGAATTCTTTGTTAATTTTGAAAAATCCATAAACGAATTCAAAGCAGCCGGAGGTAAAATTGATGAACCTGAAAAACTGAGATACTTGCTCAGAGCCCTACCACCAAGTTATAGCTACATAGGAGATTTCCTGGACGTGATTCCAGAAGAACAAAGGACTGTGGACTACGTACATTCTAAAATAAAGGAGAAAAATATGACTATGTGCCACGACAAGAAAAATAATCGAGGACAACAGAGAGGTTTCAATAGAGGTGGATACTACAGAGGTCGAAGCCGAGGCAGAGGTCAAGGTCAATCATCTAGCAATCATCCTAGAGGTGAATTTTCAAGTAATTATCCTTCCGAGTTATGGACAGCCGAAGTATGTAAACCAGAAGTAAATCAGGTATCGGGATGCACTGAAAAGGTAAATTATAATAATAATGAAATAATAATGAAAATCTTTATTTAGTTCTTATCTTACAAAAACTCAACGAATAATTTTCCATTTTTACATGTTTAATTTATATTAATCGACTAAGTGAGAGACTGGCCAATGTACTAAGAGGCCTGTATAAATAAAAATAAATAAATAAATAAATGCGCCAGACATCCACACCAATCACCTGGTCTCAAACTAAGGTTTTCCCTTGTACTATGAGCACCAGACGACGGATACTAACTGGGGGCGTCATCCCAGCACACCCAGACCCAAGTCAATTTAGAAAAGTTCGTTTTCCAAATTGACCTGACCGGGAATCGAACCCGGGACCTTTCGCGCTTTGGCCGCCTACCTTAGCCACTGCGCCACCGAGGTCGTCAAATGACAGATTGCCAGTCTCTCCTCATCAGGACCGACGCCGCGACGCGAATTTTTTTTAACATATGGTTGGCAAGCATCTAATACTGTTAGGTACAAAAATGTTTGTGTTCTATATGAAGTTGGGTTATCTTGCAACAAGCCTGTTTTAGACATTAAATCGGTAACGTGGAAATTTTCCGTGAAACAAAGCGACATATGACATATGACCCAAATAGCTGACATGAATGAAACCGACTAAATTTAAATAGGGCTGTCGACTAAATGCAAAACCTGATCTCGGTGATATTTTCGTTAAAACGTTTTGCTCTAGAAATAAACTCCAATGTAATTAAATGTAAATATACAACTTTATTTATGACGGATTCTTTCGTGTTTAATAAGAAAAGCATCCGAGATTATTTTAATAGCTGCACGATGACTACGGTACGATTCAATGATGGAGGCTTTTACACTGCAGCAGAACATTAATTGGTTGTACTACAATCAATCTGTAAAACCTATTTCTGTAAAGTTTTTCTGCAATAAAGTATACCCCACTTTTTCAATATGTTTACCTAATTCTATAATTATATTTAGTTTCATACTACTAATATTATAACCAAGAAAGTTTGTAAGAATGTACTCTTGCACGTAAAAAGTACTGAAAGTATTTAAATGAAATTTGGTAGGAAGAGAGATAACATTCTGGATTCATACATTGGATACTTTTGATCCCGAAATCACGTCATTTAGACAATTTTTACGTAGACAAAGTCGCGGGAAATAGCTCGTCCGACTAATATATAAATGCGAAAGTTTGTTAGAACGGTTTTATGTATGGAAGTATTGATGTATGTTTGTAACTGTTTTTCGCAAAAACTACTAAACGGATTTGCTTGAAATTTGAATTTCAACCAAATCCGTTTTTCTTTTCACCACTTACCAACTGGAAAACCTGGTCAACCGTACACGGCTATCGGCACTAACGAGTTTTGTTTACGAAAACTGACCGGTGCACGGGCTGGGACGTAATCAATAGTCCCCAAAGAGAGCCGCGATCTTTTCATGTGTACCGCCGAACAGAGGTATCAGGTTGCGGGCAACGGTGTAGGTGCGAAGATACTATGGGAGTGCATCCGATACTCAGCTACTTGAATTAGTTTGAACCGTATTATGTGTCGTGGCTGTGTCATCATTTGTTTTGTCAGCTGAGGTTAATCGCGTAAAGATGAGGTGCTCTATTTTGCTCTCATTCGGGGAAAATGCATTGCTCCAGGTCCCACTGGCACGGGGAAGGCAGCTACGTGTGTGGGGCTCCCCGGCCATTAAGAAGTACGGGAATTAGGGAACCTAGTCTCCCGTCACAAAAAGTTGGTAAGGAGGTCAGTCGGACCGCTACAAAGACATAGATCAAATAATTAAAGTACCTAGTCACGTGGACCCGAACACCACAAATCAACTCGCTGCTCGAATAAAACTCCAAGTAGTGGGCTTTTCCCTGATAATCATATAGTGACCATGGGGTGGTCATAGTTGATTGGTAAAATACCGTGTCCTGTATTGGAAAACACGCAGTGGTAAATATGGCGTCGGCTGCCGTCCAGCTCTTTGGAGTATCGATATACGTAAATTGACTGATAACGCTTGGCAACGAAGAGCTGAACAGTGAGCTATAAAGGCCTATGTCCATAGGTTGACGCTAAAGGGCTTATCATGGTAACAATGATATAGTACTCTTACAATTAATTTTTTTTATAACCGATATTACGACTACCTCATGTTGAATTCGAAATTGGTCATGTTTAGTACTACTCAAGCCCTTTTATATATTAAATAATAAATAAATATTGGACAACATCACATAGATTGCTCTGATTCTGTGGTAAGTAGCTAAAGCACTTGTGTTACAGAAATCAGAAACAACGACGGTACCACAACACCCAGATCCGATACAATATAGAAAAGTTCGTTTCCCATATTGACCCGACCGGGAATGGAACCTTAGAGACGGCCCGACGCCATGTTTAACATCAGCCTAACCTAACCCTGTAGTCTAACTTGCCTTCGATTCTTATCCCAAATACAATAGAGCATAAAGTTAAACTAATTAAATTTATTGTTTTCCCCCATACAGCAATAACACGACTAGTAAAACGTTGCTTTGGGAATTTGAAACGTTTTCAGTTGAATTAAATCCTAATCCTGGAGATCAAATGGCCTATTGTGCAGGCTGATCAGGTTGTTTTGATAATTTTACAGTAACGATCCCTTTGTACTACTCCCTTTTAATTCTGATCGTTTCAATCTAATTACCAGTTCTCTAGATACGTACATATTGAATTGATGTTATGAAGAAAGTGACGAAGCAATATTGATTACAAAAAGCGATTAAACTGCAAATATACTGTGTTTTTCTGCAAGACCCTTCTTTTTCCCAAATTGCATGATTCTTCGTTTTTGGGAAGACCCTGTTTTAATGATTTGATTTATTTCTCACAATAAATATAAATATATAAATACTGAACAATATAAAAACTAATACTGAATATCTCTTATATATGTCACCGTAAGATTGTAAAAATCGTTAGATTACAATCTATCTCGCGAGATTGTAAACTGTCGACAGATTGTGAACCGTAACATTATGATTGCAATTTAACGCGTTATTTTTCGCTATATTGTAATCTATCGATGGGAATCGGTCAAATTGTGAACTGACGTAGAACGAAATGCATCTCGCGCGCTGATTGGTTGAGAGTTATGTGCCCCCCGCCGCCCCGTCATTCGCCATATTTGTTTGTAATTTCGTTTGTTGTTTTTATACTATTAATTTATGCTATGTTTAAAGGACTAAATATTTGTTTATAAGAGTTTCTTAAAATTTTCCAATTTTAATTTGTGTTAAAAGACAAAATAATTGTTTTATTTTGTTGTAATTTTCAATTAAAATTTTGAGTGTTTGAAGAATAAATATTTCGGTACAATTATTTCTCAAAGTATGTCAGGATTATTGATTACCTAGTAAATAAATACTTGAAGATTTTTTGAAGTGCATTTCATTTATTTAAACGACATCTCTATTTTTTTAAATAAAAGAAATTATTTGATTTGAATTTCATTCCTAACTTTACGGGGACATAAAAAGTTGGTCGTGATTGGTCGCTCATACAATAAACCGACCAATCAGGAAGAGCTTTCGGACAGTTGACAGTTTGACGCCGGACGGATTGCAATTTAACGGTTTCACTTCGATAGATTACAATACAGCGAAAAATAATCCGTTAAATTGCAATCCCAAGTTACGGTTCACAATCTGTCGACAGTTTACAATCTCGCGAGATAGATTGTAATCTAACGGTTTTTACAATCTTACGGTGACATATATATAAATATATCGTCGTTTCACACTTCTTTAACAAAAGTACTTTAGCTACTTACAGACTAGCAGAGAATGTACTGTGTATTACAATACAATGTGATTAAATGGTAGGATATTGTTCTAATTAAATGGTAAGTAGCTAAAATACTTTTGTTAAAGAAGAGTGAAACAACGACGATACCACAACACCCAGAGCTGAGACGATAAAGAAAAGTTAGTTTTTCATATTAACCCGACTGGGACCCGAACCAAACATTCAAATGACGTGACGCCGTAATCCGGTCCTCTAGCCTTTCAGTTACAGAGGTCTTCATCATAAAGCTTGAAGAATAACGAAGAATACATATCTAAAATTAGAAATATACGAGCGAAAGCACGTCAGACTGTTTACTTTGGAATTTGAACAGCCCTTATTTCGTCAACATAAGAACCAATATCGTGTTTACCTTGATGTGTTATAGGCCGTACTACGGTCGGTTGTTACCTGAACTAAGCTTGTTGTCATCAAACTCTACTTATCGCGCATAAAACATACCGCCAGAAAACTAAGTTTGCCAAAACGTTTCCCGCTCCAGCCCTTATTAGTGAACGGTTTCGAGGGACAGACGTCTCCCGTCTGTGCCCTCAGCGGCGCCCTTTGCCCTTCGAGAGATTATGCCGCAGAAGCGACACGAATAAAGGGCTTATTTCCTGTCTAAAGTTAAAGCTGGGCTGGAAGTCAACTGAGATACTTTTAAATAACTGTCGCTTTGTAGTTTCTCTATGAAGGTTCAACTAGCTTAGATAGCACTGTGACATCACAATTTTACTTATCGACACACTGACTATCAATAGTTTCGGGACATTTTTATATAGCTTTCTCAAGATCATTTTGATTTTATATTATAAATGAAGAGAGGTAGGGCATACCGATTTATGGTTGAATTAGATTATTGATGAAACCCCAAATAATTACAACTTATTATTTCGTCATCTGGTCACGGATGTATGTAATGTTGTCGAATATTTTTATTTATTTAAGTTAGTATCTTAAGCACTTGTGTTATGGATAATAAGGAGATACAATCATATCCTAGTAATACTCCCTATAAGAGCTAAATTTTGTAAGAACTATCTGATGCCCGTGACACTTTATTTTTTTTTATATTGCACTTCAAGATTGACCTCATCCCACTTGATGTTAAGTGGTAATGAGGGCGACAAGTACAGCATAATTATGCTGTTACTGGACTTGTCACTCCCACCTTGAAGGCTTGACCCCTGCTACTAATGTAACACCCCCCAGGAGCTCTAGAAACCTTACGCACACGTAGGAACACAACAACACAGAAGTGATTGTTATTTGGCTGCGGTCTTCTGTAAGGTGGAGGTATTTCACCAGTCGGGCTGCTCAATTTCGAGCGATAAATCGCTATGCCCTACCTCTCATAGGTTAGGTTAGTGTTAGATTTAGTGTGTCATTTGTTCTTTTGAGTTGTTTGTACAGAATAGAATAGAATAGAAAATATATTTATTCATGTAAGCTTCACAAAAGCACTTATGAATAGTCAGTACAAATAAAGTATTCTACCGCCGTGTTCGGAATGTTGATCATGTCGAGAAGAACCGGCAAGAAACTCGACACTTACTCTTTTCAAATATAACAATGTGTCCTTAAACTAGGTACTTAAATAAAGTATACAAAGCTATAGTAAGATTTCAAAGAATTAAGTTATTCTAGACCCATACATTTTTGTCATTTAAATAATCATCAATTTTGTAGTAGCCCTTTTTTATTAAACAATTTTTAACATGAGACTTAAATCTATGCATGGGCAACTGGATAACATTTTCAGGTAACTTGTTAAATAATTTAACTCTTAAACCCACAAAGGAATTACTTATCTTATGTAGTCTTAGATATGGAACAGCAAGCTTGTGTTTATTTCTAGTGTTAAAGTTATGGAAGTCAGATTTTTTCAAAAGTAGATTATAATTTTTGCGTACATACATAATACAATCAAAAATGTATTGAGATGCAACGGTAAGTATGTTAATTTCTTTAAATAAGTCTCTGAGAGAATCCCGTGATTTAAGACCATATATGGCGCGGATAGCCCTCTTCTGTAAAACAAAAATAGTCTGAATGTCAGCAGCTGTTCCCCACAAAAGGAGACCATATGACATAACACTGTGGAAGTAACTGAAATAAACCAGTCTTGCCGTCTCAATATCAGTCAAATTACGAATTTTTCTTACAGCGTATGCAGCTGAACAAAGCCTTCCTGCCAGGGCAACAATATGGGGTCCCCATTGCAATTTAGAGTCTAATGTGATGCCAAGAAATACTGTAGAATTAATTATTTCAATAGGTTCACCATTTATAGACAATTTGATGTTGACTTTTTTAACATTCGGAATTGTAAATTTGACACATTTCGTTTTCTTAGTGTTAAGCAGGAGATTATTATTCGTGAACCAATGTAGCACTTGTGAGAGAGAACTATTTACATCTTCAAATGATTCTTTACATCTATCAACTTTGAAGATGAGAAAAGTGTCATCAGCAAATAACACAATCTCACAGAGATCCTTCGCAAAGTAAGGAAGGTCGTTTATATAAATAAGGAACAACAGAGGTCCCAATATTGAGCCCTGGGGCACTCCCATCGCTAGAGGTGCACCAGAAAAGTTAGTTCCATTCACATTGACCCTTTGAGTTCTGTCAGAAAGGTAAGACAGGGATTTAGTGTTAAAGTATTTTTGATATATTTATTTTTGTACAGTGAATGTGTATATACAGGGTGTACACAAGGAGGTGTAAATAAAACCTATGTTAATAAAAACACTGGCCAGTTTTGAGTTCTAGATTTAAGTTGAAACTTTTATAATGTCTTATTCTTGTTATTTAAACACTCTGACATTGTCTTTTTCATATAAATCTGTGTGGTACCTCTATATTATATCTGTTATAACTAAAGTTTCCACTATGGGTTTTAATTCAATTTCCTGGAATTAGAAATAGGGTTGTCTATCTGTGAGGAGGCTGGTCTATGTCCCGGCGAATCTGGTGCGTGTGTACCGAGCTAGGGCGTCCCGGGAGCGCCCTTCTCCTGGATGTACCTAGGAACTCGTCTGGATTCGGTGAATATCATCCCCTGTATTTAGGTCGTCTATCCGAGATTTTAGAGGACGAATACTTCGTTATTGGAAGACTGTGGTTTCGGAGCTTTTTGTTTTTACTTCGGTTTTTGTGCGAGACGTAAATGATTTTGTTTTGTAGTTACGAGTAGTTTATTTTGCGAACCGAGGGTTGGGGCGTAAAAGGAAGGATAGATAGATAGATATACCTACTTTATTGCACAAACTTAACATATTAATTATAGTACAATTTTAATCTAATAACTTTAATTAATCTAATCTAATCGCTAGGAAGCGATCTCTTCCAGACAAGCTTTAAGATAATTCAGAAGGAAGATAATGTTTAAAATGGTATATCATCTACATTTAGCAACGCATACTATGTTTTTTTCTAGTTATGGCAGTGTATTTTAAATGTATTGTTTGAAATTAATATAATTTCATAAAAAGTACGGCTGTTCAGTGTTGTATACTTTTAAATTTATTTCGTGGAGGCCAATTATTCTGTTCGCGCAAAGGCACAATCGCTTGACATTAGAAGGGTATTTAAACGCCGTAACTTCAAAGATTGCATTGTTTGACATCTATATTTGAACATTACCAAATTGACAACAGCATCCGTAAACGAAACGCTTTAGCTATAAATAGCTCTGATGATAGGGTAAACTCTAAGCAATGTAGGTGATGTTTTAAAATATCGCACCTCTAGATGAAAACTCCAGTAACTCAAAAATTATGCATTTAGAGTAAGTGTCATTTAAGAAATCCTGTCTCGAACGTCTAAACTTAAATTAACTCCCAAAAGACTAGTCTAACAAGCTAAAGAACACATTATCCTCGGGAATACCTCTTTAGACATTTAAAACCAGTGCAGTTATATATTTTTGAAACAATTTTCCGTCTTTTCCTAAAATATATATTTTGAGTTCCTTGAGTTTTCATCTAGGGGTGCGATATATTTCAACACTTAAGTTCACACCATCATAAAGAAAAAGCAATTATGCCCTGTTCCAATATTTTACGATTCGTTATGTGTCAAAAATGACTACGTTTTTCTACGAGTCGTTAATTCTAATTTCAAATTTACTTTCCATATCAGCCGTCATCAGTCGTCTGTCAGTCGTTTTTAACTCACGCCTCGTATTATTTATTACTATCTGTAATTAAAACCGATCGTTTTTCAAATATGTATTGTAACTGGACATCACGCCGATCAAACACACTTTTCCTTCCACTCCTACGAAATCGAACTTTATTCCCAGTACCTTTGAAGAATTGTGAATTTGACAAAGGCATTCAACTTTTTTTTATATGAGAGTTAAATTCTACATCAAAAGGTATAAA
Source organism: Glyphodes pyloalis (assembly GCA_037074685.1). NCBI lineage: Eukaryota > Metazoa > Arthropoda > Insecta > Lepidoptera > Crambidae > Glyphodes > Glyphodes pyloalis. The sequence continues at coordinate 16,478,161 of JAYKKO010000006.1, read as the reverse complement.
ATAGGGGATGAAATTTTGTATAAATGTTCGTAGATTTTCGACTGATTGAATTTAAATTGAAGATTGGAGCTACTATGATAAAGACTTTATTCAACCCCCATGGGGATATAATAAGGGGTAATGGATGATGTAAAAGTATTAGTTTGAACCTATCAGTGCCGAATCGAACTAATAAATTAAGACGAACAGGGGATGAAATTTTTCTCTTTCTTTAAAATATTATTTAAAAAAAAATGTTTTAATAACTAAGTCTGCGCGTACGAAGTCGCAGTCGACAGCTAGTCTATCTATAAGGACCACCCAGACGACCAGCCACTGTCTTTGTTGTCTGGAGTACAGATAACGCTTTGATTTTTAAATGTCACTTCTCTAACGCCGCTGAGTGACCTGGCTAAGGTAGGCAAAAAAATCGATTACCGCGTATATCAATTTTCAAAACAGTCTTTTCTAAATTGCTTAGTCCTAGGTGTGCGTTTGTAGAACTCAATTTCAATTATAAAGCCTTTAAAAAAATATTGAACACTTGAAAAGTAAATTTTAGCCTAGTCAAGAAACCACTTTTTTTTCAATTGTCAAAAATATTCCCTTTCTCTCTATGACATTCTTCCATCTAAAATTCCCCGTCCTATTAAACTTAATTATCTTCTAACTCTTTCTTCTCCCCTCTGTATTAAGTACTAGCAACCCGTCCCGGCTTCGCACGGGGTAGACAAATCTCTAATTTTGTAGCCTATGTCAAATTGGAAGAATGTAGCATTCTATTGGTAAAATATTTTTTTAAATCGGCCCCGTACTTTTTGAGCCTATTCATTACAAACATACAAACATACAAACATACAAAAATAGGTACAAATCTTTCCTCTTTATAATATTACTATGATTTGTGCAAATATATTAGTCTGTATGGAATTAAATTATAATTGTTATTATGTTTATCTATATTGTACCATTTATTTCTTAGACCTTGTGTAATCGCGCTGTTTTTATTCAATCGTGCCTCTTTAAACACTTGACATTGGCGGAATCACCGCGTTATCAGAAACGCGGGACAGAGCCCATGAAAAAAAAATAGCCTAGTCAAGACAGGACAGTAACTATATATTAAGTTTAACACATAGAGTTCCAGCTACATGGTATTGTGTTACAATAGTGTTAATATTTAAATTGTACTATAATTTATCTGGTAAACCGATTTATGTAAAGATTTAATTCAATAAAGTATATATATATCTATCTATCCATATTGAGCATCAAAACTTAAAACATTTGTTGACAGAACGAATCGCGAAGTTTGAAGACAGGGACCGCCGTTGGCCTCGCAATCGATTCGATTGTAATCGAGAGAACGCACTCGAAAGTTTTATCGATATCTCGAATCGTCGTGCTCATCGTCCGGGGAAGTTTTACGTTACTTTAACCGTCGGATATCGATGCGTACTATTTTCTTTATGAGGACTTCTCCAGTGTTCGTATGCAAATAACACAAAGAGTATTTCCTACCATCTTATTTTTTATTTACTACCGTGAAATTCACGGACTGACAACAAAATATAACATTTCTGCATAAGTTTTACATACTCATTAGTCATCCCACCTGATGTTAAGTGGTAATGAGGTCCTAGCTTAAGGGCGACAAGTACATTACAATAAAGCTATTACTGGACTTGTAACGCCCTACCTTGAAGGCTTGACCCCTGCTACTAATGTAGCACCCCCCTGCTACTAATGTAGGAACACAACACCACCGAGTCAATGTTATTTAGCTGCGGTCTTCTGTATGGTGGAGGTATTTCACCAGTCGAGCTGCTCAAGTTCGAGCGATAAATCGCTATGCCCTATCTCTCTTAAATTGTATGCTTTATTCTGATTTGAAAAGAAGTGAAGAGTTTGTTTGAGTGTGTAGTTTGAGTACATGGATAGATCTTTCTTACTATCACACAAAAGATCCTACTTAAATTCAATAAATAGAATGTCAAGAAATTAGATCCCCCTAAATAAAACAATGCGATCGACGATTCTATCGTTCGAATCAAATTAAACAGGGAAAAAGTTTTCAACATAAAACTGACCTTTTACAGTTGTATAAGCTGTCAAAATCATTTAACATACCTGATTACGGTCGACTAGCATTAGCTACGGAATCTCAAAACCTAAATACGACTCTGCCTAGACATGTTCTAGAAGTAAAACTTAAATGTAAAAAAAAAACTACGCTATGATAAATATCATAAGGAAGTGAACACATACACACTACACTTGATATAATCGATGCCTGTCATGCTCTTTAGTATGTACTATGTAAGGCTATGTAGCCTTAGTATCATGACAGAACAATAGCCAATCACCAACTTCAATCTAAATATTTTTTTGTTTTCATTGTTTCCAATGAAGTTTCCCTTTTAACTATAAACGGGAACATCTCTCAAACATACTGAACACGCCACCAACAGAGACTTTTACGATTTCACGTTGATCTTAATAGTTTTTTATCTCGCATCAGCTAGACTTAAAAAAATAGACACACGACCGCTGAGAAATGTTCATCAGAAAGCGCCTGAATTTAAATCTTGATTTAACATGGCCAGCTATTTTTTTTTAAATCAAAAACAAAAATCAAAAATATCTTTATTAACTACAATTTTGTTGTTGTTACAATGTGTGGGTCTCTTCTTTTAAGTTTGAAAAAACCTGTATTAGAAGAGGCTGATTTCCTAGGCTAATTAATATTGTTACGGAGCGAAGAGAAAGAAAAGGAACTCAGAATAGTTTTAGTAAATATAATAAAGGAAAATAATAGAAATACAAACTGAAAGAGAGAGAATTTTGACAGAACAGGCCGAACAATAGAATAATACAGACTCAACGTTTTATAATAAAAACTATCAAAAAGGCTCCTACAAAGGAGTCCGTAACATCCTCCCCCTTTTTAAAAGAAGGAGAAGGAAGTTATTGCGGGGAGGTGGCAACCCTATCAAAGTGGGGCAGCCCTAGTGCGATAGTACTCGGAGCGGTGCTTCTTTGCTGCAGCGATATCTTCCAAAGCTTGAAGGCTTCTGAAGCTTCGGAGTGTTGCCCGAAGAGTGAATTAGCTGCCCGTAGAGTCGCCAAAAGAATAAGCGTAATTGACCCAGACTGGAGGTTACTGCCTGAAGTTTTACTGGGCTAGTATTCGTTTTATAGCCAGAATTCGTTGATAAATAGCTCGTACAAGCAGATCCGACATCTCACACCTTTTTAGCGCAGGCGGTCGGGAATAGTCTGCATAATCTGTCACTGTGTAGCGTTTAACAGAGACTAGTCATAGTATCTTAATTACAAATATCATCGTTGAGGTCGAAAGTCGTCGCAATAATTATGTGAAGATGCATCTTGAGTCATTCTGGCAGTCGGCTTGTCCTCGCAGCGTCACGGGTAAGAAGGCAATGTTGCAGGGCACGGAGAAAACAACACGGCGAAGCAGACGATGAGGGTAGTAGCGTAGAGCCAGAGGTAGAGATAACGCGATTCGAAACTACTACAAGTTAGTTAACAAAATATAGCATGCACACCTCCTCCGTGTTAAGAAGTAAGAAAATAAACCAAAACATTAATTCTTCAAAACGTTACGAAATAAATGCAAATCACTTGAAGAGTGAAATATATTATTAGAAGTAAATTGCAAAGCAACTACATAAATAAATGATGTATGTGGACTGTATACATAGGGGAACTAAAATGAAACGTACTTACTCTCAAATAACTACCAAACAAAATATCGATGAAGTGCTCCGTAATATCATCACCGATGGTAATAGCAATGGAACTTGAAACTTCAACATAGTACACTGAAATAACTAAATAAAACCCAAGCTTAAAGCCTAACAATTATAATAATTAAAGTAAGTAGTTAAACCAAACTACATAAATATGTAAAGTCGACTATCTAAATCAACCTACTTAAATCAAACTAAATAAAATATTAGTTAACTATACAACAATAACCGCGAGATGATGTCAACCAAACAACAAAGCGTAAAACGCTTCATGCTCTTGTCCGACAAAGTGTGCACGGTTTTCAGAAAATCATTTGCTACGTTAAAATGAAAAACCAATCTAGTTAAAAATGACACGCTTTGTGGAAAGTCAACTACATGGATGACAAGGGCAGGATTAAGCCCATCAGACACAAGAGTGAGAGCATTGGATCTGTTAGAAAGTCGAGCATGACCAGAAATAGGCTTTCGCTCTTGGTCGTATGGTACATCACCGTTCAGGTGAGCAACATTTTTGTCCAGCCCGCCTACACGTACGTCCGTGCGCACGGCTTGGACCAAGGTCTCGCAATTTGTGCTTTCGACAAGAGATACTGTGTTAGAGGTAATGCCACAAGACATTGAACCAGAAATATTTACAAAAGAAGACAAGTCAGGTGAGGTGCGGTTTTCGAAAACTGTATCTAAAATCGTAATATCGGAACTTTTGCCTGGCTTGTCTTGCTTAACAATCACAGAGAGGTCAGCGTTTTCATTGACGCTTCTGAAGGCGTCAGACAATGGAGCAGTCAATTCAGAGACAGCTAAAGAATCAATCTCGCAGAGCAGATCAGATTGCAAGGGAAAATCGATCGAGCAGCCATCTTGAAATAAGACCTGTGTAGAACCCTCGGTAATTAAGGCTGGCTCGTCGACTGCGTGCTGCTCTCGCCTCTCAAAAATATTTGACTTGCTTTGGTTAGCATGAGCCACCTGTAAAATTATATTAGTTTCGTTAGAAAGTGACATAGTGTTACCAGGCACAGAATCCTTAGACTCGTTTATTAAAGCTGGATGGGTTTTCGAAGTAGATTCAGAAATTGTGAGAACTAGGTTAGTTGTCGCTGAAGTTAGAGATAAAATGTTAAGTTTTTCATTCACAGAATTCATTTTCGTAGTCATTTGAGAAACAACAGGCTCAAAATTATGTAGCAATTTATGATGCTTAAATTTGCAGTCGGGAATTCGGCATAAAGTCTTGGAATTACATGTTTTATAATTATGTGTGCCATTTTTCAGACAACGGCTGCAAACTTTTTGGTCGGAAACCAATTTTAGTCTGGCCATAATGTCCAGATTAATAAACTTGTCACATTTGTCAAGTGAGTGACATTGTTGACATAACAAACAAGAAATTATTTTATGTACAAAGTGAGCAGATTTTTGATGATTTTTATTTACAGGTGCATCGGAATTAATAACAGAGGAATAATTATCAAACCTTCCAAACTGTATTTGTAAGCCGCTCATTACAACATCTGCACCATCTGCGACACATAACAATGTGGCTACGGCTTCCTGGGCCGGCCCCGACAGGGCCTCGTTGACTCGAGATAAATTTTCTAAAGCCGAGAATGACGACTTCGTAGAGTCGTATGCAGTTTTAAAGGGTAGCCAATCGCGTGGCTCACCACTGAAGCTGGGTAGGCGGCTATGCGTCCTTACGCCAGACATATCTTTAAGAATCTGAGCTAAACGAAGTATATCTGTATGAGGTTGATTAGATGCATGAGTGTCAGTAGTGTAGTACCTTTGATCTTCGCTGCTAGAGATAGGCCGAGCCGGCGTCCGGTCAAGCCTCGCGGTGCGAGGCCGAGGAGTAAGACCTGGATGGACACCGTGACCAGCAGACAAAGGTTGAGGCGGTACAGCAGCCGGAAGTATACCGGGATGCACTGGGCAAAGTACCTCCCCAAAGGCAGCTCCGGCGGAATGCTGAAAATCAGATGCACGCGAACCCACAAAAGTGGACCCGTCGGGCCGTAACCGTGGCGCGTCGACGGGTAAAATCCCACTGGGTTCCGATAAGCGTGTTGATGAAACCTCAGAAATTGGTATACACTCTTTTATCACTTTATTTACATCACCTCTACTTCGGCCAGAAGTGCGGCTCCTGCCGCATCGGTTGATTGCTGCCTGTGCTCTCTCTTCGGCTAATTTGACGCGCTTGATTGCTGCCTGTGCTCTCTCTTCAGCTAATTTGATGCGCGTTTCATGTTCGAGCATCGTGGCTTCATATTTACGTTGTATTTCGGCTTTGCGTTCAGTATACTCCGCTATGATTGCCAATTTTCGCGCTTCACGCTCTTTAGCTCTTGCTGATCTTGAAGCTGAAACAGAACCTGAAACCGCCGCACGGGCGGGCGAGGCGGAGGGGAGCGCGGGCGCGGCGACGTGAGGCATGCCGAGATATGACGACGGCGTCGTGCCGAGATATGGCAGAGAAGCCTCGCTGCCGGGCAACGACGTCGTGCAGAGGTATGACTGTGAAACCTCAGCCGCGCTCGTCTCCTCTATAAACCTACTCTGAGTTCGAGTCGGCATATTGGTGCCGCTATACAATTTACAAGAAAAAATGAAAAAACTTACGAAACAGAACGCTGGACCAAATTTAGAAGGATCGAATGGACCAAATGTTACGGAGCGAAGAGAAAGAAAAGGAACTCAGAGTAGTTTTAGTAAATATAATAAAGGAAATTAATAGAAATACAAACTGAAGGAGAGAGAATTTTGACAGAACAGGCCGAACAATAGAATAATACAGACTCAACGTTTTATAATAAAAACTATCAAAAAGGCTCCTACAAAGGAGTCCGTAACATCCTCACTTTTCTTACCAGATGCAGACTATTCCCGACCGCCATTTTTCTAAAGGTGTGAGATGTCGGATCTGCTTACTTGATTTATACAAACGGAAACTTATACGAATGCAGAACTGGATAAGCAAGAACATTTGCGTTGGTGATGACTGTTCATGGAGCCTCTCACTTCGGGATGAACTTCAACATGCGTCTGATTTCATCACAGTTTAAGAAGAAACATCGCGCCGACAGAAGTCATATTTTAGATTTTTATATGTTGTCTAGGGTTGCCACCTCCCTCGTTATAACATTCTCCTTCTTTTAATAAAAAAGGGGAGGATGTTACGAACTTCTTATAAGTTAAACGTTATGTTTTTATATTCTTTTTAATATGTCACTTTGACTTTCTTGTTATTCTTCTTCTTCTTTTATATTTCAATCCAACTGTATTTTTCTCCTTTACTTTTATTTTAAATATATTTTTATTCACCCTTTTCTGAGTTCCTTGTCCCTCTTTCCTTTCCCTCCGTAACAAATATCACAAATAAAACATATAATATTTTTGTAAATCACTACATAATATAAAATAAAGTCGCTTTATCTGTATGTCCCTTTGTATGCTTAGATCTTTAAAACTACGCAACGGATTTTTTCAGCTATAAATTAAAAAAAAAGTCTACCGTCACAGTTACATTATAAAATCATAATATAAAAGGCGACTTCAGATTCCCACCTGTGGGATTAAACAGAAAAGTGTAACCCTAACCATCACCATAAACTGGGGAAAATTTTGAATTATGGTTTTTCTGCGGAAGAACGAGGCGAAACGAATTATCACATCCTAACTTCCCCAGAGAGACTCCCCGGAACGCATTGGGACAGGGGAAAGTGGGGAATTTTACACCTTAAAAGAAAGTCGGATTTACACGTTGCGACTGGAAAAACCTTCACAAATATTAAAATCTTCTCGGAAAGTAGGTTTTACACGTTTCGAATTAAAAACCTTCATAAAAACTGGCTAAGTTCATAAGGCTCGCTGATTTTCTTGCCGGATTCTTCTTGGTAAAATTTAGTTCCGAACCGGCTGTAGATTTAAATTTGGTTTATATGATTTGCATTTTGACGATGCATAAATGTTACTTGTAATCAACGTAAATAAATAAATTCACAATGACTATACATCTAGGGTGTAATTTAATTTCTTGTTATTTTTTTTAATTAAAAAAAAATTTGAAACGGAAAAATGCCGTATTTTGTAACAATAGAACTTTCAAAGCATCTTTATTGATTCTTCGCAAAAACGCAATTTTCAATTGTTCGAAAATAATTAACAGTCAGCGACTTATTTTATTTCATCATAATATAAACAGTTAGAAAGCCGTAATTAACTTTCTTCGGCTCAAATTATTATAATAATGACAAACTATTCGCCACATTTCGCCATGTCCGTCTGTCTATCACAGCTATTTTTTTTCTGAAACTAAATTGCCTATACTATGCCTATTTTTACTGTTCCTATTATAATATAGTTGAACATTTACAGAGTGGTAATGCTAGTAGTCTTTCAACTATACTGTTGTCCTCTCATAGGACTGGCCATGGTCTTATCATACTTTTTGGTCTAAAGCCTAAACGTTTGGTTCGGAAATTGATTCTTGAGTTTAACAATATCTTGTTTCGACAACGACAGAACTTCTTGCCGGGATCTTCCCTCTAAGTTTTTTTTTATAGTGCACTTCAAGATTTTGTTACTGGACTTGTCGCACTTACCTTGAAGGTTTGCTACTAACGTAGCACTCCCCAGGAGCTCTGGAAACCTTACTAACACGCAGGGACACAACAACACAGAAGTGATTGTTATTTGACTGCAGTCTTCTGTAAGGTGAAGGTATTTCACCAGTCGAACTGTCGAGCGATAAATCGCTATGCCCTACCGCTCTTAATTAAGTTATAGTTTCCGAACCGGAGGAAGCGTCATTTGCATTATATATAGATGTTTCATTATTACTACCTAGTAATTCACATGAATAAAAAAATATTTAATTTAATTGTTTTTTAACAAAACATGGTCTAGCGCGCGCCAGTCCTCCGCGCAAGACTCGCGGGCACCTGTCGTAAATTAATCCGCGAACCGCCCCGCAGTACCGGCGAACGCACGTCAGAAAATTCATATGCCACCCTTATGTCATAGTCATAAGGACTAAAATCAAACAAGTGTTTACCTTGATGTGCTGTTTACAGTACGTCGCAAATACTCCCTATAAGAACTAGAAACTACCAAGCTTAAGGTCTCTTAACAGAATTGACATTAAAATTATGATTAGACAATCATGTCTATCATTGGCTATCAATGGCTAGCTATTGCATGCGACATCTTTTACGTTATATTGGAATTAAATATAAACTATATGTTATGATGTCTAATTCGTCTATCTAAAATTTTTCATCTAAATCCATTCAGTGCTTTTAGTGCAAACAGTAATAAACATACATCTGGACATCCATTAATTTTCATAAACTTTTGCGTTTATATTAATCGTAGGAAATGCTATTTCCCAAAGATAAATAGATAAATATACTTTATTGCACAAAATCTTTACAGAAATAGGTTTCACAGATTGATTGTAGTACAATTTAGGCGGTCTTATCGCTAGAAAGCGATCTCTTCCAGACAACCTTAAGGTAGAGGAAATAGTAGATGGCGAGAAAAAGAAACTGATACATCCGTACTAATATTATAAATGGGAAAATAACTCTGTTGTCTGTCTAGCATTCACGCCTAAGCCTCTGAACCGATTTTCATAATATTTGGTATAGGTATACGTTGACCCTTTTAAGCGGACATAGTTCTTCTGTTTTAAAAAGAAGAGGGGACGGGGGTAATACCGCCCGTGATAGCTAAAGTGGGATTTTTTTTTAAAGTTATTTATATGAAATTTGCTACGTTTTGTTACGAATATTGGTTGAAATAGAGATGATACATCTACATATTTTATAACTAGAAAAGGCTAAGTCAACGCATACGAAGCTTGTTCATAGGAGTAGTTTACGGGACGATTAGTTTGATACGGTAGGACGGTACTTTCGAGTTGGGAAACTAGCAATTCTTCTATGGGAAGTATTAAAATATTTGATCAATGGTCACAAAATATTGTTAAGTTGAATCTGCACTGATTTAAATTTCCTATCAAAGAATCCCTACTAATATTATAAATGCGAAAGTAACTGTCTGTCTGTTACGCTTTCCTGCTTAAACCTCTCAACCGATTTTGATGAAATTTGGTATAGGTATACGTTGAATCTGAAGAACGGACATAGGCTACTTTTTATTAGAAAATAAGGGGGGGAGGCGGGTAATACCACCTTTGGAAGTTTATATGGAAAAATGTTTATTTTTGAAGTTAGAGATATGAAATTTGGCACAAATATAGCTCGAAACTTGGATTAAAATATAGACTACTTTTTGTTTCGAATATTAGGGGAGAAAGGGGTAAAACCGACCATGAAAGGATGTAGTCCACGCGAACGAAGTCGCGGGCACAGCTAGTCTCTTATAAATTAGGCAGTTGAAATAATTGGACCGCTTCTTCCCAACAGGACCAATATGGAAAGTTACTGTAAATCTATTTGCAGGAATATAAACCTTAAATTTAACGATCTCCGTAGCAAAGAAATAAGCAGGCAAGATTTTAGTGTCGCACCAACTTCGCGGTTTCTAGTTCTGGCCTTTAAAAGGGTCCATATAAAATAATTTTTAAATTTTTTTTTTTTTTTAATAAATAAATATAATAAATATTGAACAACATCACATACATTGCTCTGATTCTGTGGTAAGTAGCCAAAGAACTTGTGTTACAGAAATCAGAAACAACGACGGTACCACAACACCCAGACAAGAGACAATACAGAAAAGTTCGTTTCCCATATTGACCCGACCGGTGATCGAACCCGGAACCTCAGAGATGGCGCGACGCCAAAGTCACGCTCGCCTCTCGGCTACGGAGGTCGCCATATTAAAATAAACTGTTAAACAAAAAGAAATGTGTGTTCTGCTACATTTTTTCTAAAGAAGCTAGTAGGTGCAAGTGGTTACCCGCAAGACCCGCGAGCATCTGTCATAAATTAAACCGCGTTCCGCCCCGCGGTATGTCGCCCTAATCCCCAATAAATACGCCCTATAATAGTATTCATGGCGCGTCGCTGAGGACCACCGATTTATAGTCGAATCGATTCCTCGTTTGGGTACGGCCGTGAAAGTAGCGATTAAAAAAACGATGAAAAAATCTTGAAATTTGGACCTCATGCTCTAATTGATCCCTTTTCTGCTTCAGGGTACTTGGTAAATGCAAATAATTATTTATTGCTTAAATAATTAGACTATGATCGCAATGCTTAAATCTGCAGGCATATGTTTTTTGACAAACTTAAAGTTGAAGAAGTATTCTGTTGATCATATAATAAAGCGATATATTGTATAATTATTTTTGGTAATATAAATTGAGACATTTGCCAAAACATTGCGAATAGAAAATGATATTACATGATCAGATCAGCTACACTGCCAAAATCAAAAGAGTATATAAAAGAAAAAATCTCGAAGCGTACCAACTATCTTCCTAATAGCTTGTAGTTTAAAACTTATCCAGTAAAAGGCACCAACCAAAGATTAAGCCGTTTAATTAACAGTTGTACCAGAAAAATACGTCGTCACGCACGCATTATGAAAGAATAGCAGGTTCAATTGGAATGTGGACACCATTCTCATATAATTTTAAAGTATCAATATCATTTATTGGTTTTACTATTCGTTTTGTGAAAATTATCATTAAAATGTTCTGAAACTATTTCATTATTGTAATAGTGTTGATAAGTAAAATTGTGACGTCTATCTTAATGGGAAATCTACGAAGGACAATTACTTCGATATTTTTAACACCGCAAAAACCGTAAAACAAAATAAAAGCAATGTGCTTAGACAGGTATTTAAAAGTATCTCAGAGTCAGTCAACATCTTTATTCATGGAAGAGATGAAATTAGTTTCTGAAAAAAATTTAAGAAAAATGATATCGAGTGCTGATCTTTATTGGTAGGAGAGGCTTAGATGGAATAATTAGACAATCTAGTGGCCACACAGGAAAGTCGCGAAATATCTTCACGGCTCCAGGATAGGGGCCTGAGGAAAAAACCGCGGGGCCCGTACTATCGAATGGAGATATAACTGTGAGCTGAATTTAAAGGAACGTAGAAATAATACCGACCCCGAGGAGCCCGCAATTATAAGTGTGACAGGTTTGTAATGACTCCTGGCGGTTGCTGGTATCCTGGTAGAATTAAGCGAGAAGTAGCGAAAGGGAAAAAAGTAGAACTTGGGATGTGGATACTTTTTACAAATATTTTAATGTATCGATGCCGTTATAGAGGTATTTATGTTACATCCACCAGTTTGTTTATTTTTTAATTAATTTAAAAATGATAGAAAATATCACTGCAATGAAATAAAGAGATTATAAAATGGAAGATTAGATTAATTACAAAAATTTCATGAGCTATATTGTTTATGTTTTTTTCGCATGTTTCCATATTTGTAAGTTTTGGAAAGAGTAACTTTCGAGTTTCTTGCCGGTTCTTCTCGATAAAATCAACATTCCGAACACGGTGGTAGGTATAATCTGACGATTCATAAATGCTTTTGTAAAAGTTTACACGAATAAAGACATTTTTTTTCTATTTTCTATTCATTACGTTATGGAATGAACAGTAATACCACAATTGATATAATACACATATTAAGCTCCCAAATATAAAACAAACACAAATTAATGTTCATCACCAGAATGTATGGCGGGTGGGGACTAAACCATTGAAACAATCACTAAATTATTCAACCATTATGAAAATTAAGTTGTTACTACGTCTAAAACAAACCGAAAATGTCACACGATATTTCCGCGTGTCTGTCTGTTTCCATAGACTTCTAGTTAATAAACCGGTCCAATTATGCTCCCAACTGATGAAATGTCACAAGACTTCACGTCATACGATATTAGTAGTAGCTTAAAGTAGAGAATGGGTCAACATTCTTGATTAGCACGATTTAAAAACTGGATAACATTATTGCCAATAAATTTAAATATAACTTTGGGACACGTGATTGGGCTCACGAGCGCACGGTAATGGAACACGGCTAAGCTTTAGTTACAAATAGTAATTTTTATTTAATTTTTTTACAGAAAATCACTTGAATATGTCATTTAAGTTTTTTCCCCTGATGTAAAAAAAATGATGCGTCCTTTTAGGTTTGTAAAAGTGGAATTCTTTCTCGGTCTCTATTTTTCCTGGTTGCGCCTAACAAACTTTAATTGCCGAGTGAAAACGCATTTCACTTTATATTATCTCTTTATGTAATATCATAATAATAAAAGATAATGTGTTTTCATCAGTTCATATACTGATATAGGCCACAATCAGACTGCTACTAATCGATGGACTGAACCTTAGTGCAGACCCACGCTGGATCTTACGATTTTTCTCAAGATTTTCTATAGTGTCATAGCTCGTAAGTCGTCAAGATACCACGGTAAGGAACATTCGTAAATTAACCACGCATAAAAATACTAAGCGCTTACCTTTTTTTTCTGTTCTTAATTTTTATTTTTAAGGTGGACATACCTACTTGAATAAAATTTTCTTTGCATACATACATATTAGTTTCGTTATATATAAATATTATAGTGACTTTAATATTGGTTAGGAGCCCATTGCTACTGAAGCTATTTTGGCAACTATTAATGAACCGTCTCACAAGAAAGTGTGTTGAACAGTGAACGGAGTTGAATTATCCATTCATCGAGAAGGAGGGGAATGAAGAAAAATATATAAATAAATGAAGGGAATGGGACCCGTGACAAGCCGCGGCGGGCTGCTAGTATAAATATAAATTTTGCTTCAATCTACAAAGCATAACTGTTGGTTGCCTCCCATAAAAATCCTACAAAGACTTGACCAATTTTTACACATTAAAAAACTACTATGAAAATTAATATAAAACAGATATTCCGAATCGTACTATTTAAGGCGATTATGAAGGCGATAGCGGCACGCCCACCGCCGTGCGTCATAGCCCGAGATTCGTCTGAGCGGCGCACGCGCACCGGGCACAGTAAAATTGTACGATCAACAGCACGCCAAGGTAAACTATGGTAGTTCGATTTTAGATCTTATACTGTCGACTTAAGGGCGGTGAAAAGTCCAAAACGTGTAGTAAAACGTGTTCGCCTGTACGCAATATACCAGTTTCACTTTCCGGCAAACTGTTTGTTTCACATTTGGAAACTATTTGCGTTTCATTCATCAATTTGGTGTTTTGAAATGTTTAACTGGGTCATAGGAATCATTTTCTGGAAATGCTTTGTTTTTTTTTCGAGGCAGATAAATGCACCTATGAGTTTTCGGTTTTATCAAGAACTCGGACTCGGATTAGATAGTGCTCTGTTTTATTTACTGGCATCTTGCCGGCCTTAATGTGGGAGCCATCCCAGTAAATAAACAAAATCAGTTATTCATTGTATATTGAAACAAATACATAATGCATCAAGTCATTCCCAAATAAATTCAGATTTTATTAGTGGGACTCCCTTGTCTGGAAAAGAACGGGGACTACCCACTAAAACCCCCAACGCAACTCTAGTGACGGTGCCATCCACACTAATATTATAAATGCGAAAGTAACTCTGTCTGTCTGTTTTTCGGTCCAGCTTATAGACCTAAACATTTGAACCAATTTAAATGAAAATTGGTATTAGGTATACGTTGAACATCTACAACGGACATAGGCTACTTTTAGTTTTGAAGATAAGGGGGGAATACCGGATAAATGGGAAATTTTTATTTTAAAGTTAGAGATATGAATTTTGGCACTATATTTTTGCTAGAAACTTGAATTAAAATATGGACTACTTTTTGTTTCGAATTTATCTCCCATATGGCTAAGGACGACCAATTAACTTCTACAATAAACTATTATATTTATTTCTAGAAAAAAAACATAACATGACTCGGTGTTGTAAATGTCTATTAAACAATTGAGTCAGGCATTGTTATCTGAACTGTCTGAACAGACATACAAACAAACATCAGCTCTACCATGTTAGTTAAAATGTTGTCCCAATATCAACGACCTGTGTGCGTGTGTGTGGGGCAATGGCTACGGTTCCAGATTCGATTCACGATTAGGCCAATTTGGAAAACTGTGTACATTTTCTTTTGTTATTGTTTCCTTTGTGTTGAACTTGTATCGTTGACAAAAAAATATTGTTTACGAATATAATAATATTTTCATTGTAAGTTAGATTGTAGTTTTATGTAGAAACACTATGTAGGTATAATAGCACTAAGTATGTAGTGCCCTTACAGGGTATTTAGTGATCTAATTTTAAGTTACCACCTTGTAAACACTAAAGATGCAATAAAAATGTTGCGTATTGAGTATTAACTTATTATTATTTATTTAATCATTAATCACATTTGTGCCAGGTACTTTTTTATTTGTCTCTTGTCGGATGTCCAAGGGTAAAAGATTCAAGAGTATGTTCGGTGGTGTAATGTTATTTCTAAGAATCGAGTCAGTCATCGATATCTGACGATTAAATCGAATGAGCGATGTCTCGTTGGTCATCGCGATGCGGACGTCATCCCGCCGCTCCATCGGTTGAAGCAGACAATAAAACGGCGATTCCGCGTGAAATACTGCGCGGAGAGTGTTGCTAGCTTCCAAATCGATTACCCACTTTAATGTTAAGATTATGAATACCTTAAATTTTTTTTTTATTTATTAACGGCAACAATTGCTTTAATTCTGAACTTCTAGAGACAAAATATAATAAATTTTTCCTTTACGTACAAATTAATTATTTGGATTTAAAGGATTAATTATTGGACCTTTTAGTTAGTTGTTGAAACTTCTGGTGGGAAGCTTTTTTAATGATTACATGTCTGGCAAAAACTTACATATATATCATTATACCAAAAGGTTTTTAAAGAAGAGATATAAGATAAAATTCCTCATTCACAAACGTCACTGTAAAGTTTTAAGCACTACGCGTATGTGAGATACAATCAATTCTGAAAAAGATTGAGATATTTTTTATTCAATGATTTTATGAGAACACCCAGTCCAGTGGCACGTATACCTACACGGCTAAACATGTTGTTTTTTGGTTTCAAATACGTACTTTGGAAATTAATCACAATAAGTCGCCGAACCCAGAGTGTCTGGTCCTACGGTACTTAGTTGGATTCTCAACGGTTGCCAACACAATAGGCGTTGTCTAATAAATAAATTAAAAAATATTTGAAAAAAATACAGAAAACTAGAAGTCTGGATGACATTTTCCGGGGAAAAACCACACGCTGGCAGCACCGGGAACGAATGACGGAAGCGAAACGCGTGATACAAACTCGGTTCCAACGGGGGCGGGGCACTATTAATGTTAATGGGAGAAAGAAAAATGTTTATTTAGTTACAACTATCCGCTATACACACGTATATTATATTATAAACGTATATTAACGAACATAAATTTAAGACGGAATAAAGCGAGACGCGGATAACATATTTTTAATACGATTGTGTAGGTTTTCGCGTGACCCAATTCGATTTTTACGTTTTATTTGTGAGCTAGCATTTGCAACATTTTTACATTTACAACAGATGGAGCAACAGTCAAGTAGTTTGAGGAACTTTGTAACCGAGAATCAGCTAATATTTGAGACAGATATTATATCTTTTATCATGTAAACAAAATGTACAGCTCGACTGGTGAAATACCTTCACCTTACAGAAGACCGCCACCAAATAACAATCACTTCGGTGTTCCTACACAAGTGATTGTTATTGAATACGCAGGAACGTAGGAGTAAGGTTTCCAGAGCTCCTGGGGGTGCTATATTAGTAGCAGGGGTCAAGCCTTCAAGGTAAGGGCGACAAGTCCAGTAACAGATTTATTATGCTGTAGGTACTTGTCGCCCTTAAGCTAAGACCTCATTACCATTTCAAATCAGGTGAGGTCAATCTCAAAAGCATTTAAAAAAAAAGATACATTGCGTTAAAATTAAGCGCGATGTTACTTCCTCGCACAGTTTTTACAATTTAGTGACGTAAACACACCCCTTCACTGAACTCTAGTGTATTTTAATAATACATTTTAATTTACTTGTTGAAGCAAAAAAAAAAATGGTTTTAATATTAATAAAGTAACTGACGACCTTAATTCGCGCGGAACTCGTTGGCCGCGCCTTAAGTGGCAACAGGGGTGAGGGGACGGGTTGCCTACTACTAGTAACGCACATAAGATTAGAGAGTGATGACCAATCTCCAGATATTGTGAACAATAATTCTACTCGGTTATGTTAGTTTTGCACTGGTGGTTTATATTGGCTCGATTTGTTACCTACTTATTAGTTTTAAATATAGTTTTAGTGTCAAAATACTCATTGAATGAGGTGTTTACCTATAATTGACTATGTACTTAGATTTTATATAAAGAATATGTTTGTTTATATCGATAATGTATAAGTGCATAAGTTGTTGGTAAACCAATAAATAAATAAATAAATTATTGAAGGGAATAAATAAAAACAATTGAACCTTTAGATGTTCAACGTATTACACGGCCAACTAGTTTTGCGCACACTATAAATAGAAACATTGTTTGTGATCATGCCTTTTGCATCACACTATCTCTGAAGTCCAAGCTACGATTCCCGGTTGGATCAAAATGAAAAAGTTTTTATATTGTTTCCGGTCTGGGTCTTGTAGTAGCGTCATTGTTTCTGATTTCTCTTACACACTTGTGTTAACTTGCTTAAGCTACACACCACAAAATCAGATCAATGTATGTTATGTTGATCAATATTTATTTGTGACTAGCTGTCCCGGCGAACGTCGTTCCGCCTACTATTTTCCAAATTTTCTGACCTTTTAAACCTTCCCTGGACCTCCACAATTATTTCAGAACCAAGATTAGCCAAATCGGTCTAGCTGTTCTCGAGTTTTAGCGAGACTAACGAACAGCGATTCATTTTTATATATAAGATGTTATTCAGTAGCGACGACCTGGGTATTTGTGTGGCGCAGTGGCTAAGGCCACCTGACCCGCGAATGGTCCCGGGTTCAACTCATGATCAGGCCATTGAGATCACCAAACGAAACTAACATTTCATTTACTCGAGCCCACAAATGTGTTCTGTCCTTAGTACAATTAAAACTAATTTAATCTATACTATAATATAATATTATAAAGAGGAAAGATTTGTTTGTTTGTTTGTTTGTAATGAATAGGCTCCGAAACTACTGGACCGATTTCAAAAATTCTTTCACTGTTAGAAAGCTACACTATCTTCGGGTGACATAGGCTATATTATATTTTCAAAAATTTCCATTAGGGATCCTTAACTCCAATAATGTAACCCAAAATGACCTGAAAAATTCCTTACATCGCGTGCACTGCGAAAACTATTGATGATCGAACAAAATCATGTAGTATGACTTTGCAGACCTCATCATTATCTCTAAAAAGTGTCGCGACAGCATAGAAATAGAAATAGAAATAGAAAATGTCTTTATTCATGTAAACTTTTACAAAGCATTTATGAATCGTCAAGTCAAGTAAACTACCACCGTGTTCGGAATGTTGATTCTATCGAGAAGAACCGGCAAGAAACTCGATAGTTACTCTTTTCAAAAACTGACACATATGGTAGGTATAAATCATGCAAAAAAATAAATAAAATTGTTAATACAATATAGCTTATGTCTAATGTACATATTTAATTTATTTAATGCTATCAAGTCCAAACATCTTTGTCGTTAATATAGTCCTCTATTTTATAATAGCCTTTTTTCATTAAACAATTTTTTATCAGAGACTTAAATCTATGCATAGGTAATGCAGTGATATTTTCTGGCAGCTTATTGAAAAGCTTCAGACTTAACCCCACAAAAGAATTACTAATTTTATGAAGTCTTAGATGTGGAACAGCAAGCTTATGTTTATTTCTTGTGTTGAAATTATGGCATTCTGATTTCTTAGTGAAAAAATGTAAGTTTTTGCGTACGTAAACAATATGTCTAAATATTATAGTTATGTCACAGTAAACGGTTTTTTATTCTTAAAATTTAATTAATATGCCGCCGCTTGAAAAGGCTCTTTATTTGTACCTTGGTAATAATCCTAATCAAACTAAATAACTTTGTATTCAAGACGGCTTCAATACCTTTATATAACTTTTTGAATTATTCAATTTGGACATTTCATTCGGAAGATATCACGAGTTTAAAAATACAAGTATTAGAAAAAAGTCGCGTGTTTGCCGCTCACCGCGCTCAGCTAGCCAGCATGCGATGTAAACTCCATGTAAGCGTCACTGGAGTACTGACGGGGGGAGTCAATGTAATAAAATAAAGTGAAAGGTTTAGTACCTATTGCACCCGTGCGAAGCCGGGGCGGGTCGCTAGTTGCGATATAAAAAAGACGCTAATTCTCCTGACCTACAACTTTTGGAGTTTTGCCACAGATCGCGGCCGACAAGTGATATACTGGAGTAGTGGCAGGAATGGGCCCGGGAAGTCAATTCAGACCCGACCTACGCTTAGTACACATAAGACGAAACACAGTGAGGAAAGTTCACTCAATATTATCTTTTAGAATATTCAACAAGTTACCACAATGTATTATAGACTTACCTATGCGTAGATTTAAGGTCCATATTAAATCATGTTTAATGCGAAAAGGACACTATAAACTTGATGAATATTTAAACGATAAACATATATGGACATGATTGTCTGTTCGCTCGCACACCATAGTTTTAAGTTCTCTAGCTCTAAACATTGTAAAGATTAGGATAACAACTGAGTTTCTTGCCGGATTCTTCTCGGTAGGATTAGGTTTCGAACCAGCTGTAGCTTCAATTTTGGTTTGTGTTCATTCTGACGATGCGTGTTACTTGTAACCTACATGAATAAATGAATTGACTTTGACTTTGAGTGAGTTTTCCAACTTTTTAGAACATGACTCTTCTATCAGAGAAAAATCAGTCAACACCTTACATCTATATAACTAAATCTGTAAACTAAGTAACTATTCAAACGATTTTGTTTACTCGAGTTCACCATTTTCTAATTGTAGTGTGGACAATTTTGCAAATATACGTAACTAGCGTCCCACCGCTGCTTCGCACGCGTACATTCCTCGTTTTTTTTCCACATTTTCCACAGATTTTTCGCCCTTATTGGTCGCAGCATGATATAGCCTAAACTCGCTAAGGCTTCCTCGATAAATGGAATATCCAATACAAAAAAAAAAGTTCAAACCACTAGCTGAGACAGCGCATTCAAACAAAGGAACTCTTCGGCTTTTTAATATTAGTATAGATAGATGCGTTTAGCTAGAAAATAGCTCTTTTCTAGCAGAAAATATAGCCTATGATTCCGGAGGTAAGTGTAGCTTTCCAATGGTAAAATAATTTTTAAACTCGGTCCAGTAGTTTTTGAGTTTATTCATTACGAACATTCACATACAAAATAAAAATATTTCCTGTAATATGATAATATTTGTAAAGATGTAGAAAATGAGCCACCAAAATGTATGTACGTACGTAACTCCAAAACGATTGCACTAAATGAAATATTTAGTGATTAAACCGGGCCAGAAACAGAATTTGGGACATAAAACTATTGAAATTTGGTAGTGTAGTGTATCACCCTTAAGCTAGGACCTCATTACCACTTAACATCAGGTGGGATGAGGTCAATCTTGAAGTGCCATATAAAAAATAAAAAAAAGTGTGGTAGAAATAGGTTCCGAAGCGGCAGTAAAAACATTTTACATTGCAATCAATACCGATTCAAAAGTATTATATGTAACCTCCTTGAATAAAGAAACATTTGATTTTTAGTTCGAGTTTACATAAGCGTATGAATCCTCCTACCTATTGCCATACTGTTCCAATCTCTGTATTATGCATGCGTCATCTAGGCCATTACCAGTGGCCTTGGGCTCATCGCTTCCTTCATTAACATCAGCAATCGTATTTATTGGTCTCCGAGATGGGACCGTAGTGCGTAGGTACGATTCCGTCTCTAAATAACTTATGAAAGAGTTTTGGAACATATTTCCATTGACACATCACCCAAAATATTAAAACAAAACATGGGTCTATATGGTAAACCAAATTTTCTGTATTGCCTCGTGTCGATGTAATGGTACCGTCGTCGTTTCTGATTTGACTATATAATACAAGTGCTTAAACTACGTATTGTATCAATGTATGTGATGTTTTCAAGTTTTTAGTAATGCTTAGTATTTTTTTAAGATTTAAGAACCAAAGCTAGTGGAAAATTGGAGTATCTTCTAAAGTTATACATAATATGCAATAAATATTGTCTATTATATTATTTATAATATAGATTAATTTATTCTTAACTTATTATCTTTTAAAACTCTAGAAAAAGGTATCTTACCCACCGATACCGCCCAATATCGAGATATCAGCAAGACCAACAGCTTAAGATTTCTGAAGTTTGGCAACACTCGTTATAGATGTGACCAAATATGGGATGGGTACTTTGATAATAGTTTTTGAATCATTGTTGTTATCACGACACGAGCAATTTATCTATAGTAACGTTATAAAACTGTAAAGTTTGTTTTTTGAAAGCGCTAATGTGACCTTCAGGTTCGAATTAAAAAAAAATGTTTTGAGTTAGATCGTCTATTTATCGAGGAATGCTTAAAGTTATATAACACTAGCTGTGCCCGCGACTTCGTTCGCGTGGACTACATCCTTTCATGGTCGGTTTTACCCCTTTCTCCCCTAATATTCGAAACAAAAAGTAGTCTAAATTTTAATCCAAGTTTCGAGCTATATTTGTGCCAAATTTCATATCTCTAACTTCAAAAATAAACATTTTTCCATATAAACTTTCAAAGGTGGTATTACCCCCATCCCCCCTTATTTTCTAATAAAAAGTAGCCTATGTCCGTTCTTGAGATTCAACGTATACCTATACCAAATTTCATCAAAATCCGTTCAGCCGTTTAGGCGTGAAAGAGTAACAGACGGACAGACAGATAGAGTTACTTTCGCATTTATAATATTAGTATGGATCACGGTGCTACCAATAGCTGCGGAGAATCAGTGAATAATGGAGATAAAAAAGGGAATAGTAGGTACGTGTGAAACCACTAATTACGTATATTAGCAGAATTCTCCAAACTACAATTAGAAAATGAAGAAGTCGACTAACAAAATTCGTTTGCATAGTTACTTAGTCAACATTCGGGTTAAGTCAATAAAAGCTAGTCAAACCGCGCAGATAAATTATTTAAAGGCGTTAACCTGTTAACAACACCCAGTTCCCAGTTTAATGTCATTCATTTCATGACGGCCTGTCATAAACCCGCAGCGTTATGAACTATTGTGTTTTGACAACTGTTGTTTATGTTTCTCAAATGAATAAATTACTTGTGTGAATCTTTATGAAGAAATTCGATGGCTCTTTCAGTGATTTGTCCCACAAGACGTTCCTTCCAATGGGACGAAACACATTAATTTAAAGAGATTTTCAAATTTGTCCCACTGTTTTTATTCTTACAACATAATGAGATTAGGTACGGTCAGCAAGTCAATTAAAAAAACGTTAATTTTTAAATAACGTTTATACGAAGTTTAAAGGGAAGTAAACAATAAACATGTTTTTATCTATAGTAATGTTAAAAAGCTGAGTTTGTTTGTCTAAGGAACTTTTGGTTCCAATTGAAATTAATTTGTGTATTGGATCGATTCATTTATTGGCAAATGCTTTAGGCTATATGATGTTATATATACTGTTATAGATACTTCGACCAATAGGAGCGAAGAATCTGTCGAAAATGTGGAAAATACGGGGATAGTAGGTACGTGTGTGACGTCACAACCAGCTGCTAGTTATACATATTTAGTGTATGATAAAACATTTGCTTAGAAATGCGAACAAAAACCTAAATGGGACGAATGAAAAAACAATTTTTTTTCATTCAGTCTGAGCCACAAGTCGCATAAGCCCCATTGGCTCATTTATTAAATTTGTGGCTATTATTTTGGTTAGGTAAGTATTTTTTTGATGCTCTATCAAATAGTATTTCTTTTTTCAAATAGTCAAGTCCCACTTTTGCGGGACGAACGTGTTCTGGGACGAATCAGAGCTTCGAATATGGCATACAAACATGAAATTTAAAGTAATGTACCTACGTATATGTTATCTCTGCAGCATAAGGTTAGAAGTCACACATTTCAAACATACCCGATCCTTGATTCACGGATTACTTTACCTGAAACAATGAAGGTAAAAAAAATTTTAAACCCACGTCAGTTTGATATTAGCGCATCTCAGATTTGAAATACTGTACATACATTATACATTATGTACGCATCTCAATGTGGAAAAATAATCAGTAGTCCGGGTGTTGTGGTACAGTAGTTATTTCTGATTTCCGTAACATAGTGCTTTATATACTTACCAAAGAATCAGAGCATTGTACGTGATGTTTTTCAACATGTATTTATTCATAGCATAAGTAGTAAAATAATTACCTAGTAGGTAAATTCGATGTGTACATACCTTTAATGCTTTTAATATTTTAAATGCGAAATTTTGTACAATTTATGGATGTTTGTCACGCCTTAACTATTAAATTGATTTGGCTGAAATTTGGCAGAAAGATTAATGAAATACTAGATTAAGAAATATAATTCGTTTTTGTCCGAAATAACGCGAACGCAGTCGCAGGCAGCAGCTAGTTATTCATAAACCGGAATAACATAAACAAATTTAGTTTAACAAGAACATATTCTAGTTGTTCTCAGCTGTGTTATTTTCCATACAATTGTTTAGTATTCAATAAAAAGAAGTTAAAATTTGAATTCCTTCACAAATCATAATGCTAGAATGATAATTTTAATTATAATTTAAAGGATAGAAGTAGTTGTTTACTTTATATTATTCAATTATAAAGTCCACCCGTTAGGTACTGACAATAGAACCCCATAAATCCCTAAAATTACTGAATTAATTTTATTTCATTACATGAATCTGGACGCGTAATAGATAAAAAATAAAACAATATGCTATAAAATGCGTCTTCTTATTTTAAAGCTCCGTACAAAACATAATTTTGTTGCCTAGAGAATCCATTGTTATTAATAATATCAACCAATGTATCATATATATGTATAATATATCACTATAGATGTATCTTTGCCTAAAACTCGTACTAACGAGTTTATCAGATTATAATCAAATTTTTATCCTTAAAACGGCCGGACACCCTACTTAAACTTTAAAAAAGGCTAGCCGCTATCTACATTCTGGACATGTAGGTATGTATGTATGTACATCATTGTTAGCTAGCGAAACTTGCCTAGCAACATGCGTTCGCGGATGTGCGATACGCAATTGCGGGAGTCTCGTGCAGCGAATTCGCGACCGAAATAAACGTGACAAAGAAGTTATTGAGGAAGAGAAACGCTCACATATATATATACAGCAGCGAAAAAATCTAGCTTTAAATCTACCGCGCCATGAGAACTACCTACTGGCACTGTGAATAGAAAACAGAATAATACCCAAAAGCCCTTGAGAATTTTCGGGTAATTTGACTTCGGAAGTTCGATTCTAGTATTGTTAAACAAAAATGTGGACTTTGTTTATGCAGGGGGAGTAAATTAAAGTATTTTTCGAAGTTCGGGTTAAAATCTCAAAATTACCTCAAACAAAATCAACCTTTTAACCGGCTACAAAAAAAGATGATTTTCTAACTGGATTTTTTTTGTTGGATTGGAGATAATTCGACGACGGTGGTACCATGAAACGGAAACCAGGCTCTGACGATGGCATCTCAGAGAAATCGATGGGTAGTCGTTTTTTTTATAAAATGTTTCCATTTCCTAATTATGTTTTTTTTAGTACTTTGCCACTATTACCGCACCCATAAACTAACTATTCCTATGACCCAAAGGTTGACTGGTAGATGCCCCAAGCATTAAGTCCGCCTGTTGTACTTTTTGTGCAATGGAGTTTTAAATAAATAAATAAATAAAATCTATGGGTTTCAAACTTCAAATGAGAATCTTTCAAAATCAAGATGCCATTTATTATTTTTCAACCCGTTTCATTATAGGTATATATTACCAGTATATACATACATGGCCACAGGAGGATATTTTACAGGCAATATAACTTTTAATGAGCTCGTCAGAAAAAGTCTGGTTACTTTCCAGACTAGCTCATTAAAAGTTCTAGGCCTGGATCCAGATTATATATTTTCTAAAATACCAATTTATTGTCCCCAAATATGTTATGAATACCCAAGCAAATATTTTTCTGTGTAAATCTTATTGAAAACTTATCAAATTAATTTGTCAAAACATTTAATCTACTAGGGCAGCATAACATGAACAATGTGTCAAAATGTGGGAACCTCTTCAGCTAATACTTCGCAGAATTTTTATAAAGATAGCGTATTCAAATTCCGCAGCCCTAAGTCTTACGATTTATAAATGAGGGCTATGAGGAAGTTTCTCTAAATATATTACGCGAAGGAGGCGCTGAAATATAGGCCAATATTATTTTATTGTGTGGCACAATTTGTCTCCGACCAACGGATTGTGTTTTTAACAGGTTATTATAGTTATAACATTGGAATAATTTGACGCAAATTAATTAGAATGCTAAATTAAACTGGTTTTATCACAGATTTTTGTTTGCGTAAAACTTAATTCTCGTGTGTAGACATTTAAAAATAGGTATTTTACACGAGTATATTTTGTTTTTAAAATAGAAGATAAGAATTGAGCAGTTGTCACGCATAAATACTAATATTGCATAAGTAAAATAGTGTGAATGATATTTCGTGCGTAACGAGTTCAAATCTTCGGTTATTATTCAGATCCTTTATTTTTAAAACTGATACCTGTGGACAAACCCTTGAACTAAACTTATCGATAACAAAAATAATATACGTACATATATTCACGACACTCAATTCATGACTTCAAAATTGTTCTAACTAGTAGTATTTCTTATGAAAACCCATGTAATTATGTGAAAATAAATTAGGAGCTGTCTGTAAATGTGACGGCTTCACTATAATAAACTTGCGACTAACTCCGGTTGCACACAGGTGCAAAGTAGTTTTTTCTGTATTTATAAAAACCTTAGGGAATCTGCTGACTCCAAGCTCATTACTAAAATATACCTTGCTCTTGTCCAATCACTTTTAACATACTGCATTACCGTATGGGGCGGAGCCGCTGCCACACATCTTCTAGAGCTGGAGAGAGCACAAAGGGCCGTTATGAAAGTGATGCTGAGCAAACCTAGGAAATACCCAACTGACGCACTGTATAAGGAAGCCAAATTACTAACAGTCAGACAGCTATTTATCCTGCATTCCGTGCTTCGGTATCACAGGGCAATCGCCCCGTCCCAAACACCCCATCATAAAAGAAGATTACGTACACATGTCCCTACATATAAATCCACATTCGCCACACGGCAATGGCCCTACACAGGACCCTTCCTCTATAGATACTTTAGTAAGTCAAATAAAACAATTATCAATATGAACAAAATGAGTCTAAAATTAACAATGAACAGCAAATTACAAGCGCTTGGGTACCACGCAACCGAAAACATCCTTAAAAAAAATATTTAAATACAAAACAAAAGAGAAAAATATATAAAATTACGGATAATATATATATACATTTATTTATCACATAGTCATTCTAATTAATAGAAAAAATACCCATGCAAGGAATCACAAAACACAATCACACACCTTAACTTCTCACGCAATACAAAACACACCCTCACAACACGCACTAGAAAATACATGTCTACACATCATACTTTTCACATGGATAAATAGGATTTATAATATAATTATAATGTAACATAAATATATAATACGTAATGTATATAATAATGTATAATACAATAAGAATAATATATATGGTTCGGGTTCGATCCCCAGTCGGGTCAATGTGGAATAGCGAGCTTTTCTATATTGTCTCGGGTCTGGGTGTTGTGGTGCCGTCGTTGTTTCTAACATCTGTAACACATGTGCTTTAGCTACTTACCATAGAATCAGAATGGTGTATGTGATGTTGTCAAATTATATTTTATTTATGTAGTAAAACATAATATATTAAGCACACTGTCATTTTTAAAGAATCGGCAAGAAACTCTTTACTTGTACCACGCGCTAATTGTACGAGTACTACAAAAAATAGACAAAGCCGACCAGTGAATGCCTACTGTTCGACGCTCAGTCGCCGGGCGTTATTGGGATAGTAAAACTATTTCTACCCTCCCTAATTTCAATATTATTGTTTTTTAGTTAAATTTGCATGATCAGAAAATAAGTATAAGACCACTTTACGGGGTGGAGGGTTGATAACCTGAGATACAGGAACTATCCTAGTTCAGGTATCAACCCACCATAGTAACAATTTGTGACCTGTACCTATATTATTGTAAAAATTGTATTTGTACTTAATGGTGAGAAATAAATCTATTATTATCTATTATTATTATTATTATCTGTATGTACTAAGTTTTATACAAACATACATAACTTCATCTTGAATCACTTTATATATTTAAAAAGTCGCATTAATCATCCGTGGTTAAATTTTTAAATCTTAGCATGAGTACGAACGACAGCACGTCAAAGTAGACATAGGCAGTTTAATATTAGTTCTTATGCATACGTTATAAGACCGATAAAAATTTGTCTGACGCGCTTTTGTCTGTACATAGGGACAAAGAGGAGGAGGCGCAAGTGCCTCCAATTTCGATATTGTTAATAATGCCAACAAAATTAAAGCGTCACAAAGTTCTGGCGTGCTTTTTTTGTGCAGTCCCGTAAGATATTTTAGGTGTCAAAGTTTTTTAGCAAAATTGCGCGCTTGTGCGTTTTGATACAAATTCCTTCCCGCGAACTCCGGTTATGGCACAACTTTCCCGTCAAAGTTTTCCAAAGAGATTATAGCATGGGGTTTTCCGAAAGAAAGTGAAGAGATTTATGAGGGTTTGTGTAACGGGCTTCGGGTTTTGGAGGGCAGGTTAAGCTGTTAGTCCAGTCGGAAATCTCGTTATTAGTCTGTCATCGTAGTGAAAGTGACAGTAATTTTGGCACATTTCTGAACTTATTAACTACAGAGCGCGCGGGCGTGCTGGTCACCTTCCGCTGCCCCGCAAGCTCAGTGAAGATGAAAAAGCCATCTGCGGTCGTCATCTTTGTTCGGTTAGGAAAAAAAAGCGCTAGTAACCGCCTCAGGTACGTGTGTGGTGAATCAGGGAGCGATTGAGATAAAGCTTGAGAAAATGCATATGAGACATTTGACAGCAGATAAATTACAGGGCATCATTTAAAATCTATCGAAATTGATAAATCTTATAAAAATGTTTTTTTTGCAAAGATCAGGGATTTTGTAAAAATCTATACTAATATTAGAAGAAAGAAAGAAAAAACATTTATTGGCTCACACAAACTTTTTACATACAGTAGGTTCAAAATTATTTAAATGATAATGTGCCAATAAGGTCTCAGCCTCAGCATGAGCTGCTGCAGCACAGTGCCACATCAGCGCTGGTTTTCAGGCGAGACCTTGTGGTGAGTGGCGTATATAAAAGTTACGTTAAGTTAGTTTTATTACATGACCATACAAAGAAAAACAGCAAATATAAGTAAAATATATATAAAAACAATACAAACAGTAAACATAATTTCATATAGTTTTATAAACAGGACACCAAATTTGAAAATTTAGAAATGTACAATAATTTACATGAAAAGGATACACAGCATCAGTCGAGTGAGAAAAAGAAGAAGAAGCTAGGTGGAAGATTAAACCCCAAAACATATTGTCTTTAATAATAAGGCAATGGAAAAGAAAAAAAATAAATAATAATAATAATAAGCTAGTTTGTTTGTGGTCCTACCTTAGACTGTCTGTACTATTGTTACCGCAGCCACGCGCATCCATATTATAAAGCTGAAGAGTTTGTTTGTTTGTTTGTTTGAACGCGCTAATCTCAGGAACGACTGGTTCTAATTTAAAAATTATTTTTGTGTTGAATAGACCATTTATCGAGGAAGGCTTTAGGCTATATAACATCACGCTGCAACTATTAGGAGCGAAGAAATAATGGAAAATGTGAAAAGGGGGGTGAATGTTTGTATGGAAACCGAAATCCACGCGGACGAAGTCGCAGGCGGCCGCTAGTAAATAAATATACTGTCGAATTGAGAACCTTCTCCTTTTTTGAAGTCAGTTAAAAATGAACCAAACAAGTCTTGGTCTCCTATAATAAGAGTCTCCCCTAGATATATCCTGCACTGCCTCCTGTCCACTTTGGAAGAAAGAAAGAAAGAAATTTATTGACCATCACAATTACAATACAATGAACATGAAACACAGTACCAGATGATGACACAATTAAAATAATACAGCAGCGCTGGTGTTCTGGTGAAGCTCAACTGCTTGACAAAATATCAAGAGCCCTGGCTTCTCTTAGTTCCCCACGCAGTTCTCACAAGTCTTTCCAATTTCATCCCCCCCCCCAGCGATACCTGCTACTGGCTGTCAGCCACTGAGACTGTACATCTGCTCGCTTCACTGAATTATAATCTCCCATCCTCTCAAGGTGGGCAAGATGGTTGAGTCTTTGGAGATTTTATTTCGTCAACGATGTTGGGTTTGCCAATTTGACGTTTTTCCTCCACTTAAATTTTCCATTATAGTTGAGCAGCTGGGCATTTCTTCCATTAGCACTGCTTACCACTCAAAGGCATATTGGGAAGACCAGTGTCAGGGTGTCACTCCGATACCTCGACAAATGCCGAGTATTTGCCATTTCAGTGATTTAATTTAGTTTTTAAGTTGCTGTTCTATAAACGCTATGACATGTCACTAAATAAACATTTCTTTCTTCCAACCATATCTTAGGGGAATGTAACGACCATCGGCAAAAAGCAAAGTATAAGTAGCGCATCTGCCCCATTGTGCAAATTAATGTCAAATTTGGCATAGCAACACAAGTTATCATTACAGCTCAACTTGTCATTCGGGCCACATGGCACGCGGCCTCCCGAACGCTGCCCGACCTCTCCCCACTAGAGGGAACGTCCATAGAATATGTTAGCTCTGCTATTATTACCAAATCTAACTATCAATGGACGAATGTCTATAGTAACGAGTAGGTTATGTTTGTCTGTTTGTACTTCATTTGATTATTTTGACCGGCGGTTGGGAATAGTTTGTACCTCATTTGACTAGCTACTTGCAACAATTTATAGCGTAAAGTTAGTGGCAAACATTTGCAAGACATGTTCTTTGCAAGTGTGTTTTTGAAAATGTATTTGATTATGTAGGTACTGGTTTCTATGACACAAGTATTTAAGCTACTTACTTTACATCACACATTTCTATTGCTAAACTAACTTTACACTAAATTTCAGATTACAGTTTCATTGGACTAGGCACTTGGAACTACATAATATCTTTAGTTTTATAGAATTTAAGACTTACTCGTTTTGTTTGGTGCCCAATCCTGTTGAATATATGGGAAGTTTTTGGGAGGCGTTTCGCACGAATGTATTTTAAACGCGTGCGAATCGACTCATACAGGAACTAAAAGCAAACTACTAGTTCGCACGCGTTTAAAATACACTCGTGCGAAACGCCTCCCAAAAAAAATGTTTATTGAAAGGAGACGATTCGCACCTTCGGGCGAATTTATTTCGTGCCAATTGACTTCTAACCCGAATGAATATGGGTATTTCATAGACATATCTGACCGTTGCATATCAAATGCGTCACAATAAATTCAATCCTGATTTTAATTTCCATCACTAAATTTAAATCAAATAAAGTATCTAAGCAAATCCTGTAAGCCGAACTAGTCCTATTAAATAGCGAAACGAAAAAACGCCTTCGTTGTATGCAAATTGTATGAAGTACGCGATCCGAATGTATGCATATAATACGTACGAGTAGTATGCCGAATAATGTATACAAATGTGTGTCCGAAGGACAGGAAGGGCCCGCAAGGTTAGTGGGTTTATTGTGTCGGGATGAATATGCATGTGTCGTGATGAAATATTGGAGTTTGAGTTATGCTACAAGGATCGATCTATTAGGCATAAACGCAAGGCCATCTTATACCTGACTAGCTGTGCCCGCGACTTCGTTCGCGTGGACTACATCCTTTCATGGTCGGTTTTACCCCTTTCTCTCCTAATATTCAAAACAAAAAGTAGTCTTTATTTTAATCCAAGTTTTGAGCTATATTTGTGCCAAATTTCATATCTCTAACTTCAAAAACAAACATTTTCCCATAGAAACTTTCAAAGGTGGTGTAACCCCCATCCCCCCTTTATTTTCTAATAAAAAGTAGCCTATGTCCGTTCTTGAGATTCAACGTATACCTATACCAAATTTCATCAAAATCGGTTGAGAGGTTTAAGCAGGAAAGCGTAACAGACAGACAGACAGACAGACAGACAGACAGACAGAGTTACTTTCGCATTTATAATATTAGTAAGGATTCCAATATTTTACGATTCGTAACGTGTCAAAAATGACTATCCGTTTTTCTACTAGTTCTAATTTCAAAATTTACTTTCCATATCAGCTGTCATCAGTCGTCTGTCAATTGTTTTTAGCTTACGCCTCGTATAGTTGATTACCATCCGTAACTAGAACGTTTTTCAAATATTGGAACAGGGCATTAAACAAGCCTAGGGCCCTTGGGCACACGAGAATTTGGGGCGATAGTACGTATGCGAAGCGGCGGGCAACTAGTTAGCTTACATAGCAACGATAATGTAGCAACTGTACCAAGAAGCCATTAGGACACGATTGAAATGCTCTAAAGTGTGTTATCAGCTGTACGAGAGGCCATGAGAGTTGTGTGTATACATACATACGTCTGCCCTTGGATTTGACGTCACTAGAGACATACATAGTGATGTGACAGAATCGACGAAATTAACACTTTTCGTACCCGCGTTGAAACCATAACAACGAAATCGAACTAAGAAGGTCGTTAAATCTGACATTGACATTTCTCTATTCTGTGTGAAATTTGGTCCCTTATTTTATGGCATTGCAGGCTGAATCACCTGATTCTCCGTGGAGAATAATTATTCCGTACTTTAAAAGGCACAAAAGCCGTTGCAGAGGTCAGAACGGTAATAGCACTCAGATGATCCCAGATAAAGGCTAACAGTTTGCAGGTTTTGTGAGGCTCTAACGTAAGGGAAGATTATTTTTCTTAATACTCGTGACAACGCAATAAATTTTATCAAACAGGCAACAAATCAGAATGGCGATGATGTGTTCGCGAACTGGCACGTCACGTATGCCAAAAGTGGATTGCAGAGAGCCAGTTTGCTAAGAAGAACATTGTGGCAAACGGAGTGTGATATCTTTCTGCCCCTGCAGAGAAAACGCATGACTTTATTAATGTGTGAGTTATATTACATACCTATGTCATCAGGATTAGCTCCGTGGTAGAATCTCAGTCTTTTCTACCTACGAAAATATTAGTTTAAATGTCTCCTAAATCTTAACTATCAGACTAGTTACGAAAAATATTTAAATACGAAAATTTCGCTTCCGCAAACGTCCCGTCCCTATTTGATAGTGGGCGACGCAGATAATAAAAATTCCGCCAGTCTATAGCGAACGTTATTTTGGTAATTAATCGCGTAGAAACAGTTAATGGGCTATTTGAAACATAGTTAGTCGAAAAAGTACAGAACAATTTATTGCATTAGTTTTAACGGAACGAATTGGGTTTATATTATATATTTTTTAAATTTATTACGAGTTGGCGTTGAATTCTACCCCAGTTCGTGAGTTTGTAGGAAATAAACTCTGGTTGTTGTGATCCGATAATAAAACCATTTCACTGATGGAAAAGTATATTTTTCCAAACTGTTAAAAAGCTAGTTTGATATAAAATCTGAGAGATTACGAAACGCAATAAGTATTAATGAGAGTTACGAAACGGGAAGGTTTACGAACAAGAAAGAACCGTGATGTTGTTTGTTAATAATTAATTTCTCATTATTTTTTAACAATTTCTGCCACTCATCATAGTTCAGTATACAAAATATAATAGTATTAAATTCCCAGTCATAGAAGATTGACCCAAAACATTAATACTAGCTTCCGCTCGTTTCGTAACCGATAAGGGATCATAAACGGGTTAACCTTTTTGCGTAACAGCTTCATATAAATTATTGTAACATCCTACTTAGTTAAAGTTTAAGTAGTTTAGGGTTGCTTTGATCAAGTAAACAGTTTCGTAATAGTAGATGTTAAGTAAAGTTTCAACTAATTAAATGCCAGACTACGGCCTCCATCATTGAAATCAAGTCATTACAATAATGGCTTTATCTTCACGATAACTTATCGTTAGCTCAGTTAGAAGAGCAGCACGTGCGATACGCGAAGGTTGTGGGTTCGAGCCTCGCACCGGAAGGAGAGATGTAATTTTTCTGTTTCTTTAAAATATTCAAGATATTGGACATGTTTTATTTCTGGTTTGTTTCTTGGTTAGATCAGCATAGAAATGGAAATTTTCTCTAAACTAGTCTGGGTCAGGGTGTGTGAGCTTAAAGCCTCCAGTTTATATCTTTGGTACACATAGTACAAGAAAAATAGTTTTAGACCAGATCATTACAAACATTAAAAATAGATATAACTAAATATTGAACAACATCACATACATCGCTCCGATTCGATTCTGTGGTAAGTAGCTTAAGCACTTGTGTTACAAAAATCAAACAACAATGGTACTACAACACCCAGATTCGAGACAATATAGAAAAGTTCGTTTCCCATATTGACCTGACCGGGACGCGAACCCGGGACCTCAGAAATAGCGTGACACCAAAATCCGGCCCGCTTGCCTCTCGGCTACGGAGGTTTTTTTATATTGCACTTCAAGATTGACCTAATACCTCCTGACGTCATAGCTTAAGACCGACAAGTACAGCATAATCAATCTGTTACTGGACTTGTCGCCCTTACCTTGAAGGCTTGACCCTTGCTACTAATGTAGCACCCCTCCAGGAGCTCTGAAAACCTTACTCACCCATAGGAACACAACAACACCTAATCAGATAATGTTTAGAATATATATCTATATATTACTAGCGGTCCCGGCGAACTTCGTTTCGCCTTAGAGGATTTTCCCGCTTTTCTGTTGAAAATTTTCTTGAATTTTCTTTGCTATGAACCTCACGGAGCCCGTGACCTTTCCAACGAATGCAAAACCGTGGAAATCGGTTCGTACGTTTTGGAGTTAAAGCGTCAGGAAGGAAAACCCGACTTATTTTTATATAGTAGACTAGCTGTCCCGGCGAACTTCGTAACGCCTATTTTTTTAGTTTCTAACCTTTCCTGGACCTCCACAATTATTTCAGAACCAAGATTAGCCAAATCGGTCTAGCTGTTCTCGAGTTTTAGCGAAACTAACGAACAGCGATTCATTTTTATATATAAGATTTAGACATCTGTCTAGAATATCGATTATTCTTAAGCAGCCCTACTCAAGATGTAGCTGTAATGGCGGTATGCAGAAGCACAATAGCATCAATAGAGGCGTAATACAAAAGGTTAACTATTGTTAACACTAAACCACGCGCTCGCGCCTCCGGGCAGAACGGAGCGTTTATCAGAATAGCTTTAACTTAATCAAGTACACTCTCAAACAGCTGCATCGATCTTTATAATTAAACAATGCATCGTAGCACCCATAAGGGCTTTTATTCGAATTTTGCCGGCCTTCCCGTCGCCTGCGCAGGTGTTGTAGAGTTTTATATATTTCTCTCCATAAGCTCGGTGAAGATGAATGGGGATAATTTTAAAAGAACTTAGCCGGTCATTGAAGGCATTTTTCCTTTTGGGTTGCAGGTCATCTATTTATATACATACAAATAAAATATAGAATGAAATAAATAATTTAAAAAATCCATACTAATATCATAAAATGCAAAAGTTGCTCTGCTTGTCTGTCTGTCTAAACGACTGAACCAATTTTGATGAAATTCGGAATAGGTATACGTCGAACCACTAGAACGGAGCTACTTTTTGTTTGGAAAATAAGGGGGAATGAGGTTATTATCACCCTTAAAAGTTTATATGGGAAAATGTTTATTTCTTAAGTTAGAAATTGAAATGAAGGAATACTTTTGTTTCGAATATCAGGCGTAAAACCAACAATAAAAGTATGTAGTCCACGCGAACAAAGTCGCGGGCACAGCTAGTAAATAAATAATTAATCTAATCCCATAAGCAATTAAGTTTGAACAGACCCATCTCGTCGGAAGTATCATAAAGGGTTAAACGTAGCATACATAATCTGTTTATCAATTGTGCGGTAAATCTTGTCTCTAAGGCAATGGGGGAGGGGGAGGACCAATTAACGAAGCAGCGCACGCGCACGCTCGGCTAGCGTACTACGTTTTGGACAAGGGGACTTAGTGTTAAGGCATAGACGTTGCTTGGTGATGATATCATTTTTTGTTTGGCGTATGAAGGTCAGATCTAGTTATGTGTATTTGATGTTTTCAGATATTTCCAACTATTTTTTTCATACAAAATATTTGGTGCACATACTATACATAAGATTGTAAGAATGTATGGATGTCTAGGTTTCTAGGTGACTAGATGTACGTTTGTTACTTTTTCAGGCAAAAACTACTGCACGGATTGGGATGAAATTTAGTAGGAAGAGAGATGACATACTAGGTTAACATCTAGGATACTTTTTATAAAGACGCGAGCAAGAGCAAATGTTTAAATAACGTGTTTCTATGATGATATGAAGATATTAAGCGGCGTGGAGACTTTAAAACTAAATGACACTAAGCAAATGTCTAAGATAATTTGATTACTGTTTCCCGCATCTTTGTTCATGCTATTACGAAATTAAAAAGTATTTTTCACCTCATTTCAGAAGTACCTATCTAGCATCTAACATGTATCCTAACAAAACTTCATCTATATCCATTACGGTTTTTTTGTGAAAAAGTATCAAATATCTACATTTCCGCACACACCTATACATGTATATCAATTTTCATATTCATAGGGCATTTGTTTCCACTGGTAAATATCTGTAATAAATGAAATTTACAGTACATCAAAATAGAAAAAAAAAACATTTTTAGTTTTTGATTATTGCCAAACAAAAAATTGAAACACAGAACATTAGTTCATAAAATTATCTTTAAAACAAGGACTCGCCCAACTGCGCCTTAACACTGCCGTCGCTAATTAGGGAAAGCCTTTGCTTTCGTGTTTATTAATTAAAAATAATTATTTAAATTATACAATTTTATAGTCGAGTACCTTATAACGATCATATTTTTTCGTGATTAACGAGCCTAAAGGACGAACGCAGGTGATAATGATCTAGCTCTTGGTGCAAGGTGAATTGGTAGGTAACGGTTTCGAATGCTCTGAATGTTTTCATGCGATGTGACGAAGAAAAGGTTTAATGAGTCCAATTACGGTACTCTTTTAAGGATTTTTTTTAAATTGCACTTCAAGATTGACCTCATCCCACCTGATGTTAAGTGGTAATGAGGTCCTAGCTTAGGGGTGACAAGTACAGCATAATAAATATGTTACTGGACTTGTCGCCCTTACCTTGAAGGCTTGACCCCTTCTACTAATGTAGCACCCCCCAGGAGCTCTGGAAACCTTACTCACACGCCGGAACACAACAACACAGAAGTGATTGTTATTTGGCTGCGGTCTTCTGTATGGTAGGAGGTATTTCTCCAGTCGGGCTGCTCCAGTTCGAGCGATAAATCGCTATGCCCTACCTCTCTTAAGATTTCGAGTGTGAAATAAAAATCGGTACAGTCACGTACTCCAATCACGTTTATAAAGTCATTAGAATAGAACAGTAGAGAAAATATCTTTATCCACGTAAGCTTTACGAGAGTACTTATGAAGTGTCTGTACAAATTCAATATTCTACCGTGTTCGGAATGTTGATGGTGAGAAGAACCAGCAAGAAACTCGACGCCCACTTACTCTTTGTAAAATAATAAAGTTTGACAACAAAAAAGTACTTAAATAAAATGTAAAGCGTTAAATTTAAACAGAATTACAGTGAGATACTCTAGATTTCAGTATTTGTGAACTTAAAAAACATACACAACTATAATCGCTATAGATAAAAGTAAATAATAAAAAAATTGAGAAAATCACATACATTACACTGTTTGGTAAGTAGCTAAAGCTTACAGAAGCTCTTGTTTGACAGAGACAAACTATAATAGTTCGTTTTCCAAATTGACCCGACAGGGAATGTAACTAGGACAGCATCACATATATTGATCTGATTCCGTGGCAAGCAGTTAAATCAACAGAAATATGAAAAAACAACGGTACAACAAAACCCAGGACAGATACCAAACAAAAAAGCTAGTTTTCCAAATTGACCGGACAGGGAATCGAACCCGTAAAAAATAATAAAAAGTGAATACTCGGATATACCGTTGATTTGTTGCACCATATTTAATTTCCATAAACTGATATCAATCTTCCGTTACACATTTTATTATTATAACACTTTTCGTTAGAATCGATCCCACGACCGCTTCAAGCATCGTTAAACCCGACGCCTTGACCACTGAGCCATCGAGTAGCTACAGCGGCATATTAAAAATGATGTTTCCCACGAATCTTAATGTGATGATGGCTGCACATTACGATAATGTCAACAGTGAATGATCATAAGTGTATTCGTGTCCTTATCAGTAAGTGGTATCAGTACCTTAGAATTGTTGAATGTTACCATATGTCTACTACAATGATCGCGTTATTTGTATGGTAAATATAATACTTAATCAAATAGCCATAAAGGTCTTAGTTTTTTGCAGGACTAATCTGCGATTAGCTTCTATTCTATTCGCTGGGGTACCTAGATCATACTTGCCCGAAAATACATAACAATATGTTGTTTATTGAAACAACTGCACTAAGTTATAGCTCTGTAAAGAGAAATGTATTTAAACAAACAAAAGTTGCAAAGTGTTTATTCATTACACATTTTTATAAACACAACTTATTTCTACATTAAAGTACACTGTCACTTCCTACTAACCTGTAAAGACAAACAACATTAAAAGCTATTGCTTCAATCGTTTTCTTTAATTTAAAGAAATATATCTCATCAAAATCTTCCCCTATTTTAGGGATTAACCAATCAATAACACCGATCCTACATAGCGATGTCAGAGATTTCGTCGCCACTAGCTATATACAGTGTGTAACAAAAAGGTGAAATAAAATTTTAAGGGCGTGTAGGGTAGGTAGTGTGTAGTTCCAATGCAAAACCACAACCTCGTACAGCTATTAATTAGGGAGTAAATCGATGTCAAAGTTTTTACTAAAACTTATTGTTGATAACCCTATTAGATGTAAACAAATCATAAATCAAAATGAAGCAAAAGATTAAGTAGAATACAGATGTGCAACTTTGACAAATTACAGTTGAGTGTGCAGTGATCGTGATCGTTAAGTACTTATTTACCACTACTTTTTAGGGTTCCGTAGCCAAATGTTCTGTACGTTCTGTCTGTATGTCACAGGCATTAAGATTTTCACTAAAATAGAAAAAAAAACAATTAACTTTAGGGGCTCTTCATACTTAAAACTGAAAGTCAACATTTTTTTTCTTCAAACCTATACCTACGTAAGGTGTTTAAAGTAGAAAAATGTATGCAAACTTCTACGGAATGTAGTAGTTTGAACAAGATCTAGTAAGTAATTTTTTTAATACGTCATAAATCGTAAGCCTCAATTTACTTTTAGTAATACAAATATTATGACACTTGCTTCTATGGAACCCTTCATGGGCGAGTCCGACTCCCACTTGGCAGGTTTTTAAATATGAGATGTTTGGTACATAACATAACCTAACAGAAATAGTCAATATCAACAAGCACAGTTTTGTAATCGAAAACATGATATTTACATTTATTATTTGTACTATCCATTCATACTTTTAAATATTACCTAAGGAATATTATTAGATCACAAAAGCAGTAAATTTATTAAATACTCCTACCTACCAATCATTTCAACTCGGTGACCTTCTGCGCTTATTTTATCAATGACTAATCACGCACACAAAAATCACGACAACGGGAGTCCACGTGGACTGCGGCACCTTTACGTCAAAAGTCTAAGCGCCCGCACCAATCAGCGATCGTTACGCAAACATTGCAACAATGCGCTTAGCCAATAATATCCTGTCGCGTGACTGTCACCTACGGACCGCTTTCCGGGTAGGGATCTAGGGATGCTAATCGATTGTGAAATAATCGATACTTTGGTAATGGATTATTTGCGTAGCACCGATATTAATTAATCGATTAATCTTAGAAATGCCGTTACATTAGAACGGTTTCTTCTAAACTTTTTCGTTGAGATCCTGACAAACATGTTAAAAATGAAACACAGAATTCTCGGTAAAATGAAAAAATCTACAAATAAAAATATTTATTAAGTGAAAGTTTGAGATTACTAAAACTTTAGCTATGTTAGCTTATTAGTTAAGTAATATCTTTACATTTTTATTTTAAAGCATTTTATTTCTAAAAAATAAATTTTACTTTTTTTGTCTGTGGAACAAAAGAACCGAAACAGAAAACACCTTTTTTGTGACGTCATTAAACACTACAATTCGCAAATGACAGCTTTCGGCGGATTTTATTTATTTTAATGTGACGAAACGATGATTTTACCGAGTAAATTGAATTATTGTGTCGCTAACCATATTAAGGATTTATTTGAACAATTTCGATTCATTTAAAATTTGATATTTGCATAGAATTAAGGCGTTCCGACCAGTATCGTTTTGGTGTAAAGTGACGTGACTTGACGTTTACGCGCGCTTTTATAATCTGTTTCACAAAATCTTACTATCACATTTTACAATACTTTTTCAAAGACTGTCATTATCCAATTGTTGTTATCAGAAACAAAACCTCAACATTTTTTTTATCACTGCGTGTGACTGTCGGGCCAACATTTTAAATTGTTGTAAATATTAACTTTAAACATAAACTTAAAATAATTGGCTACTTGACAGTTTTTGAAAAAGTATTGTAAAATGTGCGCCCGTTCATTTTATATCCCAAGCAATTCGATTTATCTGGAAATAATCTAAATAACCAGAGAAAAATAAGATTTTGTGTAACACATTTAAAAAGCGGGCGAAAACGCCTAGTCGCGTCATTGTTGCAATTATGACGTCAACGTCCTAGGCAACGAACCGATACGCATAGGAACGACTTAATTAAGATAAACGGAAAATGTTTCAATAAATTCTTTATACGATTAGAGACACAATAATTCAATTTAATCGGTAAAATAATCATTGTTTCGCCACATTAAAATAAATAATTTTCGCCGACAGCTGTCATTTCCGAATTGCAATGGTGGTTTCCGTTTCGGTTATTTTGTTCCACAGATAAAAAAACTAAAATTTATTTTCTAAAAATAAAATACTAACTATTCTTTTAATTAAAAAGTAAAAATGTAAAATGATTACTTAACTAATAAGCTAACATATCTAACACTTTTCATATTTTATTGTTAACACTTGTCAAGTAGCCAATTGACTTTCTCGATTTTTTCCATTTTCGATTAATCGATTAAGTTACAAAAATCTCAATTGCGATCGATTGATTAATCAAATCGA
Organism: Glyphodes pyloalis; assembly: GCA_037074685.1. Lineage (NCBI taxonomy): Eukaryota > Metazoa > Arthropoda > Insecta > Lepidoptera > Crambidae > Glyphodes > Glyphodes pyloalis. The sequence goes on along the minus strand of JAYKKO010000006.1, from coordinate 16,437,721 downwards.
AATCGAGCATCCCTACGTACCTACGGGAATAGTGTTTTTTAGTTGCTCGTATTCGTTCTCGTTGGGCAGTCGCTATCTAAACTTTCAAAATCTCATTCTTCGTCACTATGTCTCGCGAAGATCATTCTTTGTATTCAAACAGTGAATAGTATGAAATGATTTTACGTCGGGGTGCTTCATCCGGGAGCATCAATGGTGCTCGTGAACTGTATCGCCGGCGATTCATCGATGGCAGACCCTTTGCGGAGCAGCGGCTTTTAAGGTCGTACACCTGCTTCAGGAACCTGTGTCTCCGACTGCAGAGCACTGGCTCTTTCCGACCGCCCACAAGTGAAGGTCGTCCTAGCACACGGGAGAATCCAGAGCTCGAGACCCCGATCCAGATCAGTTTAGGCGAGTTCAAGTACGCGAGTTCAAGAATTGATTCCTACGGACTTTGGTCCAAGGGTCACCTTTTGTGAGTGGTATCGAGCCGAATGAAAGAAGAAAACAGTGTCAGTGAAAATGTTCTTTGGTTTTAAGTGTATCCTTGTGCGCACAAGTGTTGGTGATAAGAAACTTAACAGGGAGCACATACATAAATTAACATTTTCCAAGAAACTAATTTGTTTATTACACAAAAAATAGTAATTGGCAAATCGCGTCAGTTAAGCATATCAAAAAAATAAGGTTAGTAAATGACTGCCATTTCCGATAATTATTTGATACCTACATGTTAATTAAATTGTAAGTAGAAAAATTGTTATTGTAAATTGTAATAGGGACTATTATGTCTTAATTATTTACTGACTCAAATTACGGGGTGCTGACAATTAATGAGAGGTTTTTTCAATTGTAAAGTCATGTAGTTCAGTGGGTAAAGTCATATTTGGGGTATTGTCCTAAAAACTAGACATTAACTTTTACGTGTACCTACTTAAGTAGTTATAAAAAGAAATGTACCTAACAGATTATTTCTATGTACTGTTTCTAAATAGTATTTTAATAAATGCATTTCGGTAACTAAGGTTTGATTATTCAGTCCTATTCCAAGTAAAATTTAGTAATAGTAGTTTCTAGTAGGCGGGTGGGCTGCGCGGGCGCGTAGCGGGGCGGCCGCGCATCAGCTGATCGCGCGTCTGTGGTTGAGCGCGAATGACCTCAATCAGGGTTGTCAACATTTTCAGTAAAAAAACCATTTATTTAGTTAGTATGGAAGAAAAAACTTGTTTGTAATTAGCTGATATTAATACAACTGAATGTATACCTGCTATAGATACATACCCTAAAATATTATTTCGCCTTTTTGTTACACCCTGTATAACACAATAAGCCAAGATTGGTAGTAGGGCCTTGGTCCCCGAGCAGATTACACCTAGCTCGGCGGAAGTACTTCCACTTTTAGTAAAGAACCTACGTTCAACATTTACGTTGCACTGTTAATCCAAAAAGAAATAATATTGTCTCATAGGTAAATGTAAAGAACTCGATAAGCGTATCGAATAGACAGTAAAACATTGTTTTTGATGTTTTAGCAAAACTGTTACATTGTATAAAACTGTCATAGAACTCTGTAATGTTAAGTCATTGTGAATGGAAATAAAGGATTATTATTATTATTATTATTATTCCCTGCGCCATTACTTATTTACATTACTAACGTTGATTCTGGGGCGTGCGCCACAAAATGGTTACAGCGAGATGCGCGGGCGCAGTGGGTGTGCGCGGGATTCAATAAAATATCTCTCGCGCCCTGGGGCTGGATAGACGCCGGTCTAGTCTTTATAGAGGACGACGCGACTTACAACTAGGACTTTGAATAACCTTTTTTAACCCCTGATACAAAAATGACGAGGTGTTATTTGTTTGACGTGTCTATCTGTGTGACTGTCTGTCTATTGCATCGTATCTCCCGAACGGATTAACTGGTATTCATTTTGTTTTTATTTTGATATTTTAATTAGTTGGGAGTGGTCTTAGCTATGTTTAATTGAAACGATGCAAGCTGGGGACCACCACACAATGTGTGATCACATATTTTGACACAGCACCCTTGATATAGAGATATTGATCAAAGAAAAGAGCTTGAGTAATGCCATTGCAATACGAGAAAATTTAAATACAAGATGCTCTAATATCAAACTTTATATAAATGTATTTAAGTGTTGTAGTGCCAGCCCACCCTTGTATTTTCACCCAGTCTCAAACATCCCCTTAGATTGTTCTGATTCTATGTTAAGTACCTTAAGAACTTGTGATACAGAACTTAGAAACAACGACATCATTACAACACCCAGTACAGAAAGGTCGTTTTCCATATTACAATAGAATAATTGTTTATTTAGCACACAAAATAAGACAATACAAATAAGACAAGAAAAAAAATGTGCTAAAAAGGCTCCTAGCTCAGCAATATGTCGTGACACCCATTACTGAGTCTCGCGACGCTGATTTTCACTGGACGCCTGTTTAAAAGTCTATTAACCCGATCGGGAATCACCTGGGACCTCATAGACGCCAGACTTCAGTCGCCTGTTGTCTTAGTCTTAACCAGAAGCATCGTATCGTATCGACTAAAGTCCTAACTGCAGCCGTCACATTGTCATTCGCCCGGATCCTATTGCATTTAATAACAACCCGATTGCATCTGCACTGCGGTGGGCTGCAGTGTGGCCGGCTGAGAAAATTGCAGTGCCACCCAATGACGTACGGTCGAGAGAAGAAACACCTGTATTACGATATTAGTTTTTATGTGCATGATATAAGAGCGATCCAAAATATGTAATCTGACGTACTTTTGCGTATACTTTTACTGTGGAAGAGTTATGTCTTGGTAGTTAAGTCAGATGTAAATTGTGGGACATGCTTGTTGAGTCGCTCTTGTGATGATACCTGACGTATTTATAATTTATGGCGACTAGCTCTTGCCTGCGATTCCGTTCGCGTTAATTCGGGGCAATAACTAAACGCTTGTTGAGTCGCTCTTGCGATGTATTTATAACTAGCTTGGTTCATATTCATCACAAACATTTTCCCAAACTTTCAAAGGTGGTATTACCCCCCCCCCCCCTTAAGTAAAAAAGTAAACTGAAAAAGTAGCTTAAGTCCGTTCTTGAGGTTAAACGTATACCAACACCAAATTTCATCAAATCCCGTCAAAAGCCGTCCACAGTTTTAGAGATAAGCCGTAACAGACAGACTGAAGAACAGACAAAAATTGGTAATTAATATATTTTTGTATAAGTTCTTAAGTAACAATACAAGCAAACACTCTAATTTTATTTATATGTTTAGATTTTAGAGTCACTTGGCGCGTTATTTTTCATCTAATATAAGGCCAATGCTCAGCAATGATACGAAAATGGTTGAATTGAAAAGACTCCGTCAAAAAAATTAAAATACTTTCACTGTAACTATAATAAACAGAGTGCACAAACTAAATTAAACTTTACTTTCACGCCCTTCTAGTCTTATTTAACAAATAAGTATTTCTCCAAAAACAACACACCACATTTTAAACACGGCCCGTACTTCTAGATGAAGGTTTAAAGGGTTATAATCCACTAATAAGATCTTGTAATCCGTCTGGTAGAAGAAAATTTGAAAGGGTTACAAACGGTGCAGTGCAAAGAATAACAGTATGAAATACGAGTACCTAACTAAGTAAATTTTCAAATCATAGTAACAATGAATATATTGATATCGACCGAATGATAAACTTGAACAATAAAAATGTCAATCAACATAATTAAATCCGATCAAAATGGTTGTGAAACATTTTGTACCAAACCAGCTTTTTGGTCTAGTAAAAATAAAAATACATTCTTAAATAATATAAAAATTTTTAGGATTACCCAAAGGGTAAAAACGGGACCCTATTACTAAGACTTCACTGTCTGTCTGTCTGTCTGTCTACCCGTCCGTCCGTCAGTTTGTCCGTCCGTCTGTCTGTCAACGGGCTGTATCTCAAGAACCGTGATAGCTAGAGAGTTGATTTTTTCACAGATTATGTATTTCTGTTGCTTTTGTTGTTGGTGTTATAACAACAAATACTAAGTTGTTTCCTTTGAGTATTTTTTTCCCGTATTTCTGATGACAGAAATATGTATTGAAATTTCTTATGTCTTTTTCTTTTAAATTTTTCATTAACACCCTGTGTTTGTCTGTTTGCCTATAAGTTTGTGTGTCTGTCTATAGTATTGTAGCTTCCAAATGGACGAACCGATATTGATTAAGTTTTTTTTTTGTTTGAAATGTAAAATCGCTCCAAGATGGCGGCTGCCACAAAGATCAAGTTATTATATATTTTGACACAACTCCCTCCATATAGGTATCATGTGTAAGATCTTAATTAGTACTATAAACTTAAAATATCAAATTCAACACTAAATTGTGAAATTATAAAACTAGGTGCCAACTATGACTTTTATCTCGTCTAATGGTTAGTTACACAGAGCATCTAATTTTAGTTCACATTGCAATTGCTTCACTGTCTTTACTTCTAATCGCATCGCCTGATACATTTTCCGCCCATCACTTTCCCAACCCCTTCAATCATCATCTCAAGTTCACCAGATTACAAGACGCAATGCGTCGAACGCCACGTGGCAAGACTAGCCCGTCGCGCTCGGCGTAGGTACGCCGAGCGCGACGGGCTAGTCTTAGGTAATGAGGTCATTATGACGCAATTAGCGTAAGTGCAGGAATGCGAGCTTTCACCGGCTTATTAACGAGAGGTGACATGATTTCGGGTCTGGTCCAAGTCAAGAGATTCGTTGTGATATTTCAATCAACGTTATAATTTACTGGCTCGGGGAACATAGGTTGGCGCTCCTGACCGAACTCATATTCATATTATATTCATATTCATTTATTCATAAACAAAATACATTGTGCCTGAAATTAGTTACTGAGTTAAACCAAGGGTCGTGGGTTCGATCTCCATGCAGAAAAAAACGTTCGTGTGTTCTAGGTCGGGGTATTTATATATCTCACCCCTAAATGCTAAAAAAAACTCTAGGAACTGTAAAAACGAAAAAATACTTTTTTTTCAGAAATGACGAAATATTGTTTTAAGAATATTCGGCACAGATATCAATAGTCTAATCAGATGATCACAAGTGTAACGTTTCCCATTGTGACAAGATCGTCGTCATGGTGTACAAGACGACAGAAAACATTCAAGCTAGTCGTTGAGTTTTTTTATAGTAGCGCAGTATATTGGCTCCTCCCAGCCTGATGGTAATATATATGGGGAGTTTATATGAGGAGCCGCAAATTATTTTTCAGAATTGGGACAAATTGCAGAACTGCTACTGGAATAAAAGCTGATACTGGAGTTGTCGCCCTTACTTTGAAGGCTTGACCCCTGCTACTAATGCAGAAGGAGCTTTGAAATCCTTATTCACATCACACACAGGAACACAGCAACACCAAAGTGATTGTTATTTGGCGGCGGTTTTCTGTAAGGTGGAGGTATTTCGCCGGGCTGCTCCAGTTCAAGCAATGAATCGCTGCGGTATGCCCTACCTCTCTAAAAATAATATTTGAATTCCTGGCTTTGTCTTAAAACTTACACCACACACATAACAAAACATAAAGCGTGTGTTCGAACATCACATCGTGAGTACACGCGTGAGTTCAGCAACTTGCCGACAGCCGCCGGGGACCTCGAGTTGTGAAGTGACAAAGTCTCTCGCTGGTTTTGAGACTGAAAAATTGTGAAAAACCCGAATAAAATTCTTCATATTTAATCCCTTGACCGGAATGTAGGGTCTTCAAGATTTTTACTGGCTATCCTCAGACGTTTTTTTTCCATACGTTACCCATATGAAGTAGATTTGCTCCTTGTTCAGTAACTCTAGCGTAGTCTTCTAGTTTGTCGATTGAGAACTATGGTGAAGTCATGGAGCACGCCAGATCTACTTACTATGCTTAAATGGGGGGAAGAAAATAAGAAGCTTTTGAAAAAAAAGTAACTTATTTCAAACATTATTTCTCGGTACGTGGACTTTTTTGATAAAAATCCATTCTTATTTCTACATTTTATTTATTTAAACTTAATAGCACGTTAAAAAGTATTTCTTTTCGACAACAGCCAAACACAAACATATAAATTAAAACAACACCAAAAATATTATTATGTAAACAAACCTACATTTAAAAACCAGTGCATTGTGCAGTGAACAGGTTATCTGCAAAAATATCGGCATGGCTGACGCAAATTATGTTCTAGTTTCATCATCTGTCGTTAAGCAATATAATATACTGATTGACATTGAAAACCGGAAAATTTATTAAAAAAACTGTTACTTCAAAGATATTCCATGGTTACCTCACAAAAGCTTACCGTTCCGCTGTTTTCTATTTATTACTACGAATCGGAAGTTGCCTGATAAATCGGACCAGTTTACGATGACCTCCCCTCTATTACAGCTCGATTTTGACAGTTTGAAATACCATGGCTCACGTTAAATTGGGTAATTTCTTAGGGTTCTATGCATAAAAATAAAAAAATCGGACCTTGTAGAATCAAAATATTTTCGATGGACAGACTTGTTATAAAAATGGATTCGTTCTTTAAATAAAATATTATTTTAATTTTCAAGATGGAAGTTAAAATATTATTGTTTTAAGCTAACGAATAAAATTGTATTTTCCAAACGTTCCGTACATAAACTACTCGAATGCGTACAAATCGTTTCAGCCGTTTTGTAAGTTATTGATGCTAAACATTAAAATAAACGATACATTTACTAAAATGTAAATACTTTGTGACCGTTTTTTAAATATAAATTCTAGGTTTTTTCCCAAAACGGTTTCCGCGCCATAGGTTTTTAAGTATCGTAGATACCCTAAAAAGTAAAACCCTATAAGCATGTAGTCAAATAGGTATAGATATCAAATAATAGGGGCTTGATTTGTACAATGCATAATACACAAATTTTAAATACTACATGGCTGCCATCACTTAATGCAATAATACAATTGGCACTGTGTTCGTAACAGTCATCTTGTCGTTGATAGGTATATGGTCTAACTAGCTGTGCCCTCGCGTGGACTACATCCTTTCATGGTCGGTTTTTCCCCTGTCTCCCCTAATATTCGAAACAAAAAGTAGTCTATATTTTAACAGAGCTATATTTGTGCAAACTTTCATATCTCTAACTTAAAAAATAAACATTTTCCCATATAAACTTTCAATGGTGGCATTACCCCCCCCCCCCCCTTACTTTCTAACAAAAAGTAACCTTTGTCCGTTCTTGAGGTTCAACGTATACCTATGCCAAATTTCATCAAAATCGGTTGAGAGGTTTAAGCGGGAAAGCGTAACAGACAGACAGACAGAGTTACTTTCGCATTTATAATATTAGTAGGAGTAGGGATATCAGATATTAGCCCACTCTTTTCTGCACCGCCCGGTTGACGAGGAGATCGACTTAATTCACGTTTTATTGTATATATTTATTTTTTGTTGTTTTCTTTTTTGTCTCCTCTCTGTATATGTGTATTTATATGACAATGTTGTCATATCTTTAAGTAATAAATGTTTCTTTCTATCTATTCTTTAAAAAAAATGTCATATGTTTCGATTTTTTTTTGTACAACGAACAAAACCCTTTACAAACGAGTTCAACTCGCACTTGACCGGTTTTATCAACTTCTCAACATAATAGCACGCTTCAAATATTAGGAAGTTCTAATCTAAACAAAGTTACGACGCGTAAACTTTTTTTTCTATTTCAAGTTGGTAGTTATCGTGAGAATAGCCCAATTATCGCTAATTATTTACCTAGTGTTTCGTATTTAAATGTCTCACTTGACAGTGTCATATTTTAATTTAATGCTTTTTGAGTTGCAACGTTTTTTGTTTTTTTTTTATAATATTTTCCGTTTCACACCTTTGTTAATGAGCTTTTAAAGGTCGAGGCTTTGTCAGTAATACTTTGCGTGTTTGTGTGAACGATATTTGACGATATAAGTTGGTAAGTATTTTTTATGTTAAATTGCATTCGGACTTTAGCAAAGACTATTTCCGCTGATGTCACGCGAGAATTAATATAGTTTAATATAGAATACGGGTGCTCAGTGCTCTATAGATTACCATGGATTCCGTGTAGGCCAATGGACCAATATATATGCTCAAGTCAATCCATTTTCGGGTTTCGCGTAAGCTTCTCACGTGGCAAAGTTGCTTAGTACTGGATGAGCGAATTAATGTGGCTACTTTATAGATATTTATTGATCAAACACTAATTAACATTACTGACCACATTTAAACAAAAGTTAAGTAAAAGATTATTTTAAATCAATAAAATTTATCAACTGTTTATCAATTTAATTGTGTTTCATTCTGTCTTGTTCAAAGGACAAAAACAAAACAGTGAAATGCGAACAAAAGTTTATGTCAATTTTGTTAGTAATTTCTGTTTCATATGTGGGCAAAAAGGATTCTTGTTAATTTACATTATATCCTAAATTGAATTTCAAAAGAACATAGCAATAACCTCGACCAAAATAGAGGTTTGATTTAAATAATAAAAAATATAAAACATTTGGACAAAAGAAACACCTTATAAGAAGATTCAGGCCCCGGCGAGATTCGAACTCACGATCTCCTGTTTACTAGACAGGCGCTTTAACCAACTAAGCCACGGCGCCCTGGCCATCCTTAACGAATTATTCAAACACTTAGCATTATGAAAAACCAACCTTGGTTTTGAAATAATTTCTATTGTTATCTTGTCGCTTCATGGTAAAGATTTATTGCCAGTTGTTAATTTGAAATTAAGTACACAAAAATGGTCAAGTGTGTTCGACTAAGAGCAGTGTAGAGTTGTTAAGAGTATATATATTTAACAGTACATTTTTAATCATAAATTTAACTATTGTTAGGACAAATCCTGCTTCATATGATAACTTGATAGACACAAGAATTTTTCTCAAATTAATGATTTAAGATACTATTAAAATGGGTTGTATATTTATAGCCTTTAATTTCGCAGATCAATCCTTGAATTATTAAAATAGGCTTCCTCTACCCACAATATTTATTAAACGTATCGTAGCCGAGCGACGAGCGAGTCGAACTTTGGCGTCGCGCCATTTCTGAGGTCACGCATTTAATTCCCGGTCGAGTCGATGTGGAAAACTAACTTTTCTCGTCTCGGGTGTGGGTGTTGTGGTATCATCGTTGTTTCTCATTTCTAAAGCACAAATAGCTCTTGCTCTAGTGTATGTGAAACAGATGTAACTAAATAGTTTGCGTTACTTTTTAGATAGATAGATGCACTTTATTGCACGAAAACTTTACAGAAATTGGTTTTACAGATTTACAACTTACATAACAGTTTCTCTTTGTAAGGAATAAAAACTTACAAAATCTGAATGGGGCATAAGTAAGGATTATATCAAACCCAACATTACCCAAATCAGTCTGGCGTATTCGAGTTTTAGCGAGACTAAAGCATTACGATTGATTTTTATGCTTAAGAAGATGATAAAACGGGTGTCCGAATTCTATGGAGACTATAGCGGTTATCCAAAGTTTCAAATCCCGTACAGAGTGGCGTCAATGCAGTGTAAATTGGTTCACGGGCGAGCAATAAAGAGGCATACATGTGCATCGCGAGAAAGCATAATGAATCACGATTGTTGAGGACACGCCACCGTGCCTGACTGTACCGACGACAAAACAGGACGTTTAATCGATTTTATTATTTTTATAGTACTATACGCCGTACTAGCGAACTTTAAATATTAGAAACAGAAAAATTTTATCTCCCCTTGCGGTGCGGGAACTTGCGGTTAGCTCAGTTGGTAAGAGCAGCACGCGCGATACGTGAAGGTCGTGGGTTCATTCCCGCACCGCAAGGGGAGATAAAATTTTAAGGACGTTTAATGGCTGGTTCCAATATTTCATAAACGATCACTTCTAGTTACGGAAAGTAATAAAATAAACGAGGCGTAAGCTAAACATGATGACTGCTGATATGGAAACTGTAAGGAACGTATGTTCTTTACTTAAAGTGGAAGTACTTCCGCCGAGCTAGGTGTTATCTGCTCGGGGACCAAGGCCCAACTACCATTTTTTTTTTTTCCTAATTGACAATTGATGATGGCCGCAGATGGCCTTTTCATCTTCACCGGGCTTGCGGGGGAGCGGAGGGCTCACACCCCTAAAAATTTAAACAACTGCCTGAGGGCGCCCCATAGCGGGACTCGGACCTCGGCTCGGGCCGTTGTTGGGAGATGGTAACCTAACGTACCTTGGGGGGAGAAGCGTCCCGGCACGTGCCGGTATCGTGAAAGGGGCCCTACTGCTAGGGGGGGTCGCGTCGTGCGTCCTCGCCGTCGAGGACGGAATAGCGGTCGGTGTGAAGTGTGCTGTGTCGCGAGCTGTTTAGCGTCGGCCATGGCGATCGTTATGGCGTCGTCGGGATCTAATAGTACGTTCCTAGGCCTACGTTTACGTGGGCGGACTACGGAACGGAGCCCAACTACCATTCTTGGTTTGTTGTATATATACTTAGTGGCGACGAAAACTCTGATATCGCGATGTAGGATATCGATGTCACGCATTACGTATGGAGCGTTGTTTACTACGCCAATTCTGCTGACGCTGTATTTGTGTCGACTTGTAGGTCATGTCGTAGGTCGGCACAGAAACTAAATCTGAAATTTGAATTAACGTCTCGTAGTCGGTTGGAGAAAAACGGATGGGCATTTTTGACATATTACGATTTGTAAAATACTGGGACAGGGCATAAGTGGTTGGTTTTGGAAATGTGAACAATCGTAATAGTATCATAAATTATTAATTTGAAAAAAAAAAACTTCTGTCTAGCAAGTTATCAAATGCAGGAGTATAGTCGACCTGACAAAAGTGAATTTAATGATTAAAATTGTACTGTTTTAATGTTTTATTGTCCGCTATATATATTTTTTGCACTTCTATAAACTTAAGAAAATTAAGTTGAATGCCAAATACACTCCTTTATCGCACTCTATTCTTTCCATTGCTGCTTGTTAAAGTAAGTTATCCACGTAGACAAATCTCTCGACACTCAATGAGCGTTTGTATGCGTTCCACTTTACAGATTTTTTTATTTATTACTTTGTGAGTGAACTTGAACATTTCTAAACCATTTAAAGAAAGCAGATAAATTTGTGGGATGTGACTGCAACGGGAGACAATTATTTCTGTTTCTTCAAAAAATTTAAATTTCGCTAATGCGGCTTGATGCACAATAAAAAATCGTCTACAAAACCAATCAACAACAAACGTATGTACTAATATTCACTCAACTTTAAAAAAAACTTTAAATAGGTCATGCTTTTTATTCTACTCCCTTCCATCGAATATATTAAACCATTAAACATTCCGAAATTCAAATGAATGTTAAAACTCGTTGATAAATACTGGTACAACCTAAATGAGTACGTAAAGACTATAAATTTGTTTTTTGTTATCTTTAGTGCGAAAACTGTAGTTGTAACTAAAACGTTACTGTTAGAACTAAAAATTGCACCCATTACAAAGTATTTAAATTGTAAGAGTTTACGGTAGATCCAATCCATACTTTAATAAATATCTAAACAGACGCGGAAACAACACAAATGTTCATTATGTACCTATGTAAATAAAATTTCTAGTAGCTTCATTTAATACTTATTACATCAGCTATATACAAAAACCCGTCAAAATCGGTCCAGCCGTTTCGGAGATTAGCCGGGACTAACAGACAGCCAAAAGTTGTAAAATAGTTATACACAACTTATTTTGTACAAAATTAGTAAATAATATTATGAACACGAAAGTTATTAAGAATGTATAGTCACCGTAAGATTGTAAAAATCGTTAGATTACAATCTATCTCGCGAGATTGTAAACTGTCGACAGATTGAGCAATGTATGCACATTGCTCTGATTCTGTAGTAAGTAGCTAAGGCACTTGTGTTACAGTTATCAGAAACAACGACGGTACCACAACATCCAGACCCGAGACAATACAGAAAGGTTCGTTTTCCATATTGACTTGACCGGGGATCGAACCCGGAACCTGACGCGGAGATGACGCGACGCCAAAGACCGACACGCTCACCTCTCGGCTACGGAGGTCGTCAAATAATATACTACTACACCAACACATAGCACATACTTTCATCCTACAAGTTGCGGGCAACATTTTAATACATTTAACAATAAACTGTTCTTAATTAAACGACCAGTTCTCCAAACAGTCATATATTTTGAACCCAACCGGGAAATATCCCTACTAATATTATAAATGCGAAAGTAACTCTGTCTGTCTGTCTGTCTGTCTATCTGTTACGCTTTCCTGCTTAAATTTCTCAACCGATTTTGATGAAATTTGGTATAGGTATACGTTGAATCTCAAGAACGGACAAGACAAAATAAGGGGTGGATGGGGGTTATACCACCTTTGAAAGTTTATATTATGGAAAAATGTTTATTTTTGAAGTTAGAGATATGAAATTTGGCACAAATATAGCTCGAAACTTGGATTAAAATATAGACTACTTTTTGTTTCGAATATTAGGGGAGAAAGGGGTAAAACCGACCATGAAAGGATGTAGTCCACGCGAACGAAGTCGCGGGCACAGCTAGTATTTTATAATTTAGCGTAGATTTGCTATCGGTACTACTGCAAGCCTCGTGGGAACGTCCCAATATAATTGTTATACAATAACTATACACATACTAACTACGGCGTTAAGGTTTGTGTCACGTGTCGAGACCGTTGCGTTGACTTTATAATTACTGACACCTTGGGAGCGTGATTGCTTCCTGACCCAACCGTCCCGGTTGGGCGTATCAAATAAATAATTAATAATTTAAAATAATTTAACGGGTCAAAACGCGACACCATTTTTATTTAGTAGTTAATACGAACTACTTACTGCCCGACGTTTCGGTTAGGTTGCACCAACCATGATCACGAGCTGACCACGGTTGGTTGGTAAAATTATTTTAAATGTTTAAAATGGAACGCGAAAGTCTTAAAATTTATAATAATAAATAATATTGGACAACATCACATACATTGCTCTGATTCTATGGTAAGTAGCATAAGCACTTGTGTTATAGAAATCAGAAACAACGACGGTACCACAACACCCAGACCCGAGACAATATAGAAAATTTCGTTTCCCATATTGACCCGACCGGGGATCTTTTTTTTTTTTTCCTAACTGACTAGATGATGGCCGCAGATGGCCTTTTCATCTTCACCGGGCTTGCGGGGGAGCGGAAGGATCGAACCCGGGACCTCAGAGATGGCGAGACGCCAAAGTCCGGCCCGCTCGTCTCTCGGCTACGAAGGTTGTCAAAAGTCATGAAAATACACGCACCGCAACGCACATGACTGTCTTCATCTCATTTCTTCTCCTACTTATTGATATCTCAATCCTACGGTACATGGTTCGGGTGGATCCTCCACCCGAACCAACCTGGAGTCCTAAAATATAGGAATTTCCTAGTTTAGGGTCCAGCCTTCCCAAATATTACGTGTTTTATTGCTAATTTACTTTCTTTTAGCCTGTAACACTCATCTTTCGTTTATCCATTTTTTGTTTCTAAGTTCATACTTTAAGTTTAGAACATAGGGACATGTAGTGTTTCGGTAGAAAATTAACACATTTTATTATTATTATTTATTATACAGTGCGCCCTCGCTCCTCCCCCAAACTATTCCGAGGGAGATCCCTATCTGCTTAGTAGCGGCCATTCCGCCGGAGATGTTGTGGTAGATCTTCTGCTCCCACTGCATTACCATCAAAGCGATGATGTACATCGGGGGGTTTTAGTAAGTCCCAGACCACCCGAAACTCTCCTCTGGTGACGGTTCGGTGCGTTAATGCATTTCTCCCCCTCAAAAGGTAACATGCATCTAGTGGTATTAAGCAACCTTATGATCCAGGGTTCGATTCTTGCGAGGGCAACATATTTGTGGGTCGTTTCCTGGATAGATTATTTGAGATTGATCGCCTAAATATCTGATAAGAAAATATCCATGCTGTCGGAAGGGGGTTCCTACGTTATTTCGAAAGCCGTTTCATCGATTTGCATTACATCGAAAACTTACCTTATCGAAGTAACGATTTACCGAAAAACTTTTTACCGAAGTCTATTTTTCCGACCATACATATCATATTATTTAGTCGATGTAACCTTTCCCAACATTTTAGGTGTAGGTCAAACGCTGGGCTTTACGAACGACTTTTGCTCATATACTAAAGTACCTACCTAACCAATGGTATTCAAAATTATTTTATTCATGACAATTACATCAGTAATCGGTCTGGACGAGATTATAATAACATGCAGAACTTTATCAAAACTCTTTTTCACTTTTCTGTGTCACTCGAACAAAACTGTACTAAGAGGCAACGTCACGTATTTTTTTATGTAATTTCTAATTGGGTACATGATAAAGGAAAAAGCTATATACCTATATTTATTGGTTATCTAAATGATAGAACAATCGAAATTTGTGTCATCTAAGCTATTGAGAAATTCAAGAACCTTTTTACTATTCAAGACATGAATATTGGAAAGTAGGACATATAGATAGACAGTTTTGTGTTATCATAGTTCGTGTCTGTAATATGAATAGGTCTACAAAATTTACAAGTGTATGTGGTAGTGTATACTTCTTCATTTATAACTTAATTAAAAACTGATCCATATGGCTTCCATCTCAACAGCTTAATCGTTTTATGTGGTCGATGGCACATTACTAGAACTTACTAGATTTTAATATGTAAAGTTGATTGCCATTTAAGTTTGATTGGTTAAACTGATTTTGTAAAATAAATACAACTTATTTTCACAACTAAAAGTTTTTTTTATTGACTGTACCTTAGACATACAAACTTGTTTTGGTATTCGGTTTAAAAGTGGTATACGTTCGGTATAGATCGATATTGGATCGGAGTAAATCGATGAAACTGATAATAAGAATGAAAATGATGTTTTCTTTTTTATATTTGTTTGGTGGAACTTCACTGTTATATTATCAGTGTAGTAAATCCAAACTACGAAACTTAAATTAGGTAAGGTTATCTAATAATTAATAAGGTTACAAGATTGTAGCATGTTACTGAATGAGGTATAAAACCTGTATTTTGGCATACAGTGAGCCTTGCACCGGGGTAATACCAGAAAATAATTGAAAGTTAATAAGAAAAGTCAAATATAGGCGTTTCCAATATTTGCCGCACTAGCAATCTTTAAATAATTTAAAGAAAATATGAATCGCCTCTTGCAATGTGGGGCTTCTTACCAAACGTTTCAAGCTTATTATAACAGAAAAAATCCTTGCCTACAATAACTTGCGGTTAGCTCAGTTAGAAGAGCAGCACACGCAATACGTTATTGTCGTAGTTTCGTAGTCCCACACTGCAACCGGATATGAAACTTGGTTTAAAATATAAACATTTAGACAGTAATAGGCAAAAATACAATGGGCGTGCAAAATGTATGTAACTGCCTAAAGACGTCTCGTAAGACCAAGAAAACCAGACAACAGTCCGGCTTTTAATAAGACATTCGTCCAAACAGGAATCACTGGCTGGGGCCTGGATGTAAGTTTCACATCAGAAAGCATGAAGAAACATCTTGCGGGTCACTATGGCGATGATAACGGACAGGATACAACGGTATCAAATCCGTTGTTCGTTGGGTTCCTCTATTGCTTACCATCAGGCTGGGAGGAGCCAATATATTGTGCTACTATATAAAAAATACAGATATTGGAAGCGAATTTCACTCCCAAGCGCTGAACAAGATTTCAGTGAACCACATATCAAGATAAAACACATCCAGTTCGATATTGGTTATTATGCTCACGATATAAGGGCGGTGCAAAGTCTAAAGTACAATCTGGCGTGCTTTCAACCCAAGTGAGAAGGGAGAAGTGGCATACTGCTTCATTACAAACAAATGCTAAGTCTCCAGTTTTCTCCTACCACCGCCAACACGCACACATTGACCAACGTAGAAACAAAAGCCACCGATCTTTCTCTGATCTGAGTTTTAAACCATACTAGAAATGATACACAACACACCTTGCCCATCTTCCTATAGAGAAAAGAGCATGTAAATTAATTCATCACAGCAGACAGATCAAGGTCACCGAACATAACTGAGTTAATTGGTTTTCTACAAATAAGGCGACGTTTGACGAGCCGCATATGCTTTTTAATTGAAATCATCGCTTAATCTTCTCGAGTGTTAGTGGGGTCAACACTTTTTAAATATCTTTATTCATGTTAGCGTTACTAAAGTATTTATGAATCGTCAGTACAAATTCAGTATTCGACCGCCGTGTTCGGAATTTTATGATATGAATATAGGTTCATAATTGTCAGGACAAAGCTAACGGGATATTTCATACGCGTGCACTAAATGGCTGGATGTTTTTTTTATTTTTTTATATTACACTTCAAAATTGACCTCATCCCACCTGATGCTAAGTGGTAATGTGGTCCTTTTTTTTTTTTTTTTTTTTTTTTATCGGGGAAAAATGCGTGACGCACCGTACCGCCACCCGAGGGAGAGTGACGGCGTGTGTGGGACTCTCCTGCCCTGAAAAGGGCAGGACTACCCACTAAAACTCCCCGGCGGACCTCATCGCCTTAGTGGCGGTGTTGCGGGAAATTGACTAAGCCTTTCCATCCACAACACCGCCGGCGGAATGGCTGCTTACGCGGCCCCGACATTTCCCCCCTGGGTGGCCGGGGGGGAAAGCGGGAATGGCCGATCCACTGAACCATCCCCGCCTCGCACTGGAGACCGTGGGTGCAATGCCGACTGGGGTGCCCTCACACTCCCAGTCAGCCGGTCTCCATGCGGAAGAACAGCGCGGTCGTAGAGCCGCCGCGCCCTGCCTCTTCTGCGCCTTCTAATCGCTGGGGAGGACGGGTCGTCTTCCCTTTCACGTTCTGCCTCCTCCTTCTGCGAAATCACGTTTTCGCAGAAGGAGGCAACTGCTGCCCAAGCCACCTCGCTCCGAAGCATGGCTTGGACGATGTTTCGGAGGGAGATATTTACCCCTATTATAGCCGCTAGGGCGGCTCTTTGAACTGACCACGACGGACAGATAACTAATGTGTGCTCCGCCGTGTCGTCTTCCGTTCCACAGTGGGCGCACACAGGTGTCTCTTCGCGCCCTATTCGGTGCAGGTACCTCCGGAAACAACCGTGTCCGGACAGCACCTGTACCAATCGATATGAGAGGAACCCATGCTTCCTCTCTAGCCAGCCCTCGAAAACAGGGCTAAGTGCCTCCAGCGTCCATTGGCCGTATGGTGACTCCGCCAAATTTTGTGCCCAGGCGACGCGAAGGTTCTCTTTCGCTTCGCGCTGGACTCTCGCCTGGTCTTCGGGGTAAAATTGGACCCCTGCCAATCTTTTGTCCGCTTGCCAGCGGTAAACCAACGCTAGGGCTTGGGCCTCTAAGTCCCAAGGTGGCGTCTCCGCCAAGACGCACGCGACCGCATGACTGACGGTCCGGTACGAGCGAGACACTCTCTGCGCTATAGCTCGCTGTGGTCGCCTGAGGTTCGCCGCATTCTCTCTTTTGTTGAGAGAGTCAGCCCATATAGGTGCCCCATAAAGGGCCATACTCTTTAGAATGCCGGCATAAAGTCGCCGGCATTTGGCCCTTGGACCGCCCAGATTTGGAAGCAGCCATCCAAGGCCGTCTGCGGCCTTCAGGAGACGCGACGACAATTCGCTGAAGTGCGGGCCGAAGCTCCATCGTGCGTCTAAGATCAGGCCCAGGTACTTTATTTGGGTCTTCACCTGCACGCGGATGCCGCCAACTGTGATGTAAGCATCCTGAAATAGTGGTGGGCGCTGACGGGGTGCAGGAAAGTAGATAGCCTCCGTCTTCTCTAAGGCCACTTTGAGGCCCAGGCGACCTATTCTGTTGGCCACCAAACTGCCCCCTACGGAAGCCAAGCAGGCTGCGGACCGAAAATTTATCCCCCGGCAAGTGACAAGAGTGTCGTCGGCGTAGCAAACGACACCCATGCCATGGAGGAGAGAACCCCGCAACAACCAGTCGTACCCGATGTTCCACAGGAGCGGCCCCAAAACAGAGCCCTGTGGAACACCGGATTCAACCCCACGACGACGAACAACTCCCTGTCGGTCAACGAAGAGAATTTCTCTGCCCTGCAAATAGTCCCTTAGAATAACTCTCAAGTATTGAGGCACCCCATGGTACTTTAGTGCCTCGAGGATGGTGGCGTGAGGGATAGTGTTAAAGGCGTTGGCTATATCGAATGATATAGCCAATACTCCACGTCCCTCCTCCCATGACTCTCGGACTACGTTTTTGAGACGGTACAGGGCGTCTATGGTTGACCGCCCTGTGCGAAAGCCGAATTGGTGTTTGGAGAGGTCCGGCCCGTTCTCCTGAAGGTGGTCTGATAGTCGTACCGCGATAATTCTTTCGAACAATTTTCCGACCTCGTCCAAGAGAACAATAGGTCGATAGGCCGATGGAGAGTCGATTGGGCGTCCTTCCTTCCGTAGCAGGCATAGATGGCCCAGCTTCCACGGCTTGGGAAACTTTCCGACGCTAAAACATGTGTCGAACAGTTCCCCAAGTCTCTCCCCCATCTGTACCGCGGCCAGAGCGACAATTTTGGCGGGCACCCCATCGGGCCCCGGTGCCGTCTTCTTTGAGCGGAGACGAAAAGCCGCTGCTTCAAGCTCTTCTTGAGAAATTTGCGGGACAAGCTCCCCCTGCAAAGCTACTCGCTGTGGGCTCATTGTCGGAGGAGTAAAGACTGACCTGGCTGGAAACAACCCGCGAACTATTCCTTCTAAAAGAGCCGGCTCGAGGGTTTCTGTGAGTGGGGGACCAATGGGGCGTAGTTGTTTGCGCGCCGCTCTATACGGTCTCCCCCACGGATCCCTATCCAGGGCCGCGAGCATCTCGGCGCGAGCCCTGTCTTTTGCTGCCCCTATTCTACATTTGAGAACCCGCTTAGCCTCAACATAGGAGGCATATAAGCGGGCCTCGTTATTTACGTCCCGACGAGTGCGACGTCTGCTGCGAGTGTAAGCGCGCCGGGCTGCAGTACAGCTCGCTCTCAGGTCAGCGAGCTCCTCCGACCACCAATAACACGCCCTGCGGAAAGGAGGGCGGCGCGCCCGCGGCATGCATGTGTTGCAGATTTCCGTCAAGGAAATCTTCAACTGGGAAGCAGAGAGGTCCACGTCCGGACCTGCGAAGGGGGCAGTGAGCCAGTCTTGGATAAAAACGGCTTCTTTTGCCACGTCTCGATCCAGGCGGGACAAAGCCCACCTGGGGAACGGCGAGGGAAGACGACGCTGTACTGCCGGACTGCCTGTGGAGACTTTGAATCGAACGTATCGGTGATCCGATAGGGTCTCCATTAGGTCGACTCTCCAATCCTGTACACGTGTTGCGAGAGCAGGGGTGGCGAAGGAAATATCCACCACGGATCCTCCCTGCTGTCGCACACACGTATACACTGAACCCCTATTCAGGAGGGATAGACCCGAAGCAGCGGCCCAGAGCTCGACCAGTGGCCCTCTTCTGTTGCAGGAGGCAACCGGGTTCCCCCATGCGAATGCCTTTGCATTAAAGTCTCCCATAATAAGGAGACCACGACCCTGTGACATGAACCTTCCAACTACCGTAGTAAGAACCCCTAGGAAGTCCTCGAAGTCTTGAAGAGGACGATTCGGTGAGAAGTAGACGCCCACGACAACGAGATCGCCCCATGCAGCGGCCACGTATCCAGATCCTCTCTGCAACAATGAGAGAGGAGGGGAGTCCGTGCTTACCCGCCGCACTACTGTGACCACGCCATCATTATCGCCCAACCAACCATTTGGTACAGAGTATGGCTCCGCGATCACCGCTATATCAACCACGCATTCGGCCATGGTCTGAGAAAATAGATCTTGGGCCGATTTGCAATGGTTGATGTTGCCCTGTAGAATATTGTAGTGACCAACTCTAGGCATTATTTTCGGTCGCTACTACTTCCATCGCTGCCAGATACTGGGACTCGGACTCGGCAGCCTTGAGGTTTGGCAGGCTCGAGGGCCTTTTTCCCTTCTTGGGTGGTGGCCTGCAATTCCTGCCACACATTAGGTGGTTTGCAGGTCGCCCACTGTCAGCGCAAACGGAGCAACGGATCGTCTTCTCGCTGCATGAGGCAGCCTTATGATCAACCCCCCCACAACGATAACACTGCTCCGACCTAACAACAGCAGACGGACACAAAGCGCTTGTGTGGCCCAGACCCAAGCATTTATAACATCGGAGCGGCTGTTCATCTAACAGCCGCACCGACGCCGAGCTGAAGCCTACCAGCAGGCGTCGACCTCCTTCTAAAAGTGCTTTGGCAGCAGCAACTGGGCACTGTAGACGCAAAGTGCCCAGACCTCCTCGACCCGATCTTATTTCTCCGGCCTGGATCTGATCGGCCAGACAGCCACCCACTGAGGCAATTTTCTCGATTACCTCCGCCGCAATTATCGTGTCGTCGAGGTCCGACACAACTAGGCCAACTCTTTTGGTAGGCCTAACCACCTTCGCAACATCTGGACCAATGGCTTCCCGGAGTTTGACAGCAAAAGTATCCGCCACCGACGCCCCCTCCGCCCCGGGGAACTCGAATTTCCGAGCTCCAGTTTGTGTGGGCTTAAAGCGATAAGAGGAGATGCCTAGCTCCTCAAAATTAATGGTGCTGCGAGCTCTTCCCAGCACCGATTGATACGACTCCCCTTTCTCAACCGCCTGCGCAGTCATCGTTATCACTACGGCAGCGGTTTTTGGGGGTACCAACCTCTTCTTTAGTTTCCTCTTCGGTGTCTTGGTCCCCGAAGTTGGAGCTTTTTTCCCTGCCGCTAAAGTGACGGCATCAGAAACCGCAGAAGACGGGACCGATACAGGAAGTACATCACTTTTTTTGGCCTTCTTCTTCCTTACCACCGTCGACCAGCCCTCGTTTACAGGGGTAGTTGACGGCAACAGCGGATCTACATCTAATCCCGAAGAAGGAGAGTTAGCCGCCCCTCCAGTTTTCACCGTGCCAGGAGCCGACGGGGTAGCCACAGGTAAATTTGCCGATTTCTTCTTCCTAACCCTTTGAGGTTTTGGAGCCTCTGGAGCTTTGAAGGGCTCATTTATCATCTCAGGAACCGCCATTGGTTCCCTGATTCGATCCGCGGCTAGCGGCGGACGGAGTCTTTTTTCCGGTAGAAGCCTGTCTTGGATGCCCTCGAAGCGGGCATCCATGCGGGCACAGAAAATAGCCCGCTCTTCAAGGATGATCTTGCGAAAGATCTCCTCCATCTGCGCAGGACCACATTGCGACGCCAGAGCCTCCGTCGGAGCAAAGGTTGAGCCTGTGGTTTGGGGCGAGGCCGAAGTAGAGGCCGTAGAAATACGGCCTGTGGACAATGCAGAGGCGGGCTTGCGGGTCGGTGCGACCTCCGTCAATTTGGATAAAGCAGCCTCTAGATTGGCCACCTTATTCTTGTTGACATCCAGTTCTGACTGCAGGCGGTCAACTGTTGCCTGCAGTCTCAGCGTCTCTTCCGAAGTAGACCTTTTTAAGGCCTCCTCACAAATTGCTCTGAGGTTCTGCGTGCTCTCCTTGATCGCCTTTTGAATAGTCCCCTTGAGGTTGGAGGACTTGGCGACCATGGAGAGAATTTCTGACTCCTCTATCTCAGCAACCCTTTTAAGCTCGGCTACAGGTTTTGCATCGTGGTTTTTTGCAATGTCGACCCCGTAGCCAGACTTATTCCTGGTTTCCCGCGCTCTACGTTCTCGCTGAGCGACTTGTGCCTCCAGTTCCAGTTGGAGTGCCTTCTTTCTCTCCGCATTTAGGGCGCGCTGAGCCTCCGCACGGCCTACATAATCACCCGTTGTCGGCGGGCGCCCTCTTCCTTTCTTCGTTTTTCCCTCATTACGGCCTCTGGAATCTTGGCCTTCCGAAGACGATCCTTTTTCCACGTCAGATATAGGACGCTTTTTCCCTCTCTCTCGCATATAAGTGGACCGCTTCGACGCAGCCGAATAACAAGACATTTCGGACGCAACCGTCAAGGTGTCCGACTCTGCGTCCGATGGGTCCACGTTTTCGGGCCTTACAAACAACCCCATATTGCTCACCGAAACCGCAGGTGATGCGCGGCTCGGCGTATTGTCATCTTCAATTGATGCCCCAATCGTGGCATCTATTCTCGTATCA
Source organism: Glyphodes pyloalis (assembly GCA_037074685.1). Classification (NCBI taxonomy): domain Eukaryota; kingdom Metazoa; phylum Arthropoda; class Insecta; order Lepidoptera; family Crambidae; genus Glyphodes; species Glyphodes pyloalis. Next base: position 16,415,467 of record JAYKKO010000006.1, on the reverse strand, counting down.
CGAGATACATCTCTCACCGACGCAGCTGAACTGCCGGCATTTATTTCAGGCGCATCTGCACATACAGCGCCTTCAATACTATCCTCGTCATTTTGCGGCGCTAGCATAGTCAGCCGCTCCAGCACAATTGCAGAGGACGGGGTCCCTGCATTGGCGCTCCCCTCAGCAAGTTTTAGTTTTGTTTTTTTACTGTTCGAAATCATAATTGCTCCCACGAGAACACGGACTAGATGGACCACCAGGGACAGAGCCGGTTGTCTCCTGGCTACCCTAATACTGCACGGGGGCGGGCGGTCCTGTGCAGGGAGGCCGATACCACCAACCTCGACCGGGTTTATCCCACCCGGTCACCATCCCCCCGAAGAGAGATGGCCCCGACGCCTCGAGCACTCACGACGTCGGGATTAGGGGTTTTTTATTGTGGTTTTCTCCACTTAAGCCAGCCAATTAAGGCAAGCCCCCTGGTCTGGTCGAGCCGATAGACATGATCACCAGACACTCGACCAGGAAACAGGTTGCCCGACGGTGGCCGAAGCCTGCTGCGACCAACTGCTATTACGCAGCCGGCCGAGCCCGCCGCGACCTTGATAGTCGCAACACGACTGACTACTATTACGTAGTGAGCTAATAATGCGATATATACAGCGTATTATACGAATAATAATACAATGCCTAAAACTAATCACCATCCGTCAGAATAAACGGCCACAAAAAGCCCCCACAGGGCGAGAACACGTCACAATGCGCTAAGACCTCGCATACGCTCTCAGATACTCTTCTCAAACTGTGAATAGTACAGAGAGCGGTTTGTCAGATATCAGCCGCCGGGTGACGGAGTCCTCCACAAAAACCGTAGAGGGCTCCATCTACCGACGTTGCCCAGGGTGCACCACGAGGAGGTTTCTGGACTAGCACCCCTGGTAATGTGGTCCTAGCTTTAGGGCAACAAGTACAGCATAATAAAGCTGTTACTGGACTTGTCGCCCTTACCTTGAAGGCTTGACCCCTGCTACTAATGTAGCACCCCCCCCAAGAGCTCTGGAAACCTTACTCACACGCAGGAAAGTGATTGTTATTTGGCTGCGGTCTTCTGTAAGGTGGAGGTATTTCACCAGTCGTGCTGCTCCAGCTCGAGCAATAAATCGCTATGGCCTACCTCTCTTAAAATGAACAATCTATGCTCAAAAGCGTATTCAAGTATAAAATTAAGTTTTAATTGCTTAATTTAATCTCCACGAAAGCCATTTGTCTATTAAAAAGAAAAGGTAATAAAAATAAGTACAAACTGTCACGTAAAGAAATTTTTCGTAAGAAAATTAATGAATTCAAATAAATATTGGAGCGTTGTTTACTATGCCAACTCTGCTGACGCTGTATTTGTGTCGACATGTAGGTAATGTCGTAGGTCAGCACATAAATATGTGTAAATAAGCTGTTACAATGTAAAAACCACTCAAAAAAATATTAGAAGCTGCTGCAATTAGTATTTTACACCAAACGTGCTTGCTCCTTTTCCGCGCCAAATATTTTGTTTACGCTAGAATTTGTCAAACAATCTTGTGTAGATTTTTTTTAGTTTTTCCTTCATTTTTTTTGTTGTCTTCTAAGATAGCTCACTTTAAAATCTTAGTTTAATTTTAGTTTATATTACATTTTTCATCCCAGTGAATCCAATTCTTTTGATAAATCAAGATGCTCAAACCCTGCAGTTTTGACACGTTTTAACAGAGCGTTACCAACTTAACTGAAGAAACCATCCTGTATACGAGTGGACGGTATTCAAATCAGGTTCAGTTTCGTCAATATATCAGTTACCTTCATAAACATCTATGGACGAGCTATGGCTGCAAGCTACAAAGGGTCGTAAAAAGTTGCGTGCGATCCTTGACAACCGATGCCATAAAAATTGGCCAAGTCGAATCACGCATTCAAGGTAAGGGTTCCATAGTCACTGTAACGACATACTATAGAAAATTACGACTTTAAAAAGTAACTATCCAACTAATATTGTAAACGAAAAGTTTCTAATAATGTATAAGATACCTGAGAATTATAGTGTCTGGATGTTTGTTACTTGTTACGCAAAAACTACGGAATGAAATTGGATAAAAGTATTATTTAGTTAGATTACTTATTTTAGCGCATATAATATTTGTATACCTACATAACCTGTCGCCGTCAAATATTACCTTAAGGTTGTCTGGAAGAGATCGCTTTCTAGCGATAAGACCGCCTAAATTGTACTATAATCAAGATTGATTATATTACAGATGTAAAACCTATTTCTGTAAAGTTTTTGTGCAATAAAGTATATCTATCTATCTATCTATTATTATATTATTTGTGAGAATGTATTGATAACGTATGTTTGTTACTCTTGTACGCAAAACTTGCACAATATAAAATAAAATTTTGTTATAAAAGGCATGACATACTAGATTTACATAAAGAATACTGTTTCTCCCAAAATAACCCTAGCAAAGATACTAAAATTAATAATTAAAAAATAATAACTGGCGGTTAAATTTATCTTAAAAGAAAATAAAGACTTTTTGTACATCTAGTCTTAGATTTTATTGAAAAAACATAAGCCTCAATATTTAACCGACTTAAAAAAAGAAAGGTGGATTTATAATACGACCGTTTTTTTAATCATAAGTCCATAAAAAGTCCCGTAAATTATTCTATACCAAGATTTTACAAACAATAGTGTACAGAGAATGCCGATAACACATCTACATCAACCATTAAGTAGGTCAGTTCAAATTTTCCACAGATAAGCAAACAGCTGTCGTACACGGAAGCGACACAAAGGTTCTCTTAACACCATCTTGTTAGCGGACCCCAATAAAACATCAAGACTTACGGCGGAAACGTGAAAAAAAATTACGCACTTACAGTCAAAATACCGAGTCAAGGGCGAACAACCCGACCTAATTGAGAAGATGCCTCGTGCCCGACGCACTCATGAATGGGCGGCCTCTCCGCCGCGGTCGGATTCGCCGTTTAGATTAAAAGGACAACTCGGTACAAGGCCAGAGGCAATGTACTTAGGATATCAATAAGCAAATAAATTACTTGTATATACGTACTTAGTAGGTTCTTTGACACGTTTGTGCGTTATCAGTAGGGTTTTAAAATGGAAATTGGAAATATGTAGGTACATGACGCTTCCGCTAGGTGTTAATTATTTAAATATTTAATTATTCTAATGTTGCCCTTTTGGTGCGCGAAATACCTATTTGACTAATGGAGTACGCGTTTACGCAAAAGGGCCTGGTTTAAGTGGACGCCAACAAAACGTTAAAAATTGTTTTAATCTTGGTTGCTGAATTTCGTAGTCTGCTTACAGTCGATAACAAACTATGATATATCTATGCTGCGAATTTGTCGGTTGTACTCATACAAAGTACTCCTCAGAGTACAGCAAATTTTGCCCAGATTTGTAGCTACTTATTTGATTCTAAAATAAGTCATTTCCGCAAGGTCCTGCTGGATCTCCTGAAGGAATCCTAGTGTTTCGTGTTTCTTAAATTAATTTAATTAATTCATAGATTAAATATTTTGTGCAGATAGCGTAAGTGCAATATATGACGTAATCATATAAATGTTATACTGGCTTCCTAAATTAAAAATGTAAGTCAATCAGGTGTCAACAATAACACAAAATTTTTAGTACGTCTTTTATTACAATAATAAATGGTCAAGTTGGTGTATAATACCTATTTTATTAAAGGAGGAAGTCAAACATTGGATTTAGGCAATTTAACTATATTTAAATTAAGCCTATTAAAACTACTCTGAACCAGAAAAGAATCCAAAGGTACCTCGTTATAGTTTTATTTGCTTATTATGGTGGCAATTAATGTAATTAACTATAAAATTCTTGTTTAAACACCGTTTAGGGATCGTTACACATAATTTAAAATTTAAGGATACTTGGAACTTAGGTACAGTCAGCAGGAGATCAATGTAAAAACTTGCGGTTCGATATTAGTGCTTATTAAGGTACAAAGTCCACAGTCAGTAGTATGACTTGCTTTCCACAATACTTATTTTTTGATGTATGACTAATGTTGATCATATAAAACGCAAAGGAAGTTTGGATCATAACTTTTTTATACATTTCGCGGACATGTACTAATTAATCAAACACTTAATATTATGTAGGTATAATTATGTACTTAGCAAAAGTTAATAGGAATCTGGTTTGACACAACAGCTGTTTATAAATATTCATAAGGCCGTTATTTATATTTCTAACAAGTTTTATTTATTGGCGACCTCAGTAGCTTAGTACCTACATAAGGTACTCGGAGCACGAAAGGTCCTTAATTCGTTTCTCGGTTAGTTCAAACTTTTCCAAACTTTTTCCCATCGTATGCTACTATGCTAAACACGTTCGTATTATCTTTTTTGTCTGTATCTCATTGTAGACATGCTCACTAAAAGATCATAGAGGTGGTGGCGCTATGTGACGGGTCGTTACATTCCCTTCAATATGATTGAATGAAGCGATGGCTAGCACATACGTCATGCTTGTGAACAGGTGCAACCTTTGGGGACTGGACTGCTCCAGCTTACCTCTCAAATATAAGTATTTGATGATACTGCTACTGTAACTACTCTGCTGAGCTTCTTACCGGTATCTTCTCGGTCAATATAGGTTCTGAAACGGCAGTAGAATTACTTTGCATTGTATTCTATGACGATTCAAAAGTGTTACATGTAACCTATTTGTATCAATAGTTATTAGATTGATTGATGGGTTGATGATGATCAATAGATAATAACTAAGTAATCAACTAAGATACTTTTAAATACCAGTCACAAAACGATTCCTTCAATTATTTTTGCTACGAAAATAGCAAACTATGACGTCACAATTTTACGTTTCAACACACTACCTATCAAAAGTTTGGAAGTATTTTAGGAATAATTATCAAAAACTCAATATGGCCGACGTAACACAGAAAAAGACTTGCCTTTTCTTATGGCTTTGATACCTTATGTACCAGTCACGGATAATACCTAACCTTAGAATATTAACACAAGAGCTCTTATGACATTTCCGTAAAGTTCACTATCGCATAAGTTTGCACACATGTTACTGCACATGACGTGGTCGAAAGCACGTCCGACTAAACATTATGTTATTTTCACAACCCTTGTGTCGCAGGCAGATAAACTAAAATGGAACTACAACTATTTTTTACCTTTACTGTACAATTATTTTTAAATTGTGTCAAGATCCCAATTATAGTTTTCCACCAAAAAATGAGTTTTCTTCGTTATATCTGAGACGCCATTATCTTATCCTCACTTCCTTGTCATGGGATATTTAGGCATACTTTTATTCGCCATACATCGGATTTTAAGTTGATATTTGATGAAGGAAAATTGCAATTTCAATTTTATTTTCTTATACAAAAGTATTAAAGTATAATAATACAAAATAATATTTCCTAAATTGTTTTTCGGAGAGATACCTAAAAGCCAGCTTAATGACTGCGCAAAGGTCACCTTATTAGTTAAAACAATATTCTGATTAATTAAAAAGCGTTACAATAATAATTAACTTGTTTTTTACGTCAATGAACCAGGTAAATGTAGATTTAAAAACTTTAAAACTACAGAATTAAACCGAATAATATTGAACTGACCGCGTTAATTAGGTACATAGGTACAGTATTTATCCTTAGTAACGTGTATTTAATTTCGTGCAAAAACACAATCTAATGAGGTAAACAAACGTTCGAAGGCTAAGTACCATAATCAGCCATTACCGGCCACTGGGACAATCAATTAAATTGCGACATTCTTAGAACTAAACATGTGTTAAGGCGAAAAAAATCTTAAAAAAAAGTCACCGTAAAACGCTCCTTACTGGCAAAGAATAAAGCACGCATTAGATCGTGGTGGACGGTTGAGAATTTTATGAATGAGCATCGGCATGAATGGCGGGCGGACGTGACGTCACGCGATGGCCGCGAGGCGCCAGCGCGTACGCAAGTGGTAGTCACATTGACAGTTTACCTACTTGCATTGTGCTGTTTGTACCTACTAACTGTAGTTTTTATAAAATCTCATGATAGAACTGACTCATTCATGGTGTTTCATTGAACTGTAAATACCGAATTATACTCATCATGACTGCAATATGCTGTTGCAAGGTTTGCGTAAATCAAGTAGGCACCTACAAACTATTTTATCATCAAGCTCTTGAAAATACGAAACAATATGTGAATAGTAATGATTCCCCATTATTATTAGGTGAATGAAAGCAAAATCGTAATCAAATGACAAACATTATCTGTTTAAAATGTTGTATATTGGATGAACCAGCTAGGCTTAAGACACTCAAAACTACTTGTGGCTGGCTACTCGCGCAAATGGACCATAGAACTGTTACAGCTTAGCAGGCTTAGTGTGGTGGTAAGTCCTAAACGGACACTGCAAACTAAAAAGACACCAATTTCACATGAAACTGTAAAAGGAAGAAGGAAGAGGAAACAACCCTCCAACTCCTATGTGATTGTAGAACTTTGATCCACAAACAAAGCATCCACGTGGGGCGATACACTGTCCAAACGGTGGAAATAAAAATTCAAAAAGACAGGAAGTTGCTACAGTTTCTAGAATCAACCCGGCAAAAGAAGTTACTCTAGATTTCACTAGAACTGCACAGCCCCAAGTACCCTAATAATAATAAATACTCTAGATTGGTGGCAAGCCGCAATAGATCTTGTAGGTCGAAGTAACCACAGTTCACTAGAACTACATAGCCCCAAGTATTTTAATAATAAATATGTTTCCGAAATAGGCTAATTTTGACCTTGCATTTGATATCACACAAGCAACTCTAAAGAAAGCTTTTTTTAATCATTTTCTCGCCTATCTACTATTTCGGCTCATTCACGCTATTTCGGAAAAAAAGTTACTATATGAGTTTATCGTCTAATTAAGGGGTTCCACAACCTTTTTCTTACGCGGCCCCTTTCTAAAAATTAAATCCTGCACACTCCCAATACACAAGGTGGAAGTGAACTAATGTCCTAATGCGTAATGTATAAATTAGTCCTTTACCACACTAGTAACCTACGCCCCCCGGCAAAGGTCTTTGCGATCCTCTCCTTGGGAGGGGCCCCTCCACTTTGAAAACCACTGGTTTGATTCTATCTCAATAAAAACTCGACATAAAGAAGCGCTTTGAAATCTTAGCACATCTCAGGACAAATGGCAATGGTCGTATTGATAAAAATATTCGTACTGGTCCTTTAAATAATTTTGAAAATCTAACTGACGACTAAATAGAGTCATTATTTTTTAGCAAGTCATAAACAGTACCTGCACACCATCTTTATCTCAAAAATGTATACGACAGAAAACAGACAGGCATTTTGTAGCTAAGCCTTCACCAGCGCTTATGAATTGATTATAAATAGATAGATAGATAAATACACTTTATTGCACAAAAAAATACAGAAATTTGTTTTACAGACGTATTCTAATACAATTTAGGCGGTCTTATTGCTTTTGTGATCGCAAAAAAACCCAAGCGTGTGGCCAGTACCACCATCAACAATTATATCATCTTGGTAATTGACGCGAACGCAAGTACCATCAATTTGCACAAATGCGTTTAACCTTCGGCGCGACACGGCTCGCCGTTGCGGAGTGTCGGCTTATTACATTTATCATAAATCAGTCAATACGCACTACATTCATGAGCTGGGCCATTCTGCACTGGACGAATTACGAACTTTTCCATAAATTCGTTGCAAAAAAAAACGTCACTTTTCTATCGTTGCAAAATTTTGGACATCACTATTCTATATATATGCACTATATAATATACATTTATTTTACCATATATAAATATAGAATATAAATAAATAAAATAAAGGAATATTGGCAAACATCACATACATTGCTACGTTGCTTTGGTAAGTAGCTTAAGCACTTGTGATACAGGAATCAGAAACAATTATTATTATTATATTATATTATATTGGACAGCATCACATACATTGCTCTGATTCTGTGGTAAGTAGCTAAAGCACTTGTGTTACAGAAATCAGAAACAACGACGATACCACAACAATATCATGACAGTAGACCAAATACGCCAATATAAAAACGCAGCCAAATAACAATCACTCCCGTGTTGTTGTGTTCCTGCGTGTGAGTAAGGTTTCCAGAGCTCCTGGGGGGTGCTACATTAATAGCAAGGGTCAAGCCTTAAAGAGAAGGGCGGCAAGTTCAGTAACAGCTTTATTATATTGTATTTATCGCCCTTAAGCTTGGATCTCATTACCACTTAATATAAGGTGGGATGAATCAATCTTGAAGTGCAATTTAAAAAGAAAAATAAAAAAAATAAAGAAAAGTTACGACAATTGTTTGCTCTTTCTTGACGCTTAAATTCATACCACACTTTTCACCTATCATTCATCGGTACTCAGATATGGATTGAAACAGTTAAAAATTAAGGTCACGAAAAATTTTTTTTTATATCATCTCCACTCTCGTTATCTCATTCATGCACTATACTAGTTAAATTTTAAAACAGTCCATGAAAACATTAAACATAATTATTTTTCTTACTCTTAACGCATTTCACCAGAGAACTATTACAAACAAAATGTTCCAATAAAGTTAAGTCCGACAAAACAACTTATCTAAATCATTCACTTTATCACCTTTACAACGGACACTGTAATTTCAACACTGATTCTTAATTAAAGATTTATAGCAATTTAACTGACCCTTTGTAGCTAAATAGTCAAAAAGTTGAATTTTAACAGCACCAATTGATGTTACGACTTTTTTATTATATGCACACAGTCTCTAAAAAACGTATTACTTATTTAACAGTTTGTTTTATGGCATTTCTCGAAACAGCTAAAGGTAACAAACTGTGAAACTTTACCAAAATAACATTAAAGATGGCAGTTAACACCTAATTGGGTTATAAATGAAAAATAAAAGTGAGGAAATGATAATGCGCGTAATAACTACTGTATAAGATATTTTTACTATGTTTTAAAGTTTATGTTTTAAAGGTAGCCAGCCATTTTATATTTATAAAATATACTAGAAGTATAATGAACATATTTGACGACCTCGGTGGCGCAGTGGCTAAGGAAGGCGGCCAAAGCGCGAAAGGTCCTAGGTTCGACTCCCGGTCGGGTTAATTTGGAAAAACGAACTTTTCTAAATTGACTTTAGTCTGGGTGTGTTGGCATGACGCCCCCAGTTAGTTAGTACAAGGGAAAAACTTTAGTTTGAGACCAGGTGATTGGTGTGGTTGTCTGGCGCATTTATTATTATTTTATTTATTTAACATGAAAAAAATATGTAAACTATGGCGTCTAACTATGTTATGTGCTTGTATCTACACTAATATTATACAACAGAATAGTATGTTTGTTTGAACATGCTAATCTAAGGAACAACTGGTTCGAATTAAAAGATTATTTTGGTGTTGAATAGTCCATTAATCAATGAAGGCTTTAGACAATATAGCGACCAATACGAGGGAGAGTATATGCGCGATGATCCTTAGAAAAGTTTACACCTTACAGAAGACCGCAACCAAATAACATATAATGCAGTGATCTTTTCTGGCAGCTTATTAAAGATATGTAAGCTTAAAGGTAAGTAACTTTAAGAGAGGTAGGGCATAGCGATTTATCGCTCGAACTGGAGTAGCCCGACTGGTGAAATACCTCCACCTTACAGAAGACAGCAGCCAAATAACAATCACTTCTGTGTTGTTATGTTCCTGCGTGTGAGTAAGGTTTCCAGAGCTCCTGGGTGGTGCTACATTAGTAGCAGGGGTCAAGCCTTCAAGGTAAGGGTGACAAGTCCAGTAACATATTTATTGTGCTGTACTTGTCACCCTTAAGCTTTTTAGCTTGAGGTCCTCCTCATTACCACTTAACATCAGGTGGGATGAGGTCAATCTTGAAGTGCAATGTAAAAAAAAAAGATTTAACTATTCTAAATTGCATATAACCTTCCTCTTGAATCACACTACAAAATAAACAAAACCGCATCAAAATCATTTGGGTAGTTTCAAAGATCCAAGCATACATAGGGAAATACAGAAAAAGTTACTTTGTTTCATACTACGTAGATACCAGAATCATTCAAACGAAATTGGTAAATAAATTCATGTGCTCGTATAAGATAATAACGACGCATTATTTAAAGAAAAACGAAATTGTACCATGTTCAAAAGCAATAAGTTCTATTTAACCAAAGAAATGTGTGTTCAAAATACGTAACTATCGTCGCAATATCGATTGAATCATTGAAATATATATTACTATGCGAAACTCAATTTACTGTACCAAAAAAGGACACGCAAGTCATTTTATTAGACTTTTTGTCAGAGATTAAACTGCTATTCATATTGTTTTTACGAAAGGTACTTATAGTATGAGTTCACACAAGTTTATTATCTTCACATTGCTATAAAAATTTGTAAAAAAACATTAAATAGCACCCGACAATGCTGTTACGACATCTATCGAACACTATAACACCTTAATCAAAGGTTTTATGTGAGTCTGACACGCAGCTTCAATTTTTAATAACTTAATACCTACTTCATGTTTCCACATGTCCTTGGAGTATGGACGTAGATTTAGTTATTTTCATGTAATTGCTTGTTTAGTGGTGCTATCCGGATAGTGTTTTGATCATGTAGAAAAAACAACAAATAGTATTGGGAGTGGGCCGGGCACCCACAGTGGCGGCGTAGGGTGGGTCGGTACAAGGGGCTTTCTATTGAGCACCAGGCTGAACTACCCATTAAAATAACTCCAGTTGGATCACATCGCCTTGCGTGGTCGTGTGATGGCCGATCCTACGGGATCATCGCAACCTCGCATTCCGTTGGAGAATTTTTTTTTGGTGAGGGATCTTTTCTGCTAGCTTGACGTATACCCTCCATCGTCCCTCTGCCCTCTCTCGTCTACCTTCGTTCTACTGAGTTTCTTACCGGATACTTCTGAAACAGTAGTATTCATATTGCATTATATTTAATCAAGATTCAGAAGCTCTATATGAAACGAAAATGAATAGTAAAATAGTTAATTGATATTTGATTGGTTGAGACAACGCCCACATCACATCATAGGGAGTCTACGATTAGATATTCTTGTTCTGTTAATTATAAAATATGAAAGTTTTGCTGTATATACGTATATACATGATTCTTACTCTCCAACCCAAAAACGACTAATGCTTGGTTCCAATATTTGAAAAACGATCCGTTCTAGTCACTGATAGATATAAATAATACGAGGCGTAAGCTAAAAACGGCTGACAGACGACTGATGACAGCTGATATGGAAAGTAAATTTGAAATTGGAATTAACGACTCGTAGAAAAACGTATAGTCATTTTTGACACATTACGAATCGTAAAATATTGGAACTGGGCATAAATACATTGAGATTTAATTTGGTAGTTATCCTGATTACTTAAAGTAAATATAGGATATAATTAATAAATAATTTCAGCCCAATTTCACGCAAACAAAGCAGATAACTGCTAATATACTGAACTAAGGGAAACAAAGTATTTGTTTTTTTTTCTCGTGTCCAGAATGGCCCCGCGGAGTGCCACAATTGGACACACTTCCTTATTGCAGGGCTTGCGTCACCGGGGCCCGTCGCGGTGAGCCCGCAGACGGACCTACGACACTGTCACAAAAGGGTCAAGTGCGCGTTGAATCGCCTGCCGAAGACGCATATTCTATATTAATCTTAACTTATAAATTAATCTCTATTTCCCTTGGTCACGCCACCACGCATGAACGTCTAAATATACTTAATACACTAGCTGTGCCCGCGACTTCGTTCGCGTGGACTACATGGTTTTTCCAGTTTTTTCCCACTAACTCCCGTTCCCGTGGGAATTTTGCAATATCCTATTGCAACTAGGGTTTAAGTTTACTAAGGTACCTGCATGCCATATTTCAAGCGTCTAACTTAAGCGGTTTAGAGTTTTCATACAAAAGGATTTTCTCGCTAATTCCCATTACCGTGAGAATTTCGGGAATTCCTTTCTTAGTGCACCTCTACTGTACCTAAGCTACGTCCCTTCCAAATTTCAAGTGCGTACGTTTAGCCGTTTAGGCTGTGGGTTAATGTGTCTCAGTCAGTCAGTTTCTCCTTTTATATATTTAGAAGATTTTAAACTTGTCGAAACGATATCGATGTTTTATTAGCTGGCATTAGGCTAGGAGGCACCCATGTTAGGTACATATTATACTATCGAATTATCTTCATGGACCAAAAGGCACCACTACTTTCAGAATAAAGAAGAAGAAACTCAAAAAAGTAGATATTTTATCGATTTTATTATTTTTATAGTACTATACGCCGTACTAGCGAACTTTAAATATTAGAATAAGTAAGTAGTAGCGATAAGTATAAGTATGTAGTTCTAAACATATTCGGCAGAAGGCACTTACCGAAAGGCTAACGGTTGATACAGCAGAAAAATTTCATCGCCTACAATAACTTGCGGTTAGCTCAGTTGGTAAGAGCAGCACGCGCGATACGTGAAGGTCGTGGGTTCAATTCCCGCACCGCAGGGGGAGATAAAAATTTTTCTGTTTCTAATATTTAAAGTTCGCTAGTACGGCGTATAGTACTATAAAAATAATAAAATCGATTAAGATGCCAGGTGTCTTCGATTCCGTGGTTTTCAAACATTTCTGCAACGAATGTACCACGGGCCGATAAGTATGTAGTTCTAAACATATTCGGCAGAAGGCACTTACCGAAAGGCTAACGGTTGATACAGCAGAAAAATTTCATCGCCTACAATAACTTGCGGTTAGCTCAGTTGGTAAGAGCAGCACGCGCGATACGTGAAGGTCGTGGGTTCAATTCCCGCACCGCAGGGGGAGATAAAATTTTTCTGTTTCTAATAGATATTTTATGTTGTCTAATGAAGAGACAATAAAGTACCTAAGGAGCAAAGTCGACATTGAATGTTCCGGCATTATCAACTGTAAAACTTTAATGAATATGTATCAAAATTAACTATCGATGACTAACTGTTGCTAGCGACTTCATTCACGTTATATCGGAATTAAAAGAATCATTTTTTTTTTGGGAAATGAAGTGTCTTGTATTAATTAGCATCTTCAGTATATTTACACCAAAATTCATTCAAACTCATTCCTAAAAGACTCACATCCATACATTCTTAAAGACTATCGCATTTATTATATAAAAATAATATTAAGATAAGTTAGTATTTCTAAGTCACCTACACCACTTTAAATCTGGTTAATGTTCCACTTTCAAACTTAGCAAATACGCTGGCATACAAAGTACACATAAAAACTATTCAATGCCCTATTTTGTCTTTCAAACAACTCGTATGTCTGGCAAGTCAAGCCTCTAACTATTACCACTATCAAAAAGTTTAGATGGATGGATCTCTGGTACTCAATCATACCTAAACAGCTGAACACAATTCGGTACAGAGAGATAGGTTGACGCTCCTAGTAAGTGTCTATCGTTTGGTATTCAAAATACAATGGCTTTTATTTGAAACCAGTTGATTGGTGTGATTGGCGAGCACATTTATCATCATTTTTAGGCATCCAAATCAGAGCCTATGATCCACTGTGATTATGATCCTGATAATAATGCGGAATAGCAAGCTGAAGTGGCAGTGGGCTGGCCATATTTGTCGCAGAACCGATAACCGTTGGGGTAAACTAGATCTGGAGTGGTGACCGCGTCTTGGCAAACGTAGTGTAGGGAGCCCTCAGGCTAGGTTGTGACGACCTGTGCAAGATGGCTGGCAGTGTCTGGATGCGGAAAGCTCTGGATTGATCAAAGTGGTAAACTATTGTAGAGGCCTATGCCCAGCAGTAGACTCGTTTAGCTGGTGATGATATTGATTGCTATCTACGTAAGACCTCCGTAACCTTTACCAGAAGAAGCAGACCTATATAGATCCTAGCAATTACCATTGGGTTTAACATGCGATTCGAAGGTCAAAATAATAATGATTATCGAACAATCAGGCGAGAAACCCTAAAATGCCTCAACCAAACTGGGAAAATCTCACAAAATTGGTGTATTCACCACGGGATTTGAACCCTTTTTACAACGACCTCCAGATTTTTAATCCTAACGGTCTAATTATTCACCACATAGGCAGTCTGGTGCATTTATCATTATTGCTATGATCTAGAATACGAGTACCATAAAAGGAACCTTTTATTCCAGCCTTAAAGTAGTTTACCTATCCATAAAGTTTAATTTTTGGCCGGAACCTGACGTAACAAGTATTATTACCGTCCACAAAGTAAATTATGTTCATATTAGCTTGATTATTAGGGTAGGCATCTAGTAAGCCTAAGCCCCTCCCTTACAAGTGGGATTAGCGTGACAACACAGTATTCGGCATCTTGCATGTAATGGGTTAAATAATCCCGTGCTGGGCGGTAATGAGAGGCGCTCCGATGACGCACTGTCACTTTGGGGTATTCAGGTCAACCAGCAGCGGAAAATGAGGCTAACGATCTATGGGAACCAATAAATCTCAAGGACGAAAGTGCTCTTGATAGATTGCAGGCGAACTTTGTACAATTAACTACACGCATGAGTGCAAGTGCAGCAATAGCTTGAAAAAGACACTGACGCACTGCTTCTTCTCACGTAATCTTATAGGTCAGTAGACCGACAGTGGAGACGTTAGAAGGGGTAGTCTGGAGAGATACAACTGAAGAGACTCGAGCTAAACTAGGTACTAAAAGAATACTTCTAGATCTCTATATTACTAACTGTAACCCACGACCTCGCTCGCGTTATTTTTAGATGTAAAGTAACCTTTATCATAATATCATTGGTCATCTAGTATGTCATCCATCACTCTTCGTATCAAATTTAAGCCAAATCCGTTCGGTAGTTTTTGCGTGAAAGAGTACCAACATACATACAGATTTTCATACAGCTAGATATCTATATGTCACCGTAAGATTGTAAAAATCGTTAGATTACAATCTATCTCGCGAGATTGTAAACTGTCGACAGATTGTGAACCGTAACATTATGATTGCAATTTAACGTGTTATTTTTCGCTATATTGTAATCTATCGATGGGAATCGGTCAAATTGTGAACTGACGTAGAACGAAATGCATCTCGCGCACTGATTGGTTGAGAGTTATGTGCCCCCCGCGCGTCCCCGTCATTCGCCATATTTGTTTGTAATTTCGTTTGTTGTTTTTATACTATTAATTTATGGTATGTTTAAAGGACAGGAAATATTTATATTTGTTAATAAGAGTTTCTTAAAATTTTCCAATTTTAATTTGTGTTACAAGACAGTTGTAATTTTCAATTAAATTTTTGAGTGTTTGAAGAATAAATATTTCGGTACAATTATTTCTCAAAGTATGTCAGGATTATTGATTACCTAGTAAATAAATACTTGAAGATTTTTTGAAGTGCATTTAATTTATTTAAACGACATCTCTATTTTTTTAAATAAAAGAAATTATTTGATTTGAATTTCATTCCTAACTTTACGGGGACATAGAAAGGCTGGTCGTGATTGGTCGCTCATACAATAAACCGACCAATCAGGAAGAGCTTTCGGACAGTTGACAGTTTAACGCCGGAGAGATTGTAATTTAACGGTTTCACTTCGATAGATTACAATACAGCGAAAAATAATCCGATAAATTGCAATCCCAAGTTACGGTTCACAATCTGTCGACAGTTTACAATCTCGCGAGATAGATTGTAATCTAACGGTTTTTACAATCTTACGGTGACATATACATTATTACATATTGTCGCGTTTATAAAAATATCACTGACTTGATGTCAAAGTACAAAGCTTATGATACTTGGGTTGAAAGTTCACATGCCTAACATTTGTGTTATGGAAATCAGATTCACATTGATATAACAATTCATCTTCTTATATATAAAAATTAATCGCTGTTCGTTAGTCTCGCTAAAACTCGAGAACAGCTAGACCGATTTGGCTAATCTTGGTTCTGAAATAATTGTGGAGGTCCAGGGAAGGTTTAAAAGGTTAGAAACTAAAAAACAGCCTAGGACAGCTAGTTCTTAATAACATTAATAAACACCATGCCACAGTACATACATAAAAATTCATCACAAAATGTTTACCCGAGTATGCATACATCAACCAATATACTATTATTATCACTGTTCTAATCAATATGCAAAAAAATAAATAATCTGCTTCTGTTAACGAACTTCACAAAAATCCTTTATTAACCAAGCAGACCTCTTCAAAGGAACACAACCTTAATCATAATTCGTCTAATTAGAACATTACGACCAGTCAAATATCTAACTATCATAAAACATGTGTGCGAACAAAAATTCTTTATCAACGCTTTCGAAAATACTGAAGCTGTAATTTACTAAGCCGTTTCGCGTCTCGAAAATCTGCGGCACAATAAGAATCTTATTTCGTATTCGGGGAAGGAGGCCAATAAAATACGAGTATGATGTCCTATGTACTTAAAGCGTACAGTATGATTCTCATCTTCAGGGTGACGTAACTGTTGCTATGGGGCGCTGTAGGTCACGCGATAAGCGAATGGGTAGGTTATGGTATTGTGTTCTATGGTATCTCTATTTGTGCGTAGCGTTGAGGAGAGACAGACAACGATTCATTGTCTATTTTAATAAGGTTGAACATTTTTGTCATTTTTTATGTAAAGTTACATTTATGGGACATCATTGTATGGGTTCATAATGCTCAATGATTTCGGAGAAGAGTGTGTTATAAATATTTTTTTACATAGCGACGCACAGTAGTACAAATTTCGGTCATTAGACATTTTTGTTACATATAACTTTTTTTTTGTAAATATAATATTAATCGACATAAATTAAACATTTAAAAAATATGCATGGGACTAAATCTTACATAATGTTCCAAGTCTTGGTAGATTTCAGCTTGATTTTTGTAGGATTTATCTATGGGTGTTCATATATCTGACTATCAAACTATCTGCATGACCCAAGGGTTGACTGGTAGAGAATGCCCCTAGCATTAAGTCCACCTGTTGTACCTATTTGTGCAATAAAGTTTTTAATTAAATAAATATATACCGCCAGATACAAAGCATTGTCCCGGGCTGCCCAGTTCTTCTGATATATAAAGCTAAAGTTAGATACTTTTTTAAGTGTCCGTCCCACTGGGCGGCACGACAGCCTAGCCCGCGTGCTTTCCCAACATTTTCTAATTCTTCCATTAATTGCTTATACGTAAGGTACGAATACGCTCACGATCCGTGTGTGAAGGGCCTTACTTTGTCTTTGTACATGTCCGATTTCAAACAAGTTTAGAAGATGAACATTATAATAGTTAATTAGGCATGTTTAAGGGCGTCGGCGTGGCGTGTCACAAATACTTGTGCTATGCTAACGAGCGGTATTCGCGGCGTAATCGAATGATAAATAATTCGGGGTTATCGAGGGGCCGCACTGCTGATACTGGTAGGGTGACCAGCCTAGCTTAATCGTTCACCAGTTTTGTATTTTTACAGTAAAATAGACCGTCAACGCTTCGATGGTCTAGATACTAAAGGTGTCCTGAAATCGAATCCTAGGTCGAGCAAAATATGATTTGGATTTTTTAACATAGCTAGAGCTTCATATTGCCAACCCGCATTTCGCAAGCGTGGTGATCAATTCAAATCTCATTGTTGATAGGATGACTTGTTTTTGATACTTGATAAGGCATTTACCCACCTGTGGGTATTAATAGTTATTAATAGGCTGATAATTTACTATTTAACTGCAGGGTACGCTCCCATTTTGCAGTACGAGAACAGTTTCGAGTTGCGTACCTTATTCTGGTCCGCTAAGCTCGTCTTGATAGTCCAGGAGTTGAATTTAATATGATTTAATATTTCTTTACCATGTAGAAAAGAAAAACTATGTGTGAAAGATCATCTTTAACCTTTTGTATTTTTGTATCCGACTAACTTTTTAAATTAAATTTGGCTTCATCAATAACGTTACGGTAGAAAGAGGTTACTAAGTTAGTTAAAAAAGTGTGTGAATATTGAGTGGTGCAACAAGCATTTAAACAATGATGATTACATACTTTTGAATTTTTTTCAATCAATAAATATACATAAATAAATGTTCATTCTGTCATTTTTAAAAAGCAGTAAAAAGGCCGTTTACTATTATTTTATTTCAATGATAATTTATTCACAGAACAACTAAATAACACTTAAATTGCTTAAATTTATATGATACATGAAAACATTTTATTTGTTATTTCTTTCTTGAAATAAAATTACATTTTCAAACCGAAATGATCGAACCCACGAACTACAACGACTTCTCATAATGATTAAATCAAATTATAAACGTGATCCAATCTAGCCTACGCTAGTTAGCACTTATCTCAAATCAATTACGCCCATTGTTCACCTCACAGTTTCCACTAACACCAACAAATTTTCCGGTCCAATCTAGTACCCACCTATTCGCCAAGCGCGATAACCTAATCCGCCAAAAACGAGGTCACGTCCCATCGCGGACCGTCCGCGAGCCAGCCCATATTTGGACACCCGACACGGGTAGTAAAGTCAAGGTCGCTCGCTACGCACACGCGCGAAACTAGGAAATCCTTGATGCCGGTCGGCGACCTGCGGAAGTACACTGGCCCAGTATACCCTGACCCTCCACCGATACCGAATCTACCCACTGTCCGAACAAAAGCGTAGCTTTAGTACGAATCCAGGGGTCTGGTAAACTGGTCGACGGTTTTATGTCATCGCGACTCACGGCCTTCATTTTGGGCGTTTTATGTAAAGAACGTGACTTTTATATCTATTTCTGTTACTACGCAGAAGCGGGTATGTGGTTCTCTAGTGTGGGAGCTCGCAGATTTTTTATGTTTTTAGAGTTTATGTGATTATTAAGGCTTTGCCTATGTTATTATATGATAGAACCGGTGCCTGATATTAATATTTAAAGTAAAATTTATAAACTTTAAGTTCAAGAGTTACTAATCGTTAAGTATATTTATATAGTTTTGGGTTTTCTGGTACCTTGTTTTTGTTAGGGATGGGTGTTCATAACTAAAGTAAAGAATAATTTAAAATTTCTAAAGTGATCTAGATACTATGTTAACAAATTATTTAACTACAATTGACTGCATTTAGGTTTCACATCAGTAAATCATCAAATCAAATTTCACAATGTACACTTAAGCATGATTCAAGTGTTGACTAATAGAGAATGATAGGCTAACCTTTTATATTATGTTGTGCATTAAAGTTTACTAATAAACAAGTTCTTTATAGTGTCTGCTGGCTCAGCAGTCCTGTAAATACGAGTTCGTACGTCTAATTCTTATGAGGGAAACGTACTTAATACATTCGTCAGGGAATTTAAGGAAGTGGGTGTGGCGCAGTGGCCATTCTATTTAGAAGATAGCCTCGGCTTTTTTCAGAATTCCAATTTGCTGTTTTACTCAGGCAACGGTAAAATGTCAAGGCATTTCCTCCTGTTAAAAGGCATTCAGTCTTTACTTATTCAGCTTAGAGAAAACTTAATGGATGTTTGCATGAAAAAGGTTTTAAACGTCTTTATGTATTTTCATATTTAACAGCAGAACACCACTTGCTAGATTCACAAAAACACAACAATTAAATAATCAGTTTTCAAAACCGTACAAATTTGATCGCACGAGCTTGCACTAGACCGGTTTTACGGCCGAGACCAGCTGACCCACGCCCGGTCTATTATGTATGTTTATAGGGCGAGGTTTGCCAAATGACGCAATGGGCTACGATCAGACAACAGCGATTTGTGTGAACGCCCCTCAACCAAGATTCGCACATTATCTGTAAGACTGTATACACAAGTCATAATAATAAAAGTACTTACACTCACTTACTTGTGCTCACGGCTGATTATATGATTCCACTAGACATTAACGCCCGGTTCCAATATTGAACGATTCGTAACCAAAATGACTATCCGTTTTTCTCCTACCGACTACGAGTCTTTAATACCGTTCCATAATTTACTTTCCATTTCAGCTGCCATTGATCGTCCGTCAGTCGTTTCAGCTTACGCCTCGTATAATTTAAAACGATCGTAAACTAAAACGGATCGTTTTTTCAATATTGGACCCGGGAATTAGTCCACCCTTTGTACTGTTTTAAATATCTGCAATAAAATTGAATAAATGTTACTTCTTGCTATGCTTTAATTAATTTCACCAGATTTGATAGTTGATTGTACTTTTTATTTTGATGAATATTTTAAAGTAACTAGTTCTAACTAAGCGAACTACAAATTATTGTTCAAATAAAAAATATTGATCAGTGCATGAAATCAGTCAAACAACTATTTGTTTAAAGACTCACTGATATGTAGAAAGATACCTACCTACATGTAGAGGATTACATTCATAAACGTATACAATAGGTGTGATGTAATTAATACTTATATTATAAATGCGAAAGTAACTCTGTCAGTATGTTTATCTGTCACGGTTTTCACGCCTAAACCACTGAACCGATTTTGATTAAATTTGGTATAAGTATACGTTTAAACTGTAGAACGGACCTAGGCTACTTTTGAAAATAAGGGGGGATAGGGGTAATACCACCCTTGAAAGTTGATATGGGAAAATGTTTATTTCTTAGGTTAGAGATATGAAATTTGGCACAAATATAGCCCGAAACTTGGATTAAAATATGAACTACTTTTTGTTTCGAATATAAAGGTAGGGGTAAAACCGACCATGAAAGTATAATAATGTGGAATAAACCTGTAGCTCAAGCGAACGAAGTCGCGGGCCAACTAGTTTAGTTAATTTTTTTAAGGAATAGTCTTGAACCCACGACATCAATGCATCGTTCATGATGCTCTTCTTTCATTTAAAGTTCACGAGTGCAGCGTGCTGTCCGATAAAAATCTTAAAAATGTAATTAACAGTTATTTATGTACCAATAATTTGTTGTGAATCCAATTTTCGATTGTGTTGACGCACGTAAACTCAATTATTTATAATAAGAGTAAACTATAGTAACGTACCTAAAAGATTATTTAATTAGTCTTACTTATCGCGCAACGTTTATCTGGAGGTAAAATTCATACTTCAGAAAAGTTATTCGTTACTGTTAGTTCAAATGTTGTGTTTTTATGTACAAAATAACTAGCTCTGGCCTTCAAAAGTGTCTGACACTTATGATATTACTTTAAAATAATATTCTACATGATATATATAAAAATCAGCTATGTGAATTTAAGTTAAATAACTTTTTTTTTAGTTGCCTTTCTCATCTGGTGCCTGCCCAGGTGTCACTTGGCAAGTTTTCAC
Organism: Glyphodes pyloalis; assembly: GCA_037074685.1. NCBI lineage: Eukaryota > Metazoa > Arthropoda > Insecta > Lepidoptera > Crambidae > Glyphodes > Glyphodes pyloalis. The sequence continues at coordinate 16,394,081 of JAYKKO010000006.1, read as the reverse complement.
AAGTGCGAAGGTATTCAAGGCACACGAGACGCTACTGCAAACTTAGGGTTCCGTGTGAAAATAAGTTATGTCTGATCGCTCTGGGATCTTGAACTATTATATTGGTCTCATTCATGAGATATTGTTTATTATCCTTTACCCCCGTCTAGCCCTTTTTTTCGGGGGGAAATTTTTAGACGAACCGTACCGCAATTTGAGGGAATGATGACGGCGTGTGTGGAACTCCTTTACTTTGCGAAAGAAAAAAAAAATCAGCCAAATCGGTCAAGCCGTTTTCATGTTATGGCGTGACAACGGGAAACGGGTTTCATTTTTATATGTATAGATATCTTCATAAAGATCTATGAAGTAATAATGTTGTGACAGCTATTATAAATAATTTAATAAAGATACATTTGATTTTGACATCAGACTCTCTTCAGTAATCCGATTATATAATAGTTATTTTATAAAAAAAATATTGTACGATAATAGTACGGTAGTGATTTCTTTACTACGTTAAATAATTATCGGCTTTAGACAGAATAATTAATTAGTGGTGGATACTATTTATAGGGCTAATCCGAGTGTCTTTTTGTGTAAAGTTTGTTTTTATGCTCCATTTTGTTGCTTTCAAGCGTGTTAAAGTATCATTTTGTGGTGAGCTTCGCCCAAAACGAACTAAATATATTTAAAATTATGCTAAAATGCACGTCTTCCGTTTATCAACATGTTTATAAACGTATATATCTGTGGCCTGGTGCTAAAAGTACGTTAATATTAATTATTGATATTGGCCCTATCAGCACCAGGCCACATATATATACAAGAACAAAACGTATATATAAATACGTAGTCCTAATTGTTAAAATAAGTCCGTGAATTTGCAGGTCCAAAACAATTTATGAAACTGCAAAACAGTTTAACTGGCGGTAAACAAAGACTCCCGGATTCAATCCCCGGTCGGGTCAATATGGGAAACGAACTTTTCTATATTGTCTTGGGTGTTGTGTTACCGTTGTTTCTGATTTCTGTAACAGAAACTGAAGCTACTCGTATTCACCACAGAATCAGACCAATGTATGTGATCTCTGAGGTTCCGAGATCGATCCCCGGTCGGGTCAATATGGGAAACGAACTTTTCTATATTTCTATAATTTTCTATATTGTTCGAGTCTGTGTGTTGTGGTACCGTCGTTGTTCCTGATTTCTGTAAAACAAATACTTTAGATACTTACCACAGAATCAGAGCAATGTATGTGATGTTGTCTAATAGGTATTTATTTATTTATGTTGTTAAATTTTTTTTTATAAGGCAGTAAATTTTGCTTTTGTAGATAAAGTTTCTCAGATCGATACGAGTAGGTATAGTTTGTTCATTGAAACTAGTTTATGATTTAAACTTCCGATTCCTACGCATAGGGAAGTATTTGTTTACTATTGTCAGTCGTGAGCCAAATGATAGCAGCCCTATTCAAGAGACAAACGAATTACGTTTACGCTTGAACTTTGATCTCTTATTACAATTATCAAGCGCGATAACAGCAAACAAACATTAGAATCGAACGCTTATGACATTTGTTACAAAGCAATAAGTCCCAAAATAGAATATGCTGATTAATGGACATTCGTAAGGAGTAACGTAAGACAATATCAAATGCGTAAAATACTCGTCGTTTCATTCATAAAACTGGTTGATTGTTTTTGTTGTACCGAAAGAAACTATTTTGTTCTTAATGAATGATATTAGCAGACTTGCAATCGAAAATTGTAAGTACCTACGAGACTTACAGAAGTCTTGAAAGATAGATAGATAGTTATAATAAGTAGGAGGAGAATTTAGAACTATCCTTTATTAAGTTACCTCCAAAACAGAGGAATTTTTAAGAGAGGTAGGGCATAGCGATTTGTCGCTCGAACTGGAGCAGCCCGACTGGTGAAATATCTCCACCTTACAGAAGACCACCGCCAAATAACAATCACTTCTGTGTTGTTGTGTTCCTGCGTGTGAGTAAGGTTTCCAGAGGTCCTGGGGGGTGCTATACTAGTAGCAGGGGTCAAGCCTTCAAGGTAAGGGTGACAAGTCCAGTAACAGATTTATTATGCTGTACTTGTCACCCTTAAGCTAGGAACAAATAACCACTTAACATCAGGTGGGATGAGGTCAATCTTGAAGTGCAATATAAAAAAAAAACATTTATTTCATGTATATTCCTCTTAGCATGTATGTTTAAACCATAGAAGAGCTTTTTTCCAACTCACGATGGCCGCAGATGGCCTTTTCATTTTCACCGAGCTTTCGGGGGAGCGAAATGCTGGCGGGCGCCTCATATCGGGGCTTGGACCTCGGCTCGGGCCATTGTTGGGAGATACGTACGTTCAATTACCTAATTGAACATATGTTTGGGTTGAAAATCGCCCCGGCATGTGCCGGTATCTTAAAAAGGAGCCTACCAATAGGGATTGCGGCGTGCGTTTTCCCTGGCCTGGATGACGTCAGGACGTTGTCACAAGCTGTTTAGCTTCGGTCATGGCGATCGTTATAGCGTCGTCGGGATCTAAGAGGATGCTAAAGGACTTTCTAAAGAGACTTAAATATTTAAAAGCATTCGGTCATGTAGTTTTTGTTCAAGTCAACAATTATTTCCAAGAGCATATTATAAGAGTTACATATTAAGATTTATATTTCTACTAGCGACCCGCCCCGGCTTCGCACGGATGCAATGTAAATACTTATAAATGTTGGCTTTTCTATTCTATAATGCAAATAAAAACCTTCCTCTTCAATCACATTGTATAATTAACAAAACCGCATCAAAATCCGTTGCGTAGTTTTAAAGATCTAAGCATATAGGTATGCTTAGATAGGGACATACAGAAAAAGCGTTTTTGTTTTATACTATAACGTGATATAGCAGTTTAATTATATTACCACTTACCTTAAAACTTTCCTCCTGTTATTGGGATGCAACCGAGCTGCCATTACCGGATCAAAGTCCTTCAGCATCTGATGAATCTCTTCGTTAGTGAAGTTCTTCTCGTTATCTACATCCTGTTGAAGTTTCACTTTATCTATCTTATCACAGGTATCTTTGATAGCCTGTTCAACTTCATCACTTGAACCAGAAATAACCCTTCCTTTGTTATCATCTTCATTGTCTTCTAGGTTTTGTTTCTTAACTGATTTCGAACCTGTACCGTCAGTTTCGTTAAAGTCTCTTTTCCTTCTACTTTTATCCCATAGTAGGGCTTCAGCATCATCCGTGTCTTCAACTAAAATTTTGTACACTATCGATTCAATGTAGTAATTGGTGCCTCCAACTATAATAGGTATCTTGCCCTGTTTGGTTAGATTTTCGATCTAAATTAAAAATTAAGGAAACAATCTTTAAGCGAGAATTTTTTACATAAATTAGACTCAAAAAGATTCTCCTTTCTCCTATTTCGAAAAATTCATATTATATTTTAAGCAAGTAGAAAACTCAATTTGTTTTGATTAGTACTAGTATGTTTTCTAATAAACTATTCTTTTCAGTGGTATCTATTTGTTTATATAGGGGTCAATGGCTTAAATTAAGCTAAATTACAATAACAAACCAAGCTGTTTCCTCATACTCGGTACACCCATCCATAGACTTGAACTATGGCTGTAAGCTGCTTAACCGGTGAACGACCGGGCCGCAAAAAACCCCACGCAAGTCTTCTTAAGGTGACCGCATTGAGGCGGCTTATTTGATTAACGAACGGTCAAGTGTGAGCGTTCACTTACGTCATAGAAACGGGCCATGGTTTTTGTTCCAATAGGACCAGCGAGATGTCGATTGGAGTGACTAAAGAACCATAGATGATATAGTTTTATATGTAAAAGCATAAAGAATTTTTGTTTAGAAAAAATTGCACAGGCATCTTTTTGTTAATTTGGGCGACTGAAATACTGACTAAGCCACAAGTCGCGCAAGCTTAAGTAGCACACTTATTAAGTTTGTGCCCAAACACTTTAAGTTTTTTGATGCTCGATTAAACAGAACCCTATTGTGTTCACTGACAATAAAGTCCAAATGTATATTAACATCATTTATTAAGCCGGAATTCAAGGAGTCTACATTAAATTCAAGGAGTCAAAAATAAATACAAGGTTATTTTTGATCAAAAATTATATCATATGTCCTTCCAGGAATTCTAAATTATTGCAATATCCATAGGTAGGTTTGACGAACTCCGTAGCCGAGAGGCGAGCGGGCCGGACTTTGACGTCGCGCCATCTCTGAAGTCCCAGGTTTTATCCCGGGTCAATATGAAGAACGTACTTTTCTATTGTGTCTCGGGTTTGGGTGTTATAATACCGTCGTTGATTGTGATTTTTGTAATACAAGTGCTTAAGCTACTTGCCACAAAATCAGAGCAATGTATGTCATTTTGTTCAATATTTAATTTACATAAAAAATTCATGACATCACCGTTAATAAAACTTCTTTTAATGAACATGTGCCGATCGAATACCCGCTATCTCGGTACTTGATACTTTGACACCGCCAATCGCATATGTTATAAGACAGAATGTGTCATTTACCAGTTTCGGGAAATCGTATCATTGAAAGGAATCTTGCGCCGGTAGAAGCGTTGGAAGGCTTCCTTTCAATAGTCCAAGTGCATCAATAGTCTATAGTAACTAGGAACCCTTATAGTTTCGCCATGTCTGTCTGTCTGTCCGTCCGAGGATAATCTCAGAAACCGTTTGCACTAGAAATCTAAAATTTGGTACAAATATGTATATTAATCACGTCAAAAAAGTGCAAAAATAAAAAAACAGTTTATTTAGGGTACCCCTCCCCCCCCCCCCTACTAGACATTCACGCTATAACCTGAGGTCATGGAAGTAAAAAAACCACCAAAAATGAATTTGGAATTCATAACAAAAAACTCTATAGTGTTTTAAACAGACGCAGGAGCTAATGTGAAGCGGACGCTGGCAGATACTGACAACGATCTATGCTTAGGGCACGGTCTCCATAACTTAGTTACGGTTGATGGAATAGCTTGTGACGAAATGCAAGAAAATAGTAAAAACAGTCAGGTAGGTATCGTTTTGGATCTGATCTGTTTTGAATTCTCTGCAGCGATGTCAAGTCAATTGGCGATACATTCAAGTGATGAGATATCTCTACGAAGCCGCTACCATGTCCGTCCAAGTAGGTACAAAATCAGCAAACAAGGCCTTTTTTTTTCTGACGAGGGGAAATGCTTTGACGCACCGTACCGTCACCTGAGGGAGGTGACGGCGTGTGTAAGGCCTACAACAGATGCTGAATGACCTGGCTGACTCTTCTATACTCATCGCCCTACGGATGAACTTGGATAAAACCAAAGTCATGTTCAATGAACATGTTCTACCGGAACCGATTGCAGTCCAAGGCGCCGTCCTCGAAGTTGTTCAAAAATATACCTCGGGGAAAAATTGCAGTTGGGTCGAAACAACCTGGACGACGATGTGAATAGAAGGGTTTAGCTGGGTTGGGCAGCGTTTGGGAAAGTCTTGTCGTCGTTCATCCCACAGTGCCTAAAGACAAGAGTCTTCAATCAGTGCGTTTTACCTGTTATGACATACGGAGCCGAGACGTGGACACTGACGGCACGACTGGTTCACAGACTTAAAGTCACTTAGCGGGCTATGGAAAGAGCTATGCTCGGTGTTTCTCTAAGAGATCGAATCCATAATGAGGTGCTCCGTCAGAGAACTAAAGTCATCGACATAGCTTACAGGATTAGCAAGCTGAAGTGGCAGTGGGCTGGCCACATCAGCCGCAGAGCCGACAACCGTTGGGGTAAACGAGTTCTGGAGTGGAGACCATGCCTCGGTAAACGTAATGTAGGACGCCCTCAGGCCAAGAGGAGTGACGATTTGCGCAGGACGGCTGGCAGGAGCTGGATGAGAGTAGCCGAAAATAGATCGAAGTGGCGAACAATTGGACAGGCCTATGTCCAGCAGCGGACTGCAACAGGCTGATGATGAGGTATTGTTTGCCAGAATTTTACAAAGAGGCAGAAATTTAACAAATTTTAAGATCTTTGGAGACTGTTTCTCAAGTGATAGAGGAACATGAAAACGATCCAATCTTCCAAGACAGCGAAGACCAGAAGCTCGTACCTTATTAGGAAAAATGGCAAGCATACCTGCGGTTAAAACTACCACTCCAACGAGATGGCACAGTGTCTTAGAAATGCTCGAAAGTATGGCGCACTGTTGTAATAGGAATGATGGCGAGACTGCTAACGAATTAACTCCAGGTGGTTTTTTAGCAGAATATGCCAAAGAATTAAACCCCTACTACGAACATAATCAATCATTATTACACCAGGAGGATCATCAGGAACAAGCGAGTACAAGTAAAGTTTCGATACTTTCCCAACTTTCGGGTAAATACAACATGAAACATAGTTTTCATGGTTCCGGCTTCGATGATGCTGTTGGAAGCTTGGAAATACCTAGCTACCTGCTGATCCTGCGGAACTTGAAGATGTCATCATGTCCTACTGGCAAACCAGACAATCTGCCTGCCTGCGTTGATCATCATTAGCACACTCTGTTATGCATTCCAGCAACCGGCACTCCGACCGAAAGAGTATTTGGGTTGTTGGATTGCTTTTATCAGCCAAAATTTAATTTTTATGCACGACAATATATAACAGTGTCAAACAAAATATGTATGTCAAGTAAAGTGATTAGTCATTTTACCAGTTTACTTAATAAAGTTATTTCGTATAATCGTGGTTTTTCATTATACGTCTTCATATACAAAGTTGAAAAATCCCACGCTGCCGGCGTTACGCCGCCGCCGCGGATTTTTTCGTGCCACGCCGCCGCCCGATTTTTTTCGACCGGCGCGCACGTCTACCCCCTACACGAAAATTTGAGAGTGATTTTTTTTTTTAAATTCAATCCCAACATGTGATATATCGTTGGATAGGTATTTAAAAATGAACAGAGGTTTACTAAGATAATTTTTTATAATTTTAATATTTTGGGAAAATAAAATTGTGTCCCCCCCTCTAACTTTTGAACCATAAGTTCAAAAAGTTTGAAAAAAATCTAGAATATAGAACTGCATAAAGGCTTTCTAGGAAAATTATTTTGAACCAGATGGGTTTAATAGTTTTTGAAATTATTTAAAAAAGATTTTTTTAACTAAAGTTGAAATTTAAGCGTATATGCTAGCATTTTTTTTCTAACTTTACATATTTTTTGTATTCTCAATGTATCTGCTTTCAAATAAAAAAATAATTATTGTCAATGTAACACACAGATAGCCCATTTTTGTAACTTTAAGTGGGGATACTTAAGTATTGAAAGCAAATAGCATTAAAATAAATAAACATAATGTAGTGTACAATATTATTTAAATTTTAAGATCATTATTGAACACTTAACATGATATTTATAGATTAAAATTAACGTTGAATTAAAATTAAATAGTTCGTGTTTTGACTAATCACGTTCAGTCGGCCATTCTTCCCTTTCGCGCGGCTGGATGCGCGGTTGTTGTGTGTCCGCTGTGAAAACAAAATAAATCGAAGTTCTTGATATAACGTGTTGTGTATGATTGTCTGGCCCCTTTAAGTTTTCAATTAGAAGTGGGTTGACACATGCAAGCCAAGAAAGCTGATTCCTGATGGTTAAAACTGTGAGTTTTTGAATTGTTTACACACCGAGTGGGTGAAAATTTTGTGAAATGTGAATTGATGTGACTCAAGTGCGAAATGGTCAAATCTAGCAATTAGTTCTTAACAAATTTATTATGAACTGTAAATATTAGTCACATATTTTGTAGATGGTTGATATTTGAATGTTTTTTTTTGTTAAAAACATATTTTGAAGTAACTATTTTATTTAGATTCTATGTGATTATTTTTGTAAGGCTGTCTTGTTTGTAAAACACTTGTGGAAACCAAAACGGTATAAGTAACGTGTAAAAAAAAAAAAGTTTGTTTTGTAGTTCACTGAATAGTAAGTAAAGGTTGATTCGTATCGTTAACTATGGGGTCTGAAAGGCGTTCGCGTTCACGTAAGCGCCATTTATCAAAACATCGACGTCGTCGTCGATCAACTGATTCATCAACGTCTGTTAGTGAAAGTCGTAAGAGAAGTAAAAGATCGAAACGGCATTCCAGACACTCCTACAAAGTCCGGCATGACAAACATTTTAAGGAAAAATCATCTAGGTATTTTCGAAGCTCAGATAGATCTCGGACGCGAACTCCGCCTCTGTCAAAGTCACCACAACAGTCTAATATAACAAATGCACACTCTTCAGGTAACAATATGCACAATAACAAAAAATCAAATGATCTTGAGTCGGGTAGTGCTGCGAATAACATAAACAATAGCTCGATTTCCACACAATCCCTTACACACATTAATGTTATTCCTGAATTTGATCCGAACGATGGTTCTCAAAACATTGAATCGTGGATACATAAAGTAAGCGAATGTGATACAATATACTCGTGGAACGACATGCAGATTTGTCACTACGCCTTAGCAAAATTAACGGGATTAGCAAAACGATGGTATCAGGGACTTCCTTCCCTTCTTTTTAGCTGGGAACAATGGATAGTAAAACTTAAATCTGCCTTTCCTTCCACTGAGAACTATGGTGATCTCCTTCAACGAATGTTGCAAGTACGTTGCAAAATAGGTCAGCCTTTGGATATATATTATTATGAAAAAATGATTTTAATTAACAAATGCGAGATTAAGGGGCAAAAGGCTGTAGGGTGTTTGGTACATGGCATAGACGATAAATTTATTCGAATGAGTGCTAATGCATGTCGGTTTGAGGAACCAGAACAATTATTTTCGTATTTGCGAACGTTAGTCCAGAGCGATGGGTATTCAATTCCTAGGCGTAAAACACCATGGCACAAAGAAAACAATTCGCAATCAAACACAACAGCCCATAATCCTGAAGTTTTAAGACCAGGAATAACTTGTTTCAATTGTGGGGAAGCTGGGCACATTTGCACTAAATGTACTAAGCCACCCAAAAAGTGCAACATTTGTCGGAGAGTAGGTCATGTTGCGAAAGATTGTCGCAGCAATAGAAATCTGAATTTCAATAACTCTGCTGAAAATAATAATGATACTGGTAAATTATCTTTACAAAAAAGTACTTTACACAGCGATAATAATGTGATGAGAATATGCTTAAATGGTACTGGGAGTGACAAATATTTAAAAAATATAAATCTTGATGGTTTCGAAATACAGGCGTTTATTGATCTAGGCAGCAATTGCAGCCTTTTGAGAGAAACATTGGCCATAGATATTTATGGGGAGTATAAAAAGAACAGTAATCTTCCAAATTTAAAAGGGTTTGGCAATGCAAGCGTCATTCCGTTAGGTTATGTCAAGGGCAGGGTTACAATTGACGAAGTTTGTGCTGAAGTTGACTTTATCGTAGTCTCGGATTATTACATGCCATGTAACGTTATAATTGGACAAACATTTACTTTAGTAAAGTCATTTCCCGTACCCAAAAATGTCCATGAAGTTCGCCAATTTGTAGGTTTGGCTAGCTATTTTCGAAGGTTCGTCCAAAATTTCTCGGCAATAGCAAGACCTCTTACAGTTCTTACAAAAAAAAAATGAACCATGGCGTTTCGGTCCAGAACAAATGAAAGCATTTGAGACTCTGAAAGAAAGGTTAATTAGTCGTCCAATACTTGCCCTGTATGACCCCAAAGCTAATCTTGAAGTTCATACCGACGCAAGCAAGCTAGGTGTAGGGGCAATTCTTTTACAAAATGGCGTTAAGGGTCTCCAACCCATTGCATATTATAGTCGGCAAACATCGCCAGAAGAGCAAAAATTTCACTCCTATGAGTTGGAGACTCTTGCCGCCATTACAGCTCTAAATAGATTCAGAGTATATTTGCTGGGTGCAAATTGCAAACTGGTAACTGATTGTAATGCGATCAAAAGTACTATGACTAAGAGAGACCTGATACCTCGTGTCGCAAGATGGTGGATTGCAATGCAAGAGTTTGATTTTAACATAGAGTCTCGTGCAGGGACTAAAATGACACACGTAGATGCGTTAAGTAGAAATCCAATAGTCGCAGAAAATCCACCATTTCGCGATGATGATGACCATATTTTTAAAATACATTGGGTTGTTAACAAGGTAGATGTGGCTGACGAAAAGTGGCTCCAAACCGTTCAACAGTCTGACATCGAATTGCAACGTATTGTAGAAATACTAAAAGATCCCGAAAGTACTAATATTGTAGAAATTGTGAATAATTATACCGTGAAAAATAATAAACTGTATCGTGTAATTAAGAAAGATGAAACTGTCAGATTGTTGTGGGTAGTTCCTAAATCAGTGAGGTGGCAAATCCTTAAAAGTAACCATGACGAGGTTGGTCATTTTAGTTACGACAAAACCTATGAAAGAGTACGCAGAGTGTTTTGGTTTAAAAATATGCGCCGATTTATCAAAAAATACTGTAAATCCTGTCTAAATTGTGCACACAATAAACTCCCTGGTGGGCCCAAGGAAGGGATGCTTCATCCAATTCCTAAACCTGATAAGCCTTTTGAAATGTTACACGCGGATCATTGCGGCCCTTTTCCTCAAAGTAAGAAACGAAATTCTTACATTCTCGCAATAATTGATTCCTTCACGAAATTTATCTTTATAAAACCCGTGAAAAATTGTAAAAGTAAGACAACTATTAGTATTTTTAACGAATATTTTGCACTTTTTGGAGTTCCGCATAAACTGGTTACTGATAAAGGGTCTAGTTTTACTAGTCGGGAGTTTAACAATTTTAGTGCTGAAAAAGGGATAAGGCATATTATTAACGCGGTTGCGACACCTCGAGCCAATGGTCAGATTGAACGTTATAATGGGTCCATTGTTGATGCACTCACGGCAATAAACCACGAGGGACCCGACGATGAATGGGATCTCATGATACCACAAGTTCAATGGGGTTTAAATAACACCTTAAATAAAGCTACTGGGAAAAGTCCGGCTCAAGTTTTATTCGGTATTGCTCCTACTGGCGTTTCTGATGGTTTAATGAATTCTGTCGTATCGACAGTAAACAATCTCGAAGATAGAGATCAAATTAGAATTGAAGTCACGGAACGGAATAAAAGTCAGCAAATGAGGCAAAAAGCTGACTTTGATAAAAGACGTAAAGCCGCACATATTTATCAAATCGGTGATCTTGTAAGGGTTGAGCGCGAAACTGGCTCTTCGATGCCAGGACAATCTAAAAAGTTGATTCCTAAATGTTGTGGACCGTATAGGATAGTTAGGATTTTAGAAAACGATAGATACGAGGTAGAGGATACCCCTATAACAAAAAAGTTCGGTAAACCGACGTATAAAGCCATATTTGCCGTTGATAAAATTCACCCGTGGTTGGTATTTTCTAATGACCCGATAGATAGTGATTCGAATGACAGTAATAGCGATTAGAAATGTTTGAATATGATTTGCAAATGTGATTAACAATAAATCAACATATTGCCTACACAGGCGTCAATAATAAAACTGGCAATCTTGGAACTATATATGGATGGTTCTTTGCTATTTATTCACGATTATATTGATGTTTTAAATAATTGTATTTTTATACTTTGAAATGTTGATTAGTTCTAGCCAAGGAGTTTTGTGGCGTTTATACTATTAGATAAGTTAATTTTGGAGCAGATGTAACTTTTACCAATAATTATTATTTGAAAATTATATTGGTGTTCTAACAAATAAGTTTGTATTAAACATTAATGAAGCTTTTATTCAAACATTTAATTGATTGTGCTCGTAATACATATTATATTAAGATTTATTTTGTTGTCGTACTGAATATATGTGGAGATTCAATGACTGGACTTCGTTATGTTGCCCAAGGTATTTTTTATGTTAATTGATATGAGCCCTAGGTGGCGATACCAGCGCTGAGTGGCGATACGAGCTCTAAGTGGTGTTGGGAGCCCTAAGTGGCGTTGGGAGCCCTAAGTGGCGTTGGGAGCCCTAAGTGGCGTTGGGAGCCCTAAGTGGCGTTGGGAGCCCTAAGTGGCGTTGGGAGCCCTAAGTGGCGTTGGGAGCCCTAAGAGGCGTTGGGAGCCCTAAGTGGCGTTGGGAGCCCTAAGTGGCGTTGGGAGCCCTAAGTGGCGTTGGGAGCCCTAAGTGGCGTTGGGAGTCCTAAGTGCTGTTGGGAGCCCTAAGTGGCGTTGGCAGCCCTAAGTGGCGTTGGGAGTCCTAAGTGGCGTTGGGAGCCCTAAGTGGCGTTGGGAGCCCTTAGTGGCCTTGGGAGCCCTAAAGTGGCGTTGGGAGTCCACATGTGGTGATGGAAGTGCTAAGTGGAGAAATTCATATTCATATTATTAATGTACAGTTAATTTGTCCCTAGTTTAATAAAACTTTTAATTGTTTTATCCTATTAAAATGTAAAGTTATTAAAATTAATTAAAAAAAAAACAGATATTTATATTATAAGCCCATTTTTTTTTTATGTATGATTACTGTAATATTTTAGTAATTTGAAACACGCAGGGACGCGTGCAGGGTCAGAAAAGGCCGAATGAAAGCAAATAGCATTAAAATAAATAAACATAATGTAGTGTACAATATTATTTAAATTTTAAGATCATTATTGAACACTTAACATGATATTTATAGATTAAAATTAACGTTGAATTAAAATTAAATAGTTCGTGTTTTGACTAATCACGTTCAGTCGGCCATTCTTCCCTTTCGCGCGGCTGGATGCGCGGTTGTTGTGTGTCCGCTGTGAAAACAAAATAAATCGAAGTTCTTGATATAACGTGTTGTGTATGATTGTCTGGCCCCTTTAAGTTTTCAGTATTGTGATGCACTGAAATCTACGGAACCCTACCCTGAGCGTGGCCCGACACGCTTTTGGCCGGTTTTTAATCTATGAAAATCTTAGATTTTAAAGCTGAAGAGTTTGATGTTGGTTTGTACCTCAGGAACTACTGGTTCGAATTGAAAAACATATGATAGTATTGGTTTAGATTTTTTTATACAAAAGTTTTTTCCCGCTAACTCCCGTTCCCGTGGGAATTTTGCAATATACTTTTTTTTTCACTAAGGTATCTGCATGCCAAATTTCAATCGTGTAACTTAAGCGATTTAGATTTTTCATGCAAAAGGATTTTTCCGCTAATTCCCGTTACCATTGAATTTTAGGGAATTCCTTTCTTAGTGCACCTCCACGGTACCTAAGCTACGTCCCTTCCAAATTTCAAGTGCCTACGTTTAGCCGATTAGGCTGTTCGTGGATATGTCAGTCAGTCAGTCAGTTTCTCCTTTTATATATTTAGATTAGTCGTATTCTATACGACTCATATGTTAAGAAAAAAAACAATACAGTTTTTGAATTCAAATCCAATTTCCGCGTTTTGTTAATCAGTCCCCTGTCCGGGTTTTCTAACGCTTAGTAGTGACAAAAGGATAGTAGTGAGGAAGGTAAATTTGCCGAGACTGGCATTTTTGCCGGATCCGTCATACGGTGAACAATTTTTGTAATGGGAACTCGGCCTTAATGCTCTCAGCGGATATTGCGTTGCTACAGCACTTATTTCCGGTGCCACAGCAACACTTGCTGAAATCCGAGGTCGAGGACTGCTTTATGCTAGTGTAGGCATAATCCACGGATGCGGTGTAAGGTTGTATACTTAAAGTATACAATCAATTCTAACAAGTACAATATATTCTAAGAAGTATAAAAATCGGGACATTGTGTTTCAAAAATTAATAGATTCGGTAGAGTAGTGGAAAAAAATATGGTCGAATTGATTTTTTATTTTTAAATTTTCATTTCGGACATTTTAGAACGTTTTAGTTATGGTTTGTATAGAAATGTTCAGTGTCAAATCAGAGAAAATTCACAGAAATTCTCTTATGGTGATTTGTGAATACCTATCCGCGTATGCGTGTGCTCCACAAGCTATTACCGACTGGACCTCAATCGTATTCGATTATATACCCGAGCGAGGCCGGAGCCAGACGATAGTTTGTTATGAAAATATATTTCAAAAAACTAAAAAACACGCTTTAAGTTACGTGACGACATTTTTTCGTATTCCTGACAGCAAACCTTTTCATTTGTTACCTACATCATGGGGGTGGATTTCCAACAGCCTGTCCACCATCTTGGGGAGGCCGCCATATTGGATTTGTAAGTACGTTTCTTGGCTAGTCATGTATTGTCATCAGAACCCAGAACATGTGCGAAATTTCATCCTAATCGAAGAACGGGAAGTGGGTCAAATTAAGTTTCCAAGATTTTCTTACATAGTTACAAGTGAAGCTAATAAAAGCGTGTTAAAAAACCAAATCGTGAGGCTGGTTGGTTAAACGAGCAAAGACTCCCCCGAAATGGCGCTGTAATTTTTTCTTTATTGTCTCGGGTCTGGATGTTCTCATACCGTCAATTGTTCTGATTTCTGTAACACAGGTGCTTTAGCTAGTTACCACTTAATTAGTGCAATGTACAGTATAATATCTATTATATTTCTATTTTTTTTTTCATAAGTCATAAACGCCTTTAGAAATTCGTGTAAATTTACAAGTACACGTCGAATATGAAATTGGTGTGTATGTTACAACAAAGACGATCCATAATTTTCCATAACTTTTGCAATTGTATCAACATCGCCAAAATTTTGTAGCAAATGACGCGAAACATGCAGATGATTCATCTTTAAACAATTTTAATAATTATTTTGTTACCAAGTTAGGCAAAATAAAAAAGGTGATTTACCTTTATTGACATAGAATGTTTGGACAAATGTGAGTTAGGCCCCCTGCGATTCAATTTAGATTCGTACTTTGGTTTCTTAGCGAACGACATTATGGAAAGAGTGCAAACAATACTACCAGACTTATGAAAATCGCGTAAAATAAATATAATTAACACCTATTGTCAGGTGCGAGCAAGCAAAGACGTGAGCAAATACTAACAACGTATATATTTTTAGAATGTACGACGGTCTTTAAGTTGAAATGAAAGCAGTTATTTAAAAAAAATTAGGTATATACGGGATCACGTTTGTATGTAAATAAATGAATGTAATTCTGTCATGATATGCTGAAGTTATATGAAAATGATATAGTTATATGAAGCTGCTACGCGGGTGACTCCTTCACACGCCACCATCGGCCCACGTCTGTATGATACGCAAAGATATTATCCCCGCCTTAGAAAAGGCCCACCTACTCGAAAGAACTTTAATATATGCTGTACTTGTCACCTTTATGAGGTCCTAGGACCTCATTACCACTTAACATCAGGTGGGATTAGGTGGGATCTTGAAGTGCAATATAAAAAAAAAAAATAATAAGTGTCTGTAAAGGATACAATCTTGAGCGCTCGATTCCTGAAGTCCACCACCGTGAACATCTGGTGGGGCTCCAAAATGTCGAGAAGGTGGTGGGGGGCCAACTGCCTTTCGTGGGGGGTTGCCTTCGCCGTAACCACATCCAGGCCTTTATAGATCTGAAACAAATGGAAAAGTAATATTGTTAATTGTTTCTGTTCTATGTGCGGTCAGCAGCACTTCAAGGCAAATACTTGCAGTTATTCGATCTTATACAGACGACATAAGGGCTATGCAAAGGCCAAAGTCTTCGTCTGGGGTGCTTTTGTCTGCACCAGCGATTGGTTCGACCTTTTTTAAAGGGGAGGGAATGCTTTGACGGAAGGCAGGGAAAGCAGCGGCGTGTGTTGGACTCCTCTGCGCTGAATGGTAATATGACCTTTATCCTCAGACCTACGCCAAATGGAAAAATCCCTACAGTTATTCCTTCTAGCTGCGTCCTATGAAGATACAGAGAAATTATTTAAGGTTATAAATTAATAAAACTATAAAATGCAATATCCTTGTATAATAAGTGGTTAATTGTTTTTTTGTGTTTATTTTTGCAAAAAAAAAACAGTAATATTATTTTAGTCCTATATTGATTGCCTGAAATACAGGAATTTCCTAGTTCAGGCACAAGTAAGTTTATGTTCCTACGTTTTAGCCCTAAGCAGTATGTTGAAATTAAGTGTTTAATAAATTTATTATTATTTATTTTATTAACCCCTTATTGCATGAATTATGAAGGAGGCAGAAAAAAAATTTTTTTTTACTGGATATGTCTTTTATTATACCTAATCTAATAACTTGACATGAGAAAAAAAAATTAATAATAATAATTAAGAAAATAGCCAACGAAGCCATATATGGCTTCGTATGCATTATAGTAAAACGATATGATGCCATATATGGCTTCGTATGCATTAACAATTAAACTTTATGAAATTCCAGAAAACAGTTGCGTTTGTCATTAAAACATAAAAAAACATTACATTTTCCACATTTTGTGAAAGAACGATATTTTAAACAATTTTGACATATTTGTCGTGTTGACTTTATCCATTCTGGGTAATGGGCCACGTTATCTGTTCGAACAGAATTCAAAGGTAACTCTTGGTGTCTAGCTGGAGCTTTTCGTGCCTTTTTGGAAGGCAATGGTGACTCAGGCAAACCAGTGTCATTGTTGCCTTGGCTTGAAGTCTCAGGCAAGTTGAGACTCCTGAGGCAAGATGGACGTCCGCGTTTTTTTGCCACCGCGCTTGATGGACTTCCGACTTCGCTAGTGGGAGTAACGGCTCCACTTGAGGTCGGTGTTCCAAGGAGACTAGCTGTACGACCACGATTTTTGGGCACTGCACTTGCTGGACTACCGACATCGCTAGTTGGAGTAATGGCTCGACTTGAGGTTGGTGTTCCAAGAAGGCTAGCTGGACGACCACGTTTTTTGGCCACCATAACCTTTCCAGCTTTGCGCATATGCTCCGACACTGCAAGTTTGAAATCAAACAGCGGCAGGTATTCAAGTCCATGAATTCGGCGCCATAACAACCAGGCATTAACTAATGTCATATCAATCATGTGGAAGAAGATTCTTTTGTACCAATTCCGAGATCGCAGTTGAATTCTGTAATAACCGAGCATGGAGTCGAGTAAATCGACGCCACCCATGTGTTGGTTATAAACATCAACTGCTTGGGGCGACGTTATATCCTTGTACTGTTTTTCTTTTCGAACATACCGCTGCTTTGTTGTTGTCGGTTCACTGCCTACGTAAGCCGAGAGCATATTTACGATTTTATTATCAAACCAGGACACTAAACTCAGCTTCACGCCGTCTATTTCAGCTGTCTTCTCTTCCATACTTCCTCGTCCCTTCTTTTTTAGTTCCTTTTCAGTAGGCATATTCGAGTTCGGCACGCGGTTAAGCCTGACAGTTCCCAGTGGCAGTATACCATTTTTAAACAAATAAACTTGCAGGTTAGGGCTATTGAACCAGTTATCGAAAGAGAGTTTATGGTTTTGATGCTTTGGTACTGTGGAAGCAAGTCTGGTCACAACATTCGAACTCACCCCAAGATCAGGTGCATCTGACGGAAAAGTATTACTTTGGTCTCCAGCAAATATGTCAAAGTCGTAGCTGAATCCTGACACACCACTTAAAACCTGATTTTTATATCCCCATTTATGAGGTTTTGCTGGATTGTATTGCTTTATTTCATGACGACATTTGGTGGGAATAATTTGCTCATCTACGGCTAAGTACTCCTCTTTTGGAACCAGCAGCAAACGTTCACGAATCTTATCCAACAATGGTCTAACTTTGAAGAGTTTGTCGTAACCATCTGTGCCACGGGGCTTAAAGTTTTCGTTATTATTGAAATGCAAATTCTTCTTAATCGCATCAAATCTGTTACAGGTCATTGTTTCATAAACTTGCTGCTGGCCTACATGTTTTGACCAATACAGTCTCGTTGACGGTAACTTTACACAAGACATGAAAATTACCATGCCAATGAATTGCTCAATCTCTTTTTTGTTTTTTTTGCCCTTAGCTGTGGATGAGGATGGAGCATGCAAGCTTTGTGTGGTGATTTCATCATCATCGGAACTATCCGATTCAGATATGACAAATTTTTTTTTACGGGTACGGCGTGAGGGGACGGATGCAGGTTCATATTCAGGATCAGAGTCAGAAACTAGATCATCATCACTCTGACAGCCGTCACCAGGAATGGGATTCACATGCTTCGATGTACCATAAAAGCGTGAGGGATTCATTGCTGCAAAGAAAAGAAAGCAAGCTTTGAATGCATATAAAGCCATATATGACAGACAGTGAATATGTCTTGAACGCATACTAAGCCAAATATGGCAATTCAAAAATTGCTAAAACTACATGCACAAAAACACTGAAATCCGAGTTATATTATGTTTATGAATGTACAATGAATTCATTTTAAAAATCCAGCATTTTTTACTTACCAAATTATTTCTTTTTTTCCAATTATTAAATCAGCACTAAATAAATTCACTTCACCGGTCGGAGTTGCTGAACATAACCTCTAATAACTTGACAGATAGACCTTACCATAGACAACAAAAAATGCGTTCCGTTACACGAAGAATTCTGTAATATTTTTTCTTAGTTGGATTATAAAAAATAAAAAAAATTATATGTTGAAAAAAATAAACAAAACCAGAAACCATATATGGCGTTGTATGCGGTAAGGGGTTAATTAATCTATCTATCCGGGCATATGGGTATTTATAGCAGCCCACTTCATACATTAATGTGATTGTTCTGTGTCTAGATTTTTATAGCGGAATTCAAGTGTGGTGAGACCTACCACTACCTTAGATAAGACGGGCACTAGCGCAGTAATAAATGTAAGTCAGTCATCACGCACTGTCAGTAGATATCTATCGCTGTCAATCAATGCACCTGACATGCTATCCACAATAATTAACCATTCGACAAGTGCATCCAATAACATATATTATATGTGAGTCTCCATAGAATTCAGTTGTGTCCACAATTGCTTAGCAACTTTCATTAGACACAGGACAATGTAGGTATGTGATGTGGACTGATATTATTTCTATTTCAAGTACCTAATTGTTTCCAACCTACAGTACATAATTTATCTTATTTTTAAATAAATAATTTTTAATTTTAATCTGGTATAAACCTAGTTTGTTCAAATTTTTGGCCAGAAACACAACCTTGGCGAAAAAAAACCTAATTATAATGACTTAGGAAGTCAAACAAGCCGCGAAAATCAGGTCATTTAGAAAGGTCCACATAAGTAAAAGCTTGTAATAATTAATTACAATCCCAATATATCACCGTCGCTTACTCGCTAAATGACTCAATGAAACAATTATGTAAATACAAGTAAAACGTATGAAATGTATGGAACTGGAGCGGTGGATGTTCTTGTTAACCTTCCCAAAGACGTGTTGGGGTTTGATAGACCGGGGTGTTATAAAAGAAATAATAAAGTAATATTATAAACCTGCAGAATTTTCTTGTTTAAACGCGCTAATTGAAAAAGGTTTTAGGCTATTCAAAATGTAAAAAAACAGGGGTAGAAAGTGCCAGCGACGCGGCTTCTCACGCGTATTTCCCCGTTTTTATACTCAATAGTTTATTGCATCTATAGTTTACAAGGGGTTATCTTAAAATGTTTATATTATATATTACATATATTTTTTTACATTTTCTTCTGATTCTTCGCTCCTATTGGTAGCAGTGTGATGTTATATAGCTTAAAGCCTTTCTTAATAAATGGTCTATCCAAAACAAAAGTATTTTTTCAATTCGAACCAGTAATTCCTGAAATTAGCGAGTTTAAACAAACTCTTTATCCTTATACTATTAGTATATATTTATACTATATACTATAATACGTTTCCAATACAGAATTAAACTAACGTTTTCGCCTGAGCGCTCGATATCTAAGACCATGTAAGTTGATCAACCTCCGGCCGCATCGTAGGGTTAACTTAGTAATAGCCCAGTATTGAATATTCATTGTCAAAGCAGATGAGATGAGAGAAGACACGCTACGCTACGCTCGACCCACTTGTAGTAATTCAATGAGTGCTTCAGAAATTATACACACATTTACGTCAAAACAAAATGTATACCTTAGTTAACCCGACTCTTTCATGCCTGTGTAAAGTCCGCAAGAGATCCCAACTCCCCCACAACTGCACAGCGTTGGCCACCTAGGGGGTTTTAGTCGGTGCGAGCCCGACACACCACTCTCTGTTCCACGCATAGAGTCCACCAGATACTCCATCCTCGGAATCGAGGCAACGGACGCCAGGCTTAGCCCACACCTCGCGTCTCTCGTCCCAGAAGGCGAAAATCACCCCTAGCCCACCTATCCAGTAGTCCTCTTTAAGAACAGGGGAGGAAGGCTCCTCGTGCCGGAACTTCTCGATTCGAGAGATCCTAAATAGGGCGTCGCTGGCCTCCGTTACCCAGGGAGGACCAGGCCCGCTTGCTACCACTTCCTTCGAATTCGCGAGAAACCACGGGAACCATTGATAAGCAGGCCCACAAGGAGGTATTCCGACCCAGACCACTCCACGAGCTCCCAAACTATGCTTAGCCTGTATCTTTGGATCAGACTCAATTTCAATAAATATATTTATTATGGCATCAAATACTGTTAGTTGATTTAAAAATAATATTAATTCTAATCATGCCTTTTTCTATTGCTATTATATATTACTATTGCTGGCAGTACTTATGTACTGCCAGCGTTACCTAGCGTGAAAAATGTAAGTTAGGTCATGTCAAAAATAAATTCGCCTTGGTCTGTGGTTCATTAATTCCTTTTCCAAGACAAAAAGTAAAAAAACACGTTGTTTTAATAAATACTAATGTATGTTTTTATTATATATAATTGTATGGTGTATATTTGGATCTGAGTATGTGTGTGTGTATGCGTGTGTTTGTGTCACCCACATGCGGGGGACAATAATTTGTTTTAATTTTTCAAGGAACTGTGGAAAATATTCGGTGGAAGGTTTATATGGGTATATTATGATACTTATTATACCGAAATAACGTGATCCAAGTTGCCAGAAACAGTATTATAATAAAAATCATGAAATAAAATAAACTATGTACTTTTCCAAATTTTTTTTATTTTTAAGGGAAAAATCAACAAAATAAGATTGTCACTCTTCTTGAATTGTCAGTTATTGCTAAGACGGTAGTGTAAAACTACCAAATGTGGAAATAGGTTAACTCAAAACATAAAGTATCAAAGTTATGAATATGCGTAACATATATTAAACTCAGAATACGTTTGTTCTGCATAATCAGGCATGTTTTATCATTTACCTCATAACAATATGATGACGGGCATATGTATTATATCATTTGAGATGAACTTAACCGGATTTTGATAGAAAAATAAATGGCATGACCGACATTGGTAAGTTTGATTATGGGTTCTGTATAAATGTTTTTTTTTGTTAAATATCTGTGTAATTACAATTTTTTAATCATGGATAATATTATTTATTTATTAAACAAAACTAGTAAGTGTATCAAATAGGTAGAGTTCACACAGCTCGTCTGAGGTATCAGGGTATAACATAAATATTTACATAATTGTGCCAAAAATAGGTAATTTTTGGCACTTCACTTTATTTTTTACCGATTTCAAAAAAGGAAGAGGTTTTCAATTCGTCTGTATGTATTATATTTTTTTTTAATGTATGTTCACCGATATTTTCGTCAATTATAGACGGATTTTCAATATTTTTTTTTGTATAAATTATTTTATTTTTATCTTGTCCGATTTCCAAGAGTAACACTTAAAAGGTAAGGTACTTGTTTTTTTAACGTTCTATCGCCAAAATAATTATGAAGGGAAGGGTGAATATGAAGTACCAAGAGGGTACTTGATATTCACCCTCAGAGACCAACCGAATACCTTGCTTACGTTTAATTAGATTTAATTTATGTCAGGTTTGCGTTCAACAACTTAAAATTATATATTTAATTGATCAATTAACTTATTACTATTTACATTACGTATGTTTAATTTAGAAAAATAATTAAAAATAATTTGAATTACATACATACAAATAAAACTTCGAAATTGTAATTTCGACACATCAACAAGTGATACTGTTGCTGATTCGGAACCTATATCTACAATCTCTGACTAAGGGAATTTTTAAAAATAAAGTTCGTGAATACTTCTTCTCTCTCGCTAACAAGTAATGATAGTCATGAATTTGTCAATTGCTGAACCAATTTATTTATCTTCTGAATTTATAGTTATGTAGATATTTGTTTTTATATATAAATTATCAATATTATGTAAATCTAAGTATACCTTCATATTTTATATATTATATTCTAATTAATTAATATAGTATGTGTATTATTATCGTATATTTAAAAGATACTGTAATGTTATTTTTAATGCTTAATTTATTGTTGTTTAAAATGATTTCTTTTTTTTCTCCCCTGTTACCGCACCCATATACAAACTATCTGCATGACCCAAGGGTTAACTGGTAGAGAATGCCCCTAGCATTAAGTCCACCTGTTGTACCTATTTGTGCAATAAAGTTTTTAAATAAATAAAATCTACCATAAATATGCCGGCAAGAAACTCAGTGTAATCATTGGCAAGATTTCCCATAAATAATATTCTAGCTATGATATATGATAGAACAGACATACACATTATTATTTGAATTTATTTTTCTTACAATACATTTATGATCATATTTTCAGCGCAAAAACAAATAAGGATATTCAAAGATGTGTTACTTTAAACCCATATTTTTATCAGCACACTGCTACAGACGCCGCCATACTTAATGATAAGTAGATTCGAAAAATCTCGAATTATACAACGGTTAAGATAGAGGGGAATGCGCATTTAGCGAAGTTCCGTAGAAATAAAAAAAAATTTTTTTTGCACACCTTTAAAATCATGAAACAAGTAATTAAGGCAGACAATTCAAAGAAAAATAATGTTAATTGTTTTTTGTAAGCTTTAATTTTTAAATCCGGATTTCCATTCATAATCTTCCGCCCAACCTGCATTTTCTCTTGTATTTATCTAGCAATAGCAACCAACGCGTTCCCGTTTTTTCCATACTTTTACAATGATTCTCCGTTCGTAGATATTTAGATAGATAGATAGATAGATATACTTTATTGCACAAAATCTTTACAGAAATAGGTTTTACAGAAAAATTATAGTACAATTTAGGCGGTCTTATCGCTAGAAAGCGATCTCTTCCAGACAACCTTAAGGTAGAGGAAATAGTAGATGGCGAGAAATGGGTACGGCCGTGCAACATAAATACAGTTTTATTTTAGAATTATTTCGTAGTTTAACATGATAAACATACATAAACTCATAAATATATAACATTATAAATATATACAAATAAATATATATATATACAAATAAACATATTTAACATATATAAAATCAAGTAAAGAGTTTTGACTCAAAAAAAAATAATAATAACAATAATAATGTTAATAAGTAGGATAAGTGTATGAAAATTACTGACAACCAACATGCCCAGCTGGAATTATAGATAGAGGACATAAATTAACATTCATTAAGTGAGAGGAAGTACGATTTAACCCTGAGTTTAAAAATGGGAAGGGTCTCAGATAATCTGATGAGGTAAAGAATTCCATAAGCGAATTGATTGGATAGTGAAGGATTGGGAATAATATTCAGAAGAATGAGTAGGAAATGTAAGGAGAAGTTTACGGGAGGACCGCATGTCACGTTCCTGGTTGAGCTGCAAGAAACGGAATCGTTCTTTAAGATAGGGAGGAGCAAGAGGATTAAATAGAACATTAAATAGGAGAGATAAAACGTGAAGGTCACGGCGTCGACGTATAGGAAGCCATTTAAGCTGAGCTCGAAATTCAGAGACATGGTCATACTTGCGCAGGCCGAAGATGATGCGGATACAAAAGTTTTGAAGACGCTCAAGCTTGTCAAGAAATATCTCTTTAAGGTTTGAATAACAACAGTCTGCATAATCAAGAATAGGCAATAGTAAAGCCTGCACAAGTGCAATCTTGGTGGGTATGGGTAAGAAGTTGCGTAATCTATTAATAGACCCAGCAGATGCAAACATTTTCCTGCTAACCTCTTTAATTTGACTATCCCAACTTAAGCAATTGTCAATATGAATACCCAAATTTTTCACAACTTGACTGTAAGAAATCGGGACACCGTCAAATAAGATTGGAGGCAGAGAATCCCAATCAATTAGACTAATTATTTGTCGTATGTTATGTGGCCATTCCATTTAACGAATTGTTAAAAAAATAACTTCTCAGCTTTATAATGTTAGTAGAGTATAGTACCCTATTAATAAAATAAAATTGGTGCTTAAATCATTGAAATCAAGTCAAACGATGACTTAATTGCAACAATGGATGCTGGTTTAATTTCACTCGACTTGCACAATAACACAAAAACAGATTTGTACCTTGTATAGCATCCTGCCAAGTTGTACAGAGCGGTTGTCAGGTAAAAAGTGGCAAAGTATGAGTGGGCCAAAAATAGAGCCAAGGAGTGCAAAATATACATGTTCACAAAATAATATGAAACATTGCCGACACTAACAGTCTGTCTGAAGGCTTTGATAAGTCAAGATAAAGCTGAATTATTGTCCAAAAACTTAAAATAGTAGGTAGGTACTCGAAAGTTGTCACTTAAAACCTTCATACATATTTTAGTTACTCTTTATGATAATAGATGGCAGTGTACGTAGTTACATCGCGCAAGCGTTGTGTTTCGCCGGAGCCTATACAGGCTAACCGGGTGTTAACTATTTTAAATACAAGTGTGTATTACGACTTCGCCCGTTTTATTTGCTCTCCTCCGTAGATTAAACCTTTGTTCAATTATACATTCTACTAAATTGTCTTTAGTATGAATTTTATTTATTGCTACTTATTATTATTTGTTTTTTTTTCGTTATAAAAAGTTTATAAGTAAATAAACAAATGTGTAGATAGATTTTTATGGACGATTCAAATTAAACCACAAAAAATTTAGACTAATTTAAATTCACCCGCGCGAAGTTGGAAATTAAAGAGTAGTGTATTCGACCTTATCATACTTATCACGGTTAAGCATTTTAACAAACCAAGGAACCCCAACTATAAGACTAAATGCAGCAAATTATTGAAAGGACACAAATTGCCCATTACAAGAACCAGCCAAAATGGCCATAAAAAAAAGAATTGTGCAAATTGGTCGCTTATCACCGCACAACAAAGTAGGTAATCGAAGACGCGATCATCAAAATGTCAGGACTGAAAGTCAAACCGTATCGTAATGTGATCATATTCAGGGATGCCAGTTGAGATAAAAAAAAAATAAAAAGATACATTACTTAAACAGCACCCATAGACAAACAATCCGCATGACCTAAGACCAGTTTTTGTACAACTTTGTTCAGTTAACTTTATATATTTTTTATAATAAATATCGGATAACATCACATACATTGCTCTGCGGTAAGTAGTTTAAGCACTTGTGTTACAGAAATCGAAATCAACGACGTTACCACAACACCCAGACCCGAGACAATATAGAAAAGTTAATATCCTATATTGACCCGACTGGGGATAGAACCCGGGACCTCAGAGATGGCGCGACGCTAAAGTTCAGCCCGCTCGCCTCTCGGCTACGGAGTTCAAATTATCAGAGACCCACTTCGTAGATGATGTTATGGTAGGTCTTGTGTTCCCACAGGGTCACCATCAAGATTATGAGGTCTACCGGGGGGCTTTAATGAGTATTTCTCACTATTCCAGGGCAAGGAGTCGCACATACGCCGTTATATCCCTATGGTGACGGTAATGTGCGTCAATGCATTTCCCCCGCTAGTGTTGCCAAACTATCAATAGTTTGACTATCGATAGTTGACCTCGGAAATCATCTATAATATCGATACTATACTATATATACTATCGATAGTTTAAAAATTAGAATCAGAAAAAATTAAACCCCTCTTGCGGTGCGGGATTCGAACCCACGACCTTCACGTATCGCGCGTGCTGCTCTTACCAACTGAGCTAACCGCAAGTTATCGTAGGCAATGAAATTTTTCTGCTGTATCAACCGCTAGCCTCCGGTAAGTGCCCTCTGCCGAATATGTTTCTAATATTTAAAGTTCGCTAGTACGGCGTAAAGTACTATAAAAATAATAAAATCGACTATCGATACTATCGATTGCTAATTTTGGTACAATAGTATTAACATACTGTTGAAGATCAATATCGAAATAACTATCGATGGTATCGATACTATCGATAGTGCATTCGAATTTAAGCTTCGATAGTATCGACACTCACGGGGCTATCAATACTATTGCTTTTGCCCAACTATCGATAGTGGACTATCGAGCGGCAACACTATCCCCCGCAACAAAAAAGGGCTTGACATGTGCGATCCCTATTTTTTCCACATTTTCCACGGATTCTTCGCTCCTATTGGCCGTAACGTGATGTTATATTTCCTGAACGCTTCCTTAGTAAATGGATTATAACACTATAATCATTTTTCAATTTGAACCAGAAGTCCCTAAACAGAACAGTCCGTAAAACAGTCCTAATCACCATATATTACAAACAAAACTAAATGTTTTCAATAAAGATATTGACTGCCAAGTCAAATGTTATATCACGCATTATTGGGTCACTACTTAAAAATGCATTTCACTCATTCGAGTTTACTCAATGATAAATAAAAAAATACATAGTTTACAAAACTAAAAAACACGCTTTATTTCGTATTCTAGACAGCAAACGCTTTCATTTGATACCCATATCATGGGAGTGAGTTTCAAATAGCCTGTCCGCCATATTGGATTTGAAATGACGTTTTTTTATCTAATCATGTATTGTCATCAGAACTCAGAGCGTGTGCAAAATTTCATCCTAATCGAAGACCGGGAAGTGGGTCAAATTAAGATTTCAAGATTTTCTTACATAGTGAAGCTAATAAAAGCATGTTAAAAACAATCAATCATATCGACTATACATTTCCTACCAGCACTCTCCACGGAATCATTCTTTACTGTACTCGTTTTAATGTTAGAAAACAATTTTTCATGGTGTCAACATCCCTATGCAAATATTTACAAAACGAATGTGCCTTTCAATAAACGTTCTGGCAACCTTGATCATATATCAAGTTTGCGTAAACCGGCCCACTCAAACTGTTTTAAAAACTGACCCGTGTTAAGGGTTATCGCGATTACACAATCACTCTTCCGTCACTCGTCTCATTCAGTAGACCAAAGTCACCTTAACACAATCGCAAATTTAAAATTGTAATACGTTTTTTACATCGCCTATTTAACTGTTAAGGTGCGTTTATACTTGAAGAGTAAGAAAAAACAGGCGATGTCATTTAATAAAAAAATATCTAAAAGTAAAAAAAGGAAGATAACGCGCAATCATCAAGCTTCTCAAAATTTCAATTGAATATTTTAAAAACCATTTTTATATGAATACTAGCGGTCTCGGCGAACTTCGTTTCGCCTTAGAGGATTTTCCCGCTTTTCTGTTGAATTTTTTTCTGAATTTTCTTTGCTATAAAGTTTATAGCAAATATTTAGAGGTTTATAGTATAAACCCCACGGAGCCCAAGACCTTTCCAACGAATGCAAAACCGTGGAAATCGGTTCGTGCGTTCTGGAGTTATAGCGTCAGGAAGGAAAACCCGACTTATTTTTATATAGTAGATTAGAAACAGAAATTTTTTATCTCCCCTTGCGGTGCGGGAATCGAACCCACGATGTTTCTAATATTTAAAGTTCGCTAGTACGGCGTAAAGTACTATAAAAATAAAAAATCATTTTTATATGAGATTTCTTGTTTGTAACACAAATTAAAGAGCGATAATTATTATCTATTTCATGCGTCAATTATCACGGGGGCTAAGACTGAACGAGGACTAAATTGGGAGGAAAATATGGTTTCCTGTCACGTTTGTAACTGGATATTAAATGTATTAGCTGATGTGATGTGATTTTCTGAATTTTCACATATTTTCTTCTTGTTCGGATTGTTACTACTATGTTATGTAAGAAAATATTTACTGCGAGTATTGTTTATTTAATACATCTACACAATTTTTTTGAAGAGGATAGATTTCTCTTTTTATATGTTTGTAATGAATAAACTCAAAAGCTACTACACCGATTCACAAAATTCTTTCACCATTTGAAATAGACATTCACGTAGAGGCTAACATAGGCTGTATTTATACTGTATTGCAAGAAAATACTTAAGTCCACGTGTACGAAGCCGCGGGCAGCCGCTAGTGTCATATAAATTTCTTACACCGCGATATTTCCAGATCAAAACTGTGGGGTACAGAATGCGACTAGGCATTAATTCCGTTTTTTACTTTTTAAGACGAGCAATAAAGTTGAAATAAATAAATGTGGCAAAGGTGGATGCACCTTTAGCCAAGTCACGTGTATTAATTTACGTAAATTAAAATAAAGATAGCACACTGATATTGGCCACGTCTGTCCAATACCGGATGAACTCTGGACTTAAACTTATCTGTGTTTTTTTATTAACACGTTGAGATTTCGCGAGAATTACGAGATTTTCATATGCACATTCGTCAGGTAAAAAAATAAAAGATCTTTGCTTCCCAAAAGTCGTCATACATGAGCCAAACACGAAATATATTCCTATATTCAGAATTCGTTTTTGAATTTCAAAGGGATCAAAAGATACACATAGTTTGACGACCTTGGTAGCCCAGAAAAGAGCGGGCCAAAGTCAAAGCCAAGTTTCTGAAGTCTTATCTTAATGCTGTTATTAGATTTACTACGCATCTTGACCAAATTGGAACTCTAGGCGCCAAGGAAAATAAATAAAACTGTCTCGCTAATTAACTGTGAATGATTGACCGTGTATCATATATGCACGGTCAATCACACTATATGAACACATGGCAGAGTCTAGGTAGCGATGATAGACATCACAACATGCAAAAAAGTGTTAAATTTTTAGGATAACCTAACAGACGGGCCAAAAAAGCAATTTTAGTCCGCTTTTCTGTGGTTGGTCAATAGTGCCAATTATGGCTGAAGCCAAATTTGTTGGACCTAAGTCAGTAAGAAGTTTATGTTTCAAGCAACGGAGTAAAATACAATTTTTTTGTCCGCTTCTCTATTGTTAATCAATGGTATCAACATGCCAATTATGGCTGACTAGTCAGTCAATTTTGTTTGACTTAGGTTCAGTAACAAGTTCATGTTTCAAGCAACGGCTGTTCGATATTCACGAACTGTCATCACGTGTTCGTAACGTCAAACGTACGTGACTTCGGTATGTTTGATGAAGAAAGGCGTCATATTATGTTCACACATATGCTTGGATCGGCATAGAATCTGCGTAAAATATTTATGCGTATATATTTCAAACACCATTTTATTACTAAATCGCTGTATTCATGAAGTAATGACTAGACCGTTAGGTTTTAAAACCAAGACCTATGTGCTCGAATCCAGTGGCGACCAATTTTGTTTGTGTGATGTTTTCCTACTTTCATGATTAAACATGAACAGGCAACAGCATGTCGAGGTAAACATATACAGTAAGAGGGACCCCACACTAGCGTCTTTCGAGCGTCAGCGTCTTGCCGCGTCGACGTTGTTTGGGCGTTGCGTCGACGCGGCGCCCGCTCAGCGTCGACGCAGCGCCCGCTCAGCGTCGACGCGGCGCCCGCCAAGCGTCGGCGCGGCGTTTGAGCGGCGCTTGCGCTGGGCGTCCTCCGCACATCGCGTTCGAGCGTCGCGCCGAGCTGATGTCATGTACAGTCATTTCGAAAATGGAAATGTAAGATTTGAACACACAATATAATGTTTTATATTGCAGTGATAAATTAATGCTTTCAACTTGTAAAGGAAAAAATATATTTTACCTATTTGACACATGGCACGAAAAGGCAACTTTAGCATTTATTTTCTCGAAAACTAAAAGTACTTAATTGAAAATGGGTTTCTTCGGCAATATGAGCTAGTATTTTAAGCTACATCCATATTTGCTATCTGCTAAAAAGTCTTCTGCCTACTGATTCTAAAACACGGGCGGGCCGAAACAATTGAGTTGATCATTGTACTGTTGTCAAAATAAACGCTGCGGCAGGCGTCGGGCCGGCGCGGCGCCTGTGGAGCGCAGTCCTGGCGTTCGTCATTTCGACCGCGCCGCGGCGCAAGCGTTGCGTCGGCGCCGCATCGACGTTGCGTCGACGTCGCGTCGGCGTTGCGTCGACGTCGACGCTCAAAGAACGCTAGTGTGGGGTTACGCTAAGATATTAAATCTTATGCCAATGATATAAGGGCGGTACAAGGTCCGAAGTATGTTGTTTGAGGTGCTGTTGCCTGTACAAGGAATGATGTCTTCCTGATCGTCTACTAACAACTATTAGTCCTCCGCAAACCACGTTAAGCCGTTGGTCCCGACAAAATACTGACTGAGCCACAAGCCGCCCAAGTGGCTCACTTATTAAATTTGTGGCCAACCTATTGTAAACCTTTGTTAAAAAGTTAAATTAAATTTGGTTCGTTCAAAGGTGAGTTTTCTACCTAATAATGTTCATAGCAGAGCGTGGACTCTTTAATGTACCGTCAAAGCTGTATGTACTGTCATGATTACTATGCGTAACTATAACGATTCGTTTTATCAAATATTGGAACCGGGCATTATTTATTATGTGCAATGTAGAAACGTGCCGTTTGTCTCTGGCCTGCGATTGCCATAGACATTAGGAAGTGAGAGCTAGCCCAACCAATGGAGCGAGAAACTACTAAGAATGTTGATTTCAAGCAAAACCTAGGCCGAACTCGGTTTAATGTCAAGGATGAGTGGCGTAACAGACACGCTTAAGGATACTACACTTTTCATTGTAAAGTCACTAAATTGAAAGTGTTTGATTTGAACTTTTTCGCATTTAAAAAAAGAATATAAGGAAAGATTTCGTAAAGCAACTAAAAAAGTTAAGTTTTCATTCTAACTTCATTATAACTATACAAATTAGAAGTATAGTAATTTTTGAAGGCTTTAACATTTTAGTTTTTATTTTATTCTAATAATATTTTGCACGGCCGTACCCGTTTCTTGATATCTACTATTTCATCTACCAAAAGTTTGTCTGAAAGAGATTGCTTTCTAAAAATAAGACCGACTAAATAGTACTTGAATATGTCTGTAAAACTAATTTCTGTAAATTTTCTGTGCAATTAAATATATATATCTATCTATAGCTCATACTTATACCTCAAAGACACTATTCCAGGCAAACTCTGCAACGTTAATTGTTGCTAGGTATGCTAAAACCATTAACATTGCAAATTTCGACCTAAATAATAATAAATAAATGCGCCAGACAATCACACCAATCACCTGGTCTCAAACTAAGGCTTTCCCTTGTACTATGAGTACCAGCTGACGGATACTAACTGGGGGCGTTATCCGAGTACACCCAGACCCAAGTCAATTTAGAAAAGTTCGTTTTCCAAATTGACCTGACCGGGAATCGAACCCGGGACCTTACGCGCTTTGATCAGGACGTCAAAAAATGCTGTCTCTTTGTATCTAATTTTATCCCAAATGCTATTTGTCTTTACATCTAAAAATTTTAAAATAGGTCCTGAATAGAACAAACAAATTAGCGGCCCTAGTCTTAATGCCAATGTTACGCTAACAGCTGTTCAATTAGTTCCCTCATTTCATGATGATTCTACACTTTTGCTCTGATCGATGACCTGTCTCCCAGTAATATCAAGACTGCAGAAGAAACTGCGCTTCGAGTCATATTTTATGTTCAGCTTATTTTCTCGTTATTTTGGTACAATAATGAAAAATCTGACAAAAATCATTAATGCGTCAGACAATCACTCCAGACAAAAAGTAACCAAAGTGTGTATTTCTAATTAGGGTTGTAACGGAACTTCGCCACCGCCTCCGTTACTGCGGAAGTTCCGCAAAAAATCGTATCTTCGCCTCCGCCTCCGTACAATGTTTAGCGGAGTGGTAGGTAACGGAGGTTTATTCACACGTAAGCAGCGACGCTCGACGACTTTGGCTGAGTAGTCTTTTAGAAATCGTCTGGAAGGTGACAAAGCAAGATTTTGTACTTTTAATAGTTTTAATGAACCATAAATTACTTTTTTTTCTATATCCACATGTACTTCCGCCTTCGCCTTCGTTAACCTCCGCATCCGCGGTGGTGAATCTCCGCCTCCGCTAACAAGGCCTCCGTTACAACCCTATTTCTAATGACTAAAATTTACATATAAAATTCCAAATGTAAACAGTAGTATTCAAAATTATCAATGTACGGAATGGAACATCCAACTTTACAATCTGGTTTTACCACCGCCCTTATTTCAAAGGCATAACAACTAAAATCCATCTGCATTGTATACTGTGATCGTACATCTATACATTAGAAACCGATATATCAAGGCATGACAGTTACATTGCTTGTTCACCTTCATATTTTATTCACCAAACCAAGTTTTTCATAGTTGCAATGTGCATAGTCTTGAACAACCCGCTAAATATTTATAAGAGGCGTCATGCAACTTAACATACGAAGTATTGCGCTAAGCAATGACCTTGAGTCACCTTGGATGCTAGTTTGCCACGCTCGAATCTGTTGTGGTAGGACTGGAGTACTTTACATATCAATCTTTGATTCACACCATTACTTGAACCTTTTCTCGAAGCAACACCGTACTTATCGCAGATCATCAAACATTGGTCGTCCAAACCACCAGTTGAAGCAGGCCTTCGTTGGTAAGTAAAGTGTACTGGTAATAGCGTTTTTCTAAATTGGATAGTTTCACTTACTACGCTCAAATCACGATAGTATAAAGTACTGTATTGTTGGTACTTCCAAAATTTAAAAACTCAAACTCAAACATACGTAAAAAAACTCTCGAAAGTAAAAACTTACTTGAGTACTTATTTGTTTCATCACTCATCAAAACCAAAACTATATGACTTGGTCCAAAGTGAGCAACATAGCAATAAGTTAGATACTGATGCTGTAAATGATCTGCTGAGTTTCTTACCGGTGTCTTCTCGGTAGATATAGGTTTCGAACCGGAAGTAGAATCACTTTGCATTGTATTCAATGACGATTCAAAAGTGTTACATGTAACCTACTTGAATAAAGAAATATTTGAGTTTGAGTTTAAGTTTGAGTTATGCGTTTTTATTAAGTACAGTACTTTATAATAATACTTATTTTTTCCTGCGACTTACTTCCTGTTAATATATTTTCTTATCTATCTTTCTTCCGAATTTCTTCTAGATCCATTTAGTAGATTTTGCATGAAAGAATAACATACTTGGATGTAAGTATTCATACAGTCTAACAAACTTTAGCGTTTATAATATTAGAAGTATAGGATGTACGCGAGTTGATGACTGCAAAAACAAATAAAATCAAAAGGTCTCGAGTCAAGTCAAGTCAGTCGCAAGATTCACACTCGCCAGTTGACCAATAAGTCCTTGTACAGACAAGAGTACTTTGTATTTCCTTTAGGTCGTGGGCAAAATAATTAATATTGAGCGTAGAAAGCCTTCGACTACTTTTAGCTCTCAGTGATGAAGATAAAGTTTCGAACCTAACATGATGATTCGATCCGATTCGATATTCGGGTAAGGATAAAAGCAGAGTATTCGGAAAGAGATAAGTTCCATCGCGATCAATCTTATTCTTTCTTTATTTAACCCTAGAACACTGGGGATAACAAATATTTCTCAACTGTTCTATAGTAAGCCACATCGGTGCTTTTTATCCGGCGTGAAACCTTTCACATCAACACTGCCGACATGCCATGTCAGTATTTATAGCTATGTTGGTTTCCCTCAACGATACCCCTACACTACTGGACACAGACCTCAGAGCCAATCCCAATCATTTTCCCATTAACATTTAACATATCTACTTAATGACATTTATATCTTTGTCAGTAATAGCTTGCTCTCGCATTTTGGTACCTAGTTACAATGTGCAACCGTCAAACTTTAATAGCAATAACAATTCATATCAAAGTATTGAATGAGTTTACCGCCAAATTAAACCAAGACAAAACCCCGTATTCACAAAATTCAGAAACGTTTCTGATACGGAAAATACACACAATGTATACAATAAAACAAAAAGCTGAAACATAATTTTCGAATTCAAATCTCTTATTATTCATGTTATTGTTGTGTCTCAATGAAAAATAAAAAAATCCCAAAAAAAACGATTTTTTTATTGTAACAAAAAGTAAATGATACCAACATAGCTTTTGCGTAGTTTAGAACCTTAATATTATATTAAAATCTACACGGGTAAAGTCGCTAGCAACAGCTATCCTAACGATAAAACTACAGACATTGTCAGTTAAGCGCATGGCATTGAATTTTAAACTCTTAAGATATACATGTATATTCTCGCGTCTTAAATGTCATTGCCGCCATAAACATATAATTAAGATAGACAGTCTAGAAGGAGCTGTCTAGACAAATTCTCAAAAACACCGATTCGGTTAGACTTTGCATCATGCCACCTTACAGCGGTACCGCGGAACCATTCACCTTGAATATAAATGCGAATTACATGTTGTTATCACTAGATATTGATATCGGATGTTTTTAAAAAATTTAAAACAAGTCACATTAAAATCGGTTACTACGCCTGCAGTTTGAGTACAAGTCATACGCTTAATCAATCAATCAATAAAATATTTATTTAAGTAGGTTACACGTAAAACTTTTGAATCGTCATTGAATGACATGCAAAGTGATTCTAGTGCCGGTTCAGAACCTATATCTACCGAGAAGACACCGGTAAGAAACTCAGCAGATTAGTTACAGTGTCAGTATCTAACTTATGGCTATATGTAGACCACATTGGATCAAGTCATATAGTTTTGTTTTGATGAGTGTAGAAAGCATTAAGTATTTATTTTTGAGAGGTAAGTTGGAGCAGACCAGTCCCCAAAAGTGGCACCTGTTCACAAGCATGACGTATGTGCCAGCCATCACATAATAGCTTTACAGAGCTGACAGGCATATCTCTTTTTTTATGCTTAAGGAAATATCATTCCTTATCAAACTTGATTATGACAATGCGCATCTTGCACCACACGAGTAAATTTTATCGCGCATATCACAAATGTCAATATCGATTAAATTCAGAGCCTCAGCTGCTGGTTGGCTGAAAATACGCGTGCGGTGTGCTATCAGCCAATCAGCACTTTTAGCGTAACCATCGACATAATTTCATGATACATGATGAATGAACTACGGTACTCATATGCCATTTCACCTGCTAAACCTGTAAAGGATCAATGATCCAGTTTAAGCTCGTATTTAGGCACAATCTGTTCCAAAGTATATTGTCCACGTGGATAAGTAACTTGGGAAGCGACCCACTTTTTCTGTACTTCAATATGAATAAATTCAACTGGAGTCTGTTACATTACATTAAAATAACTGTTTTTCACTAAATGCATATGGAGGTATACACATATACTAAGATATATTTCAAGAGAGGCAGGGCAAAGCGATTAATTGCTCGAACTGGAGCAGCCCGACTGGTGAAATACCTCCACCTTACAGAAGACCGCAGCCAAATAACAATCACTCCGGTGTTGTTGTGTTCCTGCGTGTGAGTAAGGTTTCCAGAGCTCTTGGGGGGTGCTACATTAGTAGCAGGGGTCAAGCCTTCAAGGTAAGGGCGACAAATCTAGTAACAGTTTTACTGTGCTATACTTTTCGCCCTTAAGCTAGGAACTCATTACCACTTAACATCAGGTGGGATAAGGTCAATCATGAAGTGCGTTGTAAAAAAAAAAAAATATATAACCATCATCAAAAAGAACAATGATAAATTTAATACGTTAAATATGATAAAAACCGAGTTTCACTTTATATTCACCTGTGCCTGAGTAAAATGATTTATTTCACTCAAATTTCTGGTATTTTTGACTTGTAAGTCGGGATCGGTAATTCATGGCGCCGTACCTACTAGGCGATGAGAGGTGGGGGGGGGGGTGTTAGTTTGTAGTCTTCGCTCTTTTCAGAGCCGGGGAATCCTATACACTCCTCTGGAAGCGATTGATGACGATGACGATTAAAGGTTAAAATAATTAGAGGTCCTTGGGGTTAGTGGGTAGTCCCCGCTGGAGTTCCACACACGCCACTACATCAGACAAATACTTAAGCTACTTATTTTGGGATCAGGTTAATGTATGCAGTATGCAATGCTGTCTTGAGATTTATATATTCGTATTTAAGACGGGAAACAAAATGGGCGTTATTTTAACAATACTTAAAATAAATTAGTTATGAATTATTAATACTCTTCTACTTAAACCACACACAAAAAATGTGTAACGCATTAAATTGACTGATAGATAAAAAGCAAGGTCGGTGTGTGTCGCCTTATCAGTATTGCATATTTCATACTACTCGAGTATTTAAAATTTTACCTAGGCAGCTAACTAACTGAAAATTGTGAATTTACAAATATAGAAATCGGGACAGTTCTTTTTGAGTTTATTAGTTTCATTTAAAACTTTAAAATAAGATTCTTTTTACTTTATTTTTTTGAACTAAACCATTTATAATAAACTCAAAAGGTTAACTGTCTACTTTTTGTCGGATTCTTCTAGAAGTTTTGATCCGGTGGCAACTTTAAATTTGGACATATATTCGAAAACATCCATTCAAAAAGGAACTTTATTTTTGGTGGAACTTCAAGGGGAATTTTTACTGTGTAAACGACTACCTACATATTTAAATAGATTATAGTTACATTTTAATTATAATATTATTTTTTATGTTTAATGGCAGCATGCTAAAATATATGACCTACTTTGTACCTGACCATTATTTTGTAACCTCTTCCTTTCAAATAAACGTTTTCAATATCATTTTGGCGGTGTATAAGTGTTATTCTTGGTTAAATCTTAATATCTTTTTTTTAAGGGGTAAAATGCGTTTATGCGCCATATCTATCCCTGGGAGTAAACAGCGGCGTGTGTGGGAATCCTCTGCTTTAAAATAAACGGAGACTACTAACAATATTCGACTAGAAGTGTAAAGGGTACCAGCTAAACACCCCCCCCCCCCCCCCACTTCTCGTGTAAAAAAGGAAAACTGTAACTACAACGGCACCGGGCAAAATTGTTTTAGACTCTAATCCTCGTCAGACGACATGAAAAATAATCATACCTGGTCATGGTCAAGACTCTTAAAGAGTCTAACAAAATGAAAACCAAAATATGTAATATCCTTAATAATATCATATACCTTGTTCAACCCTGCATAGTATGTTTATGGTAGTAGTAATACTTGTAGTAGCGATAGTATTTATAATTGAAAAAAAAAGACATCAATCGGCATAACTTTACTATGACTGTTATTTTACATTCGATAAACAAATACACATACGATAAATGTCTATCGTAAAATTATCGGAGAAAGATATTCTGTGGACTTTGATGTTAAATTTTTGGAGACGTATAAAAAACAATACTTTTCCCTATGTTTCACATGTCAACCTTAAAAGCTTAGTAAAGCTGTTTTTTTAATAACATTTCATTACAATAGGGACGCGGTCATAAATGTTAGTTCGTTAAATAGTTATTAAATAAAATTAATAAAAAAAGTATTTGGATAAACCGTTTTCAAGTTTTGGGGTCCCCCACCCCGTTACGTAAGTTTTTACCGGTGGGAAAGAAATGTAGAACAAATGACGTCATACGCTAATTAATTTTTAACGTATCACCAATTTAAATGTATTTATTGATTAGATGGAAAATGCAGAAATACGCGTCCCATATTTTTGTCTAATTAAAAGAACCATTAAAAACCTAAAAATGGTTTAACCTAAAAATTTCGTAAAGTTTCCTAGAAAAAAGTTTTAATTTCTTTACAATCTCTAAAACCACCCCAATCTTGGTCAATTGGACGTATCTCAAGAACTTAAAAACCCTGGAAAATGATAAATTTGCTTTATTCAACAAAGGGTAAATAGAACGAAACAAAGGTTCAGGGTTACCCTAATGTTTACATCACTACGAGACTACCGCTACCCCTTTTCCCCTAAACGAAATTACGCAGTTCTTATTAAGAGGGTTCGTCAGTGATTCGTCAGAGGTCAGGGGCGGCTATCAGGTTGGAAAAGGGGACAATCGTTGCTTTACTCTTACAGAAAGCTTTATATTTATTTCCTAGTAGATATCGTAATGGTTTCTGAGAACCAACCAGAACTTCATCAAATCTGGAATTCTCCTTAAATGTAGTATCTTTTTGGTTTATATTTATATATTTTTACAATGTATTTACATTGCTTAAGAAATAAGTCAAAAAATATCTGCACGCAATATTGAACCTTATTAAATAATATATACACGTCTAGTCTAAATCATATAGTATAGTTTAATGTAAATCTAATATGTTTACGATAAGGTTAAACTTTTTACACTTATAAAACATCAAATGCTATTTTGTGTCAAGGCACATTTCACATTATGGGGGTCGAAAAATCACTCAAATCTCCTCACGTAGTTGACAGACATTCTCTAAGGGCCCTGGAATGGTTTGAGCCGTTCCTGTTTCACACCACAGATAGCCCTATGTCGGCTGCAGGGCGGGGGGTAATTCACGATTACAGTGACGTCACTCGACACCTACACGTACCTAAACCGGATGATGAATGGTCAGTATTCGTTAACAGAACGACCTAAGTAGTCAATAACCAATGATTACGCAAATGCTGTTGGAATTAATATTATGTTTTTGACGACACCTAACCTTTAAAGTGTCCTATTTTTCTTCTTTGAGGTACAAACATATATGTGAAATTGTGAACTTCCTTTTCTTAAACCTTGTTACAAGTAACGATACGTCCATACAAAATTGCACCACCTTAAACCTCTTGCAATTCTCTTGTTGCATTAGAAGCAGCCTGTATTCTTTCACTTATACCCGGTTAGAAATTTTTACGATTCGCAATGTGTCAACAATCACTATCAGTTTTCTCCAACCGACTACGAGTCGTTAATACCGTTCCATAATTTACTTTCCATATCCCTACTAATCCCTTCTATAATCTATATTATATAAAGCTAAATTACCACTCACTGACTCACTGACTCATCGGGGGTGTTTTTGGGGGTGTTCGGGTTGTTTTACCTCTTTGGGGTGTTCTAATGGGGTGAGTTATTTTTTAA
Organism: Glyphodes pyloalis; assembly: GCA_037074685.1. Lineage (NCBI taxonomy): Eukaryota > Metazoa > Arthropoda > Insecta > Lepidoptera > Crambidae > Glyphodes > Glyphodes pyloalis. The sequence continues at coordinate 16,354,903 of JAYKKO010000006.1, read as the reverse complement.
TCAAAGCAGGTTTTTCTATTTTTTTTTCCGAAAATCCAAGATGGCGGCCACTTTTGGGGAATCAACTTTTTTCTTGTCTATGGAATGGCCGGGCGGTTTTTACTTTTTTAGAGAATGGTGTTGAAGTGAAGTACACTGAAAAAGTAAAATGTCAAAAAAACAAGATGTCCGCGCCGCCATTTTGGATCGAAAATTCGGTTTAGAGGTGTTTTTGCGGGGTCGTGGTGGAGAGGTTTCCGTAGATAATTAAAAATTTTTTTTTGAACTCTGCCGGCAGTATAGTCTTCTTTTGAATGTTGGTCATAGATTATAGAGTTTGGCCATAGAGACGGCGCTGGCGGCAGTTTTGTAGGGACCAAAAATTTTGTCATTTTCAAAGTAGATTTTGACAGGGATGGCAACACTGGGTCGAATCGGTTTGTATGGAGCGGTGGTAGGTTAGTTATCTGTTTGTTGATTTAAGAAATAAATTCTACCAAATTCATGGTAGTTTTTGCCCCATGACCCCGAATGGTAGAAAAAAAATTTACCCTTGTAGAAAAAAAATAAATATGCAGTGGGGTAGCCATGGAGGTCCGAAGTGACAAAAAAGTAGTTTTTCGGAAAAATCCTGGCAACCCTGGAAATGACGGGGAAAATCATTTTTTCGACATGGTTTTTTCCAAAAGTTCTTTTGAAGAATGGGTGGGAGCGAGAAAAAAAATAAAAATTAGGTTCGGTGCGGTATATAACCTAGAATATGGGAAAACTATAGACTTTTCGATTTACAAGATGGCGGACCCCGTTTCGGCCATTTTGAATTTTTCACGATTTTCAAAACCGTTTTTCAGGCACATGGCAACATTTGAGCGAGTCGCAATGTATGGAGCGGTTGCATGTTTAGTTCATATGTGTTGCTAGGTACAATAAAATTTCTACCATTTTTGGTAGTTTTTGACTTTTGCCCAAAAAACGAAAAAAAATTTTTTTGACATTTGGTCTAAATGTCTACCACGTTATTATGGCAAGCTTATGGCCGAATGATATTTTACTAATTTTAGCCCAATCACCTGGCCACACTGGGTGCCAGAGCGAAATATATATTTTGTGACTTGGTCATTTTCCAAAAAATAATATGGCGATTGGGTGAGAGCGAGAAAAAAAATGAAAATGAGGTTCGATGTCAAATATAGTCCAAATTATAGGAAAAATACGAACGCTCAAAAATACAAGATGGCCGACCCGCTGGCGGCCATTTTGTAAAACTTATGTGTTTTTGAAAACGTTAAATCTTAATTTTCATGTATATGGCAACATCTGAGCGAGTCGCAATGTACTAGGCGGTTATGTATTTTGTCATTGTGTGTTGCCAGGTGAAATAAAAATTCTACTATTTTTGGTAGTTTTTGACTCAGGTCCCGGCGAAAGTCGAAAATAGAAATAATGACATTTCGCGCAAACCATTACCATGTGCCTATGAAACATCCCCATCGAAATGACATTTGACTATTTTTATCTCTGTGACCTGGCAACACCGGGAGCTGTTGGGACAAATGTGCAAAAAACATGGTCACCTTCCAGAAGTCCTGTAGGCCGCAGGATATAAAAATTGAAAAATGTAAAAATGAGGTTTGATGCAGTATATAACCTAGATGAGATGTTATATTATAGACTTTTCGATAAACAAAATGGCGGATGCGCTGGCGGCCATTATAAAAAAATCTGCAAAATTAAAAATGTATTCATTAACTTTCGGGGTAGAAAGAGGGGTCGTAGGGAAAAAATGCTCGGAGCTTTATTGGAGGTTTACATGATGCCCCTGTGATGGCTCAAAAATTTACCCGATTTTCGGGGTAATTTCGGAAATTTTGGGCCCGACAGAAAATGCTCGAATTAAAAAAAAATAAGTATGAGGTCCTATCAAAAATGTCCATCTGTGGTCGATTGACCCAAAAAAAAAGCGAGTAAGTACGAAATTTTAGGAAAAATTGGAAAATCAATTTTCTATGGAGTACTTGGTTCCCCATACATTTTGTACCGAAATCGACCGTAGGAAGAAAATGTATGGGGAAATTGTTGCATAGTAATATAGTACCGTATTGAGTGCTATTAAAACTCGGAACTGGTAACTTTGCGAGGCCGGAGGCCGAGCTGCGTTGCGAGACCGTAGGTCGAGCGCCGCGTAGGGCGAAGCCCGAAGCGGCTATATTCTGTGTAACTTTCGCGAGGCCGAAGGCCGAGCTTCGAATGCGAGGCCAAAGGCCGAGCGCCCGCGTAGAGCGAAGCTCGAAGCGGCTGCCATCAAACACTTTGGACCAATATAGACGAGACAATTGATCAGATCAAGTAACCTACGCGAGGCCGTAGGCCGAGCTGCGATGCGAGACCACAGGTCGAGCGCCGCGTAGGGCGAAGCCCGAAGCGGCTATGTTCTGTGTAACTTTCGCGAGGCCGAAGGCCGAGCTTCGAATGCGAGGCCGCAGGCCGAGCGCCCGCGTAGAGCGAAGCTCGAAGCGGCTTCCGTCGAACACTTTGGCCATTTTATTAAAGTGCAATCCAAGTCACCCTAGGCGCGAGGCCGCAGGCCGAGCTGCGCCGCGCAGGGCGGAGCCCGGAGCGGAAAGGCTCCTTAGGCCACTGTTGCAAAACTCTAGCGCCGTACAAAAAAAGCACTAGGCCCCCATTGCGGACGGTTCAACACCCCCGTGTCACACCCGCGAGGCCGCAGGCCGAGCTGCGTATGCGAGGCCGAAGGCCGAGCGCCGCGGGAGGGCGAAGCCCGGGAGCGGCCAGCGCCGCAGGCCTAGCTTTTAGCAGACTCGCGCGAAGCGCGTGCTGCAAAAGCTAGTATAATATTATAAATGCGAAAGTAACTCTGTCTGTCCGTTACGCTTTCCCGCTTAAACCTCTCAACCGATTTTGATGAAATTTGGCATAGGTATACGTTGAACCTTAAGAACGGACATAGGCCTATTTTTTGGTAGAAAGTAAGGGGGGGGAGGGAGGTTAGAGATATGAAAGTTGGCACAAATATAGCTCTATTTAAATATAGACTACTTTTTGTTTCGAATATTAGGGGAGATAGTGGTAGAACCGACCATGAAAGGATGTAGTCCACGCGAACGAAGTCGCGGGCACAGCTAGTCATCTATGATCTGTAGTCCGTCGGTCGTTTTTAGATTACGCCTCGTATAATTTCTTACAATCGGTAACTAGAACGGATTGTTTTTGAAATGTCAGAACCGGGCTTTAGACTTTTGATCAAATCAAATTTTGGTATGTAAATGTCGCGCTTATTTATTTATTTATTTATTTAAAAACTTTATTGCACAAATAGGTACAACAGGTGGACTTAATGCTAGGGGCATTCTCTACCAGTCAACCCTTGGGTCATGCAGATAGTTTGTATATGGGTGCGGTAACATGGGAGAAAAAAAAGAAATCATTTTAAACAACAATAAATTAAGCATTAAAAATAACATTACGGTATCTTTTAAATATACGATAATAATACACATACTTTATAAATTAATTAGAATATAATATATAAAATATGAAGGTATACTTAGATTTACATAATATTAATAATTTATAGATAAAAACAAATATCTACATAACTATAAATTCAGAAGATAAATAAATTGGTTCAGCAATTGACAAATTCATGACTATCATTACCTACTTGTTAGCGAGAGAGAAGAAGTATTCACGAACTTTATTTTTAAAAATTCCCTTAGTCAGGGATTGTCGGATATCAGCGGGCAGAGCGTTCCAAAGCCGAGCGGCTTGCACAGTGAAAGACTTAGAGAAGAAGTCACTTTGATGTCGAGGAATGTTTAAGCTTAGGTTGTCTGAGGAGCGAAGAGATCGGTCATGAGATTGACAGAGATATTGAAATTGTTTTGTTAGATAGGATGGGGACAATGGATTGTGAAGAATATTGAAGAGCAGGCAGAGTATCCTGGTATTTCTACGTTGACGTAACGGAAGCCATTTAAGTTGGTTGCGAAAATTAGAAATGTGATCATACTTACGGAGCCCAAAGACAAATCTGATGCAGTTGTTTTGAAGACGATCAAGTTTTTTCATTAGGGTTTCAGAGAGATCAGGATAACATGCGTCTGCGTAGTCGATGATGGGTAAGATTAGAGTGTACACAAGCATAAGCTTAGTAGTGAAAGGTAGAAAGAATTTAAAGCGATAGAGGCTCCTCAGACAAGCCACCACCTTGCGACTAACCTCAGTGACATGAACAGACCAGCTTAGAGTGGAGTCTAAATGAAGTCCAAGATTTTTCACGGACTCACAGTAAGGGATGATTGTTCCATCAAATTTTATTGTTTCTAGGTCGGGCACGTGAAGTCTGGCCAGTAGTCTGGAGCTGCCAACGATAATAGCCTGACACTTAGCAGGGTTAACAGAAACACCAAAATCATGAGACCAGCTACGAATGCGATCCAGATTAGCGTTCAACTTGCAGATGGCCGAAGTTAACTCACCCACCTTTGCACTGGTATAAAGTTGTAGATCATCAGCGTACAGATGATACGAGCAGTCAAGAATATTGGAAATTAGGTTTATAAATACTGAAAAAAGGATGGGCGTAAGAATACCACCTTGGGGTACCCCAGTAGATAACTCAACCCAATCCGAGGTAGCAAATTGAGTAGAGACGGATTGCTGACGGCCGCGAAGATAAGAGGACATCCAATTCAGGACAAGAGGTGATAAATTTAGTGAAGATAAGATAGCAAGAAGAAGATCATGATCAACGGTGTTAAATGCATTAGAGAAGTCAATCAGGACGAGAATGGTGAGCTTAGTACTATCCATAGCCTCTCGTATGTCGTCAGTTACTTTGACGAGTGCAGTAGTAGTGCTATGAGCGGGCCTAAAACCGGACTGTAGTGAATTGAGCAGATTATTAGCATTTAAGTGTGAGGAGAGTTGCTTCAAAACACAGGCTTCGGTTACTTTGGAAAGGAAAGGTAGTATTGAAATAGGTCGGAAGTGGGTGGGAGTGGTGGGATTAGGAACTTTGGGAAGCGGATGAACCAACGCCCTGCCCCATAAATCAGGGAAATTACCGGAGTCGAGGGAGAAAGGAACAGACAGACCGAGTTACTTTAGTAAGGCTTTGCACTTAAGTATATTGAAAAGTCAAAATCTTTAAAGCACCACTACCTCTTCATACATGTCCGTGTATGGCCGGTAACTAGTTGTTCCGATTTTTAACCGTTTTTAAAAAAGGGCGATGTTCGATGGTTTGATAGTTTTAGGTATATTTATGCCCGGTTCCAATATATAAAAAACGATCCGTTCTTGTTACGGTTAGTAATAAATTATACGAGGCGTAAGCTAAAAACGATCGACGGACGACTGATGAGAGCTGATGTGGAAAGTAAATTTAAAATTAGAATTAACGACTCGTAGAAAGACGGATAGTCATTTTTGACAAATAACGAATCGTATAATATTGGAACCTGGCATTGATGAAGTTCTAAGAAATAATTTATATCAAGCATTCTACATCATCCGGTATGAGTACTACAATATGAATTGAATGAATCGAAAGTGTACTCCGTTTGTAGGGCGGCGTAGGCGGCACTCGGCGCTCATTCATGCTGCGCGCTCTGACGTCACCGACGACGCCATTACGCTGTCACAACGTCATGTCTGAGCTTACCGTCAATTAGATGTTATGTTGGCCGAGCCGCCCACAACACTTTACGACTGTATTTACACATTAAAGTATAGTTTTTTTCCACGTGACATAGGATCACGTTTGACCCCAATCTCGCTTGGTGAAACCTAATGTCTCCTGTACACGTAGACAGATTCGTCTGTTGATGGCATCGCGTCTGCCGACTTGTAGAGGGTGTGATTTGCTCGTCTGTGGTAGGTATGTGAATGTATTTGATGTTGTCCAATATTTATAAATGTGGTAGTTGATGTCCTGACATAATATTTTGTATTCTTCAAACGCTTAAATCGCATTCGGAGTGAGTTGATTACGATTATGAGCATTTTAAAATTGCTATTCGTTATTGAATACGAAACATTTCGTTTTTGGTGACATTTGGTTGACATTTTTGATAGTAATCGATTTTATTATTTTTATAGTACTAAACGCCGTACTAGCGAACTTTAAATATTTCGTTCGATTCCCGCACCGCAAGGGGAGATAAAAATTTTCTGTTTCTAATATTTTTGATAGTACACTGTAGGATAAAAAAAATACCTGAGTATCACTATTTCCATCATTTTGGTAAACGGTCTGCCTGTATCTACATACATACAGATCCTGTATCTATCTTTCTACTTTCTACACAATAAATATTTAGAGCTAAGTTACAGTAGCCATTGACATGACACCTTTCACTGTTATAATTTGTAATGACACAATTTTTCACGAAGCGGTCTGCCTCTTCTTTCATTTTGCGAAAGGAGAAGGAGTAGAAGAACTCTTTGTCTTTGCGCAACGTTATAATCTAGACATCCTCAAAGATAAAGTGATCAAACACCCTCTAGACAAACTAATACTGGATTTAGCAGTCTAGAGGCTTAGGAGAAGCAATGAAGTACTTGTTTTTGACATACGAGTACTGAGCTGCTTGCCGGTATCTTCTCGGTAATCATATGTTCCGAACCGGAGGATCGGATCATATGTTCCGAACCGGAGGATCGGATCATAAGTATTATTTATGTAATCTATATAAATAAAAATATTTAACTTTGACGATTCACGTCAGAAGTTCAATAACCATTTACCAAAAACAAAGACAAATACAAATAATTTTCCTCCCTCAATAAGGCATCAAAAAAGCAACTAAGTCTAAAACTGCCAATAAAAGAAAATACAAGCATTTAATATCACTCTTCCTTCCTTGACCCTAGTAGGGCCCAGCGCACAGGGTTGTAATCAGGCCCTTTTTAGTAATTCAAACCGTTGCTTTCTTCTAGGAAGAAGTATCCTAGTTGTGCATCCATAAGGTAGCCTGGAGTCCACTACGACTAAGGTACTGATTGGAACGATTACTATCATATCTTCGGAACCTTTACAAGAGAGACCGATAAGGGTCATAATCGGGAAGCAACACCTTAAGGTGTACGTACCTTCGGACGCAAATCAACATTCTTGTTTGCAACATTTCTGGTGACCTGTAATAACAGTTTCTCAAACAAATAAGATCACTGTATTCCACTAAACTAACTCTAGTTAAGAATGTTTGTGTAGAGAAATAAATGATTATTCTATTCTATTAGGACATCAAGCAAGCAAAAGGGTTGTACCATTGTAGTCCTAATTTGACCTTTCATGATGCTCCTATATTATGCTCCCTGTGTCAATCGAATCCACAGACTCCGGTTCTAATCGTATCGTTAAGAACCTGGGATATAAATATTATCATGTTTTAATAAATTGTAGTAAAATACTGCGAAGTCCAACTCTGTATTCGAATCAATTTAGCCCACGCGTGGGCGCGTGGGTAGCGACGCCCTGCAGGGCATGAGAATTGGCCCTTCGCAGTCTAAGTAATAGCACTTGTATCACACTGAATGAGACGAATAAAAGATGCAAATCTATATACCAATGCTAAGGGCTAATTTTTTTAACGGATTCGGAAAAAATAACAATTCGTTACATTACCTTCAATATGGTTGAGTGAAGCGATGGCTAGCACATACGTCTTGCTTGTGAACAGAGGTCACGTTAGATCTGCTAAAGCTTGCTTTTTCAAAAATAAATACTTACTTGAGTACTTAATTGTTTCATCACACATCAAAACAAAACTGTATGGCTTTGTCCAAAACAAGCTACACATAGCAATAACTTAGATACTGCTTTTAACTAATGTACTGAGTTTCTTACCGGTGTCTTATTGTGTAACTTTATTGCACAAAAAAGTACAATAGATGGACTTAATGCTAGGAGCTTTCTCTACCAGTCTACCTTTGGGTCATGCGGAGAGTTAGTTTATGGGTCCGGTATTAGTGAAAAAGTGATAAGTAATCTAAAAAAAACATAATAAACAACAGTAGTAACTACTAAACGTTATAAAAGTCACTACGGAAACGATTAAATATAAATATTCATACATTAATAAATAGAAAATGTATACATATAAAATATGAAGCTTTACTTTACTTATAAATAAACTAGCTGTGCCCGCGACTTCGTTCGCGTGGACTACATCCTTTCATGGTCGGTTTTACCCTTATCTCCCCTAATATTCGAAACAAAAAGTTGTCTATATTTTAATAGAGCTATATTTGTGCCAACTTTCATATCTCTAACTTCAAAACATTATTAACCCCCCCCCCCCCTTACTTTCTAACAAAAAGTAGCCTATGTCCGTTTTGAGGTTCAACGTATACCTATGTCAAATTTCATCAAAGTCGGTTAAGCGGGAAAGCGTAACAGACAGACAGACAGACAGAGTTACTTTCACATTTATAATATTAGTAGGGATATATGTGACGAACCGGAAATGAAGTCACTTTGTATTGTATTCACTAACGATTCAAAAATATTTTAAACTGATTAATCAATTGGTTGCGAGATTGAGGTCAAACGCGACGTCTAATTTATACAAAAACGAATGTTCAATATCGCATGCAGCATCAAGAGTCTTTGTTTTACCCAAATCCAGCCGGTTAAACAGCGTGGGCGCCATTCATGATTGTGATGACGTCACTGCTTTGTACATTGCTTTGACAAGCGTCTGTTATGATAACGCGTTTGAACTTAGGTATGATTCTGTGGAGAGTGATGAAGGGCAAAGTTTGGTCGGTCTGGTTATTGTTTATGACTAGCGGCTCGCCGCGGCATTGCACGCATATTCATTTGTTACAAAAATGTGATAAAAGCGGTATTTCAACAGCTCTACTGACTTTCTGCAAACTTCACATAAATCATCTACGAATAAAATCATGAAAATCAAAAAGTTTCATCAAATGTATAAATTTGATGTTAATTTATACAATGAAGTTCAATAGGGAGTAATAAACAAAATAACCTATAATTTAAACTGCATTCAAACACTTATCGAGTGTCACGCCACTTGTATATGTGAGCAACTTGCTGTAGACCCGATTGTGACCAGACCGAATGTGAAATTGTACCCATTCTCCGACAGAGGTAGACTTCGCAAAAGAAGTTTGGTTCTTCATACAAAAACAATCAGAAGAGTTTAGGTATAGACAAACACACGACTGTGAGTTCGTTACTATTTGTTGACCGAACTTAGGCGTCGCGCTATGTCTGTGGTACCGGGTTCTATGCCCGGTTGGGGGTCTAACGAAAACGAACTTTTCTGTATCGTCTTTGTGTTATTTGTTGTGGTACCGCCGTTGTTACTTATGTGTGTGACACAAGTGCTTAAGCTACTTACCACAAAACAGGAATGTATGTTATGTTGTTTAATATTTGTTTATTACCATCCGAATGAAAATTACTATATGTTCGATGAAAAATCCAAGAAGTTCAGACTAAACACCATTCGTAGCTTTTTAACACCCTCTCTCCAGCTAGTGGAATACTCTAAGCTCGTAACAAACGCATTAAAAACCCGAGTACCTACATTTGGAGAGATTTTTATTTGACTCCCGAAGAATAGCACAAAAGGGAATAGCTATGGTAAGCGATAATAAAATCTGCTGATAAGGAAACACCAAAAATTATTATTAGCTCAAAGTGCTCTTGAAGGCCAGAATGGCCGGATTTCTGGAGATTTGAACCGTACTCTTTTACTGTTCTGGATATAAAGCTTCCTTTATGTTCAGCTACCATTGATGTCAGAGTGGCACATTATTTGACAGCGGCTGTATCTGGGCAGGAGAGAGTAGTCGCAAATTTATGTTTCCGAGTAAGCTTTGTAGGTTCGAAAGCACAGCGAGGTAACGAACGATTTTATTTCTTCCTAGCTGTCGCCCGCGCGTACGCTTTGTAAGTTAGTTAGTTCGTTTTTCTAGCAATAAATATAGTCTACTAACTGTGCCCGCGACTTCGTTCGCGTGGACTACATCCTTTTATGGTCGGTTTTGCCCCTATCTCCCCTTATATTTGAAACAAAAAGTAGTCTATATTTTAATCCATATTTGTGCCAATATTCATATCTCAAACTTGGAAAATAAACATTCTGCCATATAAAATTTCAAGGGCGATTCCAAAAAGTACCCTATATCCGTTCTAGAGGTTCAACTTATAGATATATCAAATTTCATCAAAATCGGTTTAGTGGTTTAAGCGTGAAAGCCGTACAGACAAACAGACAGACAGAGTTACTATTGCATTTATAATATTAGCATGGATAAATGCTAATCCACAATCATGCTTCAAGTTATCTTTAATCAAGAATTAAACATTCACATATTTATCAATACATTGCGAAGGACACAGAAAATCGTTATTCTAGGAAGTGGACTTAGTATTTGCACAGCTACATATATGTAATACTAAGGATTAACAATTAAAATATGCTCTTTGCAAATGAGCTTAGCAAACGATCAATGAAATTTCGAACATATGTATACTGGTTTAAGATTGAATATATTTTTCCTCCAATATTCTATGTTTGCGTAGTTAAAGAAATATTGTCTCGGTTCGAAACAAGACGAGCATATGTATTTGTGATGTTGGAGGCCTTATATTGCAAATACGGTCTTCTATGAACTGTTTTGGTTACCTGAAATAAGAGAAAAAGAACTGTCGTAGTAGGGTTTGCATCTTGTTGCGCTGTTTGCTTGAGGCTGTCTATAGCACCTAGCTTCAGATGCAGCATAGGAAGAATCAAGATAAACCTCGAGAGGGGCCGAAGAGAACAGAGCATTGTCGCTCTCTGCGGCAAGACCACAGGGGTCGAAAGATCGCGGAAGAAGAGGAAGACCTCGGTGCGTCGTTGCTAGTTTCCCCATCATCCGCGATCGGTTACACTTAGGATTTATCCAACTCTCAGGGCAAAGGCTGGAGTGAGAGTCTCAGGTGTCAATCAACAGTAAGCACGGGAGCCACACAACTGGTCAAATACTGGAATCGAAGACGCCAGGCGTGGGGTGACCCGAATGAATCCACCAATCGAACTCGGGCCTTTTCCTCATAGTAGGGAAGCAGGAGTACGAGTCTCCCGGCAGTTGGCACGGGAGCCACACAACTGGTCGACTGGTGGAACCGAAGACGCTAGGCGTGGGGTGACCCGAATGAATCCACCAATCAAACTCGGGCCTTTTCCTCATAGTAGAGAAGCAGGAGTACGAGTCTCCCGGCAGTTGGCACGGGAGCCACACAACTGGTCGACTGGTGGAACCGATGACGCCAGGCGTGGGCTGACAATGGGCCCGAATGAATCCACCAATTAAACTCGGGCCTTGTCGCCTCTCAGTGTTGAAGCAGGAGTGAGTCTCTCGGCAGTTGGCACGGGAGCCACACAACCGGTTTACTCTTGGGACTGAGGACGCCAGGCGTGGGGTCCTTGGGCATCCGTCACCTTTGGTCCAAAGGAGTTTTAGCTACAGTTAACCTCAAAACTACTTAAGTATTTGTTATAGTTTCTCAATAGAACATCACGTATTTCTAAGATGTAAATAAATCATGTCAGTATTAAGTTGATGGATGCGCATTTTAATATCGTCTACATTATAGATTCCATCGTCGATAACTCACTAAAAACGTTATGAACCGATTAATGATTTACACACTACGTCCACTTAATAAGATCAATAAAACAGTTCAATTACGCATTCCCGTCCACAACACTCCATCGAATCTCTACTTAGAAGAAATACTAATACTACTACTAAACTTACTACTGCTGTACTATCATGATTATTTCTCACAGTAGAGGTTTTCAACTTATTGAAGAATCAGTAAGGTTACGTAGAAGATTTTCTGAGTTTCTTGACGTTATCTTAGCCCAAAATAATTACTGATAATAAAGTTTTCATTGTGTTTAAGACTATTCAAGCATAATCGACCTACTTGCACGAAGATATTTTTTTCCGATTATATGACAGCATCACATTTTCGAAACTCCCGTGACGTCTCCTTTGAAGTACAGCCCATTGTCTTCTTCCATATTTAGGTCAATGATCAATACAAACATTTTTGACCCCGAATCAGCATCCGATATTGAAAGTGTTCGGGGCGTCGGGGCATCGTCGCTATGGGCAATAAATCACCAAGGTAGGTCAGGGCTTGCAAAAAGCGAACAAAGGATAGGGAACCAGTTGCGTGACCTCCAGACGGCGGCCATTTTAGCGTCGGATTCTGTGCCGCGTTAGCGGTAAAAAAGCGCAATTCGGATAACTGATTAATACCTGATTTTAGTGTCTGAATTAATGTCTTGCGAACTGTTAAGAGTTGTGAGGTGTATTCCAGTTGGAAGAACAAAACTGAAACTAAATGTCAGATAAAAAGTGAAGTTCAAAAGTTAAAACCCGACTTAACATTTAAAACAAAAAACATGTAATCAAAGCCAAATAATAAATATATACAAATACCAATTTGGGTATATAAATAAAGGGTTAAATGGACTAAAAAATAAAAGGTTTGTATTTGATCTCAATCTCAAAAAAATAATAGTAATTTAAGATTTTTTAAGTCCAGCCAATTTAGGAACTTACGGCTAAATATTTAGGTTCTAGCCTAGCCTAGTTACATAGCCTTCTACTCTACTCGCTATTAATATAGGTGATTCTAAAGATACCAATATACCTATTTGAAAACACACGATAAGAAATTTAGTAGTTATTTTGCTTCACCGTAGTCGGTAAAATAAGTAAATAGCGGTAACAATACGATAAAACTCGTTGTTTAAGACGAGACGACTTATTCCCGGTTATAGTAAAGGTAGTTTCAACATTCAAAATACGGCTTAACATTTTTTTTTTTATTTCTTTGGTGCGTTTCATAGTACTTCTCCTATGTTGGCCAGGGATTTTGCTGATATATTCCTAACATCTGCGAAGATGAAAAAGTAAATGAATGGGACTTCGTTAAATTTAAGTATGTACCTGTATTACTACTCGTTGAAAAGCTTTAGACTCTTGGTATCTAATAGCAGATTATTAAAAAGTTTCATTATTATTTCGATTAAGCAAGTAAAACGAAGCAAATATACTCAAAAGTGCAATATAGCAAATACTTACCTATTTCATATTTGAACACCATTCAAAACGTCACAATAATAATAAGATTACCAATAGACAGTCGCCTTACACACTAAAATATTAAAGTCGAGATTGCTATGTAAAAACAAAGATATTTATGCAGGTAATGTTTTCAAAGGAACTGTACGAGCAAAAATAGCGAAATTACGGAATTCCTGTAACTCGAGAAATGCCGGCAAAGTACTAAGCCGCATTCAAGTTTCACTTTTCGTAGAACGCCGGTATAAGGCTGCGTTGCAAAACATTTGAAACTAGTTTGAGCCTGCGAGTTCGCATGCCCTGGAGCAGAAGTGGCGAACTTTTATGGATCAACGAGCCAAATTATCTATAAGAATAAGTTGGAGTGCAGTTGCAGTACTATTTAGAATATCTGTACGCGTGAAGATATAATAATCGTATTACCACAATAACTTTACCTTTTTACTTTTTTTTATTGTAAGTAGTTCGTTTTAACTACTAAATAAAAATGGTGTCGCGTTTTGACCCATTAAATGATTTTAAATGTTTAACAACTTTACCGTCATCACAGAATTAAGTTTACATGTAAATTGTTAGAAGTCCCTGCTTCAGAAGCTTATTTAAACGATTTTTGGTATAAACAATACGAAAAATGTTGGTTCACCTTGATATTAAAGTAAAAAGAAAAGTTCTTTCAACTCGAATCTGACTACGACTTATCTACACTAATATTATAAAACCGGCTAATAGCGTGTCGGGCCACGCTCAGTGTACGGTTCCGTAGTTTTCAGTGCATCACAATACTTAAGCATCCTCACTTAAAGTTACAAAAATGGGCTATCTGTGTGTAACATTGACTTGACATAGGTAGGTATACCCTAAAAAAAAACTTTTTTTAAATTTTTTTATTTTTGCACTTTGTTTACGTGATTAATATACATATTTGTACTAAATTTCAGCTTTCTAGTGCAAACGGTTTCTGAGATTATCCTCGGACGGACAGACAGACAAACAGACATGGCGAAACTATAAGGGTTCCGTAGTCAACTAGGAATTTGATTTGTATTTTTGTATGTTTGAATAAAATAAAAAACTGTAGTGCCGATTTCAAAAATTCGTTTACCATTAGAAAGCTACTTGACCCTAAGTAACATAGGTTATATATTTATTGCTAGAAAATTCTAAGTCTACGCGTAAATCAGATATTTTTGTGAGATATTGCGTGAAAATTATCGGTATATCACAGTGCGAACATCTCTGAAGAAAGGTGATACCATTTTTTGTTCTCAAGTTAAATAAGATTCAAATTATGGTGGCAATATATAATCCACTACCGGCTAAATGGTTAAACTATACCACGTGATTACTCGTCGGTAAAAAAAACTGAAAACTACTTTTTTTTAACGTGGGAACATGCATTGACGCAGCGTACCGCCACTCGAGTGAGAGTAAGCGCGGACTGCGGGAGTGGGAGTGCGGGACTCCCAGGGGAGACCAAACCCCGGCTCCGCCCTGTTAAGGACGGGGACAACCCGTTAAAAACCCACGATGAACCTCATCGCCAAAAGCGGAGATGTCGTGGGGATCCGAGTCAACCTTGGACTACCATAACATCACCGGCGAAAAGGCTACCCTTAAAGGGTCGTCAACTCGTCAACTCGTCCCCTGATCAACGAGGAACGCCAACAACTTGGTGCAAGCGTACTAAGTCCAGATTTAGTCGATTCTGGTACGACACATTTTCCTCAACAAAAACAACCTACCACTAAAAGGAAACCCGTACTAAATCAGTCGTGTCAACAAGGAAAACTCTGGTACATTTTTAATTAAACCCTAATTGGGTCTTTTATCTTAAAATGTATGTAGCTTTTGCAGGAAGTCCCGGACCGATATAAAACCGCAACCTTCCTGTACGTACCAACAATCTTTTCGGCCTGATAGCGAATAATACTTTTTAGACAACTATAATCAATAAGCGGGAAATGTCTTTGCCAGCTCGTTAGTTTTATCGAAAACATGGGAAAGACCTATAGTAGCGAGAACTGTTTTGAGTCCTATTTCGCGGAAAATAATATAATAATAATAAGTATTTATTACTGCCTAGGACTAATCGTATTTGCGTAACGATACGTTTTTAAAACAATGGCGAAAGGAATAAGCTTTTTTTAAGACTTCGTGGATTTTTTTCGGAAGAAATGCATTCATGCACCTTATCGTCACTCGAAGGAGGTGACGGCGTGTGTGAGTCTCCCTGCCCTGATACGAGTAGCCTAAGGCCAACTTGAACAAGAGATCAAAAACTAATTCAGTAGTAAAAAATATGGATCATATATTGTATGGCTTCTATAGTAACATAGTAACAGTGCGTTTCAGAAATCAGAAACAATGACGGTACACCCAGACCCGAGACAATCCCTACTAATATTATAAATGCGAAAGTAACTCTGTCTGTCTGTCTGTTACGCTTTTCTGCTTAAACCTCTCAACCGATTTTGATAAAATTTGGTATAGGTATACGTTGAATCTCAAGAACGGACATAGACTACTTTTTATTAGAAAATAAGGGGGGGTAACACCACCTTTGAAAGTTTATATGGAAAAATGTTTATTTTTGAAGTTAGAGATATGAAATTTGGCACAAATATAGCTTAAAACTTGGATTAAAATATAAACTACTTTTTGTTTCGAATATAAGGGGAGATAGGGGTAAAACCGACCATGAAAGGATGTAGTCCACGCGAACGAAGTCGCGGGCACAGCTAGTAATTAATAAATGTGAAAGGTTTAAGAATCTATGGATGTGTAATTGTCTGGAGGTATGTTTGTTACTCTTTGTTGTTATGTCCAAATCATATGGTCACCATGTAAGTTGGACATTTTGAACATTTAGGTCTTACAGTATGCTTATAGCAGTCTACAAATAGATACCAATGAGACGCTTAACTACTTGCCCAGGTATCATCAGACCGAAAAGAAAAAATTACTTCATCCACCAGCACAAACCCACTTAGTGTACAATATTGTCAAGTGCGATCTAATCTGAAGGCCACAAACACATAATGGATTTTATAAGCATTTTTCACCCATTAGGTTCATCAAACCTTATGACAGGCGAATAAGTAAGGTATTTCACTAAACCGGTTGTTTACGCATTACGCAAAACGTAGTACAAAATGATGCGTAAGCGCATTTTTGAATAAACAGCGTCGATGCAGGTGGGTCGACGAACTGCGCATTGAGTTACGGTCGTTGGTGTTGCCAGAAAAATCCTGGATGAGAAATTAACAGATTTTAAATCTCCCAAAAACAAATTGTTTCAATATTTTTTCCATTCTGCACTTACCTGAGCTCGGTTCATTAAAGGCCTGAGAAGATGGCTGCTCAGGCCTGCACTGCATTACACTTCAAGATTAACCACATCCCACGGTCCCACCTGATGTTAAGTGGTAATGAGGTCCTAGCTTAAGCAAAGACCTTAGGCCCTTAAGGGCGACAAGTACAGCATAATAAAGCTGTTACAGGACTTGCCGCCCTTACCTTAAAGGCTCGACCCGTGCTACTAATGTAGAACCCCCTCTTTTTTGACGGGGGGAAATGCCTTGATGCAACGTACCGTCGCCTGAGGGAGGGCGACGGCGTGTGTGGGACTTCCTGTCCTGAAAGGGCAGGACTACCCACTAAAACCCCCCGGTTGGACCATCATCGCCTTAGTGGCGGTGTTGTGGGAGATCGGATCAGCCTTGACTTCCACAACAATGTAGAAACCCCTGGGTGCTGTGGAAACCTTACTCACACGAAGTGATTGCTATTTGGCTGCGGTCTTCTGTGAGGTATAAAAACCTTTTCGAAAATAATAATTCAAGACCTGGCAATACAATATTTTGCGCAGCAGCATAAAAATTAGTACGCGGATCGTGTTTCGAGCGACTTGGCCGAATTTTTCGCGTTCCGATCAACGCTGCGTTCGTACCCAGGGAATTTATTAAAGTAAAATATCGTCAGAATTAGTGATGTACTAAAGTCAATCCCTTGATGTCTGTATTAAAAGACTCCAAATGCTATGACTAGTTACTACCAAAGATCTTTAATTTTATCGAACTGGGGCTGAAGTGAGATGGTAGAAAGGTAGTTAAGGATTAAGAGCCATCTGCGCTCCTCCGAAAGCAGTGACGATGCTAAGGTTTTGCAGCCATCATCATCATTAGGTAGAAAAACAAAACGAAAAGTAAGTCTTCTTGACATTGAGGGGATAAAAGCTATACAAATAATTGTGGTATCTTGAAAACCTCGCCCAGGTATCCCGATTTTCCTGTCCCCTACCTCAATGGACCTTATGACTAAGTAATTAAATCCTTAAATCGTAGAGTTATCAGATTTTACATGCTTGCATTATTTTGAAAAGTCCTTAGTGACTGTATAATCAAAAACATAAGGTGGAAAGCACGTAAGACTACACTTTAATCTTTGTACCGTCGTTGTTTCTGATTTCTGTAACACGAGTGCTTTAGCTACTTACCACAAAATCAGAGCAATGTATGTGATATTGTCCGATATTTATACCTATTTCTTTATTTATTATTTAATTAACATCACTTGTACCGTTATTATGACGTAATTAGAACTAAAATCATACTGCCAGTGTTTACCTTGATGTGCTGTTCACGTCACCGTTCGTTATGCTTTGAATTAATTAAAAATACTACACACGTTGCCAGATATATAATTCAAACTGCATAAAAGCCAGTCATAAATATTGTAAATCATTTCGATTGTATATGTTATCTGCGTGTAGTCTTCTTTAAAATACGATCCTACTTAATCTGAATTGGAGCAACTCGACTGGTGAATGTTATGGAAGACCGCAGCCAATTAACAATCACATCGGTGTTGTGTTCCTCCGTGTGAGTAAGGCTGTCAGAGCTCCTGGGGGTGCTACATTAGTAGTAGGGGTCAAGTCTTTTAGGGTAAGGGCGACAAGTCAGTAACAGCTTTATTATGCTGTACTTGTCGAACTTTAGCTAGGACCCCAGTACCACTTAACATCAGGTGGGACGAGGTCAATCTTTACGTGTAATATAAAAAAAAGCGGAGTCTTTTTAAGACCTCAAAGACTAAGTCTCTCACATCACTAGTCAGACTCGACGATACACTAAACGTTTGTTTATTTATTTTTAGGAAAGAGCAACACTCTTGCGAATATCTTCACGACTTCTTATTGAGCCGGACTTTTAAGAATATCGCCATTTTGCATGGTAGGTGGCTTATTAAAATGATACGGACTAAGCTAAGATAAGGCTGACTAAGCACAGAGCTCCATAGAACGGTCTCATACTACGTAAAATTTCGTAGAGAGACGTGGTAATATAGGCGAAAAGCTTTTTTTTTTTAAATTTGCATAATCTGGAGTAACACTTTAGAAAGCAGCATCGAACTCACGCCCCTTAGCTCATCAAGGTTTGTTAACCATTGCCCCACAAAGCCAGTCCTAAGTGAGGGAGTACCTAACGCAAAAAAAAATGGAAACAAGACAATTAGGTCCGATTTCAAAAGCGCCGCAAATAGACAACCGACTCCATCATTACGGTCAAAGGTTCGACATTGTCCGCAAAACGCAAAATAATGACTTGGCGTTTTTCACATCGCATTCAACGGGAAATTACATAATTTGACAGTTGTGACACAGTGTCGCTAATGTGGGTCAACGGGAGGTCGGCTGAAGTTTGAGGAAACTAGTGCCTATTTAGAAACTACTTTAAAATTTACTGTTTTATCAGTCAGCGTCGTAGATAAGATCTGTCCACGTTTTTTTGGCTAACTTGTATATGTCACAGTCATCTGGTTGAAACAGCTATTTGATTGAATCACTAGCGTGTTTATTAAATGACGACGTTTAATTGAATGACTAGGCCGAACGTTGAATGAATAAGACTCACTGAACGTCCAACAAGTTAGCGGATTGTAACATAGCCCTTTGAACATAGCGGACGTAATCAGTCAGGTGATTGTAATTTAGTTCATTTTTTTCCACTGTGGCGTTAGTGCTCATCAAAACAAAGATGGCGTCAAACAGCTGGTGCAGATATAATCGAATAGCACTGTGTTGATAATTTTTAGAGTGAAACTGAGATATAAAGTGACTTATTCGTAAAAAAATATTTTTTTAGCCTAATTGTCTTAAGACTTAAAATTATTCAAACTTATTAAAAAAATCTTATTAAGGTGTGTTATGTCATGTCTGTCAGCTATATCCCATTCAACGACTATGCTAAATGACGTTCAGTCAAGAAGTTGAACGTTGTATTAAACAATTTGACGAGTTGTCCTTTAGTCATTCAATTAAACGTCGTCATTCAATGAACGCGCTAGTGATCCAATCAAATAGCTGATTAAACCAGATGACTGCGACATATATATCTTGTTAACTAATGCCAGGTTTCAATATTTTACGATTCGTAATGTGTCACACATGACTATCCGTTTCTTCGAAGTGACTACGACTCGTTAAATATTCCGTTCCATGCAGTTGTCATCAGTGGTCTGTCGGTCGTTTTTAGCTTACGCCTCGTATAATTTGTTACCACCCGTAACTAGAACTGATCGTTTTTCAAATATTGGAACCAAACATAACTCTGTTAGTTTTACTGCTGCGACAGAGAAGACTACGGCGTTTGTAGGACTTCTTCGCTTTGAAAAGAGCGGAGACTACCCGCTAAAACTACCCGCTAAAACTACCCGCAAATTTAATCGCGTCATGGGAAAATAAATAATCTATAACAGCCCATGGAACCTGTGCTCTAGTGTTAACGAGCTTTGACTTGATCCAGAGATCGTGGATTCGATTCAATTTCTTTGTGTGTCACAGTTTGGTTAGGACATTTTCAGATTGATCACCTAAAATGTTTGATAAGAAAAATGATCAATGCTGACGGAAGGGCATGTAAATAGTCAGTCTTGTCTGATCTCTTTCCGATTTGGTCTACCGTCCCATCGGATCATGATAATGAAGGAAGAGTAAGTGCACTTGTATGCAAACGTTCTAAAAATCAACTCCGTAATTTAGCGATTTATCGCTCCAACTGGAGCAGCCCGACTGGTGAAATACCTCCACCTTACAGAAGACCGCAGCCAATTAACAATCACTTCGGTGTTGTTGTGTTTCTGCGTGTGAATTAGGTTTCCAGAGCTCCTGGGGGGTGCTACATTAGTAGCAGGGGTCAAGCCTTCAAGGTAAGGGCGACAAGTCCAGTAATAGATTTATTATGCTGTACTTGCCACCCTTTAGCTAGGACCTCATTACCACTTTACATCAGGAGGGATGAGGTTAATCTTGAAGTGTAATATGTAAAAAAAAAATACTGTTAGAGTTAGAGCGAGAGAGATTAAAGTTAGAGCTATCAAACAAGATAACTTGTTCTAACTTTAAGTTTTTATTAAAGTTAAATGGTTACAACACTTATAAGCAAAGTCCATTTCTACTAATATTGCATGAAATTTACATAATTTCACGATGTTACACGAGTGTTCAGTGTGCTTAACTTCTCAAGGACTCCACGGAGGCGAATGATCCAGTTCTGACTTGTTTCAAGGTACAATCGGCCTTGACCTTGTTTTATCAACTTATTAGGTGGAGGGTATTTAGTCTGTATGTTTAAAATAGGTTTTTCTAAAACATTTCACACGCTTGTATTAGGTAGAAATGAAAAGCGTTTTAACTGGTTACTACTAGAAGCAGTTGAAATCTATACTCATCATAATATCATCATAGCTTTGTTTTCATAGTATTTGTTTGTTTGCTTCGTAACATTGTAACGGTAATCTTAAGAACTATTGATTTGGATTGAAAAAATATAGTTTCAGTTCGAACTTTAGGCTTTAGGCTTTACGAAGAACTAAAGTTATAATAAGAAAGCCTAAATTTATAATATTATAAATATTTTAAAGTAACCATGCGAGTATTCACGCAGGAAAAACAGCATTAAAAACTCACAAATATAAGAAAGTCGTTACACAATCGCTTTTCATTTTCCGAAAACTAATTATAAGATGTAAGTCATTTTTTGCAGCGACAAACTTCCGATTTCACACGTATTGTCCAGCTATTCTAGTGTTGCCAACAAAAAACCGATTTCGGTTAGCACTTGTAAGAAAAATACTATTAAATATAAGTAAATATTATTGGAACAAACAGTTAAGTAAATAAATCCGTTTAATTCTATATAATTAATTACTATTGGACATTAGAAAACTATCGACAATTTAAAACATATATAGTAGTACCACTAATCTTGATAGGATTGTCACAAATAACTACTTCGTGATTTACAAACCGTATTCATTTCTTACAAAAGCATTAACACGTTAGAGTTAGTCAAAGTATCTACATACATTTTTATTAGTATCCCTTTTTTTACAATTATCGATGTCGATACTAATCGCATCACCTTGGCGTCACTATTTCACACGCATTGTCCGGTCGTGTCTGCACTTTCTATTGTTGACAGATTATGTTATGCATCTCGTCTTGTCTTCAACTTAGAAATAGCTGGAAATTAATATGGCGCCGGCACACTCATATATTTCGGAGCTTTTGTATGCAACTGTGGGAATTAGGGTCCGTGGGTAGGATTCCTTCTAGGGCTATCACTTCTAGGTTAGATCCAGAGTCAACAAAAAATGTTGCTATTGGAGGGGAACAGGAAAAATATATGTAATTTAAAAATAGGTAATTGTATGAAGATACTCGCCGACAATCGGACGACCTTGACAAGCTGGTTGTAGTGGGCAAAGTAAAGGGGAAGAAACCCCGCGATCTGTCTCCTAGTCGCTGGTGTGACCAAGTAACGACGATCACTGGACTTCCTATTGTAACCGCCCTAAGGACAGCCGAGAACCGTAACAAATGGAGAAAGCTGGCTGCTGGCTGCACGGAGCTACGAGAAACTTTCAGGGACACGACCTTCAGAATTGAAGAAAGCGATCACACACACAATATGAAGATAGAGACAGAATGTAAAACAAAAATAATTTTCAAGACATCAAATAAATGAAGGAAAAAAGAGATAAAAAAGAAAAGGTTCGTTTGGCCACATTATCTTGGTTTGCGGTATTTTAAATTAGTATTAAGGGATTAATTACAAATTCAAAATTCTCGGCTCCAAGTTATCTAAAGAGTCTAAGTTACAATTCATGTTATTATATTTGGTATTCTATTATAATTTAAATTGTATAAAGATCAATACATTAAAAAATGATATTGTTGAAACATAAAATTAATTTTTTTGCTGCACAACAAAAAATTATTGAATACACAACATGAAACAAGAAATCGGCCGGCTAGTAAATAATTCATATTGGACAACATCACATACATTGCTTTGGTTCCGTATAAATATAAAGGATAAATACTAAACTGACAACAAAACAGTGAATTGTTGTTAAATCTGTATTTTTAATACATTTTGTGCGAAAGGTAAGCTAAGATTAAATTATTTTAGATTATAAAGTACCTACGCATATGTTTTAATGTCAACAGGAGTTTAAGCCGCGCTCAAATGACATGGCTTTATATAGGTCACCAATATTAAACATTGCTTTATAGACTACCCAATTTTTGATAATTTACTAGATAAATACTTTTTAATACTATTTACTTTAACTAAAAGTGGCAACCTTATATACCATAGGTATCCTGTGTAGGAGTTAAGAATGCGGAACATCTAATTTGCGTATGAACGAAAATTTCATTTTGAGAAATTTCGTAGACCAGTATAAATGATGATTTCAAATGATTGGTAGTATTTGAACCATAGTATTTGATTTAAAATGAATAAAAATTTTGGTGTACCTTTTCTTTGCGTTGTATGTTGCGAACGTGATAACTTTTAAAACGAAGAATAATTCAGGGCGTCTACTCTTGAAAACGAAACGAACAAACGAAAGGTTTCGTTTTTGAAGATTGATCAAAAGTTAGGGAATTAAAACGTGATTTTAGATTTGTATAAATAATATTTTGTTTTTTGATAACGCTTTATTCGCATTCGAAGTGTGTTAGTTGCGATAATGAGCAATAAAAAATACTAAACGTCATCGGATCCGACATATTTCGTTTTCAAGAGTAGACGCCCAGGTACGGCTCGTGAGGTTTGCCTCAAAATGGCTTTGACTAAATTGTTAATTCATATTGGGCATAAAAACTCACTCTTATGTGAAAAGAAATAATATTAAACGGTTAGCTCTGCGGGCCACGCGTAATGTAGGGTTTCGTAGTTTCCTATCGTAGTATAATAAGTTCGTAGTATAATAGTATGGATTAATGCCCAATTCCAATATTTAACGATTCGTAATGTGTCAAAAATTACTGACAATTGACTACGACTCGTTAATACCGTTATATAGCCTAAATTGTACTATAATTTTTCTGTAAAACCTATTTCTGTAAAGATTTTGTGCAATAAAGTATATCTATCTATCTATCTATCATAGTTTACTTTCAATATCAACTGTTATCAGTCGTCAGTCGTTTTTAGCTTACGCTTCGTATAATTTATTACTATTCGTAACAAGCACGGATTGTTTTACAAATAGGTATTGGAATCGGGCATAATAAGATGGAATTTTGTTGAGCTTTCTCGAACAAAAAGCATCTGGATTCAATTACGGGCAGGCATATGAAACATGATGTATGGGCATGAGAAACTGTAACAAACTAGGTTTTTACAATTTACACATCATAAACAAACAGAAAAAATATATACCTCAATTTCTAAACGCTCGTCAGCTAGTGACCACTGTTAGTGCAACACAACCGCAACATCGGACAGTAAGTTGTTCGCATTAACTAAGCATCAAAAATGTCGTCGCGTCTGACCCGTCAACTTATTTTAAATCGTTGTTTATATTGCCGAAACACGAGCCTATTTCGGCTGAGCTTAACCCCAAAATGGCAATTACAAACTCCCCTAAAAAGCCCGCTACTTAAACTCATCAAGGTGCCATTACACCAAATCCCCGACGTAACTCCCAAAACCACAGACATAGATTACTTGAGAAATTCGGATCCGAAATTCTCGTCACACTTTAAATTCCAGAGAAAACGGAACTTTCAAATTGATAGCTCATTAGCAACCCACCCCGAACGCAATGCGATGTTCCGTCAAATAAAAAACGAAATATTTGCATAACGCTTTTTTTCGTATAATCGAAAGTCATTCGAACTGAAAGTTACGTTAAGAATGCAAACAGAAATGCCATAATAGGATCGTTAAACTACCAAAAATATTCAACTTGAACAGGTTAATAAGAGTCCGAAAAAGTGAAATTGAAATCAATTGTTGTGTGCCGTATATGGGCTGCGGGACTGAACGAAGGCAAGACATTTGATCACGTCTATATAATTCGTCGTATTTTATGAGTGCCTTCGTACAATGTCAACTTTAAAAGTGCACTTGATCTTTATCTTCCAGCAGAAAATATGGTGAAATATTAAAGCCAGACTAAATTTTTTTTTCGAATGCCGAAAATTGTGATCAAGGCGTCTTCTAAGTAATAAATTCTGTTAAGTGACTCACAAAAAATTAAGCAAATAGGTGCTGCCGTTCTAAAGTGAGGTTTACTACATTTATTCATAACATATCAGGGGAGGGGGCTATTTCATTTTGCAAATGTAAACGAGACCATCATTCCCATAAGAATTTGATTTATCAAACCTCAAAACCAACTTGCTCTATTCGAACTACTATGTCTATTAAATGTTAGCTTTTCAAATTAGTCCATTAAATTCGCAACTCAATTGTTATCAGGATACGGAATCGCTATATCCTTATTTAAATCATTGCTCAGAATTATGTAAATGAATGAGTTTTCCCGCAACGGGCGTAAGCTCTAACAATAAGACTCAGTTTCAAGAATGCAAATAGCGTAAATACATTCTTGCTATCGGTCGTTCGGCTTGCGACCGTTATCCTTGGATAGGGTGCGTTTACGGGATAAGAGGTAGCGAATTTTTAAAGAAAATATAATCACTTTGTCAGCTGCTCATGATGTAAGCGAGATGAGTTTGTGTCAAATATGGGACATACCTCAAACAAAATGAAAATTTTTCATGTGTGACTTTTACTTAATTTCTTGTATATAAATAATAAATAGCATCTAAATTTTTTCATTTCTGTTCAATCGTGTATTTTAAGAAAGACAGGAGCTTATAAATCAGATTCAGTATAAAAAATATAATTTCAAAGCTTTTAAAACAAAGTGACTACTAAAAAACTTTAGTAAAAGACTCACAATATGATATTAAAGCACCACAATGAAAATGTGATTTTCATCTTTGACTCTTCTGATTATGAAATATCCTGTACCTGTAACAAGGAACAATCAATATTAAATCCGTCAAATATTTCTAAAAACCTCCTTTAAATAAAGTCTTAAATTATTTAACTTAACATACTTCAACGCATAATAAATGAGAAATTCATTCATAGTTAAATTTTATAGCCATTCATTACGTCATCCGCTAATCGTATTCAACGCGCTCGCACCCTTATACTGATTAAGGTGAGGTACGTACGCTTAAAAATGACGTCACATATCGGACGCATTCCACCGACGAGGAAAACGAACGCTTCTCAGAATACTTCTATTTATATTACAACGACCACACTGCTATTAGCGGCACCACTGCCCCATAAAACTAAACCTTAAACCTTTTCAAAATAAGCTCCCAGACGCCGCACACTGGTCCGGATTTTTAATATGGAAGACTTAGGACCCAATGTCAATATTTCGGGCTGAAAAAAATCATGTGGATAGATAAATGAACGTTCATCAACGTTTGTTCTAGCAGTTTTTATGAAATTGGTTATTTTTGCGAAAAAAAAAACATTGAAAAAAAATTTGTATGGAGAAAAAGTGAAATTTTTTTTTTTTTCGAAAAGTTCAAAACTGTTAGCAGTGAAACCTTTTGTGTGTTATTGTATTACACTTATTCGTTAATTCCATATTTTTTTTATTTGCATATACTTGCAGCCTTGGCCAAAATATGCATCGGAACTTTCATTGTATTTATTTCAACTATTTGTGACAATTTAATTTTTTTATTGATTTATAGTCACATAATTTACGCATATTTTCAATATAATAAATTTTAAAATCCATTAATGATTTTGAAAAATAGATTACAATTAAATTTTAAAAATCAAAATAATATTTTACTTCTTAGTGGTTAGCTGTTGCTCAAAGCGCAGTTAGTGATCGAATGAGATGAGGCATTGCCTGCTAATATTCCCCTCCCATTCCCTAATATTGCTATCTCTTTCATTTCCTACTATCGCTATCTCTTTCATTCCATACTTCTCTCTCTTTCGCTCCTTGAAACCCTTGCTAGTTGAGCGCTTATGAATCAAATAAAACAGACGGGAGCTCATGTTGGAGCGTCATTAGACATTCAACCCTTGAAGAGTCAACATACCTGGAAATTTTAACGTGAATAATCTAGCAACTTGATCATGGCTGGATTTGGCACTAACCTGGACATTTACGTGTTTCTGCGACAAGAGGACCTCAAGGATTACAAACGACTGCATCAAGCAATTTTGGATTGCGTTTTGCTTGAAATTTCGCAAGAAGATTCAGAAAAATTATTGAATTTTGCAAGATCTTTTACTGTGAACTTAAATCGTCGATGGACCGAGGCACACAGGGTGCAAAAAACATTCATGAAGAAGCATATGAACTGGTTGGAAACAAGAATTAAGTGGCCTGAATGTGAATCAGTAAATCTCACCGAAATTTTTGAAGGGACCGAAAATTTGGATCCTCGTTCTACAGAAGAAGAAGCAGCTGTTCAACCCATTCCATCTACTTCGAAGGCGACTAGTGACATTGGAACATCTACAGACATTGCATCAAGGAAGCCATTTGAAGACTTGGGGAATAAGCAGAAGAAAAGGCGATCGGGTACATTACTCGACTATCCGGAAGAGGAACTGACTTTTGCTTTTGTCACGAAGCTAAAGTCTAATGGGAAAGAAGGTCTTGCTCGCATCATCGATCACCTTGTGAAGAATCCTGAAAAGGTTGAAGCTGTCGAATCACTTTTATCAACAAACGAGAAGACGGACACTATGCAGGAAGATCAAGCGTTGGCCCTTACTGCATCATTGGATCTGTCAAAGTGGAAGTATCTTACTTTACGGTCAGCATTGTCACAGCAATTGAAGCTTCCGTCTTACTACAAGTTGTTGGAAGCTAAGCAGAGGTGTTATCCAGATACCAGAGATATTGAAGTATCAGAACATTTAGTGAAGGTGAAACTACAAGCACTGTTAGACGTGACAACTCGAAGAATACTGCAAGTCGTTGGTGATGATTTAAATATGTGCAGTGAAAACTTGAAGCTTACCTCCAAGTGGGGATTCGATGGATCTTCAGCACAGAGCAACTACAAGCAAAGAAGTGAACTGGCAGAATTCGACGACTCCTCTGTGTTCATGACGAGCCTCGTTCCTTTGAAGCTCGAGAGCGGCAATGTTGTTATTTGGAATAATCCAAACCCATCTTCAACATCTTATTGCAGACCTATTAAATTTCAGTTTGCGAAGGAAACGACCGAATTTGTTAAGCAAGAACAAGCGGCAATGGAGGAAGAAATACGAAATTTGACTATTTCAAGTTGCGGAAACTTGGAAGTTACTCATGAGTTGCACATGACAATGATTGATGGGAAAGTGGCTACAATTATTACAGATACTCCATCTGCAGCTACGTGCAATGTTTGTCTTGCAAAACCTAGTGAGATGAATAATCTTTCAGAAATGTTTTCAAGACCTGTACGGGACGATGTGTATCAATATGGACTATCAACACTCCATATGTGGATTCGAAGCATGGAGTGTCTTTTACATATTTCATATAATTTAGATTTCAAAATGTGGAGTGCACGAGGTGACAACAAAAACCTTAAGAAGTTAAGGAAGGATATGGTGCAATCGGAGTTCAAACAACAAATGGGACTTTTGATTGATGTTGTAAAGCAGGGCTTTGGAACTACTAATGACGGAAACACGGCCAGAAGATTTTTTCGGGAATACAAAAAAAGTGCTCAAATAACGAAGATTGATGCTGATTTGATAAAGCACTTCGCAGTTATATTGCAAGTGTTATCTTGTGGAAAGGCTGTCAATATCGATAGTTTCCGTGAATACTGCAAGGAGACTGCTGAGATCTTTGTACATCACTACCCCTGGTACAATATGCCTTCCAGCATACACAAAATGTTGATACATGGCGCTGACATATGCAAACATTTCTCTTGCCTTCCTATCGGAATTTTGTCAGAAGAAGCAGGAGAAGCAAGAAATAAGGACTTTCGAAATACCAGAGAGCGACACACGAGGAAAACAGGAAGACTGCAAAATAATGAAGACATTATACACAATTTTTTGATATCATCAGATCCATATATATCTCATCTGAAACCTAAATACACCAATTTTAAGTCATCAAGGATGTTTCCAGAAGCTACGCAGTTGATATTATCAGATGAATTAATAGAAGTTGAAGAAGAAATTGAAGTTGATGAAGAAGCTCCAGAAAATGTGCCAGATCCTTTAGAATAAGTTTTAAGTTATTTATAACTATTATTTTGCGTGTTATATATAGATAGTTTTAGTCAATAACTTTAGTTTTAATTTCATTTTAGTTATTTTATTATTATTTCCTATTTACTAAATTAATGAAAAATGTATTAAATTTAATGTAATGTAAACAACCTTCAATTATTTTCTATTGTAGTTTTAAGTTATTTATATTAATTTGTATGTTATGTATAGATAGTTTTAGTTAATTACTTTATTTTTAATTTAATTACTTATTTTATTATTATTTATTATGTACTAAATTGATAAAAAATGTATTAAATTTTATGTAATGAAAACGACCTTCAATTTATTTTTTATTGTACTGCAAGAATTATGCAATAAACAATTTTTAGTTATTTTGTAATACATTTACATACATACCCTATGCTACTTAAAACTTCGTCCGCGTGAATAGCGTCGCGATAACCGACATTAATGCGGACGAAGTCGCGGATGGCCACTAGTTATTCATAAATCAACTTCAAAATGTATAACAAAATAACCAGAAATAGTTTATTGCACAATTCTCGCAGTACAATAAAAAATAATTGAAGGTCGTTTACATTACATTAAATTTACCGCTGCACCACTGAACCGATATAGATGAAATTTGGTATAGATATTCTTTGGGACACTAGATTTATTTAGTAGTTTAGGCGTGATTGAGCGACAGAGAGACAGACAGACACAGTCACTTTCACATTAATAATATTAGTATGGATTTTATCTTAGTACCGAATTTACTTTCCCGAAACCACTTAAAGAAGCAAAAGTACTGATTTTAAATAAATATATATTAGGATAAACGAAATAAACGCCAAAGCTGCAAGTAAATATTTTGTATTACCAGTAGAGCTCTTGTCTATTTTATCTGATTTATAAGCGTGGAACACCACTTGTCTTAAGAAGAAAAAGAGTGAGCAAAAGAGAATGAAAGAGACAGCAATAGTAGAAAATAAAAGTGATAGCTATATTAGGGAATAGGAGAATATTAGCAGGCAGGCAATGCCTCATTCGATCACTAGCTGTGCTTTAAGCAACAGCTAACCATGAGAAGTAAAATATTATTTTGATTTTTTAAATTAAATTGTAATCTATTTTTCAAAATCATTCATAGTCAACAAATAATGGATTTTAAAATTTATTATATTGAAAATATGCGTAAATTATGTGACTATAAATCAATAAAAAAATTAAATTGTCACAAATAGTTGAAATAAATACAATGAAAGTTCCGATGCATATTTTGGCCAAGGCTGCAAGTATATGCAAATAAAAAAAATATGGAATTAACGAATAAGTGTAATACAATAACACACAAAAGGTTTCACTGCTAACAGTTTTGAACTTTTCGAAAAAAAAAATATTTCACTTTTTCTCCATACAAATTTTTTTTCAATGTTTTTTTTTTCGCAAAAATAACCAATTTCATAAAAACTGCTAGAACAAACGTTGATGAACGTTCATTTATCTATCCACATGATTTTTTTCAGCCCGAAATATTGACATTGGGTCCTAAGTCTTCCATATTAAAAATCCGGACCAGTGTGCGCCGCTACGCTCTGTCCGCCGGCGGCCATTTTAGAATGGCGCCTTTTGCGCGGGAAAACGTAGTGCCAGTGAGTCAACTAACGAATCTTTAGTTCGAAATTCGAATGCATTCGTGACTGCGTTTTGAATTTGCAAACGGATTCTTGGCTGGGGGTTATTTTTGTATACGCTCGTTTTAGAACTGGTGTAACATAATTGTGCGTTTGTGACTTCTGGTTACACAATCCTGCGCCGGGACATCCGTTGCGCTGAATTATATAGTGGCGGCTGTTACAAATCGGCCATTAGGTTAGTAATGTTAGTTAGTGTTTGTATTTATATAAATGTTTCTTCTTCCATAGTTACAATTGTTTCAAAGTAATTAGTACTTATAGATTTAGCAGAATATACAATAAAGCTTATTTGGGTACTATTCAGTACGCCTGAAATCTTAAAAAATACAAATGCCCGAAAATGTAATGTGCATTACAATAAAATGTTCTCACTTAAGTAAGGTAAAGATAGCGTGCTTAGGTAACTGACCTACCTAGAAAAAGACGTTACATTCCACATCTCTATTTGTAAGATTGCAGACTTTACAAATTCTTATTGTATTTTATTAATAAAAAAAACACTCGTCACGCGTAAATAATGTAATATTTTTTTATATCTAAAAATTCAAAATCAACCAGAATTTAGTCCAAGTAGGTTTTACCAATGTTTCCAGAATACCCGCCTAACTACTGCAATGTATTGGCTGTGTTCCAAATGTGGTACACAACAAACAGAATAACAGTAATAGGAAGTCGTCGCAGTTTTGGGTTGTCCTATCTTGTCTAAAGGAGAATCAAAGAGGACTTTAAAAGCCAGCGGTCTAATATCCTGTAGATTATAATTTCAACAGACGCAGAGGATACGGTGTAGGTAAAATCAAAAGAGACTTGGACATGGCACCACAGTAGTCATTCTACGTACCGTCAAATAAATAAATTTTGGACAACATCACATACATTGCTCTGATTCTGTGGTAAGTAGCTTAAGCACTTGTGTTACAGTAACAGTACAACACAGTAATCAGAAACAACGACGGTACCACAACACCCAGATCCGAGACAACATAGAAAAGTATATATACCATATTGACCGGTCCGGGGATCGAACCCGGGACCTCGGTGATGGCGCGACGCCAAAGTCCGGCACGCTCGCCTCTCGTCTACGGAGGTCGTCAATAAGGGGGCCAGCTTCGGAATCAAGTTTAATCAGCTGATTTTGGTACAGCTTTATTTTGGCGTTCTGAAATCTGGTGTCGCGTCTTAAGATGTTAAAGGTTTAATGGGACAATTAAAACTGTTTTATGCAAATATATCTTTCTTTGTTGTCTAACAAATTAACTTTGATTTGGTACTAATAGATAGAAAAATATACTTTGGTATCATTTCATCATTTCCTTCTAACTTTGTGGCCTTGAAAAGTGCTTAACCGATTCATTGCGTATCCCACTTTTAGGGACTTTTGTGCATGGCGGCTAACAAATTTTCTGTGACGCCTTTGTGCGTCAACCGCCACCCATTAAAGTGACGCCCTTGGGCGTCTTCAGCCATGATTGAACATATTTTGTTTTTTGTTAAGATTTTGGTTTGTTTATGCGTGTTTACATTCAGTCGGATTTAGAAGTCAAACGTAAAGGTTTTGTTAATTCGTTTAGAGTGTTACAAAGTGACTTATCTACGTGATTTCGCTGGAATGGCTGGTAAGTGATTAACTTGGATCAGTGGTTTTAAACCTTTTGTGTATTTTTACTAGAAGTTTACGAAAGGGTGTAAAAGGAGTGCCTATATTTAGTTTATTTAATCTAAAAACCATAATTAAATACGGAAATTGAAGATAAAAAGGAAGAGGAAGAAAACAAATGTATGATTTTATTATCATAATCATACTACTACTATTATAAAGGCGAAAGTTTGTAAGTATGGATGTATGGATGTTTGTTACTCTTTCACGCAAAAACTACAGAACGGATTTGGATACAATTTGGTAGGAAGACAGATGACATACTAGATTAACATATAGGATACTTTTTATCTCGAAATAACGCGGACGAAGTCGCGGGCAACAGCTAGTTATGAAATAAAAATAAGTTGAAGTTTCTGAGTTTTTGCGCTATTTACCTAATTATAATAATAATAAATATTTCAGGACACCAATTACACAAAGCTATTTAGTCCTAAACTAAGCAATCACTTAACCGATATAAATACCTACTTATATAGGTACTTGTCTTTTATAAATACATACATATTAATTAATTAATTATTACTATAATTTATATATTTGGGTAATTAAAACGCCTTTATTATAACATAGGCAGTAAAAGCTCTGCTATTAGAACTCTTATAAAAATCATCATGTTGATTTTAAGAACAAAAACCTTCATGACGCCATGTGGCGTCATACGCCATTCGTAAAATAAATTAAATTTGGTAACAAAAGGTTTGTAACATCTGAAGTTTTTAAATTGGCAATAAATCATAAAACGGTTCATACAGGCTTAACCTACGTGACAAATAATGGCAATTCTGTTCGTTTGGACTCTCAAAATAGCCATTCCATAGAGTTACAGAGGAATTCCTTGAGACGCCTTTTGGCGTCAAACGCCATACGCAAAAGATATAAATGACGCCATAAGGCGTCATCCGCAATGAATCGGTTAAATTAGATTATAAGAGAGGAAGGACATAGCGATTTATCACCCGACTTATGAAACACCTCCACCTTACAGAAGACAGCAGCCAAATATCAATCACTTTGATGTTGTTGTGTTCCTGCGTGTGAGTAAGGTTTCCAGAGCTCCTGGGGGTGCTACGTTAGTAGCAGGGGTCAAACCTTCAAGGTAAGGGCGACAAGTCTAGTAATAGCTTTATTGGGCTGTATTTGTCACCCTTAAACTAGGAACTCATTACCACTTAACATCAGGTAAGATGAGGTCAATCTTGAAGTGCAATAAAAAAAAATTGCCTCTACAGAATCCTTGGAAAGTTATTCGACCACTGAACATGAATCATGAAATAATAAATTTTCATACGTCATTAGATAGATAGATAGATACACTTTATTGCACAGAAAATTTACAGAAATTGGTTTTACAGACATATTCAAGTACAATATAGGCGGTCTTATTGCTAGAGAGCAATCTCTTCCAGACAACCTTTAGGTAGAGGAAATAGTAGACATCGAGAAACGGGTACAGCCGTGCAAAATGCTTGAGAAAAATACTAACAGAAAATATCAATATAAATACCATAACAAGATAAAAATATAAAAAAAAATACGTAAAGATAAATAAAACTATAATAAACAAATAAATACCTAATAATAAATAAATATTTAAATTTCCATAAAGTATTTATGATATAAACAAATATAAATAAATATATGAAATTAAATTAATTACCATTTGCAGATTAGACATCTCTTGCCGAGTCTACTTGTCATTGGTCATTAAAAAAGAGAGGATGTTGTACGTACAAGCAAAATAACGTCCGATTATTAATTGACGACCTCCGTAGCCGAGAGGCGAGTATGCCGGACTTTGGCGTCGCGCCATCTCTGAGGTTCCGGGTTCGATCCCCGGTCGGGTCAATATGGAAAACGAACTTTTCTGTATTGTCTCGGGTCTGGGTGTTGTGGTACCGTCGTTGTTTCTGATTTCTGTAACACAAGTGCTTTAGCTACTTACCACAGAATCAAAGCAATGTATGCGATGTTGTCCAATGTTTATGTTGTCCAATAAATAAATAAATAAATAAATAAATGCGCCAGACAATCACACCAATCACCTGGTCTCAAACTAAGGTTTTCCCTTGTACTATGAGTACCAGACGACGGATACTAACCGGGGGCGTCATCCCAGCACACCCAGACCCAAGTCAATTGAGAAAAGTTCGTTTTCCAAATTGACCTGACCGGGAATCGAACCCGGGACCTTACGCGCTATATATAATGTTTTATTATAAACTCTTCGACTTCGTAACGACCTTATGTCGTCAGCATTAGAACTAATATCAAACATGGGTCTGCCGCACCTTTTGACTGTACGTAATTGCATCTATTATGATCAGTCATTGCGTTGACGATATTCGCGTGATGATGATTACCATTTTATTTGCATACCCATAACGCACGCGGGGAAACCCGTATAAATAATATCGTAATGCAGATTCCGCGAAGAGTTTATGATAATATTCAAATACTTTACCGGCTCCAAACCAGTACAAACATAAGCTGACATAGAATCTGTGATGTTGCTACTTTTTGTTTCGTATGTTTGCATACTATTGATGCGTTTGGTTGAATAAAGCGCTTGAAATCTTTGCGTAAGTTTTGGAATGAGGAACTACGTAATACAATCTGTAATATTTTCTATTATTCCTTGCTGTCTCCCAAATTTCTGTCTTCTTTTTTTAGCTATTTCGAACGTACCATACCCGTGTTTTCCACATTGTTCATTGATTCTTCGCTTCTTATGATCGCATCGTGATGTTATAATATAATATAGCCTAAAGATCTCGATAAATAGATTATCCAACACAAAAATATTTTTTCAATTCGGTCCAGTAATTCCTGATATTAGCGCTATCAAACAGACAACTGAACTCCTTAGCTTTATAATATTAGCAAGTATCAGTATAGATTTCTTAAAGTAACTACTCTAAGCTCTCTTTTAATTAACTTCCCCTCATATTTAGGAGCAAATTCCACATGTAAATTCTTAAGCGTACTTTTTTAGCAGTCTAAATAAAATTTGAATAACGTATTTGTCTCAACAGGCTAGATTGTAACCTTTTTTTTTTTTAAAGGACTACATCACATACATTGCTCTGATTCTGTGGTAAGTAGCTTAAGCACTTGTGTTACAGAAATCAGAAACAACGACGGTACCACAACATCCAGACCCGAGACAATATGGAAAAGTTCGTTTCCCATATTGACCCGACCGGGGATCGAACCCGGAACCTCAGAGATGGCGCTCGCCAAAGTCAGGCCCGCTCGCCTCTCGGCTACGGAGGTTGTTGTATCGGTCGTTATTACTACGACATTAAAAAAGCGCTTTTGCTTGCTGAGTGCACTTATACATGCACGCACTTTATATTTGAATTTTTATCACAAGTTTCGTTAGTGGCAGCCCGTATTTATCATTTTATGTGTTCTTTCAATTTGCGGAATTGTAAAATGAGCAACATTTTATTTCTTGAGCAGTAAATTATGGATAAGGCACCCGTGGTACAAATTGTGATAACGGTTCGAGAACGATACTGATACTTAAGCTATGCATTTTAGATCATTAGATGGGTGACATGCCGACTGAATGTAGTGATATAATCGCGAATATTTCCGTGCTTCGAAATATTTTAGAAGACATAATCCTGCTGACATATCCTAAATATTATGACTGTGAGAGAAAAGAAAGTTCCTGTGGATATTTGTTACTAGGATAAAATGTGCCTGTGTCTATCTGAAATAATATTTATCAAATACTAGAATATCAAATAAGATACAGCCTGGTGACAGATGTAGAAACAGCGGAGTCTTAATAATAGGCCCCCTTTTACCCTTACGCGTAACCCCACACTAGCGTTCTTTGAGCGTCGACGCCCACGCAACGCCGACGCGACGTCGACGCAACGCCGACGCAAAGTCGACGCAACGTCGACGCGGCGCCGACGCAACGCTTGCGCAGCGGCGCGGTCGAAATGACGAACGCCAGGACTGCGCTCCACAGGCGCCGCGCCGGCCCGACGCCTGCCGTAGCGTTTATTTTGACAACAGTACAATGATCAACTCAATTGTTTCGGCCCACCCGTGTTTTAGAATCAGTAGGTAGAAGACTTTTTAGCTGATAGCAAATATGGATGTAGCTTAAAATACTAACTCATATTGCCGAAGAAACACATTTTCAATTAAGTACTTTTGGTTTTCGAGAAAATAAATGCTAAAGTTGCCTATTCGGGCCATGTGTCAAATAGGTAAAATATATTTTTTCCTTTACAAGTTGAAAGCATTACTTTATCACTGCAATATAAAACATTATATTGTGCGTTATTCAAATCTTACATTTCCATTTTCGAAACAACTGTACATGACGTCAGCGCGGCGCGACGCTCGAATGCGATGTGCAGAGGACGCCCAGCGCAAGCGCCGCTCAAACGCCGCGCCGACGCTGTGCGGGCGCCGCGTCGACGCTGAGCGGGCGCCGCGTCGACGCAACGCCCAACCAACGTCGGTGTCGGGAGGTCGCCGGCAAGACGCTGACGCTCGAAAGACGCTAGTGTGGGGTCCCTCTACGTTACGGAACCCTTACGACGAAACCATCACCAAGTTGAGCGTAGTTCGCTGATCTCAATGACATTGAACCGCCTTGCTCGTAATCGGTGGGTAGGTAATGACTACAATGTTTTTGGAGCGGAATGTTTACCCATACCCCACCATGCCCTTCCGCGGGCATAACCGGTCGCCGCGACACCTCCGCAGGGCCGGCCTTTTAACTGCCCATTAGGACATTACAGTGGTGCCATACAGCCATGGTGTGAGGGTTGCCATCTGATTGAATCCCCAGTTTTAACCGGTCATAGTACCGCCCCCTGAGGGAGGAGACAACGTGTATAGAACTCCTGTCCTTTCTACCAAAAGCTCGAGCAGACCTCAGCGAAATAAAATTGCCTCTCGATTTTTATCGATTACATTTCGATAAGTGTGTGGAGGTTTTGACCTGATACCCCGTTCCTCCTTTCATCACTGAACAACTAGTCACGGCGAGCAGATTCACCCTTATGTTGTGGACATTCCTCCATTACTCACGAAGCACTTCTTCTTTCATTACCGATGTAGTGGAACTTTCTGTCGAGGTCAGATTTTCCAGAAGAAGGAGCTTCCAAGCATGATTTGGTAAGCACGTTCAGTAGTGTTCAATAGTTTCTATAAAGCATTCAAACGAGAGTGTTAAGCGACTTGCCCAAGTGGACAAATTATGACTTAGATCTGATACATTGAAAAGAGCTTAAACTGGATAATTGGCTCTCGGGAAAGCTATAGAATATCGAACACTCGTGTTCTATCGTCACATTATGTCCATATTCACGCGAATTTGGCAGAAATGACTCTCTGACAAAGAATTCTTGTTGCCATTTTACACAACAATATAAGATATATATATTTAGTACAACGGTCCTTAGAAGATGGACATGATGAAATTAATGAAGAAAACTTTTCATGATGGTGATACGATGGATGTAAGTCTCGGCGCCGATAATTGTGGAAGTCGTGGGGGAGGCCTAGGTTCAGCATAGAAGTCCTTCGGCTGAAATTATGATATTTTGTTGCCAACCCTAAATAAATATGACGTCAGCAGCTACGTCATAGTATCCGGAGTTAGCTTAGGACCCCATTAATGCGCCGTAAAGTGGAATGGAAGTGGACACTCAGTTTGCATTTTTAAACACCTTGGTTAAGTGAGGTGATTTAGTGTTTGAAATCTAATCGCTGATTTTTGGCAATGGAGACTAGCAAAACAGCGCTTTGAAAATAATTTAGCACTGTATGTCGGTCAGAACAAAATCCATTATGATAAACGTTTGTTTGTTTTACCTTTCATATGTTCTATGCAGGAGTTTGTTAATACAATGAATGAAGTAATCTTCAGCCTACCTATTCACAAAACGTCAGGATCGGTTTTGAATGCGCAAACTATGATTTTATCTCTTTCTTAACATAAACGATTGGACAAAGACAAAACATTGACTTTCAAATAGAATTGTTTCTGATTTTTGAGAATCAGCTCGTTGGTGATTAATTGGAATTGGCCACAAGAAGTTATGTAGTATGACATTTTATGTGATTCGTTTACAAATCATATGGGTTCCAACTATTTACTGGCCGTTATATGAAATTAAAAAAGCGTCAGGTATCACATGAAATTAAAAAGGCAACCAATACACTAAGGTAAGATAAAAAGAAAACTAAAAAAAAAACTTAATTTGCAATGATCTGCACTAAAAAGTCCTCATTTATCGGCCAGCCTTATTTAAAAGGCATAATTGTTTTGACCTTATGGTCGCTAAGGCCGCGATTCGGACCGAACATTCTTCCCATAACCTTTGGTGGGTGAACGAACTGCGAACAGACAAAAAGTTGCACTCTTTTCTATTAGGGAACTGGTTTTGGCACAGTCCAAATATCAAAAGGTCGGGAAGCTAGAATGGAAGCGAGACGCACTCCGCAAACGCACGGATCGCAAATCAGTTAATCGTATTTTGAAAACATATAATAAATAAATAAATATTGGACCACATCACGTGCATTGCTCTGATTCTGTGGTATGTAGCTTAAGCACTTGTGTTACAGAAATCAGAAACAATGACGGTACCACGACACCCAGACCCGAGACAATACAGACAAGTTCGTTTCCCAAAATGACCCGACCGGGGATCGAACCCGGGACCTGAGATGGTGTGACGCCAAAGCCCAGCACTCTCGCCTCTCCGCTACGAAGGTCGTCAATACCATTAATGAGTCGGAAACAGCATTTTTAAGCATGCATTATTATTATTGGGTAGTCCCCGCTCTTCTCAAAGCGAGAGAGTCCCACAAGAAACGGATACATATAACTTCCTGCCCCTCTTAGTGCTTAGACTGCCTACTGATGATGATGATATATAGTTCCACTATTGCGGCCACAGGTCACATACTTCGACCTGAACCGAAAATAGCGATGGTAGTACTTAAATAAATTCATAAATCCAGACACAGAACCATCATGAATGTTCAACATAAAAATGCTTGTCCGAGATCAAATTCACGACCCTTGTATGTCGACACAAGAGCCGTGAATCGAGATTTATCCTAATTTGAAGAGACTGGTAATTTAAATTCAGTAATTTGCTTAGATCTCCGCAACCCGTACACTGGTCATCAGACTTCTTTAGATCGTAGTTGAACAAAAAGATCAATGTACCAGAGAGTGACTTGTTTTCCTGCGTGATTCGAACCCAAGACTTGAGTTTTGGAGCCCAACCCTAACCACCATCCTATGGAGATATTTTCGTACTTCTAGACTGTGTTAATATTTATATTGTCATTTTTGGCACTGCGATTTAGCTTAATCTAATGTGCTTCGATCGAACTTTTTTGATTGCAAAGTGACTTTAGGTGGCTTGGAATGTTCCAGAAGATTCTCTTATAGTCTAAGCTTAATGGATAGATATCAATTTAATAGTTGTTATCATATTGCTTCTTAAGAAGTTGTGAATTCTACTTGGAATACTTTAGTTTGTTGTTGAAATGTCTTATGATAATGGAAGATGGTTTTTTCAGATCAATTGTTCCTATCAGCTTGGTCAACTTTCTAATATAGCAAAAAATATGGTCGTTTGGTCCTTAATATAACCAAGCGTTATAATAGTTGAGAAAAATATACGTTTCGTCCAACAGTTAGACAACCAACCAAATATAAGACACAGATTGTTTTAATCATATAAACAAAAATTTACTAAGTAGGTAGATTGTGTTAAAATTTCTTCAAATAGTGTTTAAGAAACAATGACGTAAACACACCCCTCCACTGAAGTTATTTCCATTCTATTATATGCATTCCATTCCGCCAGTGATACTGTGGTAGGTTTACTGTTCCCACGACATTCTCATCAAGGCGATGATGTCAACCCGGGAGTATTAGTGGGTCCTTCCTTGCTTTTCAGGGCAGTTTCTATGAGGCCAACATCGTCACCTCCCTCGGGTGACGGTACGGTGTATCAATGCATTTCCCCCACCAAAAAAGGTCGCTATGTGTGATGTTGAATTATTTTTTTATATTTAGCAAATTAACGCATTTTATTTACGGTAACTGCGTTGCAAGCGATTCTCGTATAACTGTATCTGTTATCATGGCTGATAAAATCCATGATGCGTACACTCGATTCGCACGTCACCGCGTGACGCTAGTCGCAGTTCTACTTTTAACTGGCACAGCTAATACTGTGACGAGATATGAAGTAGTGTTGCTGAATTGTCGGTAGTTACTATCAATAGTTTTTATCTAAAAAACGGTTTCGTTCGATAGTATAAATAGTTGCAATAGCTCAGAACTAGGTAATACTATTGCAGGGAAGGAATTCTATGGATATGTTAAGTGGTAATCAGGTCCTAGCTTAAGGGCGACAAGTACAACATAAAAACGCTGTTACTGGATTTGTCGCTTTTACCTTGAAGACTTGACCCCAGCTACTAATGTAGCACCCCCCAGGAGCTCTGGAAACCTCACTCACTCGCAGGAACACAACAACACCGAAGTGGTTGTGATTTGGCAGCGGTCTTCTGTAAGATGGAGGTATTTCACCAGTCGTGCTGCTCCAGTTCTAGCGATAAATCGCTATGTCTACCTCTCTCTAGGTCCGCTCCCAGGGGGCGAAGTGTGTGGTCCGAACAATGGCCGGGGGCGGAAATGCACATATGGTGGGTATAAACAGTGCATAGGCGAATGTGCGCGGAGTTTGTTAAACTAATTGTGGCTGATGCTATATACATTATAGTAACCCATAAAAAAGTTTTTACATCAATTTATGACCTATCAGAATCATATTGGGACTTCATCCATCATAATATTTATCTAAATCTATATATATTATAATATTTTTAACTAATATTAGTTCTATAACAGTTTGGATGTGGCAATTGAAATAAAGTTCGATAGGGAAAACCTATCCATAAAAAGTTATTAATCTAAATTTTTTAAAATTGGTCGCGTTCTATGGGGGACTGGAGTAGTCATGCTCACTAAAACGTCACTGGGGTGGTGGCGCTCAGTGGCGGGTCGTTACATTCCCTTCAATATAGTTGAGTGAAGCGATGGCTGGCACATACGTCATACTTGTGAACAGGTGCCTATTACTTTGAAGGTTTGACCCCTGGCACCCCTGCTACTAATATAGCACCTCCCAAGAGCTCTGGAAACCTTACTCACACGCAGGAACACCACAACACAAAAGTGATTGATTTGGCTGCGGTCTTCTGTAAGGTGGAGGTATTTCACCAGTCGGGCTGCTACAGTTCGAGCGGTAAATCGCAATGCCGTACCTCTCTCAATTGATTGCTTAATAGTAGGCGTTGAACAATCAGTATAGTAGATAGTATTAGTGGACTCAGGCAGGTGGGTGTCCCGGCTGCGTCACATCCGCTGCGCCGACCCACGCTGTGGAATAAGGCCAGAAACACACGATGCAACCTTTCTCTAATCTTACTTAAATTAAAAGAACCGGCCAAGTGCGAGTCGAACTCGCCCATGAAGGGTTACGCAGCAGCAAATAACATAATATAAAAGTATAAATAGGAGTTCATTAAAAAAAGTACTAGCAAGTAGTTTTTTCTCTAGTTTGGTCTATTTTCGGTAGAAGTTTGGATGGTAATTATATATTTTTTATCTTTTATGATCTTCAGCTTTATGAACTAAAGCAATACATTTGAATGGTTATGCTAATTTAAATAAATGAATAATCGATATTGGAAACATGCATTACTCTGATTCTGTGGTTGTGGCAGCTAAAGCACTTGTGTTACAGAAATCAGGAACAACGATGGTACTAAAACACTCAGACCCGAGACAACATAGAAAAGTTCGTTTCCGATATTGTGCCGACCGGGGATCGAACCCGGGACCTCAGAGATGGCGCGACGCCAAAAGTCCGGCCTCGCTCGCCTATCGGCTACGGAGGTTGTCATAATTACTTATTGACTTATAAATAACATTAATCCTTGTATGCGCACAACCTAACAAGCCACCACAGTGGCCGCCAACGCAGTAGCTGTTACATTCTAAACCTTACTCCATCGTGTTAAAGCCGAACATGTTATCATTTACGGGCAGGCAGGCTTCCTATTGCAAATACTAGGGCACTGATAATGTAACTTATCTACCGCCTGGACTGAAAGGTCAGAAAGGAAATGCTTCTGTTAGTAACCAGGATATCTGATCAGGATAAAGCTAACACGGAATCGCTATTTTAATATTAATTTTTGTTTGAGGAGTAGCGCTGGTATTCTTAAGAGACTTTTGTTCAACATCTAGTGGATTATGAGAATGAAGGAAGATAGTGCATTTATGTTGCTTGTTTATTTATTTAAATATTGCACAAAAAAGAATAACAGGTGGACTTAATGCTATGGGCATTCTCTACCAGTCAACCCTAGGGTCATGAAGAGTTTGTATATCTATTAAATATACATAAACATACATGATAAAATGAAATATACATTTAAAATATGAAGGTATACTTATATGTATTTACAAAACGTATATTTACGCTAAAAAAAATTTAAAAAAGTAAGTAAATAGAGTAAAGAGGTTCAGCAATTGACAAATTCATGGCTTGTTACTTGCGTCCGTGCGTTACAAACTAATTCCCGTGTAATAGGGATGATGCGATAAAATAACAATAATTACAATTAATAAATAAACATTTGTGATTACACAGCACACTTAAGTGCAGTCAAGGGGCGTGTTTACGTCACAAATTCGTAAAACTTTGCGGTGGCATCAAGCTAAATTATGATGTTATACACTCTATTGGCTGATCTCAATGCGATTTATGGCATTGGGCGAAATGTGACGCGGG
Source organism: Glyphodes pyloalis (assembly GCA_037074685.1). Taxonomy (NCBI): domain Eukaryota; kingdom Metazoa; phylum Arthropoda; class Insecta; order Lepidoptera; family Crambidae; genus Glyphodes; species Glyphodes pyloalis. The sequence continues at coordinate 16,311,975 of JAYKKO010000006.1, read as the reverse complement.
AGACAGTAACATGTTTCTACTTTGCATCTAACTGTGATCTCTGTGATCTGTGAACTGAAATCTACAAAATCTCCAATCAAAGTGTCCAATTATCCAATTTCGGTGACTGCCCTGGCTAAAAGCCCTGTTATAATAAGAAGCTTATCATTGCTAAGTAACATTACCGTGGTTTCTTCTATACTTTTTGTACTACAAATATATCCTTTGTTAAACATGAAATACGAGCTGGTCATTCCGAAGCGACTTCTTGCATTCTTCTCGCTGAGACTCGTCCCATCCGTCACCCGTCGGGGAATCCGGAAACGTTGCGCGCGCGCACGTATAAATAAAGTTGCTAAAATGGGTCGTGGCTTGCCTCTTGAACACCTGCAAGCAAGCTTTTTTGGAGCTAGTACTTGACTCATTAACTGATGAGTAGTCTTTGAAATCCTTTAAGCTGTTTAGGTAATGCAAATCATATTAATTTTTTAAATCGACACTTCACTTTTGAATCGTCATTGAGTACAATGCAAGTGATTCTACTGCCAGTTTGGAACCTATATCTACCGAGAAGACACCGGTAAGAAACTGAGCAGATTAGTTACAGTGGCAGTATCTAACTTATAGCTATACCAGTCTCCAAAGGTGGCACCTGTTCACAAGCATGCCACCCATCGCTTCACTTAACGTTTTACGACAAAAGACTTTGACTAAACAAAGCTTGAAAAGGTTGAGGGCTAAAAGACAGAGCCAGTCAAGAGGCATCAAGGAGGCAAATCCTTACTAAAATTCTTAGCTAAATCTCTTTCACCACTAGCAAGAACTTAAGAAAAATAAAGACTGTCAAGAGTTTTAGTAAGGAAGTTAAGAAAAGAATCAGCATGTCTCTGTACCATGATTGAAAATAAATCACCATTACCACAGTAGGAGCTGACTTTAACCCCACGCTAGCCTATTGGTGATGGTGAATAGTGATCACAAATCCTAGCTATGTTCGAAAACTCTTAAACACATTTAGGTTGGCCCAGGTGTTTTCAAGAATATGACCTGCTGCTCAAATCTAAACCATTGGGGCATTAGAGGCGTCTTATTATTCAAATCAAAATAATATTTTTTTAAGAGAGGTAGGGCATAGCGATTTATCGCTCGAACTGGAGTAGCCCGACAGGTGGAGCACCTTACAGAAGACCGCAGCCAAATAACAATCACTTCTGTGTTGTTGTGTTCCTGCGTGTGAGTAAGGTTTCCAGAGCACCTGGGGGGTGCTACATTAGTAGCAGGGGTCAAGCCTTCAACGTAAGGGCGACAAGTCCAGTAAAGATTTATTATGCTGTACTTGTCACCCTTAAGCTAGGACCTCATTACCACTTAACATCCGGTGGGATGAGGTCAATCTTGAAGTGCAAAATAAAAAAAAAATCGAAAAATTCCAATACCCGAATAAGTTTGAATTACTCCCACGGCCATCCGAATCCCCCTACGAACAGGTAACTAAGAGATAAACGTAAAGTAAACAGTAACGAATTCAAGTGTATACTCGTAGGTTCAAGGTTATCTTCTGGTCCTTGTATTAACGGTTTTCATACACCGTATCAGTCAAAAACCTCTTCTGTGACAATCCTCTGTTGTCACAATCAAAAATCAAACTGTGGCTATCCGGTGCCGATCTTGTGTACACTAAGCTATCAACATGGACGATGATGATACAGTGAGCATGTCATACCAACACTTTACTATTACCGCCCTTTTATAGAAGACATAAGGACCAATATTGAACTGCAAATGTTTCAGATGTTCTGTTGATCTCAAAAAAATGCACTAGTTTAAACTGGATTGATAATTTTCTGCCTAACTGTTACAAAAAATCATGGTTAGTGTGGTCTAAATTAAGTGAGGCTACCACACTCTTTGGACTTTGCACTGTCCTTAAGTCCACGGCATAAGAACTAAAATAAAGCTGCAAGTGTTTACCTTGATGTGCTAATTACCGTACTTTTGCACTTAACAATCAAAATGGCACCAATAAACATCAGCTCTTTGGCCTCCCGGGATGGCCCTTCTCTGCGCAAGTGCGGGGCTGGGTTCCGCTTTTGGCGAGTCTACACAATCCCCCCCTAAACGCAATGCCGGGCAATAGCGTAGCTCTCCTCCCTTACGGGGCGTGCTCCTTGGCCTGGTGGAACAGTAGTCAGCTCTTAGCTGTTAAACCAGGGTTCGTGGGTTCGATTCTCACCAAAGACAACCATGCCTGTGATGAACAGTTTTGTGTTCGTTTCGGGTCTGGGTGTTTGTAAATTAAATTGTTAACTTAATAACAAGAGCTTACTCAGGTCAATATATGTGGTATAGCCTAATTTTTGTTTAAGTATTTATTATTTTTTATCAATACAAGAAAATATTACAATTTTTTCACCATCCATATTGTTGTCATCAGATACTTTTAGCGATATTAAAATCGTCATTTTCTTCATTACCAGATAATAAATAAATATAAATACTAATTTTTCAATTGAATAATGTCATCACAACTGTGAAAAAAATATTTTGTTGTTTCTATAACTTCCTTATTTTAAGGTGCAACGTTGCCGAAACTTCGGGCAGTAAGTACATAGTTCGTATTAACTTCTAAAAAATTTTGTCGCGTTAAAACCCGTTAACTTATATTAAATGTTTGAATAACTACTATTTTCTAATTTTGGCCTCTCAAAATGCAATAACTAGTTAACATATAGTCAAGGAGATGGGTGACCGCCCAAGCCCGGCCGTCAGGAGAAAGCAATTAACCTCTCGCACGGCTGACCAGCCAACCGATCCGATCGGACATCGCCAGGTCTCATTGAGATAGCATTGTGAGTTTTTGCGACGCACGTATAACGGAACGCGTGATACAAATCAGTTAGGACAAAGCGAAATGAGACGGCATTGGTGCACAGAGTAGTGCGAAACAGAGGTGGTAATTAATGCTCAGTCACAAAAAAATACATTTGTTCATCTACACTTAAATATTAAATCAATTTTATTATTTATATAGTACTACACGCCGTACTAGCGAACTTTTAATATTAGAAACAGAATTTTTTTTTCAGTTGGTAAGAGCAGCACGCGCGATACGTGAAGGTTGTGGGTTAGATTCCCGCACCGCAAGGGGAGATAAAAATTTTCTGTTTCTAATATTTAAACATTAAATATTTGTATTTTTGTGTATTCGTAATGAATAATCTCAAAAACTAACGTGCCGATTTTAAAAATCCTTGCACCATTTAAAACTTACTTACACCGAGAGTAACAAAGGCTATATTGTTAGAAAGACTAAATCCACGCGTACAAAGTAGCGGGCGACTGCTATGTTTTATATATATATTTTTTATTTCTTTTGCTAATTTTGAGAGTAACTTCACCCATAAACAATATCTCTGCATGACGAATGAGTTGACTGGTAGAGTGCTCTACTAGTACAAAGTCCACCAGGGCAAAAGTAAATTTTTGTGCAAAAATGTTTTTAAATAAAGAATTCTCACTATTTACCATTACAAATGCTAAAACAACTCGTGTTTACCTTTGCATTTACGCTAAAACTCACCTATTTTTAAATTTGGTGCCCAGACAGTTAAGAGCCTGAGAAAGTTCATTGCTACATTTCATGTATAAAAAGGTTTTCACAAAACTGCTCTGTTCAACTGTAATATATTCTGTATGGCACCCAGGATATATAACCATTTACCTAGAGCAGTAATGGAAATTGGTAACTTCCACAAATTTAAACACTCTGTAAAAACATTCTGCTTCTAAAATGTTATTATAGTGTAAATGAATATTTATTGGACAAATTTTGTTATTGACATTGTATAGATTAATTTAAAATAATAAAAATATTTGCATGCCATAAGTAAGGCTTAATGTGGTGAAACTTTTATAATTTCTATAACATCTGTATTACCTACCCATATTATGCGAATAAATAACTTGTATTTGTATTTGCAAGTGGTTGAAATCAAATCACTATACGATAGGTATTTGAATCAATTCCAAAGTTTAGTTTTAACTGTTATTTTACTTTCACAATAGTGTACAGTAATTAGTGTAATACTAAAAGCTGTTAATTAGATACAAATAAAAATGTAAAATACACATATAAACTTTGAATAAGTTTGTAAACATTTACGCTCAAAATAAAAATTGTGGATGTAAGTTTGTGTAAAAATTCGTAATTTTTTAAGCTATGATTATTTTTCATCATTAACATAATTTAAATAAAACGTACAAATGTATATAATAATGTATCCTACAAACTTTTGTTTATAATAATAGTCGGATTTAACAGCATACATAAATATTTTGCCACGTTAAATTTTAATGCAAACACTGGACTAATGGAGTGATCTCAACATCCGTTTACAAATTACGCAACTTGTCTATAACTAGTTGTTGCCAGTGACTTTGTCTGGGTTATTTCGGAATAAAAAATATCTTAGCCCGTTAGTAAATATAGACTTTGTTACTCAGGTATAATGGAGCATTTTTAAGAAGGATGACTTTTTAAATGTTAAATGTCCTAAATTATAACAAAATAAATCTCTATTTGTTATAAGTATAATGTATTGTATGTGTATCTATTATGAACAATATAACAAAAAAAATAAGTTAAAAATTTTTAGACCAATTTTTTTTTAATTTGGTGTAAGTTTCACCTTTTTTTTAAATATCGCAAAAAGTATAACTATACATTTTTACTAGGCTGCAAGATATATATTGTCTGAAATTCCATATTACTGTTGGTAGGTTAAATCTCAACACCCATTAACTTTTTGTCTAGCCCGAAAGTTAAAAGGGGTATAAAGTATCCTTGGTTAGATTTTATTATTTTTATAGTACTATACGCCGTACTAGCGAACTTTAAATATTAGAAACAGAAAAATTTTATCTCCCCTTGTGGGTTCAATTCCCGCACCGCAAGGGGAGATAAAATTTTTCTGTTTCTAATATCCTTGGTTAGACTTGGTAAAAAAGTGGAGCACGAAAAATTACGAGTTAAAAAAGACAACAATCGTTTTATTTGAATTAAATGTAGTTTACGATCATTAACAAATTAATTACAGTAAACACATGTAATAAAATCCAAACACTTTATTATTACTTCAATATAAAGTTATTTGTCTGCCAAAAAACCGTCTCCTCATTTTTATACGGAGTCAATTTGTATTTTATCCGATCACGAAAACGATTGTTGAGCGTTTTCCTATTAATATTATGGAACATAGCATTTTATTTTCCATGGATTTCCCAAGTATTTCAACTAAATCTCCTCAAAATTCCGAGAGAATTTTAATAAACTGTCTGTTAAATACGAGAAAACATTAACCACTTCATGTAACACATTGTGTAGATGTAGAAACAAGTGTGGAAATCTACAATTTTGGTAATATTATAAGCGTGAAAATTTTGTAAGAATGTATGGATGTATGATTGCCCCTCTTTCACGCAAAAACTACTTATCCTGAAATAATGCGAGCACATTTGAGCGCAACCCCATGTATAATGAATATGAGAGTTAAGATGATTACTTTTTCTCGCAAAAACTACTGAGTGAATTTTGATGAAATTTGATAATACAAGAATACCATACATGATACTTTATCATGAAATAAAGCTGACAATGTCACAGACATCTAGTATAAATGCAACAACGAACTAAACTAGATAATACATACAAATCCTATACGAAATCCATATAAAAATGAAAACACCTATTTAAAAAATATACGTAGTCCACACTACAATATTAACTTTTAATGTAACCATTACCGTAATTAATCACAAACGGTGACTTGATACGATAAAGAAGAAAATTAGCTACGCACAAACAGTTACTAAGCGAATTAATAGCCGGCTGCATTTGCGTTACAATATAATTAAAAATTTTGATACCGATATCGCGCCGGCCACCAAATCACACGGTCAACACAAACGAGATAAGTAGGTCAGTTCTGGCCGATTATACAACATCGGCGAGCCTTAACCCCTGAACAATTACTCCAGTTATCGCGCTAATTGTGCGTAAATGCAATAAACTGTGATGCGAGCTAGATTGTTCCGTAGCCTTTGGTAAACTTTTCATGATATGTATGAGCATCAACAAATAATAATCTCCAATTCGTAAAACGCGTTGAATCGACTTGTTTGTCGAATTATCCATGCTTTTGTCAACAAAAGCACGTGAGATATATTTTTTTTGTTTCAGATTATCTTTCAAATTCCTGAGAAATTTATGTTCATAATCATCAAAAATCTACAGATACATACAAGTTAAGGCAGATAACTAGACAATAATATAATTTCATATTTATTCGTAGTCATTAGTAACTTTGATTTTTTTTTATTTGTCCCTTTTGACGTAGGTTGCCATTGTACAATTAAATCACCAGCGTTAATAATTTATAAAGAAAAGAAAGAAGTAGTAGAAAAATCTCTTATCAATAATACTCTTTTTACATACGGCAAAGTCGAGGAGAACTCAATATTAACAAAAAAACGACATCTGAATTGAATTTAATTATATCTGGTTATCCTGGTTTCCTTATCATGGTACTACTCTTGAGGAATCTCTTTTCTAACAATACAAAAAAAAACATTTAAATCCGTTCATAAATGGCAAACATTACTGCGAACACACAGAAATAATTATACTGTCGAATTGCACCTTTTTTCTTTTTAAGTAGATTAAAAACATTCGATTATTTCATTGCTTTATTCTTGCTGAAGTTAGTAGAAAACAAATGTTTGCCGGAAAAAATAGGTTCTAGATTAATAATATGTAAGCAAATATAAATAATCATATTTCTTATCGCAGAAGAAAGCACTCCGCCAAAGAAGTCAATCGATAGTAAGCAAATAAACTAGTCACGTCTGATGAATGAAACTATAATCGATCACCTTCATGTTTATAATAAATACCATGATACCGTTTCGACAATTCCACTACGGACCACTATCTCGCAACCTCTGTAAGTTGCAATGACCTGTGCACTATCTTACACTACCGAAATCAAATCCGGCTGGCAACTTTTCTGTATCAGTCTTCTTTGAAGCTAGTATTTAACTTTAAGGCTAACGTTCCTCAATCTTTTTGGATTTTTAGTGAAACTTATCGATTTAATCTGCACTAGATTAACTTTACTTACTACGCATCGTCTGTGCAGAACTTTCATGGTTTACATGAAGTTAACCGCCTATTCTTAAGCTCCTACCATAGAATAAGGACTTTTTAAATCTATGGCTGTTACTAGTCGCTTTTGACCGCTTGGATTATTTAATTATTAAGTAGACATATTCTTTTATACTACTCGTAACATCTCTAATTTCAACAACTTTTACCAAGTCATCAATAACGCATCCAGGAAAACCATTCTGCGGTTTTCATTAAATACTCGATTCACGATTATTAAACTAAGACTTGAATAGTTTTTTCTAAATTTCATTCAATATTTTCAAGAACACATTTCTCCGAAATCCTTTTTTGTTCCAAATTGTTTGAGGTTAATTTCTAAATCTAATGAGGAGCAGAACACTTACGGTTTGAGAAGCTAAGACTTCTAGGCTATCTTCAACGGCATGTCAAAACCTTCTCGAATGCCGATGCGTCATATCAAAAGCTCGGTGTCCACTACATGTGAAGCGGTACGTTTAAAAATCGTTCAAGTTATTTTGCGTTTTAATTCAAATGTATTAAAGACGTTCTAACACAAACCTAATTGTATTCATAGCTATTGGAATGGTTAAAAAGAATATTATATCCACCGAAACTTTCACCGTATGCTCTCGATATAATAATAGCGATATAATAATAGCGATATTATAGCTCAGACATCAGTTTCACTGCTCTGAGTGATTTTACTAAGTTTGCTCCGTACTTTGTGAATAAATGATAAACGTATTATTTTTGTTTTAACTATTTTTTGTAAATTTTATATTAGTTCATTGCCTGTAATGATGGAAGAATCTTAGAAATATCATTACATATATTATAAATGTGGAAGTAACTCCGTCTGTATGTTTGTCTGTCAAGCTTTCACGCCTAAACCACTGAACCGACTTTGATGAAATTTGGTATACGTTGAACGTCTAGAACGGACACAGGCTGCTTTTTGTTTTGAAAACAAGGGGGGATGAACGTAATATAGTCACTATTGAACATTTCTGAACAAATTAAAACCAAATTACCACACTAAAGTTCACTTATTGTATACATAAATAATAAAAATGAATCTTCGAAATGTAAGTATGCGCATAATTGCAAATGATTGCACCAAATGGGATTATTGTTTGTTTCTGTTGTGTTCGTCATTAATAAACTGTGCTTTTCTTTAGTTATTGGATTTATTTGTTCGGTAATACCCACCACTCCACCGAACAAATAAATCCAATAACTAAAACTATCGTGAAATTATATCGATTCTTACTCTTCGTTAAAGAAGTGTAGTTGCCATGAAGAATAAAAAAGGATTCAAGCAAAGAATCCTTACCTAAACGCATTGCTTACAGTAGACAAGGTGCCCAATTGCGAAGCCTTACCTTTATCTTACACAGCATGAGCTGTAATGAATTAGAAAAAATTGTTGTACCCGTTCCAAAAAAATCCTATTGGCTTTTTTTTGATAGGCGGATGTAGGTGCGTCATAATCTCGATCTGGTATCAAAAGAAATTGCTCAGATAAAAAGAAAACGAATGGCAATGTGATATTTAGGTTGGTCGAGCTTGTGTGAAGTCACGGTGTCAAGGAATTTTAATATTAAACTGCGTTTAACTGTTAAAAAGTCGAATCAGGTTTGAATGTATTTTTAATTAATACAAAAACAGGCAACAAAAGATGACCCACGGTGTATTTTTTGACAATAAGAATAGAAATAAAGCAGTTCGTCCTTCCAGCTGCGTAAAAATAAAAAAATGTCAAAAACTATTTTGCGATTGAAGTATTAAAAGAAAGGCCGGTTGGTCTCCGAACTCCATCTGGCTCTCGGAGGAGCTGGAGTGAGAGGCTCGGGTGTCCGCGGGCCGTAGGCAACGGAGCCGCAGAGCAGATTCACTACTGGGACTAGAGACGACAGGCGGGGGGAAAGCCTGGCGTCTTCGGTCCCAGGAGTGGGGCGAGTCAGGTGGCCTGGTACGCTCGAACGCGTATTTGCGCGGTGAGGAGGGCCGCTTACGGGTAGGCGCTGTGGGGGAGCCTGTGTAGGAGCAAGCAAGGAATCCCGACACCCCCACAACTGCGCAGCGTTCTCCACCAAGGGGGCTTTAGTCGGTGCGAACCAGACACACCACTCCCAGTTCCCCGCAGAGAGTGACGGTGCGGTAGGAATTCGCCCTCTATATATTTTTTTGTTGCCATTTTTGATTTTGTGTTAATTTTTTATCTGTATTTCAAAACGGCGCAGTTTTTTAGGTTCCCTTGATTGACATACGGTATCTTTAAGTACCTTTCCCACATCGCGTTCTTAGCGCGCAATCATTATGCCTACAAGTTAATAGCATTTGACCGCAGATGGTAGGTCAAATCAAGACTATTAGGGTACCGTGCCTCTATGGACTGAATGTAATTAAGCATATATTGTGGTACCACCATTGGTTTTGGTTTCCATAACACAAATGCTTAAGGTATTTACATTGGGATCAGTTTTGTAAGGACCACTTTCATGTGGGGGTGAGAAGTTCCTAAATTAATGACTCAATTGAAGTACTGCGTGCACCTAGCTAGTCTATCTGCATATTTCGTTTACTATTTCCTTGATTAGTTTGGGAACTTGGCAATGAGAGTAAAGCATACGAATTCTATGGGTGTTAAATATAAAGGAAAATTAATTTTCCATGTGTCATATTTTTCAGTGTACCTACTCGTAATATCTAGACCTATTTTATAATATTTTTATATACATAATTCCCTTGATGTATTTATTATAGTAGATAATTATAGTTTTATATTCTAATAAAATAAATTATCGAGATGTTTAGACCTTATTTTATTTAGATACTTAAAATAGTAATTAAAAGCAATTCAACAGAACTCTCCACGTTTAATGTCCGGTTCCAATATTTGAAAAACGATCCGACATATATACGGATAGTAATAAATTATACGAGGCGTAAGCTAAAAACGACAGACGGACGACTGATGACAGCTGTATGGAACGTTATTATTTAAAGACTCGTTGTCGGTGGGGGAAAATTGATAGTCATTTTTGATACATAACGAATCGTAAATAATTGGCACCGGGTATACGTAAATAATGCAATTTAACTGAATGTGAGTTATGGTACAATTATACATACGAAACCTGCCAAACTATTGCACTAGATGAACGACATGGAAAATATACGGAACCATAGCAGTGCAAAATCGAATCGTACTTTTTTTTCGAATCGTGCTCATTCGAATTAATTAATAGGTACTAAGTAATAATTTCGAGCGATAAAAAGTTATGTTGCTAAGGACTGCGCAGTTAGTGAAAAAACTTGGGATACGCAAACGCTCAGTACAATATTAAAATTATTATTGGTTCATTCGATTCTTACGATTAAGGTTCACCTTACAGAAGACCACAGCCAAATAAAATCACTTCTGTGTTGTTGTGTTCTTGCGTGTGAGTAAGGTTTGCAAAACACTTTGGGGGGCTACATTAGTAGCAGGGGTCAAGCCGTCAAGGTAAGGGCGACAAGTCCAGTAACAGATTTATTATCCTGTACTTGTCGCCCTTAAGCTCCTTCCTTAAGGACCTCATAACCACTTAACATCAGGTGGGATATTACACTTTAAGATATATATATATATATATATGTATATTTATATTATATATAATATATATATATAAAATTCAATCACATTTTATACGCTTTGATGAGTTTGATTTCTAGATTAATAAATTATGTTTTGTAATCAGTTAAAATATTATTTCGTTATTTACTGCGTGTACCCCGTTCGGGTAAAAGCATCCCCCAAGGAACGCCATTCTTCTCTGTCATTGGCTTTGTCTAACCATCTTTCGCCCGCACACGCTACAGATCCCGGAATGATGATAATGACGAAAATCAGTTAGACTACCTACAACTATCGATAGTCCAATATCAATCGACAGCACTACCGAACACAGTAAAAGCTGAATCTAGAAGCAACAGAACACTTCCAAACGCAAATGAATTTCTTAAGACGTTTCTAAAGAGATTAAACGGGATGTCCAGATCCTCAGATACGCAGCAACTGGCACAACCACCACACAAAAAATGCAGTTCGATATTAAACCTTATGCTGACCACATAAAAGCGCTACCGAGTCCAAAGTGTAGCCTGTCATGCTTTTGACTCTGCATCGACGAATTATAAAGCCGCCGTATTAATTACAAGATCACAATCGCGTGACAATAACTGTAAAACATTTAATTACAATCGACTTATTCATTTCGTCGCCCACAGTATGTAGGTTCGACAAAAAATTGAATGTCTTCGATCAATCACTCTACGGACAGACTGACATAGAATTATAAAAGGATGTCACCATCAGGCATAGCATACGTAACGCGACTAAATTTTCGCGCGCTCATAATAAACGTCAAAATCGATTGAAGTCAGTGCGTCAGCTGCTGATTGGCTGAAAATACGAGTGCGGTGTGCTATTAGCCAATCAACAGTATACAAACTTTTGTCGTCTCATGCGATAAATTTGATATATTGCGTATGCTAAGCCTGCATGTCAAGAAGAACCGGCAAGAAACTCGACACTTACTCTTCTCAAATATAACAATGTTTCCTTATGCTAGGTACTTTAATAAAATATACTCAACAAGATGTTCAAGAATTGAAGATATTCTAGATCCATACATTTGTTTTATTTGAATAATCATCTATTTTGTAGTAGCCCTTTTTTTACAATTGCTTAATATGTGACTTAAATCTTTGCATGGGTAACTGGACAATACTTTCAGGCAACTTGTTAAATAATTTATTACTTAACACCACAAAGGAATGACTAATCTTATGCAGTCTCAGATATGGACACTATAGAAAACTACTCAATTACCTTTTGTTCGTACTATAAATAAATATAAATATTGGACAACATCACACACATTGCTCTGATTCCGTGGTAAGTAGCTAAAGCACTTGCCTTTTAGAATTCAGAAACAACGACGATATCACAACACCGAGACCCGAGACAATATAGAAAAGTTCGTATCCCAAATTCACCCGACCGGGGATCGAACCCGGAACCTCAGAGATGGCGCGACGCTAAAATCCAGGCCGCTCGCCTCTCGTCTACGGATGTCGTCAAACGTCAAGGTCACGTACGTCAACGGGTACTGATCAACAGTCATGGCCGCCAAGTTAAAAGGACGAATCCTACTTCTCTTTACGATGTTCTTCCTAAAAAACTTCCTCGTCCCTTTAACTTTACTAATATTTATTAGAAACAGATTTTTTTTATCTCCCCTTGCGTTGCGGGAATCGAACCCACGACCTTCACGTATCGCGCGGCGCGTGCTGCTCTTCCAACTGAGTTAACCGTAAGTTATCGTAGGCGATGAATTTTTTCTGCTGTATCAACCCGTTAGCCTTCGGTAAGTGTCCTCTGCTAATGTACGAGTACTAATATTTTAACTCTATCTTCGCCTTCTGTTGTAAAATTATTATGTAAATATATTTATTTTTATGATATTAAATAATGCTTATCTCTCTATATTCCTCTACTAATGTTATGCTGTCTATATTGTGTTGTATTTGTCTGTTATAGGTGTGAAGATGAAGAATGAAGATCTCATTTTAGAAATGAATTAGCACTTTACGTAAAATAAAGTGTCTCTCTAAACACTTGACATTGGCGGAATCATCGCGTTGTCTAGGGACGCGAGATAGAGTCCATTATAAAAAAAAATAAATAAAAGGACCAACTTCAAATTCGGAGGACTTGCAATCACAATCACAAAAGAACATTTTTTTATCACAGCGGAATGCGGCTCCTAATTTTTTTCACTCAACTCGATACCATCAGATGGCAGTGTGATCTGACCAAATTACGTATGCACGGACATGCCGACATTTTATATAGCGGGTACCGAAAAAAAGAGTTTAACGAACTATTGATTAATTATTATTGGAGTAGCAACGTTTTAGAATGCAAAATAGAGTCTAGTTCGTTTTTTTTGGACGAGTCCAAAATTATCCGATCGACGAACGCGATTTTAATATTGTCGGGCGGCCATTAATTCACCTTGTCAAAGTCATAGTGAAAAATCTCTTCGTCCGTAGTTTCCTTTGAAATGTTGATATTTTAAAATGTGGTTCTAGTATGTGACATGCGATGTCTGTTCACGTTTTATTGTAATACCCTGATGCCACATTTATAGTTTGTTTCTTCTGGTAGCAAAAGCCATTAAATAATTTGGCGCCCATTTTCAATATAGTTCGAGGATCAAAAAATTGTAGGTGCGCCTAAACGCGCAGTTGCACTCTAAAATGGCACAGGCATAACAAGGCTTCGATTTGCTCTCAATCGAATTACGCATGTTTGTTCTGGGTTAGGTTCGGAATACACGACCCTTGGATCAAAAGCCAGGAATTATAATATCAAAAATATTTTTTTATTTCATTCTTTTTCTGTTTTTTATTAATACTTTACAAGCTTTTTATTTTATTTGAATACTTCAATTTATTAACCTTTAAGCTATAGTTACTGTCGTAAATTCAATTGAAATAAAAAAAATTCATGTACCTTCAACCGTTATTTTCAGTGATGACACTTTAGTGGATAAGTCGAAAAATAAAGTTGTACATTACGATATGGCATCTCAACAACGCCATTTTTAATGAACCCAGTATCACTTGCACTATCAACATAACCATAGATTATCTAAAAACTGTTAAGGCTTTAGAAAGGACGTAGAGAAAACATACATAAATATATACTTGAAAATATCTGTAATCTTTTTGAAAAAATCTAACCCAACGAGGCTAATGTCACCACGGCAAGCTGCTGTTACAACGAGACCAAATAAAAAAGGCACACCCACACGCATTCAAATTAATCAACACCAAACAAGTTCCAGTGCAAAAACAAACACTAGCCCACAACAGACTCCCACGGAATTAATAACAAAAGTTAACAGAGAACGCATTTCCCATACAATAATTATAATCGTGTAATTTGGCTGGGTGTGACGTCACCGCCGAATGCCAATGCCAAGGCTTGTGCCATTGACCGCCGACGGAATCCGCAAACGGTCGCCACACGACGGCGAAATATGGGACGAGATTCGGCAATTGCGCCGCAAAGTATCGTACTACCCGACTGCTTAACTGCCCGTTCCAATATTCGAAAAACGTTTTAATTACGGATAGTAATAAATTATTCGAGGCGTAAGGTAAAAACGACCGACTGACGACTGATGACAGTTATCTATTTGAAATTAGAATTAACGACTCGTAGACAAACGGAATGTCAAATCATTGTTGATATATTACGAATCGTAAAATATTGGAACTGGGCAAAACTTGCGTATCGTTTAGGGCTGTGAACCCTCTACTTCCGCTGTTGCACCGGTCTCCACCGTGCTGGGAGGAGACGGAGCCGCAGCCATTCCGCCCGCGATGTTTTGGCTGGTCAAATGGATCCGATTTCTCATAGCCACCACTCAGGCGATGAGGTCCAACCGGGGGGTGCCAGTGGGTAGCCCTTACAAGGGAAGGGTGTTTCACACACACCGTCTCCTCCCTCGCGTGACAGTACGGTGCGCCAAAGCATTTCCCCTCGTCATAAAAAAGGGTGTGAACTCAACTCCCCCGAAAGGCCGATGAAGGTGAAAAGGCCACCTGCGGCTATCATTAGTTAGTCATTTAGGAAAAAAAATCATGAATCACCTGCGCGGTATTTAGTTTGATTTGAAGGACGAAAAACGACGAATATGCAGTACGTATTTTAAAGCGGTTAGGTTTTAATATATTTGGATTTTTTACAAATAGCTTCCTTACATTTCCCATTCTTAACAAATTTGCCTTTCTTACCGCGCAGGCGATACGCGAGTTAAATTTTATCGTGGAATAGGAAAACGGACTGGGTCAAAAATTGTTTTAAGTTCTATAAAGTTTAAAAATACACGTATTTTTTAATTTGTCAAATTAATAAAAAAACTTCGATCGAACGATGGCAAGTTGCGGTTGTCACACAAACCAAATAATGATGTAATACGACAATTCCATTTTGAAAGTTAAATTCGGGATAAAAAGCCTCCTCTACGTTGATTTAATCAAGCATTTACGACGACCTCTGTAGCCGAGAGGCGAGCGGGCTGTATTTTGGCGTGGCACCATCTCTGAGGTCCCGGGTTCGATCCCCGGTCGGGTCAATATAGGAAACGAACTTTTCTGTATTGTCTCGGGTCTGGGTGTTGCGGTACCGTCGTTGTTTCGGATTTCTGTAACACAAGTGCTTAAGCTATTTACCACAGAATCAGAGCAATGTATGTGATATTGTCCAATATCTATTTATTTATTATTTAATTTATCTTTCTACCAAATATAGTCCAAATGAGTAGTTTTTGCGTGAAATAGTAACAAACATACATCCAGACAACCATACATTCTTATAAACTTTCGTGTTTATAATATTAGTAGCACGAAATAATCACTGGAAACCAATAACATACACACGATATCATTCTTTTCATTCCACAACCCTCCACCGAATCCGAAATTCATTCACAAGTCGAACAATAATGTCAGTTCATTCAATCATGCAAGCAAAAGGAACATACTGAGAACACTGTCACCCGGATATCCGGTGAAACGTGACCGCAATCCGGTCTCTGGGCCGGTCAATCACGAGTCGCCGACAGGGGGGTGAGCGCGTTAAAGCCATGAATGGTTAACGGTATGCTAATTCTAGTTTGGGTCCTCTGACGTCCGATAAGGCCGGCACAACGTGAGGCAATTGATTGAGGCAACTGTCAACGATGTTGCTACGTGCGAGTTGTGCCATCTTAATACCTTTGGGGACTGGTCTGCTCCAGCTTACCTCTCAAAATATACTTAAAGTTTTATTCATTTATACTTAAACAAAATTATATGTTGTATAAGTTAGATACTACTACTGTAACTAATCTGCTGAGTTTCTTACCGGTGTCTTCTCGGTAGATATAGGTTCCGAACCGGCAGTAGAATCACTTAGCATTATATTCAATGACGATTCGAAAGTGTTATTATATGTTACCTACTTGAATAAAGAAATATTTGAATTTAATTAATCTTTAGAATAGAGAAATACATGTCTTTGTTTTTTGTATTAAAATCGTTTACAGTATAGATGATGAAACGTATCAATTAGAGCCAGATTTGTAATACGTTAAAGTCGTAGATTAGGCAGAGAGATTCTTAAATCAGTTATTTATGAAGGCTCGATGGCACTGTTTTTTTATTCATTTTGAATCTGTGTTTACAAGATCTTTTTTACGAAGTTAAATAGCCAATATATTAAAAATATTTTTGATTAATTGATATTCGTGGGATTAAAGTTGTTGTTGTAGGATTAAAAATGTAAGTGTGGAATTTGGTAAAATGGCAGCAGTCAAACTTGGTAACATATACTCTTAAGAAGTACTAAATAAACCGATTTTTGTTTTGTTATATCATTATCGGTACCATAATTTAACCGAATGTTTATTATGTCTTAAATTAACTTTGGATTAAACAAAAAGATCATTCCCATGGTAAAACTGTCCCAATTAAGTAGAAAATTATAATTCTACCTCCCAAATGTATGACTATCTTAAATCAAAACAAATTGCATTAAAATAAAAGCTTCAGTTTAAAAACAAAATATTCTCCTAACGCCGGATATCCTTCTATAGTCTATGAAGTCCGTTTGTTAAATCCTTACGAACTCCTACAAATTGCCACGCCGTAGATTGAACTTCCTTATTTAATCATACCTAAAGTTCCATAGTTTGCACAAGCCCTAACCTCCACTCGTGACCAAAACATTTACCGGGCGTAAATCGTGATCGCGAATATTTTTTGCACCGCAAATCGAAACTTGGCAATGTAATTAAACGTAAGTAAGTCACTACCCAAGTCAAAGATCAAAAGGCAGGGAGGCTTATTTGTAAATTTTGATACAACCAATCACGAAGTTTGATGTAGATGGAATTAAAATGGACAGACGCTCCATATTTTATGATCCATTTTTTGTACAGTAGAATCACTTTGCGTTATATTCAATGACGATTCAAAAGTGTTATATGTAACCTAAGCGTGAAGAAACATCTTGCGGGCCAGTATGGCGATGCTAACGGATAGGATATTTTGGTATCAAATCCGTTGTCATCGCGATGTGGGTTCCTCTCTTGCTTAGAGCCAATATACAGCGCTACTATAAAAAAAACTTAAATAAAGAAATATTTGAGTTTGAATTTAGTAAATCGAAACGCATGGTAAATGGTTGGCGCGGACTATATCTAATACCCGGATTCAATATTTGAATAACGGTCCGTTCTAATTACGGTTAGTAATAAATTATACGAGGCGTAAGCTAAAAACGACCGGCCGACGACTAATGACAGCTGGTATGGAAAGTAAATTATAGAACGGTATTAACGACTCTTAAGTCGGTTGACAATTTTTGACACATTACACAATAGTAAAATATTGGAACTGGGCACTTAGAGGGCAGCACGAGTCAAGTGTAAAAATGTATCTGGTGTTCAATATTCAAATGCATGAATTCCTAAATTCAAAAGGTACTTTATGTTTTACGTTGATTGTTTTGTATCGAAATGTGACGTTCAATAAATTATTTAATTTTTTTTCAACAAATCTTTCAATTAGCTGCCAAATGAAGTGCTAAACCTTTCTATTAGCGATTTCTGTCTTCTATTAGTGTGGTCTTTTTCTACAATTTACACACAAACAATGTTTCCACACAGAATAAAGACACAAGTTGTTTTCAAAATCACTAGCTTATTATAAGCTCTATTAAATGGTAATAAAATACCATAAAATATCTGTGCCCAAACATTGATATTCTAGTTTAGATAGCGATAGGAATAGAGCATAATCCTCATCTCTACATCGCTTTCACCACAGCCTGACGATACTCATCAAGATCATTCCCAGTGTCTTATAAATATGTTGTACTGGTTGATGCCTGCGACTTCTACCGCGTTATTGTGGGATACAAAGTATCCTATATGTTATGCTAGTATTTCGTCTCACTTCCCACCGAATTCTGTCCAAACCCTTTCAGTTATTTTTGCGTGAAATACTAACGAAAATACGTACAGACATCCAAACATCCAAACAGACTTGCATAACTAATTGTTGCACGCGACTTCTTTTGCGTTATTTTGGATTAAAAACTATCCTAAATATTAATCCAGAACTTCATAAATATTTCTGGCAAATTGCAGCTAAATCCATTGAGTAGTTTTAGCGTGAAAAATTAACAAACATCCACACATTCTTATTTATCTTATACATGTATTTATAACATCAATAGGATTAGCAACCATTTTTTTTTAATTAAAAATCATCAAGATATTAAAGCCAGCAGGTTATAAATCGGGAACAATCTCCCGTAACTGGCGCACTTGGCGACCCTACCGCTAATCCGTCTTAATCAGTCATCATGGCTGCGCAAGCGCTTACCTCTCTTTGTTATGCAACCGCGTGCCTGCTACGTACCTACATGCCTCCAATGTATGGAAATCCAGTCAATCGACGTACGCTCGCTGAATCTTTAGCTTACGCCGCTAGTAAATACTTCATCGCTTAAGATTATCTTTGGTTGTTAATGGGTTAACTGCGGGCACGATTGAATTCATTTGTGTCCACATGCCTTACATTAAGTTTAAGGTGTAATTCAATTAAAGTACCTTGGGCTTTCTTCTGAAGTTCTTGTTCATTTTCTAAAAGGTTCGGTTACGAAGAAAATTTGCTACGATCCAATACATGCGAATATGCAAATGTCTAGATTCCTAATCTAGTAATTACTCGATAGAATATCCAATTTGTTACGGAGTGAAGAGAAAGAAAAGTAAACTCAGAGTGGTTTTAGGAAATATAATAAAGAAAAATAATAGAAATATAAACTGAAGGAGAGATGAATTTTGACAGAACAGGCCGAACTATAGATTAAGGCAGACTCAACGTTTTATAATAAAACTATCAAAAAGGCTCCTACAAAGGAGTCCGTAACACAATTCTTAATATTTCTTTAATCAGTACCGTTAAGTCAAAATTTGAAAAACTGGATAGTTCGATTTTAGCGCTTATGGTTACGAAATAAGATCGGTCAAAGTTCAAACTGCACCTAATAAGAAATTTGGCTATTTTGTGTTAGCAGCCTTCATGGATTTAAAATCTGTCATAGTATTCTAGTAGTAGGTATAATATAATTAATATAATATATAAAATAGTAATTGAGTAGTCAAACCATTTTATTTATGATACCTATACCTATAAAATGTTGGCTTAGATTTAATACATCTCCTTTATTTGTATTAAATGTAATCTGACATTTTGTAGAGGTGGCCATCTTGGACTGATTTCCATCAAACGTAGCTAATGCCGGGTTCCAATATTTGAAAACGAATCGTTCTAGTTACGAATAGTTATAAATTATACGAGGCGAAAGCTAAAAACGACCGACGGACTACTGTAGACAGCTGATATGGAAATTAAGAAATTAGAATTACCGACTCGTAAAAAACGGATAGTTATTTTTGACAAATTACGAATCGTAAAATATTGGAACCGGTCATATTCCGACTATGTCACCTTTCAAACAAAAAAAAAATCAAATCAAAATCGTTCGATCCGTTTGCGAGCAACGGTGCCACAGACCAACCGACATGTCAACCATATAAAACACCGAAAATTTTTCTTTTAAAAAAAATTGGAAGTCTGAAAGCGTTACTATCGCTCATGCCAACCCCAATCTCTTCATACCCGCCTACAAAATTAAAGCTAAACGGTGCTTTCAACTCGTTCCTGGAAACAAATAACTTACAGAAGTTTGGAAGAAAGAAAACATAGGCCCATAGAATATTAACGCTTGCCGGGGGAAAGTTGCGCCAAAGCACGCCAAGTATGTGGATACAGTAGTGTGTCGCAGTGCGCATAGCGCATTACAGTGCGGTAACGGGGAAAAAGGTTTCCCTAGTATAATTTTCAATAAATACCAAACAACATAACATACATGACCTGTTCCAATGTAAATAGTTGAGTTATAGAAACTGGAACCAATAGAGGTGCCGCAACACATCTTAAACTTTGTAAAGATCTCTGGATCTAGTTCGTTACTCTTTCATGCAAAATCTACTGAAGCTATTTGGATGAATTTTCGATTAGAATCTAGTAGGCTACAATAACATATAGTCTACTTTTTATCCCATAATAACGTAGACAAGTCGCCGGCAACAACTAGTACTCACATACTTATAAACACACAGTCGTCGAACAAAGAAAAGTGTTCATTACACGGACATTTGTCCCGGGTGGGGATCGAACCCAAGACCATTTAAATTTATAATTAAACAGATCTTGGTGACAGACGTTAGGTACCGAGAACCCAAGAACGCTAATCATTATTTCAATAGGCGAGTCTGGAATGAGAAACAGACTTTATACGTCAGACCAGGGGTTAGGTCAAATCTATCAGTTGTTTGGCGGTAGGTAGCAGAGCAGTGCCGACGGCGCTGTGGCTGCTATAGATAAATCTATATTCCCATAGCGCCACATGGAGTCCCACACACGCCGCTGCCTCTGCCTCCCCTAACGCAGCGGTACGGTGCATAGTGTGGAAAAAAAAGGTAGCGGAGCTGTACAGTAGATTCGCAGCTGAAACCAGAGACGCCAAGCGAGAGACAAGCCTGGCGTTCGTCACCTCGGTCCCCAGGGGTTTAAGCGTGCCAAGTGCCACTTAACAGAAGGCGCATTGGGCCTGCTTAGCATCCGCAAGGAATCCAGACTACCCCACAACTGCGCAGTTATTTTTACAGCACACCACTCTTACTTCCCCGCTGAGAGTGACGGCGCGATGAGCACTTTGCCCACAAACAAAAAATAGCAATCAGCCGCTGAAATTCTACAACCAAAATCCTTAAATCAAATCTAGAACCGTGACATCAAACGCCAATGAACAGGTGAAGGCTCCTGATAAAGGACCCTCGTCCCGCTGCCGATGCAATATTAATGCCTCGGCGAAAGTTGCGTGGAAGCATGCCAAGTGCCGTATACCGCAGTGCGCACTTCGCAAAGCGCACGGTGATGCTCCTTTGATTCTGACTTGAAGGTAAATTATACAATACAATCCAGTTTTTTTATTCTAGGAGAGACCGAGATTTGCTGAGTATATACAGATGTACTCAATATTCATAAATATATAATATTCAATCATCTACCAGTTACCGATAACTTACACAAGAAACAAGACACACAACTAGTTACAAGCCATAACCAACAAGGGAGCGGGTCGCACTTCGTCGTTGCGCTATTTCTGTAATCCCGGGTTCGATTCTCCGTCGGGTCAATATGGAAAACGGACTTTTCTTTAAACACGGGTCTGGGTGTTGTGATACGGTCGTTATTTCTGATTTCTATAACAAAAGTGCTTTACCTACTTAACATTGAACCAGAGTATTTTTTTTAAAACAGCCAATTCAAGTATAGGCAATATCTAAAGATTATGATGCCGGTTTGTCCAACAATCTTCCAAAATCCATTACTCTGAACATTGATATTCAATATTGTGCCACTCGTTAATTCGCGGCTGACAGAACAGTTTTACGATTAACTGAGCAAACAGCTGGGGTTGGACTAGTGATGACAACTTACCAATAGAGGGGACAGATTATATATTGGGACAAAGAAAGTCTTTTTCAGATTTAATTTAATAAAATAGTTCTTATAATGAAACTGACAAAAATTTCTTTTTTAAACAACTGAAGATAAAAAGTAATTATAAAATAAGCTCGCTGTAGAATTAATCAGATATATTTAATGGCTTTTGCTAAATTTTAATTTCGCGGATGCCGAAAAAATGTTTACTGAGCCAACTTCGATTACAAATGGCCATTCAGAAGGATGGAATGGAAGCCATTCAAAATCCTTAGATTCGTTATGTAACAATATATGAATTTATTCATGAAATCTAAATTTGAACTAAGTAAATAAATAATATTTTGTCGCGTTTTGACCCGTTTACTATTTTAATAGTAAAACATATTATGTGATGCCGCAGTGAACTTATCTGTAGGTTCAAGCTTAATATTGGTGTAAATACTTCCATCGGTGAAGGTTATTTTCTTAATTTATTTGTTGTCAAGCGCGTTGTATTGTCAATACCTTCTTCTCTTCATTAACGATTTTCTCTACTGAAAAGATCTGTTACAGATCTTTGAGTGATAACACCGTCTAAGTTGTACCAAGAAAAGTAGGTACCATAAGGTCCCAGTAAACCGGGACATGTCCCACACCCCAGCATTGACCGCCAAAAGTGTTCGGACGCAAACACTCGCTTGTTTTGAATCTGTATCCCCCTGTCGATGTCGCCCCGGAAATGCCAATAACATTTCCATAACTGGTAGACCCCAGCAGTGGGGCCGCGTGGACTGCATAGCTTTGTAAACAAATAAGTATCAAAATAACCATAGACTTGGAGGGTTGATGCTCTATGGTATTGGTGTTTTTATACCAGATCTAGCTTTACAGATTTTTAAATTATTTTTAATCATTTACGCAGCACTAGCGAACTTTAAACATTTTTAAAGAAACAGAAAATTTCATCTCCATTGTTAACTATTGTTATCTATTGTTTCCTTATTAAAGATGCATTCTTCGACGCTTACCTGAAAAAAGAGAAAAATCTATGAATGAAGAGAAAAAAAACGTTATGAATTTAAATAAGCACATGCTAATAACGATACTAAACGCTACTCAATAATCTATACTAATATATTTGTACTCGTAATAAGCTGAAGAGTTTGTTTATTTGAACATTGATGGTAAGCCAGACAGGAACCCACATCGCGATGACAACGGATTTGAGGGTCTTGTACCGAAACATCCTATCCGTTAGCATCGCCATACTGGCCCGCAAGATGTTTCTTCACGCTCCTTTTGAAGGAATGCATATCAAAGGAACGCTTATCTCAGAAACTACTGGTTCGAAATTAAACATGATTTATGTGTTGGATAGTCCATTTATTAAGGAAGGTTTTAGGTTTTATAAGTAGCCACTTATAAAACATCACGTCAGGACCAAAAGGTGCGAAGAACAAATAGAATATGGGGAAAAACATGGAAGTACGCGAGTGAAGCCGGGGCTGACCGCTAGTAGTATTTTAATTGGTCGGTAATTTATATTTCTTGTGTGTATTACACAATAAATTTTAAAAAATGTCTATATTATAATCCCTACTAATCCCTATTAATATTATAAATGCGAAAGTAACTATGTCTGTCTGTTATGCTTTCCCGCTTAAACCTCTCAACCGATTTTGTTGATAGGGGCGGGGGGGGGGGGGGGGGGGGATGGAAGTACAACCACCTTCGAAAATGTTTATTTTTTAAGTTAGAAATATGAAATTTGGCACAAATATAGCTCGAAATTTGGATTAAAATCTAGACTACTTTTTGTTTCGAATATTAGGAGAGATAGGGGTAAAACCGCCCATGAAAAGATGTAGACCACGTTATAAATATAAATAGGGGACAACATCACATATCGCACATGAAAGCATATACAGTTATAAATCAAAATTTGATATTTAGAGGAAAAGCGATTTAAAAGTTCAAATAATAGTAGCACCAAAACTGAGGTTAAGTAAATAATTGAAAATAATAAATAGTCATCAATGTAATGCTTTTATTATTAAAATAATGAGAACAGTTTTTGTGCTACAAGTTTTTGAACTTTTAAATCGCTTTTACTGGAAATATCTAATATTGAGTCATATCTGTATATGTTTACATGTGCGGTTTATTGATCTGATGCATAACAAAATTGTACAAAATACATTTACGATAATTCTAATAGATTCAAATTAAGGCTGATAATCTCATTGTGATTAACTAACAACGCAGTTCGGTTGTCTTTTTAGAGGTTGATGAATTAGAGTGCATTATACTAGAGTACTGTATCTTTCAATCTCTACAAGTGTTTATTTAATGAAGATCTATAAATATGTACCTGATTTCATGCACAATAAATTAAACTCATACAAAAAGGAACAAATAAACTTAAGATTTGTTTATTTTTTTTATTTATTTACTTAAGATTGATCTGATTATGTGATAAGTAGCTTAAGAACCAGTGATACATTAATAAAAAACAACGACGGTACCACAACACCCAGACCCGAGACAATACAGAAAAGTTCGCTTTCTATATTGACACGACCGGCGATCGAGCCCAGGAAAGGTCCTGCATAAGGATGCAATTCTGAATTTTCAAAGAGGAAGCTTTTCACAGATTTTTTGCTGTAAGAATAACTTTATGTACGAACAGGGAACTGAATGTCCTCCTAATACGCGTATTCATTTTGCCTTATACTGTTCAAGGTTTTGTGTTAAGGAAATAAGGATACGCATGATTTCCATTCCTCAATAAGCCCCATTAAGGACAGCTACGATACTTGGAACAGTCTTAGTATAGATAACGCAAGGTTCATACTCCTTTGTTTTATTGTTCTTACTTTGCATCCATTATCGACCTCCATAGCCGAGAGGCAAGCGCACTTCGGCGTTATGCCATCTTTAGGGACTGGTCTGCTCCAGCTTACCTCTCGAAAGTAAAAACTTACTTGAGTACTTAATTGTTTCATCAAAACAAAACTATATGACTTGCTCCAAAGTGAGCTACACATAGCAATAAGTTAGATACTGATACTGTAACTGATCTGCTGAGTTTCTTACCGGTGTCTTCTCGGTAGATATAGGTTCCGACCCGGAAGTAGAATCACTTTGCATTGTATTCAATGACGATTCAAAAGTATTTTATGTAACCTACTTCAATAAAGAAATATTTGAGTTTGAATTTTAAGGTTCCGGGTTCGATTCCCGGTCAAGACAATGTGGAAAACCAACTTTTCCATATTAACTCGGGCCTAAGAGTTGTACCGTCGTTGTTTCTGATTTCAGTGACCGAGTGCTTTACAAATATTTTGCTACTTAACAAAGATTCAGAGCCATGCAAAGAAACATCTTGCGGGCCAGTATGGCGATGCTAACGGATAGGATATTTCGATATCAAATCCGTTGTCATCGCGATGTGGGTTACTCTCTTGCTTACTATCAGGCTGGGATGAGCCAATATACTGCGCTACTATAAAACAATGTATCTCTACCATAATTCCATCATCGATGATTCCTGCATAAAGAGGTCGTTCAAAACAAGTAAGAATACAGATTAAGCCGTTACGTTATTTATGTCTTTACCGGAATAAAAATCGATAGCTACCACGACAGCTACATTACATTCGATTCAAAAACCAGGTTCATTGCCGTATCTTGACCGATTACAACTGAAATCCGCTTCGGTTGTTTGTTTGTACAGTCACGACTGCACACTGGTCTTTGCAACGCACTTATGTAGCTGGCATTAGAACGAGTATCGGACTGCAAGTGTTTACCTTGAATTACTGTACACACACACCTCTGGTAGGTGTGGCGTAGTTGTTGACATTGTGGAGTTGACGACGCGACGCCATATTTTTTGCGCGTTTTTTAGGGTTTCGTAGCCAAATCAAAAGTATCTATGGATATAGTCTTGAAATTTTTTTTTTTAAATTGATTAGTTTGCGCGAGAGACAATTCCAAAGAGGTAAAACGTGTCCCCCCCCCCCCCGTAACTTTTAAAATAAGAGAAAGATAAAACTAAAAAAATACGATATACATTACCATGAAAACTTTCACCAAAAATGTACGAGATCTAGTAAGTAGTTTGTTTTAATACTCGTAAATCATAAATCGTTAACCGCAATTTACCTTGAATTCAATCGATTCCAATATAAACTTTTATATTAGGTTACTTGCTGTTACGGAACTCTTCATAGGCCAGTCCCACTCACACTTGGCCGTTTTTTTTTGCTAACTCGCGTCCTTCATGTCTTATTTATAATCGAATGGGTGAGCGGACTAATATTATCATAAAATTTGTTTAATAACCATTCACTCGTCAGAACGATATACAAACAATAGGGATTTTGGCACCATTCACAAATAATTTCGGTGTTGTTGTGTTTCTGCGTGTGAGTAAGGTTTTAGAGCTCCCGGGGAGGGGTCAAGCTTTTAAGGTAACAACGACAAGTCCAGTAACAGCTTTATTATGCTTCACTGGTCGTCCTTAAGCTAGGACCTTATTACTACTTAACATCACAAGGGAAGAGGTCAATATTGACGAGAAATATAAAAAAAATTACGTATCAATGCCGTAAAAAAGAACTTTACAAAACGTCAGCCATGTTGATTTATTGGAAATTCTCTCAATCGATAGGTATTTAAAAGTATCTCACTTGACTACCCGCTAACATGCTTATTCAACCTCAATATTTTCTAGTTTTGCACCGTGGGAATATTTAGCTATGATGGCCGCAGACGGCCTTTTCATTTTCACCAGACTTTCGGGGGAGCGGAGGGCTCACCCCTAAACATTTAAGTGTACCCATAGATCACATCCTTCTGTTTGCCACGATATTCAGCGCAGCAAACCGGCTCCCGCAGGAGACAAGACACATCCCAGATTTGTTGCTTCTACATACAAAAGTGATGTTAATTAAAAGCTTCAAAAAATATTGCGTTCTCACAAGAAGCAAGGTAAATTATTCTCCTTTCAATGGAGTCCCGCATACCGGAAAAAGGTTGGCCTTTTTCTGGCGTCACCCAGTCCTAGGGCAATGTAACCCGCTTACGGCTAGACTTTTCCTTAGTCACGCATCCATCGGCACGGTAGACCTTAAATTGGAGGGAGGTGGGACGGGAAAATAAGATGGAGGGAAATGGATGAACGAGGAATTAAAAGGCTTCCTTGGTTTTTCCGTATTAGGGTTCAAATTCCATTGGGCACACATACACAGGTATTTTAATTGTAAACATACACGAACGTGCTTAAACTCCTCCCAATACTTGCAACCACATGAGGATATAGAAAATTATACTCTAAAACTTTATCCGGTTAATAATAATAATAATAATAATAATAATATAGCTGTAGTGTGGCTGCACCCGCTCTGCTGCACTTTGTAGATAACTTACGCAAATACTTTTTACACAAAGCTAACGACAGTCCACTACATAACGCAGTCACCAAAATGTCAACATCCGGAACTCCCCTTCAATTGAACAAAAGTAACTTCATCCCAACTGATAAAATAATAAACCACAACACAAAAACGGAGCAATGGAAACAAAAATCCTTACATGGAAAACACCCCCATCATCTAGATCAGGAATTTATAGACAAACAGGCATCAAACAGTTGGCTCACGAAAGGAAATATCTTTGCAGAATCAGAAGGATTTATGCTTGCAATCCAAGACCAAATTATCAGAACCCGCAATTACGCAAAATTTATAATTAAAGATAGAACAGTCACAGACGACAGATGTAGACTATGCAAACAAACCAGAGAAACAATAGACCATATAACAGGAGGATGTAACACATTAGCTAACAAAGAATACACTAACAGACACGACAACGTGGCAAAACAAATCCATCAAAATCTAGCATTAAAATACAAGCTGTTAGATGAATACACTCCATATTACTCATATAGCCCCAAAAAAATACTCGAAAATCAATCTGTTAAACTGTATTGGGACCGCGATATAATCACAGATAGGACAATTCATTGCAATAGACCAGACATCACGCTAACTTTAAAATCCTGTAAAGTAACATACCTCATAGACATTTCCATACCCAACACAGACAACTTAACAAAAAAACACAACGAAAAAATACAGAAATACATAGCATTAGCAGATGAGATCAAGCAAATGTGGCACCAACAAACTGTTAAAATAATTCCAATAATTATCTCCTCCACCGGTATAATTCCCAAAACATTACACACATCCATAAAAGAGCTCGATTTACAAAAAAATTCATACATTAAATTACAAAAATCCGTTATACTCGACACCTGCAATTTAGTTCGCCGTTTTTTCAACTACCCTTCCGTCTAAATAGTATGAGGTTAGGTACTTGGCACAGCCCGTAACTAACCTTAATTTACAACTAGTTTTATATAAAAAAAAACTAAGATAAAAAATATAATGTTTAAAATAATAATAATAATAATAATGGCGTAGGGACGTAATGGCGTAGGGACGTGACGAGCCCATCGCCCGCTGGTGAGAGTTGGTGATCTTCGCACCATGAAGAGCGACAACTCTCTATCAGTGTAGTCAGTCTCCCCAGGGCAGCTTGTGGCGGGCTGAATGGGATTGACACCCCTTGGGACCCGTGCCCCTGAGAGTCGACCAGGCCCCTGCCTCTGCTTGCCTTAGTTGGCCGGTGGGAGTGGACCCCACAGGGGCCGCAGGACTCTCACCTCTGGCTTGCCTTAGCCGGCCGTCCAGAGTGGGGCGTCAGAGCTATATGCTCGCTGGGTGGAAGTGAAAGATGCCTAAGTCGCGAGTTGGCACAGTGGCGTAAGCCACTGGGTAGAAAGCGGTGCACACCTCTCCACACCCTGAGCCGCTCACACAATGTTGCTCCCCGTCGCTCCTGCTTCGTGCCTTGAGTGGGCGACCAATGGGGGGCCCATGACAGTGAGATGGCGAGTCACCACCTGCCCATTTTAATCGTGTTTTTAAACATTGATCGGGCAGGTGCCATAGTCCTTCCCATAGTCCCGGTTACCCAGTCCACTAGCACCTCAACCTAATAGCCCTGATCCTTTGTTGTTCCACTCCATTCTATAGTCCTGCACTGACCGGGGGTTGTCCTTGGCTGCATTTTATAGTGTATACAGGGATAATCGTCGGTTGGTGTCACATCACATTAAGATCATACTTGTCTTTTAAAGGGCCTCTACGTGTTGGCTTCGGCCCCATGCACGCCTCCCAAAAGTCCGGGACTCTGTAGTCCCGAGATAGTGGAAAAGAATAATAATAATAATTTATTTTTCTCTCACAAAGGTTTGTAAATTGTTACACATATTATTAGTTACATATCATTTGTTTTCCTTGTTAGTGAGAGACTGGAGCCTGAGATAGGTTTCCAAGAAAACCCGTATTACAGGTCTCCAGTGCTCCAACCCCCAAGTTGAACACATTGTATTGACAACAGTGATCGGTAGTGTAAGTAGGATGTAAGTGCTGTGTAGTGTTGGGTATGTGAGAATAAATAACAGACTTGATTGGTTTAAGCGTGGTTGTCATTCAACTAATCTTTCTGATAAGAAAATGAAAAGTTGTATGAGAGTCCCCAATCATGGTTGACACAGTTTACGAAGATGGATAGTAAGACCGCAAGAAACGTATTAACTTATAAATAAACATCAAGCGGTGTACGTACAATAAAAATCTTTAGTTGGAATACTTTGTCACATTTAACCGACGTTTAACTACGTACAGTATGTGAGATTCCAAATTTCGTTGTTGGATTTCGTACCTTTCGACAGTCAATGATTAAGAGTCTAACTTCTTTCTAGAACTCCTAAAAGCCATAAAAGGTTAAGCTACAAAATAATCACTAAAAAACCTTCACTTTTCTATCAGAAGCCAGAAGAACCATATTAAATCATTTTTAATGAGAAAACGCTACTACAAACTTGATCAATATTCAAATGATAAACATAATAGAGACAATGATTGTGTGTTCTCTCGCAAGCTACGTCTAAGTTCTGTAAGTCCTAAAAATTTAAAGATTTGGAACTAAAGAGTTTTTGCCGAATTCTTTGCGGTAAGATTAGGCTTCGAAATGGAACTTCTCTTTTGGTTTACATTAATTTTAACAATGCTAAAGTTTGATTTGTAATTGACATAATTAATTAATTTATAATGATTATGAGAACACATTTATCCCTGCAATCATCAAACGCCATCGAATATGAGGCATGTGAAAGTCTTTACTTTAGTTATTTCACTGGTGCGTTTTTTTACTGTGACTCAAGACATCGGTCGGGCTAACTAAGGAGTTGTCCAAATTTGTCTAGCGACAAATCGGTCGACACAATTAGGTTTTATTCATCGTGGAGTCATCCGATTAAAGCTTCCTAATAGAACAAGAGCTGGTGATGTTGGGACGCTACTAATACCTGGTCGGAAAAATAACTGAAGGTATTGTGGTAGCAACATTTAGTCTGTATAGATAAGATCCATTGGTATTGGGGTTCAATATCCAGGTCAAGCAAATTATGTTTCGGATTTTGCGAATATTGCTCAGCGTGAAGATTAAGCCAAAGTCAATTTAAATACTTTAAAGAAAGGAATAAAAAAATAATCTTTAACTGTTTGATTCGAACCAACGACCTTCACATATCGTGCGTGCTGCTCTTCCAACTGAGCCAAGTTCTCTAGTACGGCGTGAAGGACTTTGAAGAAAAATTAAATTTTACTTTACTTGTCAGATCACGTAGGAATTAAACCAACTTAAGAAGACGCTCACAAATTTGTCAACAAAAAACTCTCAAACGTCTCCGGAATGTGTCAAGCCTTATTTCGCTGTTGTTTTCCACGGCCTCACAAAATAAGTACACAATAAAGTTAGAACTTTACGCACCCATACGATTCCCGAAAACCGACTGAGAACAACCCACGACGTATTCACACCGCGTACTTCGAATCCGAACGTAGATTTTCTTTGTGTACGCATTTTTTATCTGCAGGTCGATACCCGACCATACGAGTATAAGTAAGTACTAATACAATATTGTAAAAAATAACTCGAACTTGGCCTTCAACTCAAACAGAGCGTTAACCTGCGTGCCTCTAGTGAATCTAGCTTAGGTTGCGATAGTCTAAGAGAGCATGTACAGATTTTGAAGCAATTT
Organism: Glyphodes pyloalis; assembly: GCA_037074685.1. Lineage (NCBI taxonomy): Eukaryota > Metazoa > Arthropoda > Insecta > Lepidoptera > Crambidae > Glyphodes > Glyphodes pyloalis. Next base: position 16,280,965 of record JAYKKO010000006.1, on the reverse strand, counting down.
TATACCAGCTCCCATCATTCTGAAATGTCAGAAATGTTTCGGAACGATACGGGAAGTCAATGCTTTTATTTGTGTTGAATGGCTACTAGACTTAAGGAAGTCTATTAATCAGGTATACCATGGAGGGCAATGATCCAATTTAAGTTAGTTTCAAAGCACATTGGATCTAAAGTAAGATGCGCATTTGAATGCAATCCATATTATACAGTTTTTTAATTATCACTACTGTGTGCTGTAGTGAGTGATAATCACTGAAAAAACTAATAACACACTAACTGATAAATGAAGCCCAATCAATTGAATTAATCAAGCTGTTCATTTTACAGCCTTCCACTGAAATTGTACAACTATTAAACATTGTAATTTGACATTACTCAATTGTTTAATAATAATATGACAACGAATAGTTTAAAAATTCGTTTTAGACGTTGTGTAAATAAGGGGGCTAAGTGTATTCTCATACTTTTACTCATTAGACGTTCAAAAACAGGTCGTCACAAACTACTACAAAAGAAATAATTATTGAGACGTGGTCTATATTTTGGAAGTAATCATTTCTTTCTCCTAGCAAGTATCAGGACTGTAAATATATTGGTCGACCCAGGAATCGAACACTGCGCCCTGAAGTCATGACCAGAACTAGACATAAACTTAATTAGGAACTAGAAATACACCTAGACTATCGAAGCATTGTAATGTAGACGATGAAGACCGTGCCGATACCAGAACAAAACCGCGTGTACACCGCAATGAGAGTTTCTAGAATTTATCGTTACCTCCTGTACTACATTTTGTGTTTCGACCGGCAGGTTCGCACGCGTGACGATTGCCGAATCAGCGATTAATATTCTGAGAACTGACAATGTAATTACAACCGTCTCGCTAATCGATGACCAGATGCAGGAGTGAAACTGGCGTGTTTGTTCTCGTAGGTCAGAGGTTCCCAAACTTTTTCACATCATTCATCAAAATGTCGAGGAGAGGGGAAAGAATATCTAGAGTCGTCTGTCAGGTTGTAGATTTTTAAGTATTAAGTTTGGTATATTACCTATAGTGGTGCAGGCCCTTCCAAACCAACATTATGGAAAAAAATAGGACATAAATTGTAATTTCAGAGTTTATTATGGTGGTAGACTAGCGATCTTTCACTAGTAAAAGATTTTGACGGCGACGATTTTTTAAAGTTTTGGTTTTGTTGGCGATCTATCTATCTATTTATTTATTTAAAAACTTTATTGCACAAATAGGTACAACAGGTGGACTTAATGCTAGGGGCATTATCTACCAGTCAACCCTTGGGTCATGCAGATAGCTTGTATATGGGTGCGGTAACAGGGGAGAAAAAAAATAAATGAAGCATTAAAAATAACATTACGGTATCTTTTAATTTATATATAAAAACAAATATCTACATAACTATAAATTCAGAAGATAAATAATTTTTGACAAATTCATGACTATAATTACTTGTTAGCGAGAGAGAAGAAGTATTTATGAACTTTATTTTTAAAAATTCCCTTAGTCAGGGATTATTGGATATCTATTTTATATAAAATACATATATAACTAGTGTAGCGTGATGCACTACACAAAATTGTGAAAATATTTTAAGTTACCATACCCTAGGGGGTAAAATAAATATTGGACAATATTTTCTAAAACCTGCAAGTTGACAGGTAAACATTCGATAATGATATACAAGGTGTCCATACCCCAACAACACATCGTACGGACCCCTTGTAAGTCATTTTCGGAACCCTAGACACTATACATACCACTTTGGGAACCACTGTCGAAGGCCCTAGTGAAGGACTTGTTTTATGAGAAATCATTATTTATTTATTTATTTATTTATTTAAAATAGGTATGCAGACAAATTACAGTCAGTGAGAAAAACAATAAGACACAAAAAATAACTTAACTAGACGGCAATCTAAAAAAGCATACACAACATGTTTAAACATTTTAGCTTACATTTAGAAATTAAATATAAAAAAACAGACTTAAACCACTAAAACAAAACAGACTTTACTGGACTATCGTGGATAATTCGAACCTCAGAGTATCGGAAACATTTTTCTTGTATTGCCCAAATCTAGCATTGAAAACATCTATGCCACCACCACTGTGAACCACATCGTTGTACGTGCGGCACATTCTAACAATTGGGTTAAAGTACGAGGTGTTGTTTCATCAATCACTATATAACCAAGGATATTGTATGATGCTTTTATGTGATAAAGGTGCTTTGCTTGGCGTAACTCAAGCGCCACAAGTTCCGTATACAAAAAATAAGGGTAACAATTTTTTTAAGAAGCACGATTTAAGAAAAGCTGTTGCGTAAAAAAGCACAAACTGTTTAACGGATGCATTAAAATTAAGTTTATATGTAATAATATGAAAATAATCAAGGTCAATGATACATCATGGCCAAGATACGAATTGGTACGAAGAAACTTTTTTTCATCACATATATTGATGACAAGATGCGCCGCGAACACTTTGGTATAGAATTTTCTACAAAGAACATGGTTAAAACGTTTTTCCATATTTCCTTGAAATAAATTGCAATCAAGCAATGGTATGAATTTCATTCCCCTTACTTTATACAATGTGCGTTGCCACGTTTTTAGTTTAAATTTAGCGAATCAAACTGATTTTCAATGGTAAAATATGTATTAGGTATAAGTATATCTGCATCACGGGACGGGTTTTAGCGTATATTAACATATCGATAAAGTAATAACGACTTTATCGTCTGTTTCAATTAGTTCAATTTGCTAAGTCAACCTTTTACATACCTTAGAAACACTAGAAATTGCACTCTCTCAATTATGACTAAGTCACGGCATCACAATCTTCACCTGTACTTTGCCTGAAAGAGATCGCTACTTATCGATGTTACTTGTAACTAAATTATAATAGCGTGTCATTAACGAAATTTAACCATTTTCAAAAACAACTTTATTTCTATCTAAATAACAGAAAAAAAACTGGCTGAACAGTTTTTTTTTTATGAGTATCGATGATGACTTAGAAACCTTATCATCTTCACCGAAGTTGTAGGGACATGCTGAAGAGCCCCTGAAACCTAGCAAGTATGGCCATTTGTTATTATCAGAGATCGGAATAGGTAGAGCTATTTTGGTTCATTGACCGCAAACATAGATGTTAATATGGACATGCCCCGGGATTTTGACTACAATCCCGGAATTTATATAAAATCCAAAAATAAATAAATGAAGATAACAAAAAGTAGCTCTTCTTATGTAAACCGCTGCACGCGCGACGTTGTCAAACTTACATTAACGCATCGAATCTCCGAAGTTGCAAAATTCTAATCGCACACGCGCGACGTTGCCACATTTGTAGTACGCACAACACAGCATGTGAGAACAAAAGAAAACAATAGCGGGAATGCGAGGCGCTCCCGCTTAACGAGATTTTGTCTCTTTTTACCGCATTCAAATTTTCTATTAGCAATAAATCGGTAACTCACTCACTTACTTCGGTTCGTAGAGTGCGCTCGCTTGCTTCCTGTTGTGTTTTGTGTGGTGAATCCTGTTTGACCCTGGCTTGTTTATTGGATTCTGGAACCTACTTAATACGACTATTTCGGCGTGCATTTACGGACTTTGATTTGGCCTTGTTGTATTGGATGATTGGATATTTGAAGTTGGTGATCTATTTGGTAAGTTCATTAATTAAATTTCCATTAAATCTAGATTTTCTCAGTGTAGAATGTTTTCTCGTTTGTTATGAAAATCTGTTTTGTCTTACTAAAGAGGGTTTTTGATACAATCACAATAAAGTAGTAATGATTTCAAATGCTACTGAAGAAGCATACTTTTTAAATGGGACGCATTTTTTAAATTACATTAATGGACTATATGGTTAACGATTGAATTTTTAAAGTTATTTTTTCTGGAAATCTTTTATTGGTTTTCTTTTTTAGCTTTAAATTTAATAATTAATGTGTTCATGTGATTGATATGAAAACCTGTATTGTTCTACTAAAGAGCGTTCTTGTACTTCTGGCATAAGCGTTTATAGCATATATATTAAAATGTCTCAATTGCTACTTAAGGAATGAAGAAACGTTTATAATAGGAAGTATCTTTCTTTAACATATTGCATTAACCGACTCCGATTTGGCATTCTTGGCTCGGACGATTGGATATTTGAAGCTATTTTTTCTGGCAATCTTTTTGGGTATGTTGATAGATTTTGATTTTGAGTTAAATTGTTTAAAACTAGATTTCCTCAATGCAAATGTATTCATATTATATAAGATAGTATTGTTTTGCTTAAGAGCTTTTTTCTTTTGATACATTCACGTTCCAGTAGCGTTGGTCTTTAATTGAGTAAATTACTAAATTTTTAATAAATACAATACTTTAATAGGACGTATATCTTTGTAATAGCTTGTAAGGTGAAGGGTAAGCAGAACTAGCGCCACCAATTTATTTCTTTTTGTAACTTCTAAATCAGATCAATTTTCAATAATTGAAAGTCCAAGGGCATCTAATATTTATCAAATCTCTATATACCATTTTTCATTTTGTAGTTTGCCCACAAAACAGGTTCACGCCTAAAGTAGTCACTTTGGACAGAAAACCATTTTGTGAGCAAATTACAGAACATAAAGTTGTGTACAGCGATTCAATAAATATTAAAGGTGTTTTTCTAGCACCTTACGCTTTGAATTGTTGAAAATTGATTTGATTTAGAAGTTATACAAGAAATCAATTGGTGGCGCTAGGTCTGCATTACCTTCGCCTTAACGAACTCTGAGTTGGCATTCTTAGCTTTGACGATTGCATGTTTAAAGTTATTTTGTCAGGAGATCTTTTGGGTATATTTATAGATTTCAATTTTGAGTTAAATTGGTCAAAACTAGATTTTTCCAACGCGAATTTAAATGTATTCTTATTTTTTTAGGAACATCTACAGAATTGTTCTACTAAATAATGCTATTTCATCCTTGTGAACAATAATTTTCTACTTGTATTTTTCCTAAATATTCAATGTGTTTAAACCACTGTCTATATTTTTTTAGGTATACTACTCAAATATGAGTTCAATCAAGGCTGAAACAGTTCAAAAGTGGATATGCAATTATCCTGAGCTGATTTACGACCCCGCTAGCCGTACAATATACTGCAGCAAGTGTGAAAGCCACATATCAACCAAGAAATCAAATGTAAAAAGGCATATTGAAGGCGCAGTACATCAAGGAACCTATAAACTGCCTCAAGAGGATTTTTACTTTGACCTCATACAGTTTTTAATTATATGCAACATTCCATGGTCACAAATGAAAAATCCTGCGTTCAAGGACTTTTTCCAAAAATATATGTGCTGTGATTCTTGTTGCAAGTGCACTAATAAGAAAATGCCTGACGAATCACTATTACGAAAAATTTATTTGGACAAGTTTTATAAAAATAAGATTACATCAATTTATCAAACCGTCAAAGACGAGAAATTGTGGATATCGCTGGATGAGACAACAGACTTTTTAGGTCGTTACATTGTTCATTTTTTAGTAAAACCCTTAAATGGGAACTTTTCAGGTCGGCCCTATTTGATTGCATGTAAAATGCTTGAGGTAGTGAACGGAAATACTATAGCAAATTTTGCTATCGCGTGTTTGGAAAATCTATGGCAAAACTCGTTCGAAATAAAAGTTGACAATGTCTTGGTGTTATGTACTGACAGTGTAGCATATATGTTAGCTGCGGGTCGTAAATTAAAGAATTATTTACCGCAATTAAAACATGTGACCTGTTTGGCACACGCTCTTCATCGCGTATCTGAGCAAATACGGGCAGAGTACCATGAAATAGACATGTTGATAGCAAATGTAAAGAAAATATTTTTAAAAGCCCCAAGCCGAGTTAAAATTTTGAAAGCATTGTATCCCAATTTACCTCTGCCTCCACAACCAGTCATAACTAGGTGGGGCACTTGGCTGGAGGCGGCATCGTACTACTCAAAGTATTTTCATAAAATTAAAGATGTTTTGTCTCATTTACGCAGCTCTGATTCAATGGCAATCCGAAACGCGAAAATTATATTAGAAAAAGAACATATACAAGAGCAGTTAAAATACATAGAAGAATATTTTATGGTCATTCCATTTTCAGTAAAAGAATTGCAAAAACAAAATATAACAATTACTGAATCGCTATTAGCTTTTGACCAAGTCAGAGCTGTAATAAATGAGTGTAATTCGAATAAAATAAAAGACAAAATTGAAAATGTCATGAAAAGAAATCCGGATCTTGATACAATTAGAGAATATAGTGAAAAATTATCGAGTAATGAAATAAATAACGAATTTTTGCCTTACGAATTAGCGCCGTTAGCCTCCACAGATGTTGAACGCTCATTTTCTACTTATAAGTGGATATTAGATGTCAAAAGAAATAGATTAAAATTAGAAAACATAGAAAAAATTATTGTTATTTATTTCAATTACTCGGGCCATGGTCAAACTTTCAGTGAAGCCGAAGATGAAAACGAGGAATCGACAAATGAATAAACTTGTAGTTCACACCAGCCAGTTCCTAGTTAGTTTCCGTAAGTTGTACGCGTACGGGTACGCGAGTAAGTATATGAAAAATAAATTATAATATTTTTTATTTCCGGGATTTATTTATTAAATTTTTCATTCAAAAATCTCCACGAAATACTCATAGTTGTTATACGTCTGCGGCTTGGCTGAAAGACGAGCCTCAAAAAGGTTTATTAATGTTTTTTTTTCATAATATATGTGTTTAATTTTTAAAGTTTGTAATTGTGTTAGTTTTTATGAATAAGTTCGTTAGCCTGATGTTTGTTTCTCGTATGTAAGTACAACATTATTGTTATAGAAAAATAAAAATGTTTTTTTAAGAACACAATTTCTTTTTATTTCACTAATCCCAAACCCGTGAATCTTTAAGTTATTAAAACACATTGGTAGCCCGTTGAGCGCTCAGACTTTGTCGAAAGAATCGCCCGGTCGAATTCGTTTCATAGGATAATACAACGAATTCCACTAATTGATTGTTTCAGTGAGGTTGCGCGACAAATTGTGTTTTCATCTTTATATCTCATTATCAACCTTGCGCGGTGTGGCTTAACTTCCTAAGAAGTAAGCAGCTGTTTATAAAGTAATTTCCAACTCAAATAAAATTCCGGGATCAATTTTTAAAATCCGGGACTTCGAGCATGTCCACATTATTACAACATATCACAAGTACCAAAAATAGCTCTACCTATTCCGATCTCTGGTTATTATAGATAACAAGGTAGAAGAAAACGCTTTATGTCATCATCTCATCTCTTGTAAATTACAAGTTGTAATATAAAGTTATTAAGATGTTGCTCTGCCTACTTTAAACTTTTCAAGGTCAAAATCAAATATATGTTTTTGACTCTGAAAAGGGTTACAAATAACTTTTGATTCATCATTGAATACAATGCAAAGTAATTCTACTGCCGGTCCCAAACCATATCTATCGAGAAGACACCGCAGCGGTAAGAAGCTCAGAAGTTACGGTATCAAACTCATTGCATGTGCAGACCACTTTGGACCAAGTCATATAGTTTTTGTTGAGTGATAAAACAACTAAATACTCAAGAAAGTTTTCCAGGGGTAAGCTAGAGCAGACTAGTTCCCAAAAGTGGCACCAATTCACAAGCATGACGTATGTACCAGCCATCGCTTCACTCATCCACATTGAACGGAATGCAACGACCCGCCATATACCGCCATTACACTAAACTAGGTACTAAATAAGAAGTTTCTGACGCCTAATACCGACGTCACACTAACAAGTAAGACGTCAAACAAGCCTAATTAACAGTTTGGCTATCACCCGTCAAAAGGAACGAAGGTAATTAAAAAAATCGATACGTAGGTATCGATTCTCGGCCTCACTCGCGAAAGCATGCTAAACCACGTGCGCGCGCGCACACACGCTTTAATTGATTTCTTTGGTATGCGCCGATAAAAGCACCTATGTAGTAGTGCATACCGCTTGCTAGATATTTCATTGGACATTCACAACTTAAGTAATGTACTTTTATTTCGTTTTTCCAAGCAGTTGTTCCCTAGAATACCAGCTGCGGTTACAAATGCTGTAATACTGAAGTGAAACCTAAATTGGCCTCACAAGGTATATTGTGAATTTTTGGTAATTGTGTAACGATCATTAAATGTAGTTTCTTTCTTTTCTTTTTGCGTATCCTACGTATTTACATTGCTCGGCAAAACTTCACAGAATAAAAGTTTATTGTAATTTGAAACTCTTTATTTGTTTAATGTTATCACATGTCTCGACATGAGCCTAACAAGATCTAAATATTGAAGACAAATTATTTTGTTTTATTTCACTGTCAACTAAGTATTGTTTTGATTTAGACAATAGCAGCTTGTTTAGTTTAACACAATATAACTGCTTAACAAGCGAAAAAAATCCAACCATATACGACGCAGAATAAAATGTATATTGTCATGATGATCGTTGATTAAACTATTTTCATTTTGTAGATTCGGTTGAGTTACTCAATTAAGAAAAAATCTTTTATGGACGTATAAAAACATTATTAAAAACATTTTAATGCCAAACTAAGATAAAATACATATTTAGGCCAGATTAATGGCAATCAAGCATAAAGCGGTAAAATAAGAAAGAAAGAAAGAAAGAAAGAAAGAAAGAAACATTTATTACGTGCAGACATCACAACACAGCCAAATGAGTAAACATAACAATAACAGTAAAGGGATGGACACAAAACAGAAAAAAGAAAATAACAGAAAACATTACAAGGAACATGAAAAATGAGCGTAAGCTTTATATTTATAGCTAAGGTATTCCAGTTTCAATACCTTTTTCATTTCATTAGTCATAGCCCAAATAACTTTAAGCAATTTTGGACGCGGTCTCACCCACGGCCACGTAGGCAGTTCAAGAACAATACGATTTGAATTAATTCAAATGTTTGACAAATACGCCGAAAAAGCTATTAAATAAAGTCATAAAATTTGAATAAGTGACTACCGCATAATTTGCCTACACGAAATGCATTCTGCACATTTCAAACCGAAAGCATTCAGCATTTTATGCGCCAACGTCAATTTTGAATTACGTTAAAATGTGAAATATTTCTTACTATGCAATTTTGTTGTAAAATAATGTTTCAAGGCAGTTATGTCGTTTGCGCAAGAACCACTTTTATTTAAATTAGCCAATTATTATAAGGGCTCCTTCAAAATTTCACGTTAGTACTGGATTTTCATACGCATGATTGCAGTATGGCAGTATTTTGAATTTTAATTAAAATTAGGCAAAATGAAAAAAGGCATTTTTATATTGAATACTTGTTTTTGTTTTTAGATTTGATGTTATAGTGACAATAGAAAGACATATCGCACCTCTAGATTTAAACAGAGTCAACTCAAAAAAGTGCTTTTTTCAGGAGAGGCGAAAAACGAATTGCCGTGTCCCTGAGTACCGTAGGAATTTCCTGAATAGATTTATGGTGTACGAATGAAGTTAAAAGAGAAATGTTATTGCAATTTGTTTTGTCGATTCTACTGATTTAAGAAATTCGATAGTGTACATAACTCAAAAACTGCAATTTTTGAGTTAGTTCCCTTTAGATCTAGGTGTGCGATATATGTCTTATACCCATTCATTGGGTATACAGAATTTGTAATAAAATTGACTCTCTAACACACAGCTTGATGACAGACAGACGGGCAGACAGAAGTGTCAGTAATACGTATAATTTTTACCCTTTGTGTACAAAAACAGAAAAATGATTATTATCTTACTTCATTCATTTACTTCTATGGCCAAAGCCTTTCTCACGGAGACATATGCAGGGATCACATCTTTGCATTTGTTTCGAACTTGACTGACAACTTTCACTTCTCTATTATCCCTTCTCAATTTTCGGCAGTTTCACCTTAAATTGTCTAAAAATAACAGTAACGTACCAAATTAGTAGAAAAATCACCGCAACCAGTATTCTCAGTCATTCGAGGTATTCCTCACACCAAGCCCTTTGTTTCGCGAAGTACCATCTTCGACCCGACCATGACCTTCCACACAATAGCTGGTCTACTGATTACCATTTACAAATGCAAAATGACTGTGTTCCCAAAAAGATCGGAGGTCGGGCAATCACTGGCCGAGCAACGTGACTGTTTCGCGGCAAGTTCAGCACATTAACTAACAGTGTTTATTAAATACTACCGACCCACCCGGGCCTCGCAAAGTTAAATTTTTTCTCTTTTCTTGTACTTTAATACGTATGTAAGTAAGTATATATAATACGTACCATAAAACAACAACACTTATCGAAAAAAATAAGTTTCATAATCAAGTTGTTCTACCGAATAAGTTTAGATCCATCTAATCGGTTATTTATTTATTCAATCCCTACTTAAGGGAGTTTCCATCTAAAGTGTTATGTACCTAATTACATATCAATTTTTAAAATCGTCGTTTAAAATATGATGTCGAGTCTGCTATCAGATAAAAACACTATATATCTCACAAGTAATACATTATAAATTAGGTTGGTAAGTGCAATTTACTCCTTATAAAAAACAATCCGATAGCTTGTTTTAAATACCTAAGCATACCTGTACATAGGAAAAGGCAGAGGGAAGAAAAAAATACGTATATTATTAAAGAGTTCCCAAAACTAGGCTAGACATGTGTCTTCCAAAACAAATATTAGTTAATCCAGATGAAAAAGATTTTTACATTTAACAAATATGAATGTAATGTGTGCTCATAACAAGAATAATAAGTACTACGAGTACAATAGACGATGAATCAATAGATACACAAGCAATGAATACTGATATAAAAAATGTACAATAGTAAAACAACCGGAAATTATTTGATTACTTCTCTCTTTGGTCGAATAACTAAATAGGTTTTTTAATAACACACGAAAAACGATACAAAATCTAGCCTTTCGATTTTAAATGTTCGGCAGGTATATTTATATGACTTAAAAACTTATCAAATAAGATTTGTGGTGCACTTAAAATTATTCAATAAAAAAAAATCTTGCCATCCAAACTCAAATGTTCAAATAATATTTTACACTCAACTTGGCCCCTGTTGTCCTTCGTAACACATTTCAGAAGATGTTTCATAAGTTTAACGTAACGACATTGTATTAAACACAAACATTGATCGTATCATCAACCTTTAGCTATGGATTCCTACACTGAATTAGAAATTCAAGTAGAACTTCAAGTACGAAGGTCGAATTAAAATGCCACTCTTGGATGAAATGATAAATAGATTAACAGATGATATTTCATTTTAAGGGTTCCGTTTTTCGCCATTTGTCAACGGAACCCTAAACCATAGAAATTCGTCATGACTATCTTTCTGTACGTTGTATGTCACAACCACAATTTTCCGAAACTATAAAACCTTATCTGATGTACTTGGTATGTATTCTGTGAACCGCATTAAGATTTTTCACAAAAGTAGAAAAAAAACTATGTATTTTAGGGGCTCCCCATACTAAAAACTGGAACTCTATTTTTTTTCCTGCTACAGAATTTGTGTGGGGTATCTAAGGATAGGTAAATAAATATTAAAGGGGTCCCAAACAACAGACACGATATTACTGTCTTTTTTTTTAGTAAATGGTACAAAAACTTTCATGATGCTCGAGTCCGACTCACACTTGGCCGTTTGTTATTTTCACATATTGCTAAAATTAACTACGGCGCCCTAATCATTGCACGATTACCCAAATCCAGCTTGGCAACAACCAACAGGCTAGTCTCCCGCCACCCGTTGACAATTAAAACACATGCAAATGTTAATTGCGTTATAATTAACACAAGGATTATCCCCATGAGATAGAGTCAGTACTCTGCGGTACTAATATTTCGACCCATTAATTTTATGGTAATTGTTGTAATGTTTCCGTTTTAAGTGATTTATTTTTGACTAGATTGTGATCTTTTTGGAGATTTTAGTGGGCAATGTTTTAATTAGGAAGTTTAGTATTTTTTGAGATGTATAAAAGCTACTTTAATTAATAAATGGTACATTGTGTTGCTAGCCTTAATTTAAATTTACTGTGAGCACATTATAAAGGCAAAAATATGTTATAATATCTGTTTTTTACAACTACTGAAATTTGTCAGATTGATAGATTTTTTATATGTCCACCCCAATAACACCAATCTGTACTCGAAATCAAGATAACGTTTTACAGATCCACAGAAAATGCTTGTTCAACCTGACTTTAAGGGGATTTTTGGCGTATTATTACTCGATTATCAAGGGATGAACTATGAGTATTTGTTACGTAGGAATATTTTAAAATGCTTATACCAGACGATGGATTCTAATATAAGGGGGGCATCAACCCAGCACATCAAAGCCTAAACCAATTTAAAAAGAGTTTTTCAAATTTCCCTAACCGGGAATCGATCCCGGGAACTTTTGCGCTTTAGGCCGACCTTAGACACTGGACGGAAGTACGCAGGTAGAAAGTTAGGTTAGTTGGGGATGACAAGGAAGGAAGAGAAACTTAACTGTATACATAAAAATAGTAATATTACTTTTGACCGTACCTATTTACAGTTGAAGGCTTATTGACGCCATACCTCGTGACCATTGGGTCACACATTGGTGTACTTCTGACATTGACGCAAAATAAATATAAATGTTATTTATATTAAACTTTTATCACGCAGCAGTTACACAAAACAGACGCCTTACGATGCCATCTGGTGGCTTTTCTGATTGCAAAAAACCTTTTTTTATTAAAATGTAGGTATAATGTTTTTAGATTTGCTTGCTAAAACAAACGATACGGATCCTTTGATCTCAGTCAGTGTCTAAAAAAACGCCTAACTAGATTGAGGTCAAAAAAGCCATACTTCATCAGTTGGATTTGCTAATAGATGGACCTCTTTGGGATAGAAATTGAAAGTTTGTCAATGTATAAGCTCATTAAACAGATCATAACTCAACTTCATTGAACAATAGGAATACAAAAGCCAAATATATAATGAAAACACAAACTACAAAATAAATTTTATGCAGAGTAACTACGTAAAATTACGCCATTTTGTCAAAATATTTCCACTACCGTGGTAGTTCTGATATTAAAAAGAATGTATGTACTAAAATAACATATGAACAATCATCCGGTAACTATTTATATCAGTTCAGTAACATAAAAGTATTAGTATCAAAAGACAACCAATAATGTTTGAAAAACACACGCTATCCTGTTATATATGAGTATAGCACTTAATTTTATTTGGGATGCTATCATCTTATCGCTCATTTTTCCAAACCAGTTCATGTTCCGTCAACGAATATTGAATTTCCTTTTTGTTTAACTTAATCAAAAAACGATTTTAACGACCACGCTTCCATATTAGGACCACCAAGCTACTTTTTCATCCACCAAATATTTTAATATACAAAATTATAGCACTCTACGCCCCACTAGCGAACTCTAAATACTTTAAAGAAACAGAAAAATTTCATCTGCATTATATTATATACAGGCCGTCATCATCCGCGAATTTCTTTTGTATTTTGGGATGAAAAGCATCTCAAATGTGATACCAATAAATAAATAAATAATAAATAAATATTGGACCACATCACATACATTGCTCTAATCCTGTGGTAAGTAGCTTAGGCACTTGTGTTACATAAATCAGAAAAAACGCAGGTACCACAACACCCTGACCCGAGACAATATAGAAAAGTTCGTTTCCCATATTGACCCGACCAGGGATCGAACCCGGAACCTCAAAGCTAGCGCTACGCCAAAGTCCGGCCCGCTCGCCTCTAGGCTACGGAGGTCGTCAAATGCTTACCAAACCAATGCTTAGAATCTAATCTGTATTGCTACTAAATTCCACGCAAATCTACTCACTAGTGATCGCGTGAACAAATAAAAAACATCCAAACTGCCTCTATTACTATATTCGTAGTATTACAGCCGACGTAGACCGTTCACCGCGCGTCCACACTAGCCGACATTTGACATTTGAACTCCATCCCTGGCACCAACTCGCGTAGGTGTCACACAGTGACTATAAAACTGCTCTTTTACCCTGTGTAATTGAATTAGGGATGCTCCATTGAATCCTTAGGGAGCTCTCCAGTTTGGCGAGATACGTTATTCCATTTTTCACGCTTGTAAGCGGTCATTGAAAGCGAACGGCGTTTTGTAAGTATTCGTGGGTGAATAGTTTATATTATAGGTTCAACCCTAAAATCAAATAGTGAGTCGAAACATTTTTGGTAAAAATAATATGCCTCAATCGTTGTTTCTGATTATTCTCTGGTTTACGTAAATGTGATGTCGTCTAATATTTAATAAGAGATATGTTTTAACTTTGGTTTTCGGTTTGCTTTTTAACTTTTGTTTTCAATCGGTGTATTCTACCTAAAATTTTAACTAAAGATAATCTGTCCACTTTGAGGTCCCTATATGTAACTTCATGCGTAGTCCACCAGTCAAAAATAGTCCAGGAAGGTGTAAAGAGGAGAATTTTTATTTATTTAAACACTTTACCAGCCATTCAGCACAATCTACCAGTCAATCCTCCTGTCTCTCTCGCATACACTCTGCAGTGTCTGTGAAATAGGATTCTAACAGATATGATAGCAAAAAAAAAGTAATATGCTCAAGTAGTAGTGAACTAGCCATTTCACGATGAGCCGGAAGATACAACAATTCGTAAACACAGTATCACTCCGCCTAAGTGGGAGAACGTTCTTTGTAATACCCCCAAACGCTGGATACATCAAGCTGAAGGCAGAGCACTGTATTGCACATTAGGGGGGTCCATCAAGCAGCGGACCAGTAAAAGCAGATGAAGAAGATTCAAGTAAACAATAAACAAAGGTGGCAGGTTCAACAGCACAGCCAAAACAATGATCGCGAAACGAAGCCGCCGGCGGCAACCTTCAAATTCGAAAAAACGGTCGCGTCATAATAGGTACCTCCGACTCAATAAAACTTGTTTGAGCGCGATTCACAATGCACTACTCCGGCCGAAAGATTCGTGAAGTAAACCTAAAAAAATCCTTATTTTTATTAGCGTAAGGTCAAATGTTCTTTAAAATAAAAGAAAATTGAATACTGAAAGCTAGACACATTTGATTTTCTATTGTAACCCATCGTATCGTCCAGTTAAAAATTCGCAGAATCCTGTTTAAATAGGTGTTGTTTGAGCAATAAGCAGGTAATATTTTTGCATCTGATGATAGATAAATCGCGAAATTGTAAATGTTTGGTGCAATTAAGAAAAACCTCAAAAAAATATATAATAAATTCGCCAGACAATCACACCAATCAACTGATCTCAAAGGTAGTTTATTGCACAATGAGTAACTCAGTATGAAAACTAACAGGGAACACCCAAACCAAGCCAACTAGAAAAGTTTACTTCCCAAGCTGACCTGCATACCTATTTAAAAAATCTGATTCAAATACAGTAACTATGTTTTATCTCTTTATTACTTTAGGTTATTGGAAAGATACTTAACATAAACTTTCCGATTTAGAATCATTTCTTACGTTTGTGAACCAGCTCCCTGAGCAAGAAACGAACCTAGAGTTTTTCATGTATGAAATGAAATTTGTATATAGTCATTTTAGACCCCTAAAAAGATGATAAGATAAAATTAAACACACAGCAAACCAAATTGAATGCAAACTGCAAATTCGAGTGAGGACTAGCACAATTTGGAAGAAGCCTTTACATGCAAAAGGGTTCTTGCAAGCTAATTTTAGATTTAAGAAAAAAGCTATACAAATAATAATTAAAGAACTTGAAATCATCACCATTAAATAACTACGTAACACTCAATTGTCTTGCGAGAATCACATGTTTTTTTATTATGTATTTATTTTATGCAACGAAATACGAGTGTATATAGGACGTGAAGTGTAAACCGCGCTTAATGGCATCGGCATGGTCGTTTTGGCCTTGACAGGTCGTTAGCCCAGCCTAGGAACCGACGTCACGCGTCTAGGTGACAGGTAGTAAAGTCTATTAGTGTACTCACTGGCCACGCCTATGAGTTTAGCACATTTTTTGGCTAGTTACGCTCATTTTCGTATCGAATAGTCCGGCCGCAAAAAAGTCGACTGCGCATAAGTCGTCGGTTCCATTATGCGTTCTAGTTACGGAAACGTATAAATTATACGAGGCGTAAGCTAAAAACGACCGATGACAGCTGATATGGAAAGTAAATTTGGAACTGGAATTAAAGACTCCTAGATTAAACGGATTGTCACTTTGACACATTACAAATCGTAAAATATTAGAACTGGGCATTAGTAGTTCGATTAAAAGTTGATTTAATCGTTCAATTTTTAAATATATAATACTATAATCGTGAAAGTTTGGATGTATGACAGGAATGTTGCTCGCGAATTCACCCGCCTTATTTCGGCATATATTGACCTATATGTTAATCTACGAGTAGTATGTCATTTCTCTTTCTACCAAATTTCATCTAAATTCATTTAGTAGTATATGCGTTTTCACGCACCAACCAACATACAACGAGACATCTATAAAACAAACTTCCGCATTTAAAACATTTCTAGAATAGTTTTTCACGCATAAACTGGATTGGGATGTAATAAAACAGCCAGACACATTTAGTACTAACTAGCAGTACCGGCGAACAACATTTTTTTACCAAAGGGACTACCTTTTAAACCTTCCATAAATCTCCACAATTCAATTTAAACCAAAATCTCATGTTAGTTGAAGTTTGAGGTCTTTAGTGACGCAATAATTATAATATGTCTCGATCAGGATTGCCGAAGTCAAATAAATCTTGAATCTTTAAAAAATATTTGACTTAATTCAAATAGTTTTTAGAAGTTTGAAAACTAGCTTACCAATGAAAAAATTAATAAAAACTAAAAAACAAAAAAGACGCGAAAACTCCGATTCAACAAACTGTGTAAATTTGATCTTTAGAGGATTCACAGCAATAAATAAATATCAAACAACATCACATAAATTGACATGAACCCAAGCCTAACACCTGTGTTATAGAAGCCAGAATTAAACGTATTATCATAACATATACTTGAACACTTTTATAAACAACATAACACAGAACAAAGACAAATATTAAACACACGAAACTCGTCATTCTGTTTAGATTTAATATGCGAAAAAACTATACCCAGAGATATGTTCGAAGGTAATATACATGTATAAAAATACTTGAATTAAATATTTCATCTGTTAGCTCAATAAACATAATTATAAAACATAAGTTTAGTTTGATACTAAGTATTTAGTGTGTAAGATTTATTTATTTTATACAGTTTCGTACGTAAAATTCTATTTATACTAATTCATTCATACTAACATAAAATTAGTTAACGACGCAAAACCATTTATGCTATACTAATTTATTCCACATTGTGGGAAGTCTGGCCAAACATAGCAACATCGTTCGAAGTACAATTCACGACATAAATCAACAAAGAAACAATCACGTGCGAAAAAATAGCCAAGCGAACATCAACCTTGCCGCGCCGACTCAAGAGTTGAAATATAGATGAGTTCTCACGTGAGAATCACCGAATCGATTGTAATAGACGTTTAAAATTCCACTTCCTAATTCGGACAGGTTTCGTCAAATGTCAACCGAATCGCAGAAACTGGCAACGATCCGTCGCTATACGGTGTTACTGTGGAAATCGATTACCCACACTTGTTATAGTACTACGCAGCAATCCAATAGAATTGTTTAACATTTTTGAGGAAATAAAAAAACAGACATAATTAAGGTTCATAGATAAAACAAACTTGTTTTACTATAAAAAAACAACACAATCGAAATGGGATTCGCCATTTTTGTTTGAACCTAATCTAAAAGGCACACGTGTAATTTTTTTATCTCTATTCCGGATTTAAAAACCAAATGGCCGACATAATAGTATATCAAAACTCAGACATAGTAGGAACTTATTTTCATAGCTTTATACTACATTACAGATTACCTCGATCACGAATTTGCAATTTGATTTGATTTAAATACAAATATAGAATGTTATCGTGTGAAGACGAACGGCATTAAATTAGCTAATAAGACTGAAATATACTTGAATCGGAAATAAACAAAAATAGATAAAAAGCTAATTCTAAATATTTCATTCATTTTATGAATCGGCGAATATATTAACCAATGAACCTTCTAGGTATTAAAGCAAAGGAATAGACATTAGATTAGCAATAGGCATGCGATAAATATGAATTTACTAATAAACACCCGACCCAAAAAATTAACCAAAAACAAAATAAGCCCCCAACAGAACCTAAAGCTCGTTCAGTAACAACCACCGCTCCCCACCCGACAATCGGCGAGTAGAGGTACAACAAGATCTAATCGATAAATCACTCGTCAACGCTAACCGATTTTCAAGGTCGGACACACCATCGATTTCGGTACCGCACTATCCGGAACAGCCGTAAACGTAAATATTTACACCATAGACTGTTTACGAGCCCCATACGGGCAGCGATGACCCATCAAGGCCGGCGTTACGGGCCAAACTTCACAATGGCGGGTCAGAGAAGCTAATTTCACTTTCGGACACAAATACCAACAATACCGTAACCGAATTGAAATAATCCAGTTTGACTCGCTGTGATGCATGGTGGCTTTACGTTTAGCACGTTACATTTTTGGGGTCAAATTTGTTTTTACTCTTAAACATTTGGAGAAGCTTGCAAGCGTATAAGAATCGACAGCCAATCACAACGTTTTATTATAATGAGGACATCACTTTTAGTCATTAATGTCACGTTCCAATATTTGAAAAACGATCCGTTCTTGTTACGGATGGTTAAAAATAATACGAGGCGTAAACTAAAAACGCTCGACCGACGACAACTGCTGTGGAAAGTGCATTAAGAAACTGTATTAACGACTGGTCGGTTGGAGAAAAACGGATATAGTAATTTTTGATACATTACGAACCATACAATATTGGAACCGGGTATTAATTAATAAGACTCATTAGTACCAAAAATTTAATCAACGTAAATTTTAAAACGTATTTCTTTAGCTACAAATACAGTTATTAATACTGACGTATAAGTATGTTTAATAAATCAAGTTATAAATCAAATTTTACGAAAAGCGCGAGAAGCATATCTGTTACTCGTATTATAAAGGCATAATCTTGACTTTTTTTGTATTAAGTAATATGTGTATAGTATTAAAATCAGATAAGTATGTTTAATAAATAAGTTCGATGTCAATATTGACGAAAGGCTTGGGAAGCAAATCTGCCGCACGTATTATAAACGCATCATTTTGAATTAATACATATCTAAGACTTGGAAAACAACTTTGTTTCCATAACATGAAAACTTTAAGCTCGCTTGATTTGAAAAATTGTCTGGTTGTAGTCACTGAATTACGTCAGAAACGCAATCCCGCTCGACAACTCCTAAAGTTCTAAAAATCATACTAATATTATTCATACTGTAATATTATAAATGCGAAAGTAACTCTGTCTGTCTGTCTGTCTGTTACTCTTTCACGCCTAAACGGCTGAACGGATTTTGATGAAATTTGGTATAGGTATACGTTGAATCTCAAGAACGGACATAGGCTACTTTTTATTAGAAAATAAGGGGGGAGTGGGGGTAATACCACCTTTGAAAGTTTATATAGAAAAATGTTTATTTTTGAAGTTAGAGATATGAAATTTGGCACAAATATAGCTCGAAACTTGGATTAAAATATAGACTACTTTTTGTTTCAAATATTAGGGGAGAAAGGGGTAAAACCGACCATGAAAGGATGTAGTGCACGCGAACGAAGTCGCAGGCACAGCTAGTTCTCCATAATTCACCATTTCAATCAGTTCTCTTAAGGTGTAAACATTTTACGTTCTTCTGGAAAACATAATAGATAGGTATTAAGCCGCAAAAAACCACCGCAGCGGAAACTGTGATTCCGACAATTTGTTGGATTTACTCCGTTCTACTGGGAATGAAAGTGAATGGGCGTTCACAAACGCTTATCTAAATAATGGAGTGCTGGCGTACAAATTGCGTAGGATTGCCATTGGGATTTTTACACATTTAACATTTGCTCTTGTGACATACTTTTTAACTCTGCGCGATCTGCTAACATTTTTGTCGACCTCCGTCGCTTTGAGGCTTTGGCATATCTGATGTTTCGGGTTGGAATCTCGGTCGGGTCAATTTATGGAAAATTAAACTTTTCTATATTGTCTCGGGTCTGGGTGTTGTTGTACCATGACTGTTCTTGATTTCTGTAACACAAGCGCTTCAGCTACTTACTATAGAATTAGAGTAATGTATGTGATGTTATCAGATATTTAATTATTTACATGAATTTGATTTTTTGTAACGTGTTATTAAACTTAACGACGACCTCCGTAGCCGAGAGGCGAGCGGGCCTGACTTAGGCGAGCGCCATCTCTGAGGTTCCGGGTTCGATCCCCGGTCGGGTCAATATGGGAAACGAACTTTTCCATATTGTCTCGGGTCTGGGTGTTGTGGTACCGTCGTTGTTTCTGATTTCTGTAACACAAGTGCTTAAGCTACTTACCACAGAATCAGAGCAATGTATGTGATGTTGTCCAATATTTAAAAAAAAAAAAAAAAAAAAAACTTGACAATGGCTAACCAAGTCATTTTTCAAAAGCCTTTTTTTCTTACTTCTAATTGGATGTCATAAATCGAAAAATAATATGAATTTGAATAGAATATACGGAAATCTTACTGTTAGAATAATAAAATGAAACCGGTTAGAAATTCCTTAGTAAAGAGTATGTACACAAATGTCAAACGTATGCTTAAGTTAATAAAGTAAGGGGTAGCCACAGAATAGAGAAATAATGTGTTTTTCGATCTTAAAAAATGATAATTGGAAATCGAAAAACCGCCTTAAAACGGAAATGTAAAAAATATAATTATAAATACAGTAAACAATTTACAAATCACATTTTATTTATGAAATCCATTTTTAAATTATTAAAATAATGAGATTTTGTTCTAGTCAGCGTTAGTTTTTTTGTTAATTGCACAAAATTGAGACGCCCATCCCAATATCCGCAAAAATACCTCAAAAGAAAATTAAATAGCAGTGTAAACCGGTTAGAGAAATTAACTTCTGAATGTTAAAAAGCTAAGCACATCTTCTGTCATCGGCTTAGCAACATAAGTAGTATTAGACTCAAAACCTTGAATCGTTTTCTAAAATATACTTACAAAACTAATTTTAAACTAAGTAAATACACAATTTTAAAAATATACAAAAACATAAATAAAAATAATATCATCAAATTTTGGTCCGAATGCACACCCATCCAATACAGATCGCGGCTTGCATAACTTAACTTTCGGTATCGTTCTGAACCGTTGTCACTATCACGCTACAACCGCCTGCCTCCACTAATTTATATCGGTTAAAAATACGAACACGTTTTTAAACTAGACAAGTTTAAACAAATAGCTATTCGAATGAGTTGAACAAACTGCGACTGATCTTTAGACGGGCAAAAACTGGTGGGTGTCAGGCATGACTTAACACACGAGAAATGAGGAAAATTCTACTCCCAAAAGGAAGCTGCGGCCCTGTTAATACAAATGATAAAAGTGATAAAAAATTTGATTTCAATAGGATCACGAATAATTTGCAACTAGGGCCTAGACGACGTTAGCACCAGTGTGAGTATTTTATTAAGGATCAGGGGGCCTACTCCCATAAACGAAATATGTCGGATCCGACAACGGATGGCAATTTTTAATCCTCATATTCATAAAGAAATCACTTCGAATGCAAATTAAGCGTTTTCAAAAAACAAAATATTATTTATGCAAATCAAAAACCACGTCTTCATTCCTAAACTTTTGAATAATCTTCAAAAACGAAACCTTTCCTTTGTTCGTTTCGTTTTTGAGAGTACCCACCCAGTACCTCAAAAGGTAAAATGAAACTCGAAATTTAGTGATCTGTCAGTCTATCAAGACCCTTTCACAAAGCTGAACAACTTTATTGTTTGTTTGTTTGAACGCGCTAATCTCAGGTACTACTAGTTCGAATTGAAAAAAAAATATTTGTGTTTGATAGTCCGTTTATTGAGTAGGCTATATAACATCAGCAGCAAAGAAACAGTGGAAAATGTGTAATTATATACACAAAGAGTTGCACAAACTCAACCATAGTCCAAAAAAAATCGACATACGTCACGTCGCGTCGCACCACCAAAATCAACTGATCATAAAAATGTTAATGGAAATAAGTACGTTTTGTCCTTCAAATATATTCGTAGTGGCCATTTTGTTCGCTTGAGGAAAAACTATTCGAATAGTTTAAGCTTGACTAAACAAAGTACGGAATTATTTGTCACACAAATATCGTTTTTACTTCAATGTCCTCGTTAAAAACAATCCGAACCTTAATAAAAAAACACCTTTTATGCTATTTTTCTGCAGCTCCTCGCATACGATGCTTCATGCTTTGTGTATTGGGAACTAATTGTTATTGTTTTTTTTTTTCGGGATAAAAAGTATCTCATATGGTAACCTAATATTATTTGTATCAATCTTCTAAATTTTCTTCCAAATCCAAATCAGTACATTTTGCGTGAAAGACTATCATTCATACATCCACACTTTTATCTTCATAATACTAATAGGATAGGCTAATTAAATGCAAACACTTCGCCGCTATTTGCCTATTGGCGACACAGCCGAAATAATTTAAACAGAATGTACAATGAAAGAGGCACGGAATACGTATAAAAGCTTCAACTTTTAGTTGTGGCGTCGAATGTCAAAATAAAATGCTTTAACTAAGTTACAATCACTTTATTCCAACTTTTAGCCAAAGTTTACCAGTTATACACTTGGCGAAGTCCAAAATTACCAGTTCAAACCGGGAAAAACGTTCAGAAACTATACTTAGCATATGTCACAATGAAAACGTTCAGAAATTATATTCGATTATAAATCAATATGACTCGATTACCTACTACTAGTGGATAAATATTTATTTGACAACTATGATAACATAAATGTTAATGAATATAAATATAGTTTGTACATTATTCTATATATTGAATAATCGATTCAGATTGATTATTAGACCCAAGGTAGTTCTAGTCTGTAATCGGTACTTATTCACTAGCAATAAAGATTATTAACAGTAAATAAGTGTGTTGCCATAGTCAAATATTAGCAAATCTTACACCTACGAGTATATGTAAGAAACTACTATGACCTTCAATATTAACCGTTTCCACGAGCTCAAAACCCAGTCTAAGAAAACAAAACCGAATTACCGAGACACCCGAAAATAGAAAGTAATTTAAATCTACGCACAGACAGACATTTACATTTTAAAAGCTTCTACCGAAAACTGGTTAGTTGGAACAACCTGAGGAATATCAAGCGAATAAAATTACGACGTCAGTGATATATAATTAACAAAATTAAATAATCAATGCATATATTAGCCTTGTCACTACTCACGGTTAGGCACATTTACAGTTTTATTTTTTTTCCTATTCTGTAATTTTACCTATTTTGTACAATTTTTAATTTCATAATATAATAATAATAATAATAATAATATTTATTGCTCAAAAAACAGTGAAGTACAATATTAGCATAACTTTAAGCCTATAACTAATGCTTTAGTATAAATTATGGCATCTGCTGCCGAACTGGGATGTGAGTCCCGTATTTCAGCATTCAGCGCCTCTAGCCTCGGAGTTAATATTACACATTATTTATAAGCCACAACATTACAATTAGTTTAGTTACACAGATATTTCTAAATAAACAATAAAATTTTAATTGATTTTATGTGAGTCCTCTCGGTGTTTTAGGTGTGAGTGAGTGTATGTATGTGAGAGGGTGAGTTAGTATGAGAAAAGATAAATAAGTTTACTATAGATTCTAAATTTTAATATAACACGTATAAGTATTTAATTAATTTTTAAATTTTTTTAAATTCATAATATTTTCAACAAACAAATAATTACTTTAAGATAAGGTTAATCACATCTGAAGATCAATGAATTTTTCTGTCTCGTCATAGGATTTTGACAAAAGAAAGGCTGATACAGAATTGATTCATGGACTGCTATTACGTCTACTTAATATGTATTACATTTACATAATAAGGAAACGTACGTGATGTAGTACATATACCAACGCTCGTCTATCTCAATTACAAGCCGTAGTATTTACCAAGCCTCCCTCACCTTTGGTAACCAGCCGTAGCATATACCAAGATCTCCCTCCACGTCTGTAACCTGCCGTAGTATATACCAGGAACCCTCTCCCTTTAAGTGACCAGCCATGGTATATACCAAGCTCTTCCTCCCCGTCGGTAACCTACCTTAGTATATACCAGGAACCCTACCCCACGGTAACCAGCTGAAGTAAATACCAATAACCCTCTCGCTCTTGGTAACTAACCGTAGCATATACAAAAACCCTCTTTTCCTTCCTCTTATTACCAGTCCTAGTATTTGCCCAAGACCCCCTTATAGTTTACACGTGGAAATTCATAAAACAATAAAATCGATTCCTTAATTTCCTTTAAATTTAGAATTCCATATTATTAACATGATATTTCTTTGCTTTTTTTTTTCATTTTGCCTTCTTGCATTATACGTGAGTGAGTGAAGCGAGTTAATTCTTTAAAATTTAAATAGATACCACAGAATTATTCGTGAACTGTGCCAACATCCCAATTGAGAGACGGCGTGAAAATATGAACGTTTCCTATTTTGTGTTATGTTATGAATCAACGTCTCCACAATCAGTCGCAGAATGGTGTCTAATCTAATATCGGCGGCCTCGCCAGGTCACTGCCTCGTGATGTCACTAGAATTCGTACTCCGCAGTACCGGCTGTGATGTGGGTACGTTGCGAAATCTGACCTTCAAACATTAGGCTGGTTAGATTTTATTGTCTACGTGTTCGCGGTATTAAATGTTAGAAGATTAAATAAAAGGAAAAACATTAAAATGCAAAAAAATAGAAGGAAACGATGCGAACGGTTGGATGAGACGCGAAAATGTAAATCGACCTCACCTAAAAATAAATTTAAATGGACACTTATTTGATAGGCAACTAATTAAATCACTACTAGTTTTCACTACTTATATTTCTTATTTCTTCAAGCGTATTTCGGTTGTGCATTCAATATAGAGCCAAGGGCCTATGACTATATGATTCTGATTTGTTGTATTACATTGACGAGATTATCGTCTCACTTTTTTTTGTTACAGGGTGAAAAGCATTGACGTAATGTACCGCTGCCTGAGAAGATAGCTGCGTTTGTAGGACTCCCCTGTTCGTAAGTGCGGACGCTGCCCCCTAAAAACCCCCCACACCTCTCATCGCCTAAGTAGTGGCGTCATGGAAATCTAGACCAACTATCACAGCCGGCGGTATAGCCGCTTAACGCGGCAGTATCAACATGATCTCTTTGTTTAGAGACCAACTGGAACGGTCGAAGGTGCGAAACCCGCGCAACTATGGGAAACTGTACAAGGCTGGTCAGGGTGTCCCAATACCCAGGAGTGGCTCGTCTGCGTTTGGAGGAGCAGAGCGGTAAAATTGCCGCCTTGCGCAAACTCCTGCGTTTTCGGAATGCTGGAGCCGGTGGATTTTCTTCGCGCTCCCTATCCTCCTGCTGCGACACGACGTATTCAGAAGGAGTCACCTGTGTGACCTCCGCAAACCTTACACCTATTTAGATCACAGTTAGAACCAACAGCTTAACATGCCTACCGAAGCACGGAATCCTCATTCTTATCCCACAATCAGGTGCTCCAATCCTGCAATGCATTAACCAACTCGGAAAAGCTAACAAATCGAAAGTGTTCTACACAGGATTTAAACTCACAACCTGATTTAAATAAACCTTGCAGTTAATAAAACCGTTTTGTTCTGCGTCGTTTATATCTTTAATGCCATGGTCACATTTAGCAGGCTTTGTGAAATCATTGAGCATTTCATTAATATTTTTTGTTAAATAGCAAAAGAAGAATATTACAACATTATGATACCAGTAGCCTAGTAAGTCCTTTCTGCAATCAAACTTTTCTCATGTGTCACGTCCACGTAAACAACTTGCTTCAGACCCGATTGTGCCTTAAACTACAACATTAATACTGATATTGAAACTAGATATTGGTCATCACTGAACTCTTGGAAAACTATAGAGCACCGAACATACTTGTTCCATCGTGATGTTCAATAAATTCTCACCTTATGTGACACACTGACAGATGTAGATTTTGCAAAGAAGCTTAGTTGTCAATACATTTTTTTTACATAGCCTATAAGCTGTCCCACTGCTGGGCAAAGGCCTCCCCCATACACTTCCAGCGTTCTCTATCTGGTGCCAAGTCTTTTTAACCTTGAGAAAAACGGTCCCCATTAAATAAAAGGAAAAAATAATAATATAAACTACACCAATCACCTGGTCTCAAACTAAGGCTTCCCCTTGTACTATGAGCACCAGACGAGGGATACTAACTGGGGGCGTCATCCCAGCACACGCAGAGCCAAGTCAATTAAAGGAAGTTATGAAGAAGGAAGAGGCATAAATTCGCAATACAGTCTAATAGGCAAACCGGCCTCGCTAGGTCAGTGGCACCTTACATCACATGATGTGTATAGAGTATAAATAGAACAATTAGTAAAAAATGATTACCAGAAATAAATATTGCCAGTACTTCAACGGGCATGACCTTAGGGTTTCTTGAGGTTCTTCAACAAAAAACTTAGCTTGCATAGTAGACGACAACGTTAGTGACGAAAGTAAAAAAAAAGATAATTTCTGTAACTGGCCCGACTACTGACAGCAGGTAGCGAAACAGCTAATGAAGTGAAATGGGACCTTTATTACCGCATCAGCTAATTAAATGTAATGCGACCTTTCAATAGGAAAAATATATAGTATTATTCGTAGGGCAAGCAGGTAGGACGCGGAGATCTGAACGCTAAGCTTAGGGGCCTACGTCTTCAATAGACTGATACATTAAATAATATCTATTTTATTTTTTAATACTAACACTAACTTATTTCCTGTGACTTTGCTCACGTTGAGTTTAGGATTAAAAGTATCCCTATGTGATGATCTAGTTAGTATCTCATCTATCTTTTTATCAAATTTTCTAAAAATTTTGTGACGC
Organism: Glyphodes pyloalis; assembly: GCA_037074685.1. NCBI lineage: Eukaryota > Metazoa > Arthropoda > Insecta > Lepidoptera > Crambidae > Glyphodes > Glyphodes pyloalis. The sequence continues at coordinate 16,253,713 of JAYKKO010000006.1, read as the reverse complement.
AAGTCCTATCTAGTTATGATATCTGCACACCCATCGCGGCTCAAAAGGTTTAACCTAAAAGAAATAAACAATATATTATAATTATTTTGTAACCATAAGAAATCTGGAGAGACTTTGACTTTGACTTTGACATTACCTAAGTTGATAAAGATGTACTTGATAAGATTTCATGTTACAGTACAGTTTTTATTGAGTCACAAACATTCCTGTGAAGAGCCAAGTTTATCTGCATAATGAATATACTTTTTTATCCTATGGTCTACGGACACCAAGGAGTCCAAAACAGGCTGCGATTAGGTTTGCGGAAGCTATCCCTTCTCCCCCACTAAAATATATAAGACTATGACGTCTTCTGGAACAACTCCACAATCTCAGTGAGAGTCCACATAGCTTCGGGTTTGTTAGGGATCCTCAACCAAACTAGATTGAAATAGAGGGTTAAAACTGTCCGAGGGTCTTCAAACTCCTCAAGAAAATGATCTAGGAAGGAAGAGGTGTAAAATCAAACGCAATACAGACCAGCCCAGTAGATGCGGCCTCGCTGGGTCAGTGGCACGTGACGTCACACCGCCGAACATTCCGCCCAGTTACCGACAAGTATCTATGTTGCGGCCCAGTAAGGAAATCTGACGGTAACGGAAATGTACCGGGTTTACTTGCGACTAGGCGTCACAAGTCGGTTTGACTTTTGATGCGAGGAAAGGAATTAGTATGTTGGCATCATCGACAAACAATTCTAAAGTATTAATGTTGTAAAGGAAGACTTAATGTTACATCGACATTTTTTTTGCCTAATATCTTAAAAGTGCTCCGAATCTATGAATCTATTTAATAGTCTAAAAAGTCAAAGTCAATATTTTTTATTCATATAGATTAGGTACATTAGTAATATTTATGAATAGTCAGTCTCTATATAAAACAAATGAAGCTACCTCCGGTTCGAAGCCTATTACTACCGAGAAGATACCGACAAGAAACACAGTAGTTTGTTTTACAAAAAAAGCTAATCTTAATACTAATTTTGCACCAAGACACACAGTTAGTTTCTCAATAGTAAACTAAATATATACATAGCATATAACAGATACATGTATTGTTGTACCATCGTTGGTTGTGATATCCATAACACAAGAGCTCATGCATAATAACTTTTTGATCAAGGCAATGTCTATTTGTTTATTTATTACTAGCTACCCGACCCGGCTTCACACGGGTGCAAGTAAAAACAAATGAAATTTGCGGCTTTTTTGTGCATTAATATGTATTGATTATACATATAAACCTTCCTCATACATCACTCTATCCATCAAAAAAATCCCATGAAAATCAATTGCGTAGTTTCAAACATCTAAGCATATATAGGGCCATACAGAAAAAGCAATTTTGTTTTATACTATGTAGTAATTTTAATCATTTAATTGTCATACAATACAGGCAAGTCCCAAAAAGTCCGAAACACAGCAACTAAAACCACTCACACAAAGACTCCGCTAAGAAGTATTTCACACTTAGTTTTCTGACAATGACACAGACGAAACGTAACTCGCTATTTACATCCATTGTTGTAATGTACAAGCATCAACAAACGCTTCGCATTGTATATTTAATTAGTATACAAAAGTCGAACGCTCTTCTGTTTAGACGGAAATGTGAAACTGAAAGAATAGGTAAGGATGACTTAAACATTTTTCTCAAGCCGCCAAATAGTATCTAACTGGGCTTCCCGACTAATATAATGGTATCAGTTTGGTCCACCAGCTAAATGTGCTAAAGACCAGTGAGGCTCAAATGGTCACCCATCCACCCATCCATTGCCGGCCCGCAGCGTGTATAGCATAACTTTCGATTACTGAAATGTGGAAGTGTAACTATTTTTTAATGGTTATCCAATAAAATAAAAAATACGCTAGAATAGACGGTTCCTTCCAAGACAAAACGTAAGCTCTCTAACATACCTAAATACGGCATAAAACCGCGATAATTGAAGCTGAAAAAACAAAAACCCTTATCAAAGAAAACTTTACAAAAGCATTGAACTAACGTCAAATCGAAGTAAAACTACTGCCGTGTTCTGAAGTTTTTTTTTATCGAGAATAACCGACAAGAAACTAGATAGTTACTCTTTAAATTATCTTGTAGAAAAAAGTATGTGAAAACATTAAAATATGCTTCGAAGTACAAAACTTCCGACTGGTGAAATACCTCCACCTTACAGAACACCGCAGCCAAATAACAATCACTTCTGTGTTGTTGTGTTCCTGCGTGTGAGTAAGGTTTCCAGAGCTCCTGGGGGGGTGCTACATTAGTAGCAGGGGTCAAGCCTTCTAGGTAAGGGCGACAAGTCCAGTAACAGATTTATTATCCTGTACTGGTCGCCCTTGAGCTAGGACCACATTACCACTTAACATCAGGTGGGATGAGGTCAATCTCGAAGTGTAATATAAAAAAAAACTTTTTTCATTAAAATAATCTTCATCTCATAATACTCTTTTTTCATTAGTCAAGTTCAAATTTCCGATTTTAATCAATGAAAGTAATGCAGCAATATTTTCTGACACCACATTAAACAACTTCAGACTTGAATAGAATTACCAAGTCATAAATCTTTCGTCCTACCGCATTAGATAGACAAACCCATTCACGAATAACAGTAATGAATTCATTCCACTTCGTTGGAACGATTATGTTAATCTTCAATACGAATCAAAACTGTAGCCAATTACTATTGGGTTAATAATTAGCAACGATTGTAATACAGAGTGCAAATTATTTTAATTGTGTGCGTACAATGAATACTCTATTAGCTGACATATCAATTATTCAATATTGAGAAGCATGTCATGTCCACTACATTAATTGGTAACATTCCGGCTTTCATCGACATTAAAAATTACAGTCTTCAGATAAAAAAAACACAAATAACATTTTCTGGGTGAGAAATGGGCTCATAATACAGGATCTGAAGAAAGGTCGATTTTCATCCACCAGATAAAACAAACTTTATTTTCCTTACAGACATACAGTAGAACATATGACCTTAAAAAAAAAGGTTCTATCTTCTACAATTTGTATATATTTTGTTTTCCATAGTTTTTAATTATGTTCGTAACTAATTCGTTCCTGCGTATAACCAGACCTCGGTGGCGCTGTGGCTAAGGTAGGCGGCCAAAGCGCGAAAGGTCCCGGGTTCGATTCCCGGTCAGGTCAATTTGGAAAACGAACTTTTCTAAATTGACTTTGATCTGGGTGTGCTGGGATGACGCCCCCAGTTAGTATCCAAAGTCTGGTACCTACTCATGGTAAAAGGGAAAACCTTAGTTTGAGACCAGGTGATTGGTGTGGTTGTCTGGTGCATTTTTTGTTTATTTAGACCATACACAAATAAATCTGATAGTAAACTTAGACCCGATTTTATTTTTATTATTTTATTGTAAGTAAGGTGAAGTCACGTTTTTTGACACCCCGGACCAGCTAACCTCGAAACCAATCGATTGCTAGAATTGCTTATTGTCTTTTCTCACACAACGTGCCAGTGATCACTAGTGATGTAACTAATATGCTTGCATTCGCATTCGCTTAACAGAAATATATGTAATACGATAAAATTTATGAATTACTAAATTTATTAATATTACTAGTTCAAAATGATGTAAACATAGAAAAGTAAGAGAGGGTTAACATATAAAGTATATGAATATGCAGGTGCTGTCCGGCCACGGCTGCTTTGGGCAGTACCTGCACCGCATCGGTCGCGAGGAATCTCCGTCATGCCACCATAGCGACGCGGCGGAGGATACGGTGGGGCACACGCTGCAGATGTGCCCCGCTTGGGATGCGCAGCGCGCCGCTTTGTGCGCATTGGTGGGGCCGAATCTCCCACTCCCCAGCATAGTCGAAGCTATGCTCGGGAGTGAGACGGCATGGAATGGGATGGCCTCCTTCTGCGACATGACGTCTTCGCAGAAGGAGGCCGCAGAGCGAGAGCGGGAGAATGATCCTTCCACTCCTGCCTGCCACCGAAGAAGGCGGCTGAGGGCGCGGCGGCAATATGACCGCGCCCAGCTACCGCGTGGGGACCGGCCGGCCGATGGTGTGAGGGCACCTCAGCTGGCATTGCACCGGTCTCCACTGCGAGGTGGGGATGGTTCCGTTGGACTGGCTATCCCCAGACTCCCCCCCAACACGATAGGGGGGAATAGACGGAGCCGCGTAAGCGGCTATTCCGCCAGCGGCGTTGTGGAAGTAAAGGCTTTGCCGATCTCCCATAGCGCCGCCACTAAGGCCATGAAGGTCTAACCGGGGGGTTTTAGTGGGTAGTCCTGCCCTTGACGGCGTACCGTCACCGTTGATGCACCGTAGTGCATCAACGCATTTCCCCCCGTAAAAAAAATGAAGTATATGAGTATCAACTGGCTAGTCACTCGAGATACTTTAGTTTGTACCTGTCAAAACACAATTATTTAAAAAAATATATAAAAACGGGAATTAGCGGGAAAATCCTTTTGTATGCAAAATCTAAACCGCTAAAGTTATATGCTTGAAATTTGGCATGCAGGTACCTTAGTAAACTTAAAGCTTAGTTGCAACAGGATATTGCAAAATTCCCATGGGAACAGTAGTTAGCGGGAAAAAAACTGGGAAAACCCTGTAGTCCACGCAAACGTAGTCGCGGGCACAGCTAGTAGTTCATATTTTTTCAATTGGAACCAGTACATAGTTCCTGATATTAGCATAATCAAACAAAGCTTTATAATATTCGTATAGATCATTCTGAGCCTTATAGACGTGTTCACAAATGTCACAACAGTAGGTAAACACTGCTTCAATCGATCAGAATTCGTATACACAATAGTACCAGTCGCATCACTTAAGACAGTACGACTTTTTGACTGTTTGACGGAATATTTCGTTCCTAGGAAGGTCAAGGCAGTCGGTCACTGAGCAGTACTAATTCTCGCTAGCAACAATAGGCCCATACAAATTGAACTGAGTTGGAACAATTGCAATATATCTTGAAGACTTAAGTGATGACCGATAAATGTCGTATTTACTACTGATTATGATACGATTCTATACTACTCGTATTTGGAGATGACAAGAATCTCTTGGAAGCACGGGCAACAGTTATACCAACCGTTTGATTTTCTAGGAAGAATACTATAGCATAGCTTAATTTAGTTTCTCATCAAAAAGTTTCATTTTTATTTGGAATTTATGTGAAAAAAATATGTAATACTTACTACTGCAATTTGTAAGTACTCATTTAATATTAATCCGAACCACCTCCGCGAAATCCGAACTATTTGACACCAAGGCTTAAGACTGATACCGTTAAGAATCGTAAGGAGTGGTCCTCATAAATGATGATCAAGTTCACCACCAAAATTCACCAATTTTCGATCTTACGTACTTTTCATCGGTTTTTACCAAACTATCGTAATTCGATATTGCGTGGTGGTTTCATTTATCGGCAGCTTTTGGCTAAAAAGTAGGATCTGGCATTCCATCTATTCCATCCATAACATATAATGAAAGTAAATTAAAAATGATTTCACAGGTGATACTCAATATCTGAAGTCTAATTACCAGGATAGCATAACAAATGTAAAGGTAATTGTCGCGATTGGACTGATACATTTTCTACTTGACGAACGTCGTAACTGTCTCTGATGTCCAGCAGTAAGATAGTAGAGCTCCGAAACTCGGAGGTTGTTAGGTCAAATCCTGTGGCAAACTCTTTTACTATTAGACGTTTTTCCAGTTTTATTGGGACACTGCAAGCTCGACATAAGTACACCTGAGCAAGGTTTCCAGAGCTCCTGGGGGGATGCTACATTAGTAACAGGGGTCAAGCGACAAGTCTAGTAACAGATTTATTATGCTGTACTTGTCGCCCTTAAGCTAGGATCTATTATCACTTAACATCAGTTGGGATGAGGTCAATCTTGAAGTGTAATATAAAAAAACCCTGCCTGTCCGATAAGACTCATGATTCCGTGCTTCAGAAGACATCCGCTGGTCTGAAACTTAATCCAAACAGTTCTGGTCTCCCTAATAACGGTTCCAGACGACAGACAGAAATCCCTGACAGACCCTGGACTCCATCGCATGCAATGACAGCAGCAACGAGGTCTCCTGTAAATTAGATGCTCAAATGCTTCCAACAATGAAATAACAGCTATCACCCGTCAAAACGAAGCCAGATGATCAGACATATGCAGATGTCGTAACTGACGTAAACGCTAACCGATTAAAACATGAAACACAAAGGACCGATGTGTTAATTGGTACGAATTTAAAACTATTTGGCCGATCCGAAGGTCAGCTTCAAGGCGAGCACTCCAATAGCGACGCGGATTTCTGAAAACGCGTAAGACGAGAATTGATACTATTCTTGACGGAGGTATATTTTTTTATCTATTTAAAAACTTTATTGCACGAAAAGTACAAAAGGTAAACTTAATGACGACCTCCGTAGCCGAGAGGCGAGCGGGCCGGAGTTCGGCGTCGCGCCATCTCTGAGGTCCCGGGTTCGATCCCCGGTCGGGTCAATATGGGAAACGAACTTTTCTATATTGTCTGTAACACAAGTGCTTAAGCTACTTACCGCAGAATCAGAGCAATGTATGTGATGTTGTCCAATATTTATTTATGTAGTGGAATGGGAAATGAAAGAAGCAAATAGGAAATAATCGAAATATATTAGCCAAACAAATTAAATTAAAACACACACATCGTCGTCGTTCGTCCGTCGTTCAAATCTAACTCTTGTCATTCTCTTCATTCGGATATTCAAACGTACAGGCATCGCTCATGCACAACGTTCGGATATATCCGCTATCCCACACTCGGCCATCCTGCAAACATGTCTGTCCTCAGACATACATCATCAAACACAGCTTTCATATCCTCGTACCGTCTTTCTTACCATCTCGTCACATCTAAAACTCAAAGTTAACACAATTATATACATCATAAAAACTAAACACTTTACATCGTTTAACCAAAATTAACTTCATCATAAAATAACTTAACAAATTATAACAACTTGACACCGTACCTAACAACTTAATATAAATCAAACTATACACCTTCTTTAAAAAAATAAAACCTACAAAAACAGCTTCAACTCTTCCTTTTTCCTCGTTTTAAAGTTCTTCTTAAGTTCGTCCTTGAAATCTAATTTACACATATTTTCTAATCTTTCTCCGAATAAATTGTAATACAGGTTGTATGGGTTGTACATTAACACGTCATCGTTGTCTTCTTGAAAGTTTAGCAATTTGTTTATTATACGTCTAACCTTTTGAGTTGGCGACTCCTGAACTGTACACGGTCGAATTTCTTGCACCATCGTCTCCGTCACAACAACCTCTTTCTTTTTAACCTCAGTCCCAACGTTTTTGTCTTCCACCTTATTTTGGAATACCTCTTCCATAATTTTATCCAAATCCGTCGTGTATAAGTTAAAATTTTCGCTATAAACTTTGTTTACATTTATGACGTTTGATAACTCATCGTCGTCACTTTGACACTTCGTTATATCGTCATAAACCATGTCATCTTTGACCGTCAACCTCTTTTCATCTTCGACGTCAGCGCCATCTTTATTCGTTGTTGCAAAACATGTTTGTTTAGCTTTCACGCTATGGTAAACGTCGTCAATTTGATGCACTTGAGTTTCATCTTCTTCCTGATAATGCACGTTACTAAGTGAAGATGAAATCATTACATTTTCAGGTTCTTCACACGGAAACCTTTGTAGCCTTTGTGGTGGATGGTAATCGATTTGCGCACAATTTCTATACATCGCTTCCATATACACCTTCGACATCTCCTCAATCTTTGCCTTATAACCCTCCTCCTCGGTAAATTCGTCAATTAGGGCAGTCTTTAGCTCTTCCCACGTCTTATGTCGTTCTTCTGCGCGTAGCCATGATGCAGCTAAACCCGTCAGAGAGCGCCTTGCTTTTAACAATAATAGACCTGAAGGCCATCCGAAATCATCCGCAGTTTCTTCAATGTCGCTTACCCATTGGTAAACTGGATACGAGTTATCTCTTCCACCAAACTCTGGTAACTTTACAGTGAAGTTCATCGTCGTTTAATATTTTTCACAAAAACGTCGTACGTCGTAATACTTTAAGACACCTTTTTCTCCTTCTTTGATTATCGTCGTTACATCTTTTCTTCATCAAAATCGTCCTTTTGTAAAAATTTGCTAGGTACGTCTTGACAATTCTCTTTTCCTCGTAATGGCGGCTGTCGTTCCCCGTATAAAATTTGAAAATTTAGAATTTTGAATGCTTTTTCATTCCCATCCCGGACGAGCCCCCAAATTTGTAGTGGAATGGGAAATGAAAGAAGCAAATAGGAAATAATCGAAATATATTAGCCAAACAAATTAAATTAAAACACACACATCGTCGTCGTTCGTCCGTCGTTCAAATCTAACTCTTGTCATTCTCTTCATTCGGATATTCAAACGTACAGGCATCGCTCATGCACAACGTTCGGATATATCCGCTATCCCACATGAAATAAGCAAATAGGAAATAATCGAAATATATTAGCCAAATAAATTAAATTAAAACACACACATCGTCGTCGTTCGTCCGTCGTTCAAATCTAACTCTTGTCATTCTCTTCATTCGGATATTCAAACGTACAGGCATCGCTCATGCACAACGTTCGGATATATCCGCTATCCCACATTTATTATTATTATTATTTATTTATTTATGCTAGAAGCATTCTTTACCAGTCAACCCTGATAATGCCACTATACCATTATAAAGATTGTGAGAAATTGAATGTTTGGATGTCTCGTTGTATTTTTGTTACTCACACAAAAACTAACTAAGACTTAAACAAAAAAGTTTTCACTATATTGAAACCTGTGTTATTTTAATTTTACAGGTATTTATTTATAAAGACGGTTGCATATTCAAACTTAAATTTAAAACAGTCAATATGTAAAATCAATTTAAGCAAAATTTTAATTGAAGTTTGATGGCACAACAAAATTACAACAGTCGGACTTAGAGCTAGTACCATAAACTACTAGTCACACTCTGTTTGTCTTATCGAAATCTGTCGAAAGTTTGTTTAAGTGTAAATATCTTACTATTTTATACAATTTCTAAGTGAACGCGGATTTTGAACAAACTAAAGGAAGAATAATAATGTTTTGCTGTTAAAAATTAAGTTGCAAGATTCCACCCCAATAAACAAACATAGGTTGCAAGTTAAATAAAAACTTGTAAAAGTAATAAACTCACTGCATTTCCTGAAAAATACCAAATTCTGACTTAAGCGATGTCAGAGCTTAACCGACGATAAGGTATTTAATTACGCAACCACTCGATTACAGAAAACCAATTGTGTAGTTTATTCAAATTCGATGTTTTCGAGAACAGTCGCTTTGTAGCACGATTACGGAAAACATTTAAAGACAGACGCACTCATTATTAGCACACATGTTACGGTTAGTATTTAATGAATAAATTGAAGAAAATTAATCATTGATATCAAATTTTAATTGGATGTAGAGCAATTCGTAAGTTAATCAATAATTTAATTTACCATATTCCTGCACCACTAAGTTTGTAGTTTTAAATGCTTACTTTTTAAACTAACAGCATATATTATGTTTACCTAAATTAACTATATCATCAGGGCACAACCTGTTGTTGTTTTACGTACGCTAAGTTATTTTACATTCATACCGGCACCGATGCTGTCCTGGCAGATAATATGTTTTAGTAATTTTTTTATGTGACATTATCAATCATATTTCATAATCATAATCATAATCAATATTTTTTTGTCATAAAAATGGCATTTTAGTGACATTATCAACAAAAATGGCATTTTTATGACAAAAAAATATGGTTTTTAATCACCGTCGAGCTCAGCCGAGAAATAAAACCTCTTCTTTGCGGCTTCCTTTCACAATTAAAAAAAAAAACATAATACCCATGCCATTTATTCCACCTGTTTATTCTCACAAACAACAATAAAAGTTATATTAATTTAATTAGATAACAACTTCTTTTTTCTTTGTTTTTATTGAGTCTTGACGAGTGCTGATAACGGTAAATAGGATGTTTATTACAGTAAAAAAAATGTTTCATTAAATCTCACGATTTTAGCTACTAAATTAAATCTAAACTAATTTAGTAGTTTTTGTGTGAAAGTTACATCCACATATCCAAATTATAAACAAATTTATAAGATGAGTAGTATAACAATAATATGAGATGAGATGAGAAAGGTGAATTTTTAAACTAAGATATACATCTTTTTTTCCTCCCCTGTTACCGCACCCATATACAAACTATCTGCATGACCCAAGTGTTGACTGGTAGAGAATGCCCCTAGCATTAAGTCCACCTGTTGTACTTATTTGTGCAATAAATATTTTAAATAAATAAGAGCGGGGAATGCTTTAGCGCACTATACCGCTACCAGGTTGAAGGGTAGCGACGCAAGCTTCCCGCTTTCCTAACTGACTATAGACGATGACCGCAGTTGGCCTTTTCATTTTCACCGAGCTTGCAGAGGAGCGGAGAGCTCACACCCCTCAAAAATTAAACAACTCCCGGGGATCGCCCCATAGCGGGTCTCGGACCGTTGTTGGGAGAGGGTAATCGCATGTAAGCATCTAAGAAGAGCAGGGACTACCCATTGAACTCAGAAATATATGTGAACTAGCTGTGCCCGCGACTTCGTTCGCGTGGACTACATCCTTTTATGGTCGGTTTTACCCCTTTCTCCCCTAATATTCGAAACAAAAAGTAGTATATATATTTTTATCCAAGTTTAGAGCTATATTTGTGCCAAATTTCATATCTCTAACTTCAAAAATAAACGGAAAAGCCCCTGGAGCGGACGGCGTTACAATGGAGCTATTAAAGGCTGGAGGCAAGCCCGTACTGAGGGAGCTCCAAAAGCTATTTAACGCTGTCCTGTTTGAAGGGAGAACTCCGGAGGCGTGGCGTAGGAGTGTGGTCGTCTTGTTCTTCAAAAAAAGGAGACAAAACCCTTCTGAAGAACTATCGACCCATTTCCCTTCTAAGCCATGTCTACAAGCTGTTTTCAAGAGTAATCACGAACCGACTTGCGAGAAGATTACCCCCCTCTCCTTATTTTCTACTAAAAAGTAGCCTATGTCCGTTCTTGAGATTCAACGTATACCTATACCAAATTTCATCAAAATCGGTTGAGAGGTTTAAGCAGGAAAGCGTAACAGACACACAGACAGACAGAAAGACAGACAGACAGACAGAGTTACTTTCACATTTATAATATTAGTAGGGATATAGTGGAACTATACCTGCCACAACAGTTACGTAGACCTAACATGCTCAATGCGTCATATATCTCTCTGATACTGATACTGCCAGACTTAAAACATACAAGACTCGTTTTAGTCAATCAACAGTTGATAGACCGAATTTAATCGATTTAACATAAGAAAGAACTCGATAAAATTCACTCGCATCATATCTAGCAGGCACTCAATCGACACGCCTTATAAAAAGAGGGGCCCGTCTTTTTAAATAGGTATCTATAATTGTACAGTTGCTGATCCGCAAGGTCTTTCGCCGTATGTTAAGATATTCAAATTAAACATCAATTTAAGACGTTAATTTACATAAATTAACTAACTAGGATATTGAAGAGTGACAAAAAATGTTAAGTAACACACGTATTCTTGTGTATTTTGTACAACTGTTCTACCGTTTACGGATATTTTAAATGGGATAATAATGTAAATCCTCTGGTTTTATTTAAATTGTGTTGCCGACGTTACAAACCCAACATAAGGGCCTTGTATTAAACCTTCTTACAAGGTGGCATTTAAGTAGGGTTTAAACTCTTTTTTTCAATTATTCATTCTCTTTTTATCAAATTAATTTTCAATTTTTAACCCCCGACGCAAAAACGACGGTGTGTTATAAGTTTGACGTGTCTCTGTGTGTGTGTGTGTGTGTGTGTGTCTATGGCATCTTAGCTCCCGAACAAATGGACCGATTTTGATTTAGTTTTTTTTTAGAATTTTACCTTTGACATTACATTTACTTGTTTTCATGTTTCATTGATTGATAAAAATTATAAGTAAGTGTGACGTGAGTCAGGTGTCTCATTTCATATTGTGAATAATTAATTTCTTCAGGTTACGGGATGATAGGCAAAACGAAAACAATGGATTTCGAACTTATAAAAAAAACCATGAAAAAATATTGAATGTTTCTCGTTAAATGGAGATAATTGTCAAACTTATAGAAGTAAAGTAGTAAGTATTTATTTTCTGGTAACAATATCTGAATTTCAACATGCGAATCCAATATTCCAGTTTTAACCTGTCGCTTCCTGAAACACAATACAATTTATTGTGCATCCATAAACCACCACAAACCAATTTCATAAAATTTTAAATAAGACAAATTTAAAATGTTTTACATTGACATTTCAAGATCACATGACTATTCTAATTTGGATTCAATCCCATACATTTTCTGACTTGTCGATATGAAAAAAAAATCGATAATTGCCATTTAACTAGGCCTCCAAGTTACCAAGTAGTAAGTTCAATATTCATAATCATATATACTACTAAGATTTAAGAGAGGTAGGGCATCGCGATTTATCGCACGAACTGGACCAGCCCGACTGGTGAAATACCTCCACCTTACAGAAGACCGCAGCCAAATAACAATCACTTCAATGTTGTTGGGTTCCTGCGTGGGAATAAGGATTCCAGAGCTCCTGGGGGTGCTACATTAGTGGCAGGGTTAGCCTTCAAGGTAAGGGCGACAAGTCCAGTAACAGATTTCTTATGCTGTACTGGTCACCCTTAAGCTAGGACCTCATTACCACTTAAGATCAGGTGGGATGAGGTCAATCTTGAAGTGTGATATAAAAAATAAGATTATAAATGCAAAAGTTTGTACGAATGTATCGTTGTAAATTGGTTACTCTTCCATGCGAAAACTACTTAACCGATTTAGATAAAGTATCATAAATATAAAGCGGAAGAAGCCGCAGGAAACAGCTATATTATGATACCAACTTTGGCTCTGGTTTCTATAAAAAACGTGCTTACTTCCCGATTAGGTCAACTTAAGTCATGATCACTAAAAAGTAAACAAACATTTAACTTTCACATGTCTTTTGACTCTCATCACAAAAACATAAGACCGCTAGGAAATATATTAAAAATTAAAATAACATTAATGTTTCATATGTTTTCTACGCACTATGTGTGGGGGGCAAGCAGTGTTTCCATAATATTATTAAAATGTTTCTATTAATACATTGTTTTCAAGTTGCTTTTTTGCTAGAACACGTGACTCTGCGTCAAACCATTCGAAAATATACGTAGGTCAACCATATACGCTTTTTACGGTTAAATTTCGTTGATCATATTTCGTAGCCGAGAGGCGAGCGGGCCGGACTTCGGCGTCGCGGCATCTCTGAGGTCCCGGGTTCGATCCCCGGTCGGGTCAATATGGGAAACGAACTTTTCTTTATTGTCTCGGGTCTGGGTGTTGTGGTACCGTCATTGCTTCTGATTTCTGTAACACAAGTGCTTAAGCTACTTACCACAGGATCAGAACAATGTATGTCCATCCATCCATCCATCCATCAGCCTCTTTTCGTCCACTGCTGGACATAGGCCTCCCCTACAGAACGCCACAACGCGCGGTCCTGCGCTTTCTGCATCCAGCGGCTCCCCGCACATCTGACGATGTCGTCAGTCCATCGTGTTGGGGGCCGCCCCACGCTGCGTCGTCCGGTACGTGGTCGCCACTCGAGGACCCTCTTTACCCAACGGTCGTCGGTCCTACGAGCGATGTGGCCTGCCCATTGCCACTTCAGCGTGCTAACTCTTCGGGCTATGTCGAATACACCGGTCCTTCTACGGATCTCCGTATTACGGATCCGATCACGTAGGGAAACGCCGAGCATAGCCCTCTCCATAGCACGCTGCGCAACTTCGAGCCTCGTTATGAGGCCAACATTCAGAGACCACGTCTCAGTTCCGTAAGTCATCACTGGTAACACACATTGGTCATAGACCTTTCTCTTCAGGCACTGGGGAATTTTGGACGTGAGGATATGCCTAAGCTTCCCGAACGCTGCCCAGCCGAGTTGGATTCGTCGGTTGACCTCTTTCTCGAAGTTGGATTTGCCTAACTGGATAGTTTGTCCCAGATAGACGTAATGATCGACAACTTCGAGAATCGCATTCCCAACAGATACTGGTGCCGGAGTCACATGGACATTGAACATTACCTTGGTTTTATCCATGTTCATCCGTAAACCAACCCGTTGGGAAACACTGCTGAGGTCATTGAGCATTGTGCCAAGGTCCTCCAGGGATTCTGCCATGACCACGATATCGTCTGCGAATCGAAGGTGAGTGATGTATTCGCCATTGATGTTGATGCCGAGTCCGGTCCAATCGAGAAGCTTGAAGACGTCCTCCAATGCAGCGGTGAACAGTTTCGGGGAAATTACGTCTCCCTGTCTGACACCTTTCTGCAGTGGGATCGGTCTCGTGCCTCTATCTTGGATTCGAACTGACATGGTGGCGTTTCTATACAAACACTTCAACGCTTCGATGTACCGATAGTCAATTTGGCACCGCTGGAGGGACTGCAGCACCGCCCAAGTCTCGACTGAATCGAAGGCCTTCTCATAGTCCACATACGCTAGATACAGAGGCCGATTATACTCCTCGGCCTTCTGTATAATCTGACGCAGCGTATGTATGTGGTCTATGGTGCTAAAGCCTTTTCGGAAACCGGCTTGTTCGGGAGGCTGGAAGTCGTCGAACCTGCGCGAGAGTCGATTTGTAATGACTCTCGAAAACAACTTATAGACGTGGCTCAGGAGCGAGATAGGTCGATAATTTTTCAAGCGGGTTTTGTCACCCTTCTTGAAAAACAACACCACCACGCCCCTGGTCCACGCCTCTGGAACGATGCCCCCGAGGATGACAGAATCGAATAGCTTCTGAAGGGCCACTAGGACCGGCTTGCCGCCCGCCTTCAGAAGCTCCGTTGTGATTCCGTCATCACCCGGTGCTTTACCGTTTTTAAGCTGCTTGAGAGCCATTCTGATCTCGTTCAGGCTGACGTCCGGGATGTCTTCGGTATAGTGTCGGGTTAACTTGGATCGTGGATCTTGGACCAAGTCGACAACAGGAATATGGGATGTCTTGTACAACTGTCCATAGAACAGCTCGACCTCACTCAAGATCTCATCTTTGGAGGAAACGACAGTGCCGTTATCGGTCTACAATGTATGTAGCATGTGATGTTGTCCAATATTCTAAAATTAGCGCGTTTTACAAACTTAAGCGACTTTCATACAAACTTTCAAATCCCTTCCAACGCACTTTACACACTTCTCCCGAGTTTCGTAAAATTGGTTCTTATCTTAACTCTATTAAGAACCTACTAGTCAATTTTCAAGTTTGTAGTAATTATAGTTTCTGGATTTTCGTCAGATTAAGTAGTCAGTCAGTTAAGTCAGCGTTTCGCTTTTATAAATCGCTAACCTAATTCAACAAGGTAGTAAGTACCTACACAAATTATTTTCTTTATTTATCTATTTTTTCTAAGTAACTTGTAATGAAGAAGTAAAAAAGTTTCCTCTCAATCGATCTTGATGAAATTTGGCACAGACAATCTTTAAACCCTGAGAAAGGACATAGGCTACCTTTTATTGCGAAAAAAAAAACTGAAAGAACGAAGTCGCGGGCACAGCTAGTACTTAATAATTATCAAATTAAATCCACTATCTCCCGATGATACATACATTTCCGTCCGCTCACATGTTTTCATTAGTAAAAATGCTACCGACGTCACTAGCGTATACTGTTAGTGTATGTCGAAGTGACGTCAGTAACATTGAACAAATGAAAACGTGAAAAGATTTAAAATCTAACGCGTTTAGATCTGTTTGTTTACGTACTCATTCTTCCTGTGTTTATTTAAGCAATTAGTCGATTGAAGTATAGATGTTTAAACCCTTAATCGCCTTTTATGACCACAAAAAAAGTAATCTCATTATGATGATTAATGCCCGGTTAAAATATTTTACGATTCGTGTCAAAAATGACAATGCGTTTTTCTCCAACGAGTCTAGAACGATTTCAGCTTACGCCACGTATAATTGATTACGATCCGTAACTAAAACGGATCGTTTTTCAAATATTGGAACCGAGCATTATAGAACAATAAAAATCTGTCATATCGTCGATGCGCGTGCAATACCGCGTATCTACCGTTTGCCATAAAGATTAATTTTGTCTGCTATTTCATATTATTTCAATCCAAATTAGACCTTACGGAAAAATGTACTTACGCGGTATTGCACGCGCGTCGACGATACGTGTATATTCACAAAACTTCGGAAACGAATTTGAATTCGGGAAATATGCTCTTTTTGTTACCTAAGATGATTCGACAGAAACAATACATAGATTTCCCGCATAGGACATGTAACGTTTAATTCAACAACTTACAAAAATATTTACTATGTTCGGAATCTCCATTGTTTGTGTTTGGTAACACCTCTATTCCATAATTATACAGATGCTTTTATACAGAATTTTCTCATAACATTCACATAACATCTAAATTATATATCGATATTAACGTTTGAATAAGAAGAATGGCCACTGATCTTGTATTAATAGCAGGAATGAGATTACCAAAAAATATAAGATAAATAATTCTTTCTCTAATCATGTAAACCAAAATTTACAAAAATACGATGCGTAAAACATTAGCGCGGTGTCACTTCTTCGTACAGTTCTTAAGAAATAGTGACGTAACACAACCCACCATTTAACTTCGATGCGCGGTATCATCACCAATATCGCATGGTTTTATGACGCGGGATTGAGTCCATTTAAAAAAAATCATCACCAATTGTTATTTATTTCTTGAAGTAAAAAGATGTTTATTATGCTGTCCCAAAGTTGAAATTAGACAAGAGCACACGAAAATGTAAAAAACTCGGAAGACTTTCCACGAATACTTACCAAAAGAATGGACCATCAGTATCTTCACATTTATCTTTCAAATTAAATCATTATTAAGCTGAAAATGCCAAGCTTAACCTCGTAACAATTTGAACATAAGTTGTGAATAACGAAACGCTACGTCAGAACCTTGGTAATCAAGATACGAGTTGTATAACAGAATAAATAGTAGGCTATTCACACAGGCTACACATTGACCTACCTAAATCTGTCAATTTTTCTTAGTTTTCTTCTAAATTTGATACCTTTTCTTCTTTATTTAAGCTAGTATCCCCAGTTTTACAGGTGAAGAGTCTACGTCAAATGAAATCCAGTCAAATGAATGTCCAATATATTCAAATCTAAGTGATTAACGTCATTCGGTCGTTTCACATAATGCAGCTAATAATCTCGTTTAGAAACTAGGCAATGTAGCTTCCTTTTTTTCGTTTATTCAGGTAAATAAACAGTGTTGAGATAACAGAGTAATTGACAATTTTCTTAAACTATTGAAATAATTCCAATACCAGCAACTTTAATAAATTAAATTTCCATTCCTGAGATAAAAACGATTATGATATTTGACTACACGTCTCGAGCTCAGTGTCCCAGGTATTCACAGCAATAAGGCTGAGTTTTGCACAACGTTTATAAACTAAAAATCTCAAAACAACTAAGTTATCTAATGCCCGATTCCAATAATTGAAAAACGACTCGTTCAAGTTAGCTAGGGTCTCATTATCAAATTCAAATTCAAATTCAATATTCTTTTATTCATGTAAATTACACCAGTAATATTTATGAAACGTCTATATAATGCAAATGACGCTACCTCCGGTTCGGATTAAACAAGAAACTCTGTCGTTCATATTACAAATATAGCTGAACTTATAACTAGTTTTGCACTAAGACATACAGTGTAGTAATTAGATAAAATAATGTAGTAAATTGTAAAAAATAATTCATTGATTCAAAGTAATAAGAAAAATTAAAAAATATATATATTTAAATTAAACAAACTGTAGGTCCTAATGCACATTCGTGCTTAATAAGAATTTTGCCAACTTGCGAGTTGACAAATACGTAAAGAAATAGGTACCTCTTGCTGAGTTTGTATAAATAGAAATACAATTAGTAAATATAATTAGTGAAATTTTTCATGTGAGGGCGAACAGACTAGTTAGTGGTCCACACTTCTTTGTCATTAATATAGTCTTCTACTCTGTAGTACCCTTTTTTCAAAAGACAACCTTTAACAATTAGCTTAAATTTATTCAATGGTAAATCAACAATAACTTGAGGTAATTTATTAAAAAAAGTTATACTTAAACCAACAAATGAATTACCAATCTTATGAAGTCTACGTTTAGGGACAGCAAGCTTGCGTTTATTTCTAGTGTTGATGCTATGAGTGTCAGATTTTTTAGGAAAAGTATGCAAGTTTTTGTATACATACATTAGACAGTCAAAAATGTATTGAGATGCGACTGTTAGGATGTTGATTTCCTTGAATAATTCTCGCAGCGAGTCACGTGGTGTTAGCTTGTAAATGGCTCGGATGGCCCTCTTTTGTAACACGAAAATAGTCTGTAGGTCGGCCGCAGATCCCCATAAGAGCAGACCATACGACATGACGCTGTGAAAATAGCTAAAATAAACCAATCTTGCCGTCTCCACATCAGTCAGTTACCTTATCTTCCTAACAGCATATGCCGCCGAACTCAGTCTTCCAGCCAGAGAAGTTATGTGAGGAGACCATTGTAATTTAGAATCTAAGTTTATGCCAAGAAATATAGTAGAGTTAATGAGTTCAATTTGTTCCTCATTAATTTTTATTATAGTGTTGACCTGCTTTACATTCGGCATTGAAAACTTTACGCATTTTGTTTTATTGGCATTAAGTAAAAGGTTGTTAGTTTTAAACCAATTGAGTACCTGGCTGAGAGCTAAATTAATGTCATCAACATTTTCATTTTGTCTATTAATTTTGAACATTAGAGAAGTATCATCGGCAAATAATACTATCTCACATAAATCATTGGTAAAGAATGGCAGGTCATTAATATATATTAAAAATAGCAAAGGTCCCAATATTGAGCCCTGGGGCACTCCCATTAATAATGGAGTACCGGACGAATTAACTCCATTCACACTGACTTTTTGAGTTCGGTCAGACAGATATGACTTAATTAGATCAAGTGAATTGTTAGATACACCATAATGCCGCAATTTCAAAATCAAGGTTTGGTGATTTACGCAATCAAACGCTTTTGATAAATCGCAAAAAACACCCACGATATCTTGCTTATTATCCCATGCATCAAACACATGCTTGATGAGTGCTACTCCTGCATCTGTTGTAGACTTCCCTTTAGTAAAACCATATTGGTTTTTATGTAATAGCTTATTTACAGTGAAATGGCTTAGTATCTGATCAGAAATTATTTTTTCAAAAATTTTACTAAATGTAGGTAAAATTGAAATGGGTCTGAAATTTGACGGGTCATTTTTTTCTCCGCTTTTAAATAAAGGTATGACTTTACTAAGTTTCATTAAATTTGGAAAACAACCTTCATCAATACATTTATTAAATATAATTGCCAAGTGAGGAGCTATAATATGTATTATATTTTTAAATACATCTACAGAGAGACCCCATAAATCTTCAGTTCTTTTAATATTAAGTTCCTTGAAGGCATTCAAAACTGTCTTAAAGTTAATGTACTCAAATATAAAGGGAGTTTTGCATTCATCGACATGCGATTTGAGCAGGGAATTAGCTTGATCTGGGTTAGATAATAATCCATTAGTTATTGTGACCGGGATATTTGTAAAGTAGGTCTCAAAAGCGTTGGCATCACTTAACATCAGGTGGGATAAGGTCAATCTTGAAGTGCATAATAAAAAAAAATAAAAAAATTATGCCTAAGTCTATTAAGTTATCATTATAGCAGTGGACCCTTACGATCCACTACGACTATGATCTATTTCAAGAAACAAATTTTATCTATAGGTTCTTTACAGCCGAAAAATGTGCTTTAAGGAAACCTGCACGCTAACATTGGCAACCCAGGTGATGTGCTTGCTACATGCAATACTAAAATAGAGCGCTTCTTGACACCACAATAAAAATAGTAGTATAGTCTGGAAGAATACTGGAAGAGTACAATAAAAATAGTAGTATAGTCTAGTAGTATAGAAGGAGAGAAACGGATAGTCATTGCGAATCGTAAAATATTGGAACCCCGCTTTGTGTATTACTATCTTACTATAACTAACGTGAACCTTGCTTAAATGAATAGATACTTGTGACTCTTTCACTCTAGATCGATTAGATACTACAACAATGGGATATTTTTTATCCGGAATCAACTAACAAAGTGGCAGTTATCAATAATAACATTATATTTTTGAAATATAGAGAGCTATTTTCAAAATCAACTTAAAATCTTGGCCTTTTCTTTTGTGCGGGGGAAATTCATTGACACACCGTACCGTCACCCGAGGGAGGGGACGGCGGATGTCTCTGCCTTAATAAGGGCCGAATACCCACTAAAACCCCCCGGTGGACCTCATCGCTTTGATAGTGTTGCCGTGATCTGAAGACCTACCACAACATCATCGGTGGAATGGCCGATAGCTAAGTAAGAATCAGTGAGCCTTTCATTTTGGATGTGACAACAAGTGTGGTCGTGCCCAGTTATCCCATACAAAGAAATTTTTTAAATAATTTTGTATCTTCACAGTGCTGAGTGTTTTTTTCAATAGTTTATTTTGTTAGAGCCGCTTTTTGTTAAATCTTGGTCTAACATCAGTTCAAAGATTTTTTTTTTTATCATTAGATACAATTATTTATTATTGAAGTAAAAAGGTTACTTGTTACAAAATAATTGATTGTAATTTTTAAATAAAGAGTTTTTCGTTCTTTTCCCAATGTGGGATACGAGCTTTGACCGATTACTCCGAGGCTAGAGTACAGCTTCCAAACTGCGTTTATATATAGTTTGTGAGCGCACGGTGTTAACAACCTGCCTCGTCTACACGTGACAATATAATTAGCGCGAAGTCTACAAGACTACGTCTATATCTAGGCAGAACAGTGCACAAAGTCTTTGCCCTTTGTAGACGCTGCGAGATGTCCTAAATAGGCGAGTGACAGAGCGACCTAAGAATTTAGTAACGGATTCAAAAACATACCTTGTCTATAATTACTAATGTACTCTTCGTTTTGAAAACAATCTTTCCGAGTGATACAAAACTAATGAGCCGGTCGGCTATGCACCATAATTTATAACAAAATATATAAACACGTGAAGTGACCTAAAACAAAGAATATATTTATTAATTGGACAGCCAGAGAAAATGTAATTAGGTAATACATTAAATTAATTTATACTATAGTGACTGACACATACAAAACGTAAAAATCTTGAAGGCAGCCACATCATCCTCCAAAAATTTTTACTAAGATTTTGTAATTAACTAAATTAATTAGCACTATCACTTCCATATTCCTTGTTCTAAAAAACTATTTACTCTCCCATAAAAACACTTGTGTAACTGTAACTAGTACGTATCTTCCTTACATACTTCTTAACTATGTACTTACAATTTAGTCAAATAGTAATTGTTCTAAGGACGGACACCCAAACGTTGATCCAGCAAATACGAAATCAGTGAAACCCTAGATCCATTGGGATATTAGCAGATTTGGTTATGTTGATGTGTACTATGTACTTAGAGCTATAATGTTACGTAGCAATGTCTGCATTGAGGATTCCATTCCACTGACACATTGAACTGTATAGCAGATGACATCACTTCCATTACGCCCATTGCTGGCTTAACTGATCCTGTCTCGTATAAATGAATCATTGGACGATGCTGAGAAATTTTGTCGAAGGTAATGCTGAAGTTCTAAAGTGGGGCCCCAATTTTGTAACTCTGTTGTTTGTATACATAGTGTTGCCCACTACTTCGCTCGCGTTATTACGTGCTAAAAAGTTTCCTATAGCTCCATTACCTTATTTCTCTTTCTGCTTAATTTTATATAAATACGTTAAGTAGTTTTTGCGTGAAAGGGTAACAAACAAACAATCAGACGTTCTTACATCGATATATTCTTACAAAGTTTTGCGTTTTTAATATTAGTAGGAATAACCCAAGAACTAAGTTTTTTTAAACATATCATCACCTCCTCCTTAATAAACTGCGAATAATAATTCGAAGCATATATAAAAATTCGTGGAAAACCCTCAATCGGGAACTTCTTTCACAACTGCACCCTTATTCACAAAATATTGGAAATGGATTTGGATTCGGAAATTATATACGTTTACAATTTATATGAGAAGATAGTAACAAAGCGTGAACTTTTCGTACCAGTAACATTTAAAACGTATGTGATTGAAGGGGGCTAGAGTGGTCCAAAACGACACACCGTCGAATTTTCCGCCCCCGCCGTCAGCAGCCCGCGGCACGCCCCCCCTTAGTAAGACGTGCCGGGTCGCTTTTCCCCCCAATCGTACATTAGGGTACTAAGTCCCAGGAGCATCCGGAGCCAAGCGCAGAGGTCCAAGGGCTGCTGAGAGGTTCTGCGCTACCCCGAAAGTTCGGTGAAGATGAAAGCTTTCGTAGACATTATCAGATTAGAATAAAAGGGGTGCTGCACACCCGAACCAAATTCGAATTCGGAAACGATTTTTTGTCTTTTTCATAAACGACAAAACTGAAAATTTTCCGAATATTTGTGACGTTTATGAATCTGGCCCTTGGACTTCTAGTTACATTATCGCTACAGACTCGGTGTATTTCCCCAAGAATCGGGGCACTGAGCCATCAAGGTCGGCTGATAACATTAAATAGATCTGATAATCGAGTTCAGATGTTCTCAACACATTACCGAACCCAGTTCAGGGTCGGCGTCCATTAGCTCCATACGTTGATGTTGTACATCTGCTGATATCCGGGTCACTGGTAAACTGAGGAATAGGAATTCTTGAAAAATGCTAGTTTAGAAATAAAACTGTCCTTTTTTCCTTCATCAATTCATTTGAGAATGAGAAATATCTTTATTCATATATATCAATAATACTTATCCATCGCCTATACAACGCAAATGAAGTCACCTCTGGTTTTACGGAATTCGAAAATATAGTCGTACTAATTTTTAAGGCAAAATTTCTTGTTGTTATACTTACACGCAAAAATTACTGAATAGATTGGGATGAAACTTAAACAGATAGATAAGATACTAAAATAACATAATATAATGTTTGTCCTGAAAAAACAACAGCTAGTCTTTTATGTAATTGAAATTCAGTCGTAAGCCGGCCTCAGAGTTTTAAATCCTTTTTGTTTTCTACGTCCATTTTTTTCTTCTAACGCCTTGATACAATTAAGCTTCTAATATCTAGGTATATAAAATCAATTTAGTGTGGCGCAGATTTAAATTTTGGCATAAAAATGGTATCCGTTTAGAAAAAAATTAATTTCAAATTTTCATTCACTTTCAAATCTGATAATTTGTCCGTGGAAATGTACTTTCAGAACGAATAATAGGTTAGTCACGCGACTCGAAGTTAATTGCTTGCTCGTATAAATTCTTCGGCCAATTTTTTCATGTGCTTCATAAAAGTTTTAGTCCGTTCGCGAATTCCGCAAAAACCCCTCTTTTGCTAATACCACGCGACATATACGCGAAACTAATTCATCCAATGTGTACGTATATAATCACACATGTTCGTACGAAATATGATGGGCGTGTCTGAATGTAAGATTAATGGACGCAGATGAAATAGAAACGCTTATACATATAGAAGCCTACTCTAAACGGTATTGACCACAATATTGGTCGCTAATAAAACTTCCTCGTTGGTGTAATGGTTAGAGCGTTAGGCTCAAACACCCGGAGGTGGGTTCAAATCCCGAGGGAACATTTTCACTTTCCCTACTCGCATGCGCAATCTGTCAAATTACTCGCATGAGAAGACAAGAGTTTTGATACTGTTGATTGGCTAATATCACTCCGCCTTGCTGCCGCATGGAACTTGACGTTTGTAAGTGCGATAAAGGTACTCACGTGGCAGATCCTAAGCGGTTTTGCGAGCATTTCCTAGTTTGCTTAGGTGGCATCAATAAATAACGTAAGATGTTGGGGGGGGGGGGGGGGGTTTGTCCAATCGTCAAACATCTCATCTAATCTTACATTTTATATTTTTTTGGATTACCTAGGTCGTAAAAAACGGAGTGTCGATGGTGTTTTATATTTAACACTTCATTAGTGTAAACGAACGAAGAAAAAATATTATAAAGTGTGTTTGTATGTGTTTACATAAAAAACCCACATTTTGAAAAATCTTACGTAAGATTGGGGGATGAGGTAGGGGGTTAAATAAAATCTCACAACATCTCACGAGAGAAGGAGGGAGTGACAGAAAATTAAAAAAAAACTTTTAATTAATTATGTAATTATGGACGCCCCCTTAGGGTATTACAAACTTGAATCACTTGATTATACGAATGATGATTCCGTGCTTCAGAAGACACGTTAAACCGTTGGTCCTGTCTATGATCCAAATAGTTCTGGTTCCTCTTGGACGAGTTGCATAGGTCAGACGGCAACCGCTCTAATGTTTTAGACTCGTCAATACGATCATAGTTAGAATGAACTCCAAAAAATTTGGACGGGTAATAACCTACTTTTTCATCTACTTATTAAACTAAACATAACACCTACGATACTTTCTACCCCGAAGTAACTTGAATGAATTCACGAGCAACAGCTAATTTACGAATTATGTACGACTTGGGAATCGAATCCACCATTCTTGCTTCAACAAACATCGCTTACCATTGTACTGTCGGGCCTGTCTATTTTATTAGAATAGAATAAAAAATATCTTTATTCATGTACGCTTTATAAAATTACTTATGAATTGTCAGCACAAATTCAGTATCCTACCCAATGTTCAGGATGTTGATGATGAGAAGAACCGGCAAGAAACTCGACACTTACTTTTTTTTACTGTGCTAGATATGTACATAAACAAAATATACCAATAAGTATATTATCATTGGATTCAGAAGCAATTAAGTAACTATACTGATTACCTAGATAATAGAAAATTACCTATGCGATACTTTTTGCCTACAAATAGGGCAAACAAAGCCGCGGTCAACAGCAGTTATTGATAAATGCGCCAGACAAACAAACCAACCAACTAGCCTAAACTAAAGCATTGTCTTCTATCATAAGTACCACACAGATACTAAAAGGGGGCGGTCAAAGGGTTAGATCAGTTCGTTTCCTAATCTGATCCATCGAGAATCGAACCCAGGACCTTTCGCAATAAGCCACTGCGCCACCGAAATAAAATAGCCAAATCTTTCTTAACATGTGTTTAAGTTTAAAAATATATGAATCACACATTTTTTTTTTTATATATTTATGTGCAACAGTCATTTAAGATAATCTTATGATTGTTGTAGCATTGCAAATTAGCCTCTTGAAAGCATGCACCGGTATCTCAGTTACGGTACTGCATCAAATCCAAACGCAAATAGGAATCGCCCGCGATCTCACACGACACACTTATATCACCACAATTACGAGTAGTTCGTAAGGGCGAGTGGTTACCAAGTTCTGGTCAGTCTGAGGCGCCGACGGGTGGCGGGAAATACCGACTGGCAAACTGGCAACCTTGGAGGAGGCAACGAACCCGCGACGCAATGCAAACACAACCTGCCAGCCGGCTCGCTTGCCGAAATTGCGCGGCACGTATATGCGCGGCTAGCAGACATCGCGCGTCACGTGACTTGAGCAGATCTATTGGCGAGACCTTGCAATTGGCTACTTGACAGTTTTTGAAAAAGTATTGTAAAATGTGCGCCCGTTTATTTTATATCCCAAGCAATTCGATTTATCTGGAAATAATCTAAATAACCAGAGAAAAATAAGATTTTGTGTAACACATTTAAAAAGCGCGCGAAAACGCCTAGTCGCGTCACTGTTGCAATTATGACGTCAACGTCCTAGACAACGAACCGATACGCATAGCAACGACTTAATTAAGATAAACGGAAAATGTTTCAATAAATTCTTTATACGATTAGAGACTCAATAATTCAATGTAATCGGTAAAATAATCATTGTTTCGCCACATTAAAATAAATAATTTTCGCCGACAGCTGTCATTTCCGAATTGCAATGGTGGTTTCCGTTTCGGTTCTTTTGTTCCACAGATAAAAAAAGTAAAATTTATTTTGCAAAAATAAAATACTAACTATGCTTTTAATTAAAAAGTAAAAATGTAAAATGATTACTTAACTAATAAGCTAACATATCTAACACTTTTCATATTTTATTGTTAACACTGTCAAGTAGCCAATTGTCATTTTTTTATACAAATTCTAATTCAATATTTGTTTATTCAAGTAGGTTACATATAATAACACTTTCGAATCGTCATTGTATATAATGCAAAGTGATTCTACTTCCGGTTCAGAACCTATATCTACCGAGAAGACACCAGTAAGAAACTCAGCAGGTCAATTACAGTGCCAGTATCTAACTTATAGCTATGTGTAGAAAACTTTGGACCAAGTCATATAGTTTTATTTTGATGAGTGAACAAAAGCATTAAGTTATTTTAATAGGTAAACTGGAGCAGACCAGTCCCCAAAGGTGGCACCTGTTCACAAGCATGACGTATATGCCAGCCATCGCTTCACTCAACCATATTGAAGGGAATGTAACGACCCGCCACATAGCGCCACCACCCCAGTTACGTTTTAGTGAGCATGACTACTCTCCCTTAGAACGCGACCAATTAACACAAATTTAAATCATCAACCTAACTATAGGACCTGGAGCACGAAGCATGAACCTACCTTTATCTTATTCAGATAAATACAAATAGCATTATCATTATATTATGTCCATCATAAAATAAACAAACAAAAAAAAAAATAATGTCATTTCTTAAACTAATAAAAAAAAATTAAATATGTCATCTCAATACAAAATTATATCTAACTAGCGGTCTACTCCGGATTGAATATGAAAAATAGAAAACTTCTAAAATACATTTATAGGAAAGATTTAAATATAGGCTCGCTTGCCGAAATTGCGCGGCACGTATATGCGCGGCTAACAGACATCGCGCGTCACGTGACTTGAGCAGATCTATTGGCGAGACCTTGCAATTGTCATTGTTTTATACCTAACTAGCGGTCTACTCCGGATTGAATATGAAAAATAGAATACTTCTAAAATACATTTATAGCAAAGATTTAAATATAGGCTCGCTTGCCAAAATTGCGCAGCACGTATACGCGCGGCTAGCAGACATCGCGCGTCACGTGACTTGATCGGATCTATTGGTGAGACCTTGCAATTGCCATTTTTTTAGGAAACTAGCGGTCCACTCCGGATTAAACATGAATAATACAAAACTTATAAAATGCAAATATAGCAAATACTTCAGTATATATTCGCTTGCCGAAAATATAATAAATATGAAACTAACTATCTACCCCGGATTTAAAGGTGGTTAAAAATATTTAGTTTTCATAATAACATTAAAAATACAAATATATGAAATATTTAAATATAGGCTCGCTTGCATTAATTGCGCAGCTCGTATATGAGCGATTAGAGAATGCTCGCGCGTCACGTGACCTTTATGATTTAATTTTTGTATTTTAATTCAATGTGTCGCCGTTATTTTTTTATTAGGCGGAAAATGCACAAATACTGGTCCTATATTTTTGGATAATCTAACAGACGGACTACAATTTGTTTTTTAGTTTGCCTATTACGATTTGATTAATGCTAAACTAGCGGTTTGGCTCGGATTTAAAGGTATTAAAACACATAATACCATAAAAATTAATCGAAATGCATAAATATAAATCTAGCAAACATTTATAACATAACACTAATAATTCCTAGATTTGTATTTCATATCTTTCCTTGATCTTTCGTACAAGTGTATATTAATGTATAGGCTTCAAAAGCCAGCCAATGTGCCACCAAGGTCAACAAAATTTTTTAAAATCAAATAAGGCTGCTCTTTATATCAATCTACACGCAAGATCAAGATGAAGTAGACGATGAGACGATCTTCATTAAAAGATGCCTTTTTTTATTTCTTACTAAACATATAAATTGCATTGTCTCACAAAACTTTTACATAGTTTGTCTGTGGATACAGACCACCATCAACCTGTCTTTTGAAGGCTTGATTAGAAACTGCATCCCTTAACAATTTTTCTTTTTGGTTGAGTGACGTGACGTGAGTGACAGACTTTACACTTTTAGTATATTCTTATAGTTTATGTTAGATTTTTATAAGTGGAAGACTGTTTACTAATGAATTTGTATTAATTTTATCAATTACAAATTGAACAACAAACACACTTTACTCGTAGTGTCACGGAATATAGAGAGAGAAAAAAAGACATAGATAATAGAAAAAGGCAGAGACACACTTTTCCATAGTGTTGAGTTTAGTTTAGAAGGCGTTTAATTTTAATTAACATTTCAATAGTTTAGGTTAAGGAAAACCATATAAAACAGACCAAGTCATAAGTTTGTACAAGAATAACAATTTTAGGTCTTTTTTTTGCATTTATGGGTTATCATTAAAGTTTCATTTGAATTGTACTTATATTCAATACATAGTTTAAATAATCTCTTCTTGCCTGATACACTGTGAAACATTGAAAACATTGTTATTGATAAAAACAAACGAAACAATTTTTCTGTAATGAAATGTATTTGCACCTTTAAAAACACGGACCAAGTACACGTTAATTTCTAATCAGTTAATTTAAAATATTCAGTCAAACGCGCTACTAATTAAAAACTTACTTAAATATATTTTTAAATGCTGTTGTTACCGGATATAACATTATTAACAATAATCAAACATTAGTAATATCATTGATAGATAACATCTGAGACCAATGACACACCTCAAAATCAACGTCTACAACTTGAAAGCTAAATTGAGTAAGCTGAATACTAAAACACCAAACGTGTCAAAGAAGAACCAACGCTCATTATCAATTCCAAAATATGCAAAACATAAAGGAAACCCAACGACATTGGTATAGTAGCTCGGCCCAGAAACATAACCTTGATAAACCGTCTGATTAAAATCTCAAACTATGATTCGCGAATATATCGACTGGTTTTTAGAATAATAGTAAAATCGAGCCTAATTGAAATACAGGACCACTGTCATCACCAGCTTTTATCATTGAAAACAGCTGACGTGACTAAACTTGACCTTGGAACGTAGGTTATTTTTAACAACATGGCAACTAAAATCTTTGAATTTTAAATTACTATTAATAAAATTGACAGGTTACCAATAAAATTGCAAAACTTATTTGGCAACGTTTTTAAGCAAGCATTTGATTTACAAAATATTACAATAAGTTTAGGTAGTTTTTGATCAGTCAATATGCAAAACATATTTGACTGACGATAAGATTTTCCTATTATAATAATAAATTATATTATCTCGAGCGATTTGGCGCAAGTCGGCCAATCTCTTTGCAATTAACCAATTACGCAGGACCTGATTCATAATGCCTGAACGTTTGCGCAAAACACAAGTGCACTGTATCTTCCTTTACTCTTATAATCCAATAAGATAGGTCCGATAGGACCAGAAAGAGACCAGGCACAGCACTGACTATTAACATGCCTCTCTGACAGCTTAGATATTTTTTCTTATTAGACATACTAGGTGACCAATCGGAAATCGTTTGATATAATCGGAAAACAACACAAAAAGTTGTTAGATGTGGCCCCGCGGGAATTAAAACCATAGCATGTGAATCACGAATTTAAGGTCGGTACCAGTAGTGAGTAGACCACAGAAGCAGTTTGTTCCTAAAATAATATAACATGGACAATAATCTAATATGTACCAAGATTTAATATTATTGTTTTAGCTAGTAAACAATATCTTTTATCAGATTACAATGAGTTAGTTAAAAAGTTGCCATCGTAACAGGACACTATAAATTCAGAGCTTGCAAATGCATTGGCAAAAAATAATAATTGAATAAATAACTTTTTCAACAAGGACATGCCAGCAACATTTCAACCAATCACAAAGAAAACTATAATGGCATACAAACAAGCCTAACATAACCTAAACAAAAGAGACGATGATGATAGCACTCTAAATTCGCTACAAAATTATACGCGATTATGCTCCAAGGTGAGATTTGTAGAAGGTCCTATGATTTGACCCAGGCATTTGTATTAACATAACGACACAATAATACACAAACAGCCTACCATAATTTAAGGCGACTTATAAATATCAAGAGATTAACATGAAGATGAGATGAGAAAACTGCAGGTTCTTAGATTCTTTAAAAAACTGGGTGAGCACTAAAAACTTAATTTCTAATTTATGTATAGCTATCTGAATAAATCATGGATGCTATATATGTTGAAATTGAGACGTCATTTTATTAGGAAAATTCAACATTCAAATAAGTTTCGATGCTGTTAACATTAAACTGATAAATTAGGACCAGTTCGAAAAACCTAGGAAGACATGAGAATTCAATGTGTTATTCGAAAATTGATAAAATGGGGAAATAATTAAAACAAAGCAACCTACTTTAAATCTTACTCACATGCATACTTTATTTCATTTAACAACTAAAACATGTAATCATATTAATTTCTTGGTAACATTTGAAACTCGAACATGATTGCACGTCCTATCTAGTAAGTAACCTTAACTTCTCAATACTTATAAGACTCTAAACGAAATCAAGGGCTATACTTATACAGTTCAAATAAGAATCAAGGAGATGAATGAATACGGCAAACAACGTTACCTACAAAATTCACACCAAACGTAGAATCCGTGTCTTGTCTGCCATAGTTACAGAAGAATAACATGTTTATGTTAATGTGATAAAATCACACGCAGGCAATTTTGAGATTCTGCGACACGCACGCAACGTGTTTACACGAAGACTCTAATAGCAATTCATTTTTGTGACTAAAAGCATTGTCCTCAAATATCCAAATAAAGTACAACATGGCAACAAAAATCATACCACTCTAGAGATGCATGATTATGAAGTTCTTAACACGGATTAAACTATTTGTAATAAAATTATAATGCCAGGAATAAAATCCTTTCGAATTGCTACAGTCCTTAACCCTTGCGCAAAAGTTGCAAATACCAGGATATTAAAGGATAGTAATAAAATTGTAGTTATCCAAAAGCTGGCGACGTTCTTCAAATCATTATACGACCGCCATACTTTAATAAAATACAAAGAAAATACGTTTTCTTTTAACGTACCAGTAAAAACGGATTAATCATGAAGAAACTTACACATTCACAAAATTTTAAGCGAATATTCATAACTATCGGTAGGTAATCACAATGTAAATGTATAGAAACACGGTAGTTACCCATTTGTCAATAACAGTCACAAATGACACAAAATTCAGTTTATTAACAAAATATGTAATTAAACAACGCTTCCGATAAGATTCAAGTAGGTAATGTAAGTTATTTGCACAATGTCCTCGAAACTTTATTGGAATTTTTAAAGATGGTTATAATTTTAGATATTGTCTCATTACAAACATTATCAACACTAAGTATTTTCTAACTGGAATATACCATCAATTTATATTATTTCCTGTAAAGTTGATAAGTTAAATAACATCATTGGCTTCTTAACTCCATAGTCAGTTAACTGTATGGTATCCAATAAGGGTATCCATTTACCTGTTTATGGCTATATTAGGACACATTTCTCTAAAGTTTTACAATTAGTAATTGGCGGAACTCTCCCACTTTCATATCTAGAAATGGCACTACTAATTTTTAAGGAATTCCCATAACAAATATGTTAAATTTGGGGACAATGCTAGGAGAGCATCTAAAACTCTAAAGATTTAATTTTTATATTGCTACACGTCGCACTAGCGAAGTTTACATATTTTAACCCGCCATTGGTGACGTCAGTTTCACTTACAACATTGGTGACGCCGGTCTCACAGACCCATGATTTGGCCAACCATTAACTAGTTATCCTACTTTTAGTTAGTTTAGGTTTAATTAATTAATTAATTATAAACATATGTTTGGCAAGAAAACACAATAAATAATTAAATCACAGCTTGTTTATTACGAATTAAACAATTGTACTTAAAACACTAAAAAACACTATAGTTTTACGCATATATTTTTAAAATTTCGAAATTAGTAACATTATTTAATTTTTTGTACTTAAATCAGCCTTTGTCAGTCTTATGACATTGCAGATTCTTAGAAATTAAACAAAAAAATATATCCTATTAACAAAAAAAAAAGAAAAGCATCCTCAAAGATCACTCTTCTTGGGAGATCAAACAGCTTTTGCAATAAGGTACTACATGCTCAAGGCACTGCTTCTACATCGCTCTCCGTTTCGCTATCCGATGATTGTTGTGGGCTTTCCTCGACAGATAAAACTTGTTGTAAAAGAGCCTCAAGACGACACTGTTCTCTTTCATGCGACATTCTGAAACGAATTTTTCAAGATAAAAGAATCTGTATATTTATTATGTTTTAAAAAAATACTATCCATAGAATTATAAAAAAAACACATTAATCAAATACCATTCAATAAAATAATTAAGATAACAGTAACAATAGTACTAAGTTTTGATGTTATTCTAAGATTTTTTAAATTCTGTGCTAAATTCCATGTAAATATTTTACTTACTTGTTTGGTGACGCCGGTCTCACGGACCGGGTTGGCAATAAAACTCCGGAACGTGCGTTCGCCGCAAAGCCACGAGCGGCACTGACTGTTAAGGACTTAAAATGAGGCAGCTACTCGAAATCGCAACCCGAATAGACGGCGGGCGAAAAAGTTATTCGAATTTTTCGAGTCACCCGGTCTCTCAGACATATACGTCACTAATGGCGGGTTAAAGCTACTACTGTAGGCCCCCCTGGAGCTCAGGATACTCACATGCAGGAACACAACGACACAGAAGTTATGTTATTTGGCTGCGGTCTTCTGTAAAATGAAGGTATTTCACCAGTCTGGCTGCTCTAATTCAAGCGATAAATCTCTATGCCCTATCTCTCTTATACACTACACATCATGGAGGTTTTTTAAGAAGATCTTAGAATCAGAACGGGTAAAATATTTGAAAGGTTTAGCGAAGTCATATCTGCAATTTCAGCATATACTGTGCCGCGGCAGCGACCGGAGCGAAGGTTGCTCGGCATCCCACGGCCGCAGTTATATAACGCAGACAAACTCGGACACGACGAGAGCGGCGAAATTGCTGCGACTCGAGCGCAGCCACAACACAACAACGGATAAACAAAGAGCATCTGCAGATGGGTCTTTCAATCTTCAATTTTAAATCGTCTGAATAAACTATTTTAGACAGTTAGAAATTCTCACCTTAAAATTAAATAAAGAACTTAGAGTAATACTATACTTCGATAGGAAAGGTGGGGAGGTCTTTGGCCAGTACTCTTAGCAAGAACAAAAACGGTAATCAAATTCCGCTGCTCACCGCTGCAGTTATTTTTGCGATTTGATCAACGTATTTTTAGTGCTTAAAGTAAGTACTGTTAGGGGGCATTTTAGGTCATTCATATCAAAATTTTTAAAAAATCCGAAAATAGCATGATCTTGCAATTGAAATTTAACTGCTAAAAAAGTTTACAAAATAGGTACCGTTCATAGTTACTTCTTTGAGTAACACTCAATTATCAAGAAATATTGATAATAAATTCTAGAAAGCCTTAAAAATCCCAACAAGAATTCCAATATTATTGCAAAATCTTGTTCGCGTGACAAAACAGAGCATCACGCATTTTCCACGCCTAAAAAAATAAATAAAAGAGACTATGGTATTGCGGTTCTAGGATTGTTTAAAATTTTTAGGATTGTTTAAAATTTTTAGATTGTTTAAAATTTTTAGATTGTTTAAAATTTTTAGATTGTTTAAAATTTTTAGGGGTGAGAGCCTTCCGCTCCCCCGCAAGCCCGGTGAAGATGAAAAGGCCATCTGCGGCCATCATCTATAGTCAGTTAGGAAAAAAAAAAACGGTTCTAGGAATATTTTTTTTAAATTTTAAGACTTTCGCGTTCCATTTTAAACATTTAAAATAATTTAACGGGTCAAAACGCGACACCATTTTTATTTAGTAGTTAATACGAATTACGAACTACTTACTGCCCGACGTTTCGGTTAGGTTGCACCAACCGTGGTCACGAGCTGACTCTTAAGTACAGTAAGTTAAGTAGTGGGCAGTAAGTAGTTCGTATTAACTACTAAATAAAAATGGTGTCGCGTTTTGACCCGTTAAATTATTTTTTTGTTTGAGGATTTGGTAATCGTCTACATTTTATCGCCCTGGATATATAGACTTTGATAATGGAATACCAAACGCCATGATTAGTGCTTATTTGCCTCTGTTGTGGTAAATATATTTAACACAATCCTGGTTTCCAAAATGACATCCGCCTCCTCAAAAACTGGTAAAACTCCTTCAACGAATAAAGTTAAGATCATTTTGACCACGAGAAGTGAATGAACATACCTGCACAAAATAAATAGGAGAAGTAAAATGAATCATCGCATGACTTTACGTTTCAATTATGAAGATGATAAGATGATGAACGGCAGGTACTCATAGATATGTGTACTGAGGTAATAAAACAAACCTAGATCTAAAAGGAACTAACTCAAAAATTGCAGTTTTTGAGTTATGCACACTATCGAATTTCTTAATTCAGGAAATATCAACCAAAAAAATTCAATAACATTTATCTTTTATCTTCATTAACCATAAATCTATTCAGGAAATTCCTACAGTACTCAGGGACACGGCGATTCGTTTTTCGCCTCTCCTGAAAAAAGTACTTTTTGGGTTGACTCTGTTTAGATCTAAAGGTCGAAACATCAATGTCGCACAAATTATTAACAAGCAATTGATTTTGAAAATACCTTATTGCTTTAGTCACTACTTTTCATATACAGTAAAATGTCCATATTCACGGTTTCTGTATTCGCGAGTTTAAAAATTGCGACTAATTTTCCATATTCACGGCAACAAATTTCATATTCGCGGATCTAGTAGGTTTTGAGTAAAATAAATGGGCGAATGTCAAAGTTCTTTATGCACTGAAAAAGTTAACTTAGAGAACCTTAACCTTATTTTGATAGAAATAAATTAATAAAAACGGAACCCTGGACTATTTTGATTGAAATCTCCTACAATACCATACAAATAGTCATACTATATGCACGGTTTCCATATTCGCAGCATATTTGTGGAACATAACCCCCGCTAATAAGGAGCTTGTACTGTAATCTAATCTAAACAAATTGCTAATTGCTCTTTAAATTTGTTATGAATATCTCAAAGTGACTTTCGAATGTCACAGCAAAATTTGAACTAACCATACCCTTTGTGCTAACACAAAAAATTATGGTAACATGAAAAAATTATGGTACTACAATTTTGGCACGGTAACCTCCGCAGTTCCCCTACTCACCACAGTGGCACTTCTTCCACACTTGCACTATGGCAGTTATTGAACATCTTTGACTAGTTTAAAATATATGTGAATGACAAACATCAGATCATGTAACTTTTTAATTGACACGTCAAACCCAAACCTATCGAAAGGATATCGAGATTCAATTAATAATTGCCACTCAGCTAGGCTCACTTACCTAACATAATAAATGTATAAAACCAACATCAGAATAGACTCAAATATATTATGTTTAGTATCAAATATAACCTCCTACCCCCCAATTGATAAACACTGGACATAGTTCCCCGGGAGTACTATATATGTATAACAACTGGTCTTAAGCAATTTGTTGCTCTATTATAAGTTAAGGGGGAGAATAGATCTCTAGACAATCCAATTACCATGGCCAGAATATTTTATACATGCATGCATGCAGCTATGTTGATAATATGTTTTTACTAGTTACACTTTGATGGGGCTGGTTTAAGGAATGAGAAAGACAAATAATAGTTTTCCAATTAGAATCCAAATCGGACCAACCAATAGTCATGTTTTGTGAATGTGAATTTTGTGAAAGTGATTGTGACTAAATCTCAAAAATTTATTCGACAACCTCAGTGATCACAATCTGGGGAAATACTTATTTTGATTTGCTTGGGTCTAGAACTCTCCGACACCTTCAGTTAGTATTGATTGTCTGGTTTATTGAATGAGATACTTTAGTTTAAAACCTTTAGATGATTGTTTATTTTTTAAAGAACAACTAAACATATTAATCCCTACTAGGTATAATGATCCCAATTTAAACATTTTGTCCCCTAAAGTTGCTAAAATTTGTTTCCTAAAGTGGCCTTTTCTTGAAGAAATAAAAAATTATTGAGTAACTTGGTAAAATTATTGAGTAGCCTACCTACTTATAGATGTCATTAACACAACCATTGCCTGTGTATGTGTACCAAATTTTATCAAAACCCATTCTTTGGTTCAAGTTCTGGATTAAAATCAATAGGTCACTAATGCTATTTGTATGTTTGATTCGTTAAAATACTTTAGAGATGCCAAAGCAAGGAAATTAAATCCACCGTTAGGACTATTCTTATTAGATACTGCCTAAAAGATAGTCAAACTTTTCTTGAAAAAATGCTAGCTAAAAATTGTTAGCCCCTGTATACTTATAGATCCACGTAGTAACAAATCAGGGCTTTAAATAAATGCTATTAAAATGGCAAAGGAAAGACCTTCTGATGTACCAAATCCAAGTATCACTTTTCTTAAGACACTTGGAGTTTAAGTCTTTAAAGTCTTTAATTTTATTCAAACATTATACACGGAAATGGTTAAATACATTAAGCTCTCATAATTCATAGCTTGTAAGAACAGATATGAAGTAAACTTCTATGCATTACTTAAAGCCATTTCATGATTTGTGTCAAGAAACTTCTAACAATTCTAAAAATCAGTGACTTTAATGTCTAACGTAGAAAACATGACACAAAAGCAAAGGTAGTTATTAAACCGACTGAAACCATGTCAGAAATTTGAAATCAATCGCGTGTTTTAAACAACAACAAGCTGAAAAGGTTTGAGGTTATGTTTTGATAGAAAACATTTATTTACCTGCATAGAATCTGCACTAATTATTTCCGTACCGAACTTTTGAGCTAATTCCACACTAAGTTTAGTTTTTCCTGTACCGGTTGCACCCAAAATTATAACCATGGGAATCCTAGAACTCACAACACTCCGAAGAGCCATCATCAGGGCTGCCCGCGCGAACTTCACTATTATTTTGACATTTGACATTACGTTTCGTTTCATGCAAAATTTTGCTTCGCGTTGAACATGCCTATCTTCAAGTTGCTTTTGTGCGTTATTACGCTTGTTGATACATTTTATATTTCAACTTAATGATGGTTAATTGGGTGTAAATAACTAAATAGTTGCTCATTTAAATAAAAGTGTATAAATAAAGAGCTTTTATCGTTACTTCTGATACATAAACTATGTAGGTTCTTTAGTGGCTATTAAAAAGTTAACATCATTATTATGTCGGTAATATTACTACAAAAACTTTAGAATAACATTTCTTAGTTCTTCAATTATTTTTTGTCACTAATGATTTTTACGAACTTTATAGGTATACTACAAGGTACCTAAGACTTTACGTGAGTGATGCATGGTAAGTGAACCTTCTTGGTGGCACATTAAATACTTAGATATGGAGTTTGTACTACTGACTGGAGTTTAGCTTTACTGGTTGTTGATCCAAGGGTCGTTGGTTCGATTTCTTGGGCAGGGGCATCGTTATGATGAACATTTATTGTTTGATGAATATTGGTTCTTTGCCTGGATGTTTATAAATGGAATGACTCATTTTCTCTATTTAAATACCACCGTTGGTTTTAGTATCTATAATACAAGTGCTTACTTAAGAATCAGTTCAATATATTTGTTTATTTTTAAAGAACTAATATGGTTGGTTATTTTTCGTTAATTAAATTTTTAAACTTTATTCCAGTACAAGTGATTCGGCCGAATCAAAGGTCTGGTGGTAATGCCACTATGTTTTCTAAATTGTGCCATGAGAGTCTAGGGTTTGATTGCAGAGTCGAGCTAAGCATTTTAACTTCACAAGGCAATACCTACCCATAATTGTAACGATGACTATTAATGGGCAAATACTTTTGCTCTGCCGTGCATCGTGTAACTATAGCTTGGTAGGTACCTACTTTGAGCAGCTGTCAGCGGGACAGCGCCATTTTGCCTAATTCATGACAAGTTGTGATCATAGATCTCTCTAAATATATGTTCTACATAGATTTATTCGTATTAGCTTCTTAATTTGAAGGTCTTCTAGACTTCTTAAAGTATAGTTTGTGTTAGTAACTGTAATATTCGTCAGATCTGTGTAGGGTGTGTTGTGTGTACTTCGATTGAAGTTTTATGACATTCAGTGTTTATTCACTTTTCAGACTATGAATCATAAGTGTTATTTATCAATTTTATGAAAGTGTAAGTCATAAAATGTATAGCAATGAAGTGTAAGTAATAGGTAATTGTTTCATAGCATTCATTAAAAATATAGATCTAATATTCTAATGAAATTAAATTCAGTCTAAAAATGGTGAAACATGCAAATGATGGTATAAAATATTGCTACAGATTTTATGTTGTGCTGAACTAGGAAGTAATAGGGATCAGTTGCAGAAAATGAAAAAGAATCTTTTATTTTTTATCGACCGAAACGGACAGAGCTAGTAAGACGTTACCCACTAATACCGCATAGGTACATCAAATCACAGAGTATAAACATTATACAAATCAAACCCCCAATTACATCGTAACAGTATAAAAATTACAATCGATTAGCCAAACATTATAGCTCTACCCGTTCGGTCCTAGCATTTATTTCCATATTTAATGATTATCTTAACTTTCGGTACAGATAATTAAGGAACAAAAAACCAAAAAAAAAAGTTTATCTTCGTACAATTATAGATCAGACAAATCAATTATAGGTATCATATAGTTAAAGAATAAGTACAGTAGGTACACAATACATATTGACAGCTAAAGAGCGCCGCTTCAAAGATTGCAAAGTGCAACGTTAATATTAGGCGGAATCTATTTGCGCTATGCACTCTCTGTAGCGGCGCCGAGGAACCGCCACCAGCCCGACTCTTCGTTACAATCAGCCAATCGAACAAAACAAATGGACCTATCTCACTAACACAAGTTTAAATACAAAATAAACCTTAAAAAGCTTCACTAGTTCCATGAACAGTGAGAACGGTCCTAAATCACACATGCTTCGATTGGACGCTAACTACCGGCAACGGTTAGATGTTATTCTTACGTAAAGGATACTACCCAAAGAAAAGTAATAAAAATTAACAGCTATAACATGACTTATGTATACCAACCTTATTTATAAAATTTACAAATCAAACGCTTAGTAAAAATTTTCACGCTTTTATTTTTTTTTTTCATTTGGCAGTGGTGGAAATGTGCCTTGTCACAATAGTGCAGTATTTTCATCTCGTTATCATGATCTGTCTAACGATTATAAATCTGTAGTCGCTTACCATAATTAAATCTTTAACTACTGACTTTTTCCTAATTGTAATCTATCTTCTCACACGCTGGGTCATATCACCGATTAAGACGATTTCGGATAACTAAACATTATTATCTTTATTATTTATGTCAAGCTAAGAATAACAAAAAAATTAAATGCAGGTACAACATTCGAGAATTCGTAACTCTCTAGTTAAGAAAACTAAACAATTACTAGAAAAAAAAAAACTCGTTTACAAAAAAAAAGATGACATAATGTAATCTATGACCTATTCCCTAGTATATACAATTTACATCTAGTGGAAGAATAAACTGCGAATCTTTAACACGATAACTATAGACTTCGTGTAACCACTACTTAGAACAACGCTATATACCTACATAGTTATGTAATATATCTCACAGAAAAATAT
Organism: Glyphodes pyloalis; assembly: GCA_037074685.1. Classification (NCBI taxonomy): domain Eukaryota; kingdom Metazoa; phylum Arthropoda; class Insecta; order Lepidoptera; family Crambidae; genus Glyphodes; species Glyphodes pyloalis. Next base: position 16,213,624 of record JAYKKO010000006.1, on the reverse strand, counting down.
TTCTTGCAACTAATTCGAGTATAAACCTAATATATATATTTATATATGTACACAGCAAGGCACATTCCGCACACAATTAAAGCCTTTGAACGTACAAAACCGTTGACCATGTGATTGATAAAACATCAACTTCTATTGCAACCTGAACAGCAAAATAAAACAATCCTCAACAGATGGTTTTTTTTTCTATTAAAATAAAATGCACATTTAAAAAATTATTGATGGATCAAATCGATTCTTTTATCTTTCTGGCCAGGTTTGTATTTTTTTTTTCGATTATTCGTACATCACTAACTTACTGCAATAAAAATATCATAAAGAAAATGCACAATTTACTATTAGTAGGTACTATGAGGAACTATGTCTTGGTTATAATTTAATATTAAAATCCTTTTGGACCTAACTGAAACTATAGATTTTGATGTTATTATCAAAATACACAGTCTATTCTAATCAGACATTTGTCACTGAGATTATATTTATAATTATTCACTGCATGTACGTCAACTGGACATATTTCTTATTAATTTTGTGTTTTAATTTTATAATTGCGTGCATTTAATACCAAACAGTCGAATAAATTTAAACATGAATGAATGAACATAAAGCGACGGTATGCATGGCTTTTGTAAATATTATGTAATACAATGTGCGGTCGCAATTTGATGTATGTTATTCGACCAATGGGGGCCTTAGCAATTCTTAATTGTCTTACAATGCGCAAGCGCAAGATAATCTAAACTGAAGGATTCCACATGATACATTACACATATTCGTCAGTATGTTAATTAAATGAGACATTTCATGTATAAAAGCAGTTGGTGCATTACTATTTGTATGTATATTATTTAATAGCTTCAAAAAATGGTCCAATTGCAACAATTCCAACGTTGTTATTAATAAAATATCGCTTCGGAGTTAATCGCGTGACTAAAATGTAAAAACATTAAAAAATTGTTAAAATTCACTAGATACGTAACAAAACACTACAAAAACCGTAAGCGAGCTAACCTAAAATAATATAAGCTTTCCTTTTAATACCAACTCGTGTTCTCGAGACGCGGGTCGAAACAAAAATCCTACGAATCGGGCCGAAACATATAAGTGGCCAAACATCGCCAACCGCTTGCCGCACTGGCATCCACCTCTGCCAGCCGTCCTCCCCCCCAATTACATAACAACTTTGACTCGCGAACCGCTACCACTCCGGACATTTACTCGCTGGCGCGGCAACACCACCTCGGCTATCACAGCGACTGCGACTAAACGCAATGCCGCACCCCGCGACCAAACCTCCGAAGTGCCAATTCGAAAACTAAAACGTGACACAGCACTTACCTAAAACATACATTGGGAGGTCCAGTAAAAATCTTTCATCCATCGTTACGAAACTAATTCATCACAAAATGTCATATCTTTTCGATTTGTCAACAGGAAGTAAATCTGTTCTGCGCTATGTCAACTATGTATTTCAAAAATCAGTTTTAGAGGTATAACCAGTCTACTAGTTCACGACGCAGTCTGTAACTATAAAGATATTTTACTGAAGACCTAGGATTTATTATTGTTAACAACAGCTTTATGGCTCACTTTGGCACTGCAAAATATCGTTTGAGCAAAACAAACAGTTATTGCTTCCAACTACATACATTACTGTCAGCACGATCCCACAGAAGCAGAGTAAGCCGTAAAAGCTGACTTTTCTTTTGAAATAACAAACTCGAACATTATTACAATACTCCACTCTTAAAGAGACCGATACCTACGTACAATTTTGCAATCAATACAGCCCGAACAGTTCGGGGTGTAACTACGTGACCGCATTAACAATAGAAAAACCGAACATTCATTAGAACGTTCAGAAGCGACTTACATCAAATATTAACAGTCCTTTAGTGTCACGTAGAGTACATACTAGCAGTTCCTTCCTCGGAACGAATCTATTACCAATCTCTGCCCGCCCGGCGCTCAGTACGAGCGGTACCGGGACGAGAGCGTCGTGCGGAGCTTTTTCAACTTCGTTATCAGCTTCGTCTGTTGCTTCTTCAGGATCTCTCTTTGAAGGTCTTCCTCGCGCAGTTTGCGGCAAAGGGCGGCGGCTTCGCGCAATATTACCACTTTCGGAGCGCGCTCTTTGTCTCTCGTCGCCGGTATCTGCTTCTTGAGCTCGTCAAAGAGATTCTTGAGGCCGATTCTGCGTAGGCGCTCCATGTCGTTGTGTATAGAACGACGCTCGACCTCGGGGGACTCGCCCTCAGAGTCGGTGTCTGTGTTGGAGCGGCGCCCACGGCGGCCGGGCCCCCTCGTGCGGCGGCGGCCCTGGGTCGTGCTGGCTATGCTGGTGGGCGGGATGAGACGCTTCCTGGCGACGGGGCGCGGCGACCGCGGCGTCATAGCCGACGCCACGGTGCGCTGTATGTGCTTTTGCTCTTGGGCAGAAGGCGAGCGCGGGAGAGAGTCTGTGCGCACGTGCGCGCTCGCCAGAGTCGTCTGCTGCGATGTTCCGAGCGAAACCACGTCAATCTCCTCCTCTGTAACAATTGAGAAAACGTTCAAAATCTGATACTCCGGAATCAAATCAGGAAAGTGCATCGTTCGTACCATTCCAATCATTGCGTTCATTAAGTTCGCATCACCATAAAAGGCGGGCGTCGATTGTCATGCCGCATCTATACACAACTACGGGATTAGATCTAGGCGGGGAGGCGAGATGCGACTGCAGTCAGGTGCGCGGGAAGGGCCGGGAGAAACACGGAAGGGGGGAGGGCGTCGACCCCGACGTACTACCGCAGCGTCTGCCGCCATCGATCCAGACGCCTGACGTCACGGCGCGCCATTCGCGCCAAAACGAGAGCGCGTGCGCGGCTCACTGCGGCAGCGCCCGCTCTCAATGGGCACCGGATTATCAACCGGTGGACACGCTTTCCGGCCTTCGCTCCTGCCATTTAACAAAGCCCGATTCGAAATTAACTGTCACGCGACGGCAGCACGATAGCGCCTAGCGACCGACACTCCCACCTTACATTTACGGATGATATTGACGAGGACCCGATAGACCGGTCGAGCTATGTGCAACGTTAAAACCAGTATAATCGGTCTGCTTGATCGCGACGAATTTATTAAGGAAAATGTGAGAAACGTACGGAGTTGCATGGCGTCAAGAGTGACTGCCTCAACACGGGCGTCTCACTGATATAATATACCTGCTTTTTCTAGAGCCAAAGCCATGGGGCGTAGGGTTCCCAAATGAGCAGGATTGTCGAAATAGCATAGGATAGCGTTGCATTGCTGAGGAAGCAGTTTTGTCGTTTCTATGAATGAGTCGGTAGGCATCAGTAGTGTTGGGTTCAAGATCGAGTTGCAAATATCGAGTTGTGTGCGGATGTGGACGGAGCGTTTACAGCGTAGTGCGAGTTTCGCGGAATCGGCCGCTGGCGACCGCACTATCCGGTTACGCCAACAAATAATTATGTCAGCGGTTCATTGTGATTAAAGGTTACCGTATCGACTGCAGCGAACGTACGCTATTTACGAAGCCGGCAAGGACGAGAATTTCCTATTACATCTCGACGGACCGAAATAGAAACTAGTTACGTGGGCAGCTGTTCGATACAACGGTATGCGAGTCAGGGACGCTCGGGAAATAGGTTTCGCAACTACGCAAATCGCTGAGAAAAAAACTTCGCATCAGACACATTATCTACCTAAGCGACGATAAATTTATACACCAACGCGATCTTTTTGCTCGATTTCCGCATAGTTACGCGGTCGCTTATCGTGGTTGCGACCGATCTAATTCGAGGATCGGCGCCTGTCGTCAAACACTCGTCTCATGTGTCTAAATGTAGGCGTGTACAGGGCTGCTATTGGCCTTACCATCTACGTGCAGTAAACTCTCCCAATGCGTATCGTTGTAATTGTCCTACAAAAAGATCAGTTTTTTGAAACCGTTTTGGGTGAGCTTAAATTACGTTGCTTTCAAGCAGCTGGTGGCTAAGAAACTAGATTGAAATAATACGGGTGAGGGGTAGCCCTGGCCGCCGAGCGTATGTGCCGGAGTCAATTTACACACGACGATTTTCTCCCGGCGCCAACGCGATTAACACTCGCGTACTCGTATTTGTTTCAAGCTGAGTGTAAGCGATACTACCGTATTGTCGTGGAGCGCCGCCGGCCCGGTCTAGTGCATATCTATTATATCGCCATCTGCCGCCGTTCCAATTTTAAACGATACCACAGATAATCCGCTTTTTATTGTCCGCTGATGCGGCGGTAACGAAAAAATGCGAGCTCTCGCCGTCTTATTGCGATCTGAGCATAGTACTCGGAACTCGGAATGGGTTTTGCCGATCGTCGAACTCTGAATACAGCTAAGATGATATTTAACAATGATTATGCTGGTACATGGTCCAGAACAAGCGATACTCATTGCAGTAACAACAATGAGTTACTAATGCATTAGTTAATAAATTAATTGAGCTGCTACGTTCATACAAGTCGAGTCGTAAAGTGGATTTTTCGTTTATTTGAACGAAATATCGGTTTTTTTTATTCCAAAGCGTCATTATATGTACATGTAGGCAGGTGTCTCAGTAGATACAGGTAAAGAGGAATGTGAACAGTGTCGTTGTGACCTGGTGAGAGGAGGGCTCCGGGCACGCTTGGCTGGCCGCGGCTAAGAGGCCAAGTTCACTGGCATTTGAGTGCGATAATTAAAAATTATCGTGACGCGCGCGCGGCACGCCATCATCTACAGAGTGCTTTAATGGCGGAATAATAAAGTACAATAATAAATATTCTTCATCGTACTTTATGAGGCGTTAAACTCGCAGGATGAGTGGGTAAAACAACATTTTCTTAAGATTACGTGTGTGACGGGTTATCGATTTCAGAGTTACACACGAAACGTGAGTGATGTGAAGTATTTTTCGTATTTCTTTATCAGAAGGGCATTCGTTATATTATCACGATAAGGATAAAACTATCTACTCTGACAACTTCTAGTACTACGGATCACCTGCGTGTGAAAACAAAGATGACCTATATTTCGGCAATTCGAAATAGTGACGGGTACATTTTTTAAAAATAAATATCGATAAAAAACTTATTCAATTATTTCGATTGCAATAATTCAAGCAACCTGTATAACATTCAATGTGTAGGTAACCCACCAACCACGAATGGCTGCGGGCAATGCTAATTAGTTGGATGCAACACGTAAGTAGGTACCCGTTTTATAAGTCGCTTATAATAACATAAAGTAGTAACTCTCCTATTATCCCACGGAACGTTAAACGGAAATCGCTCAACATTCACGTTCGTTAATTAAACTTGCACCTCCATATGCGAGAGTTATTTCAGTTGTATTATGTAACCGAGTAAAGTCGGTCATCTGGCCCCTACTCGAGATTGGTTAAAATAGAAGCGGGTAATTTATGGCGTGTGTATCATAGATCGATTGAGCGTTCGCACCATCGGCCGACCTTGGGCGGGTACGTCGGCAAGTTCACGGACGCGGCAAACGCGAAAAGATGTGACGCAACATTTTTTTTATTGCCCATTAATAAGCGGAAGAAGCAGACACATGCCTACACGCACGGGGGCCTAACTTGGCCAACAATATATTAAGTAAATGTACTACAGACAACTTCTACAAAATGTTAAACTTTAACAATCCTATTCTACTTTATTAGAATAAATTACATCTCGAAATAGTAATTGTATATTTAAATTTCTAAACCTTGACTATCGATTGTACAGTAAAATAGTCCTGAACAAAACCACCTTTTTGTGACATTTCCTGACCAATAAAATTCAAATTTGTCATTGAATGAATTACAAATTGCATATTAACAGCCGCCCATCACTATTTAAAAAACCAGTTTCACAATGTCTCCGTGTGAATTTTTTAAAGCAGGTGCGTAATGGAAAATAACTTGAAAATTATCATTCAATTATGTTACCTACTAACAGAAGCGAATTCGACCCATATGATTAGGAGATCAAGGAGTAATGACGAATTTATCTTGTTGCGAAGCCGGTTATCATTTGTACTGAGCGTAGCTGGATTTTTTTACGATAAGACAATATAAATTTATGTTACGGTGTCACATTGTATTATTGTTATCGGCATTGATAGTAGCCAAGGTCTCGGGGCCAGGAGGAATACATCGCGAACTCGCAACTAAATACTGAATGTTGAAGTAGCTAAATGCATGTTTCTTTGGCGATAACGTGAAGGCCATTTCCACTACGCACGTGAAGATGTACCTATATAGTATGTACTTAAAGATTATGTTTCGACCAACATTTTTAAAATAAAGGTTTTTTTATCAGGCGTCAATAATCTAGCCACGAATACTTTAAAGGATTTGTGCACGCCTTGTGATACGTACTTAACAAGATACTTAGTTCGTACGAGTCAAGCTTGTTGGATATCTGTTAAGAATTGAGCTCGATGAAAAGTAGAGCAACGCGGTTGCTTATTTGCCGTATGGCTAGGCTGGGCCAACAATTTTTAGATCGAAATTCGCACGCAGGCAGGTAACTATTAAGCGAAAACCGTGCAAATTGCTTTAACTACGCACAAACCCTTTATTACTAAGCCAATAACGACTAACAATCTCGAAACTAAAAAAAATATATTTATTTACTGTTGAAAATATTCAGGTGTCGACTACTTATAAGTGAGGTTATCGATAATTCAAACAGTCCAGAATACACATCATAAAAGTACACGACTTATTAGCATTCTAGAGCAAATACTAAGTATTTAGGTAATAAAATTTTGCTCGTTCACTAGTACTGGAGTTTAGAAACGAACAGCCTTGGCTCACTGATTGATACCAATGCGTTAGGGCGACTGGCCAAACCGGATCTAAGTGGCCCAAATTGCCCTTGTAGGAACTCATAATTCAAAACTATACTAGTGCCCTACTTCGGACTACCCAATAAATATTAAATATCAACGCGACTGATAACATCGTGTAAGAATTTTCGTGTACCCATTCTGCCAAACGATTAGACTATTTACTATTTAATTTTAAATGAAGGATGTTAATCCTATGTCAAAAATGTCAAGGATAAGTTTGCCCACTATCTAGAACGCGGTATTCGCACACCTACTACGCGAATAAAACGTTGCGCTGTAAAAATAATCAAGATAACATAACAGTCGCTACCCGGCTAAGTAAATTGGCGCGAAAATGTGACGACAACTTTGTACTTTGTTACCGCAAGAGTACGTAGTAGGTACTTGGCGTACGTCTGTGGCGCGTTCAAAGCGATAAATCCGCGCATGCGTAGTGTACATTTTTGCCGCTAGTGATGTAGCTAAGGCGCGGCGCGAAGTTTTTAATCGAATTCAAATCAAATGTCAACGGCAAACAAAAACGCGTAAGTCAATTTAAAACATCGCACAACAATAAAAAATTTCGTAAATCAACATTTTTATCGGTTTTTCTTATACTTTTTGATACTCGATACAGAGTTATTTCGAATGACAATTAATGGGAATGCTGTCTATCAAATTGTCATCCAGCCAAGCTAGACATGAGAGTACTAAGACTCAAACCGGTCGGGCGAGCAAGCAAGCTTCACTTCAATGAGATTCCATTTCAATCCGTTGCATTCTTATACGAATAACGGACATGACAGGCAAGATAGTCGGGGCAACTGTAAACCTAGTTTGTTTTTATTTTTAATTGGTCGCCGAGGTAACATTGTAGATTATTATCAATCAGTAAATTGTTAAGCGACATGTTTATTTGATTATAGGAGAGTCGCATAGATAGTAAAACGTAAACAGTACAGACTCGAGCAGTCTATAAACATGTGCTACATTAAATGTGTATAATTGAGACGAGTTATAATTATAAATACTCACATACAAGTACGTAATATCCACATTGTATTAGACATCAGTAACAAAACGAACAAGTAATAAGTCGTTTATTTATTTGGCTTAGAGATTTTCGCTTGTCATTGTTTATAATCCATAAAATTGAGATTGATTATTTTTGGAAAGTCGTTAGCGACAATCAGATGGAGCGATTTGAAGTGAAATCGTTTTCGTTTTTTGTTTTCAACGAGATTAGAGCGAGTGAACTTTTGAATTGCTGCGAGTGCAAAGGATGTTAACCCTGTCGCAGCCGGCGGGAAACACGAACTCGTAAAGAGGATTCGCCAAGGTCGGGACGTCTCGGTCGTCGTACTGGCGACCTTACGTGTCCTAAACCAGTACCACAGGGACTTAGAGCCGGGACCGCTGTGCGTGTAGAAAACAACATTAATCCGTATTCTAATTAAGCGCGTCAATCCCGCGAGATGAGGCGGGTGCGAAGGTTGCGCAATCTGACATTAAGGAAGGTTGGGGCGTTCAAGGTCGCAATGGGCAAAGGTTCCGGAAGAACGGAGCCGCGGGTGCGTCTAGACGCGGTGGGGGACGCGGGACGCGGTCGATACGCGCAGTTTCCCGCGCTCGCGACGACGCCTGCGTTCTGGCGGATTCCCGGTTAACTTAACTTGCCCACCTACTTAAAGAAACGCCTAATCACTTCTCGCATTGATTGTGTTAATTACGCTATATGAAAGAAATAATTAAGCTCTCCCGCTAAGTTAATAAACTTCTCTTTTTATTATTTCGATTTCCTCTTCCCCTGCTACTGATTGTAAAACCTTCCTCAATATGTCAGCAAGTACTGAGTTTCCCGCACTGCGCGTATTAAAATATTGATAATAAAATGAAGGCTCAGGTGCACCAACTTAAATGCTATGGTAAAGAACGATTTGAAAGTCGTCAAATTGCAAAAAGTGTAAGTTTAAGACAGTTTTGGCAGCGTCCGTTACCGTTAAATTAAGTTTGTGCAACTGACCCTAAGAATAAGACTCTTGAATTGAAGAAAAAAAATCTGGAAAAATAAAAGGAATTGAGACTAACCTGATTCGCAAGAGTCAGATGGTGTCTGGACGCCGAGGTTGTCGAACTGTTGCCGAGCAAGCGTGTAGGAGTGGTCAGCGGCAACTGCAGCAGAGTCTCTAAGGAGGCGGAGAGCGGTGCCGGCGACGTCGACAGCATGGCGAAACTGTGGCGGTTCATCACCATCGAGGGACGGCGGCGTCTCCGGCCTCGGCATCGTCAGGTTCGGCCGCAGCAAGCTCTGCCCAGGCGTGGTAGGCGTGAAGTCAGTGGGCACAAACGTTCCTCTATCCTCGTTCCCCGGATGTACTGAATCGGCGCAAGAGCCAGCCCACATGCAATCGTGGTGGACAATGTTCTCTGTGTGCGGTTCTTCTGGTGCCTCCATTATTCTCCAGTCAACGTCATTCTCTGGGACTATGTCTTGGAAATTTTCCGGCGGGACTAAGTCCAGCCGTTCTGCTTCGTACTGCATTTGAGTCCAGAACTCTGACGTTTGAGTCAGCTCCATGGACTCCTCGTCCAGCGTCTCCCATATGTCGAATGCGAGTAATTCGATGTCCATTTCAGGCGACATTTTGAATTTATTACTAAGGACTAACTAAGTTTTAAAGCTAAGACGAACTCGTCGATATCACAGGCCCCCTTATCACAGGGACGATGCGCGCGATGGGTTCAACGCACACCGTCTGCAACAACACAAAATAAAAAATCAGCTAAGTGTCCACTAGTTCTTAAAATAAAATTAGTCATAAATAGTAAACATCTAATAGTAATTGAACAATAATATTTGTTACTTAAAATATTTTTGTAACCACCAGCGGTGATTGATGTACTTCGATTGTCCGCAAAATAATGTACTCGACGTTGCTATTTTAAAAATAAATATGTACCTATGTACGCCAAAATAAAACAATTTATCGATAAACCGAAATAATTATGTCAGCTTGACTAGGAAAAATTGGTATGTGCTCGAAAAATTCCAAGTTGCTTGAGTTGATGCTAACTACTAGTACTCTATTCTATCTGTATCTATGTCCAGCACAGTAATAATAATTTTAAAATATTAAAAAATATTTGTAATAAATAAATTTGTTAAAAGCTGTTTATACCTTAGATTAAATATTTATTATTATATTTCTTGAATGCACAATTCACTTCACTAACACCAATGACTAGCTATCAATGAACTGTCCGCTAGTGCAACACAAGTCGGATGGGCGCCGACCGAAAATTGGAAAATAATTAAAAATTTAAAAAGAAAGTTTCAAACACAAGGGGTGTTGACCCCCTTGTATTTACTAACAAATCACGATCGCTGTCTGACTAGCACTCGAGAGGAAGTGGCCTCCCCGACACCCGAAAGTAGACTGAAGTCTGGATGCGAAAACGTACAGTTTTAAAGAGTACATTGGCCTTGGTCTTATCCCACTTGTCCGACAATTAGTCATTGTATTCTGCCTAGGACCCTTGTTAATTTTTTTCCGATTTGTCTACCTGCCCGGGCCTATTCGCTCGGTTCTGCGAAATTGTGCCGTCCAGGTAAAGAGTTCCGCAAAAACTGTTTTTGTTTACAAGCACATAATGGCGCGAAATGACTGTTTACTAATAAAGCAAATAGGTAGCACGAGTAATTTTTCCTGTTATTTGCAGCGCGCGAAGACACAAGATGCTATTTATTGACTTTATGCCAATTATTTAATAAGTACACGCAAAACATATTACTTAACATTTTTCAAAAACTGGGTAGGTAATATACAAGTCCAGTTTACATCAATTAGGTATGAAATCAGTTAGTAAAATATCTGGCAATAAATTATGTGTGCAAAGTTTTCGCTACTTAATTTTAACTTCTGTCGAGACTAGGATTTTAACATTGACATCGATACAGGTACTTACCTACTTTTTTTGAGAAAATAAAAATTAGCATTAAATATCATTATTTTTTTTATGTGGTTAAACGTCGAGTTACATTACTATTTCAGAACATAGTTGTAATTTTTTCATATCATAAAATTAGGTTAATAAACTTTGTAAAAATATTTTACTTAAATCTACTGTATGTTTTGGTTTCGAGAGTAGTGTTTTAGCTGCACAATTTTATTTTACATAAAAATAAGTTAATACTTGCAACAAAATTTCCTGGTACATAAGTAGGTAGGTATTTCGTGTAAAATAAAAAATAATTGGATTACAATCCGAACAGGACACAAACATTTTAAAAGTTTTTGAATTGTCAAAATAAATGACACTCGAAAAAATAAATATCCACAAACAAAATAAATTCATAAGAAAACTTCTTTGAATTTACTCTAAATGTACCAGAAGATTTTATTCAATTGTGAATTAAGTAGGTATTGTTCTATGACACTTCAAATAATTAATACGTTACAAGTAGGTAGGTACTTGTATAGACGAGAGACTTGAAGTATTGTATAACATTAGGAAATCACACAATATCGTACAAACTGCGCAAGTTAGATTATAGCATTTGTGTTGACTTTACGAAAAGGAATTTGGGCGCCGGCATTTCGAAGAAAACTCCATTACATTACGGTTTTGCCGGCAACGCCCCGCGGCGCCAAGTAGCAAAGATACAAGTACCCGCACTTTAAAATATAATCTTAGCAACATTCCTACACTCACAAGCCCTACCGACACATAAATTACAAATCACTCACCAAAAAAGTTTGTGCAAAACGCAATCCGCCCGAAGCCGGCGAATTACACAATTTTACACAAGATTCTTCAGAATCTTCGACAAAGTTTTTTCCGTACACACTGCGTAACACTCACTGAGAATATGCGGTCGGTTATACAGTGTAAATTATTAAATACGCTTCTACCGAGACCTCCGATTGAGTTTGTCAAACACTGAAACATTATTCGGGAGCCGGCCGGTTCGAAGGTTTGCCGCGCGTGCGTCTCGTCTGGCGCCGTAGACACGACTGATGGCACGACCGGCAACTGGCCACGGAGCGCGGCGCGGAGCCGCACGCGAGCGAAGCGAGTACACCTCCCCGCACCCCGCGCTCGGCGTTCGATGCCATTCACGAATTTCTCTGAAAATACGCTTTGCCGTAACAATATTTAACGCTGACAACGTTTATTATGTTTCAAATGTTATACATACACATTCGTATGTTACATTTTGTGGGATTAAGTTTGGAAATTGGTAAGTTTGAATCGGTATACCGGGCGGCGGGGTGTTTCGAGGAAGGAAATCAGCGCAGCGGCATTCTTATGTTTCGGTGTGGGTGCCGGTTTGTTAGTGTGGGTAAAGGCGCGGTTGGAGAGGAAAATCGAGGCGCGCAGCGGGGCTAGGTGGCTTCGTATCAGTTCAGTCGAGGACGGGCGTCGGCGCGGGGAGGGTGTACGTACTTCGTACGTTGGCAGCTGCTACGCGTCGCGAATACGACGCCGTCTGTCGACATTCCTTAGGTCGCCATGGCGCGAACCGCGAATGCCTGCCCTGATGAAGCGTCTTATTTATTGAGCGCCCGCCGTGCAAACAATTAGCGGAGACGCGGAGGTCTTCAGCTTAGGAATTTATGATTTTTATTGCACACAGAAAATTAACGACTCACGTAGGTATCCTCGTAATAACATTAGATAAAAATCAACCATTACAATAAAAGTATGCCTTACGTACGCTGACAGAGTTCTTCGTTGTCAGGCAAACTTTTGGTAGCATCATATTTATTTTATGACATAGGTACCTACTAAATAGGTACCTATGTCATAAAATAAATATGACCTAGATAGTAAGTTTAGCCAAAAAGTGGGCAACCAGTTTTGACAAAATTGTATGCTGTACTTACATAACCAACATTTCAAACAAACGATGTCATTATCTAAAATAAATTTCTTTCAAGTACCTACCATCCTCATCTTGTCCTTGTCATACCTATAAGTTATCTATAGGTATTTTGACTTACTAAATGCTATTGCACCAACTCAATTTAAACTGTTACTGAAGTTTTAACATAAATCACTTAACAAAAAAATACTTAAGTACTTACAATTTAAAAACATGTTCATCATTTTTGAAGATGGAACGTTTCATGGAAATTATTGCAAAATTTAAAAAATGTTAACCTACAAATTTTGTTCTTACATACCAATAGTACATATAATTTCTTAATTATAAGTATCCATTAAAACCGGCCAAAAGCGTGTCGGGTCACGCTCAGCGTAGGGTTCCGTAGTTTTCAGTGCATCACAATACAACTTTAGTTTAAAAAAATTTTTTTCAAACATTTCAAAAACTATTAAACCCATCAGGTTTAAAATAATTTTTCTAGAAAGCCTTGATACAGCTCTATATTCTAGATTTTTTTCATACTTTTGAACTTATGGTTCAAAAATTAGAGGGGGGGACACAATTTTATTTTATTTTCTTTTGGAGCGATTATTTCCCAAAATATTAAAATTATCAAAAAATAATCTTAGTAAGCCCCTGTTCATTTTTAAATACCTATCCAACGATATATCACATGTTGGGACTGGAATTTAAAAAAAAATCACTCTCCAATTTACGTGTAGGGGGGGGGGGGGGGGTACCCTATAAAAACATTTCTTTTTATTTTTTATTTTTGCACTTTGTTGACGTGATTAATATATATATTTGTACCAAATTTAAGCTACCTAGTGCAAACGGTTTCTGAGATCATCCGCGGACGGACAGACAGACAAACATGGCGAAACTATAAGGGTTCCTAGTTGACTACGGAACCCTAAAAACGAACTTAACTTTCCGAGAGCTTTTATTTGAATAAAATCTAAACCAACAGAATGATAATCATTTTCAGACAATTGTGCGTCATAATTACATAGTATAAAGCAATGTCGATTTTTCTGTATGTCCATATGTAAGCTCAGATCTTTAAAACTACGCAATGGATTTTGATGCAGTTTAGTTTATTGTATAGTGTGATTCAAGAGGAAGGTTTTTATTCTCAATAGAGATAGAATAGAAAAGCCAACATTTCTAAGTATTAACATTGCATCCTTGCGAAGCCGGGGCGGGTCGCTAGTGAAAATATATTTAGTTATTAATTAATCCATCCTACTTATTATTAAAGCAACACTTTGATTGAAAGAATGTATTGAAGTAAGTTTGTTACGCTTTCACGCCAAAAGTATGTACAGAATGTATTCGTATGTAATATATGAATATAGAACATAAAGGATAGTTTTCTTCCAGAAATAATGCAGACAAAGACACAAGCAAGCTAGTAAATTATATTAGTCCAAAGTGCTTCTGGTTAACGTACAAACAAAACACATTAAAATAATAAAGATGCATATAAAATAATTAACAGTCTTATTTTTAAGTGTATAATTATCTAACATGGTAAGTCAATAAAAACTAAGTATACTACAAAGGTATTTTTTCTGGAAACAGGGAAGGCTAATTACTATGGATGGATCTAATTAGTCCCAATTCTAATAAGACTGAGTCACTACCTTTCTTTTCATTTACGTAATCAATAGAACTGGGTTTGTATGTCTTTCCTTATCAACAGCCCTCGTTATTTAATTTCAAGGTTCATCTGACAAAGAGGCTAAATAAATATGCAAGAACAATTTTAATTGTCAAAGTAAATGTGTTAATTAATTCTGCTAATAAGTTACTTACGCACATCTTCACTACGCCTAGTTATAGGTATATTGATAACAATCGAAGCAAATATATTATTAAGTAACTTGGATTATTAACTTAGGAAATTTAGTAAGTAACATTTTGATACTCTAATCGTTAAGTAGTAAGTTAAGTTATGTAAGCAAACGAAAGGTTTCGTTTTGGAATATTAATCAAAAGCTCGGAAGTTAAATGTGGTTTTTGATTTGCATAAATAAATAATAAATAAATAAATATTGGACAACATCACATACATTGATCTGATCCTGTGGTAAGTAGCTTAAGCACTTGTGTTACAGAAATCAGAAACAACGACGGTACCACAACACCTAGACCCGAGACAATATGGAAAAGTTTGTTTCCCATATTGACACGACCGCGGATCGAACCCGGAACCTCGGAGATGGCGCTCGCCAAAGTCAGGCCCGCTCGCCTCTCGGCTACGGAGGTCGTCAAACTATAATAATATTGTCAAATAAATAATATTTTCTTTCTTTTAAACGCTTTATTCGCCTTCGCAGTGGGTTGGTTACGAATAAGTTAACTAAAAATTAAAAATTGCTATCCGTCATCGAACTGATATATTTCGTTTTTGGGAGTAAACCCTCAGGTTCGATACCCGGGTCAAAGTATGATGTTATTTTTTCGTAAATAGCTAGTATACTCTAGGATAAACGTTAATAAAATTCTGTTAGTACAAAATTTTTATGACAGAAAAATATACGATGTTTACTATCATTTAAACAATAATTTACTACGACAACATTGCATTAAAATTTATCGCGACAATTTACGAATAAAACATTCTTCACTGAACTTAAATATGTTGTATCATCATATTTTTTATTTATTTGTTGAAGCATAAAACATTTTTTGTATTCACTAAATAGAGCCTTTGTATTTCACCGACTCATCAATCCTTTTATCTCATTCAATCCGTATTTGGCAAGCGTGGTATTTAATAAACCAAGAGCAGAATTTTATGGCCCTTTCATATTTGACTAGCTGTTTCAGGCGAATTCGTTCACGTTTTTTCGTTATAAAAAGTATCCTATATGTCAATCTAGTTTCTTATCTATCTTTCTACCAAATTTAATCCTCATCTATTCGTAGTTTTTCCGCGAAAGTGTAACAAACATACGTCCATACCGATATTTTTACAAGCTTTCGCATTTTATTATTAGTAGGATTAAATACTAGGATACCTACTCATGACAAAAAAGCGGTCTAAAGTCGAAAGTTACTTGTTTGACATGTTTTGACTGTCATTACAATTGATGGAATTTAGCGGAATAATAAAAAAAATACTTAAGTAAAATAAAAAACCTTGAGGTGGTCCAGGATATGAAGCTTAACTTCCAGTGCCTAAAACTTTCTAAATTAGTATTGCCATCACTACTAACACAGTCATTCAAAATGATTGACACAAAAGTTCGACCTTTTACAAGAGGTTAATGACCCCGCATCGCTCACGGTGCATCGAAATAAAAATTCGCGTTCGCTCTACTAGCACGTCATGATGACAGAAATTTGTTATCCTTTATTTTCTTTTAATTTATTAGATACACAGCCAGTATCTTTTGGCGTTTTCTTAAAAAAATAAAGTACTCAAAACTTCCGATATTATTCTAAAATTAAAAATAATAGTCAATAGACTTTCACTTTTTGGAAAATCGTTGACTATGTTGTTAATTAAAACCAGTCTTTTGGAATATACCAAACACAATCAGAAAATTGAAACTCGAAAAGTTTTGCTTTGTTGAATTTCCATTTAGTTACGATATTTTAAGTATATTTTTTACGTAAGTAAATGACACGGTTGAATGGCCAATTATTAATACCACCATTTTGACGGCGGAAGATAGTCAGTTTTTTTAAATAAACATAAGTTAGTTTACATTTAATTCCGACATCTGGAAGATTTCCTGCCCTGTCAGAACTCTCACCCTTTCCTTTGCCGTCATTGTTATAAAAACCGTGAAAAAATTAGATCACACTCGCCCTTTTAGAAACACCCTAACCCTTCAATTAATTTCACATTCATTCAACCCTTGCCCAAATTGATAGCAGGAAGTACTGACGCTTGTGTTACTAGCTCAGTGTCATACAATACGACGTAACCTACAATTTTTGTAACAGTAGCCCATAGCAACACAATTCAATTCATTTTCAACTCTATAACTTACCTAATGAATAGACAACTAGTCTACGAGTAGTAGTATTTTGTAACACGGAAGAGTAAAAATAGGGTAACAACACCAAAACTCGTTATAATCCGCTTCTGTCATACATATTTGCCTAGGGTCGGCGCAGTCGCTTCTTTACGACATGTCATTTTTATTATTTTGACAAGTGAGCTGTTTTGATGATCAAAGTGGACAGGTTCGGAATGCCGGTGGTAATAAGGCCCAACCATTTGTAACGACCTCGTAAAATATTCACACAATAGTGCATCGCTCCTTGATATTTTTATAGGTGACATTAACTTTTGAATTTGAATGCATTTAGTATTCATGAGCTTACAACTATGTTAAAATTATTCGTTTAAAATTCACACTTAGATTGTTAGAAGGATGTTCTGTGCTCATAAACTCTCTAATAAACCCCGTAAAGTTGTATTTGTATTAATTTATAAGTATTTAATTAATCTAAAATGTACTTACAAAAATGTGAACTTCACGTAATTATCAAGTAATGTAACGACGTCACATTAAAACATACTTCACAAAGTAAGATCTTTAAGATCATTTACCGACTAATTATCAGCAGCTAAGTCCCAGAAAATAATTAAAGAACAGAAATCTGTTAATTATTTTATTAGGATTTAGCTAAATAGCCGTAAACAGTTTTGGTCGATCAGGCTCTTAATTACTCTATTTAGTGATTTCATTAGTTACGACTGATGAGCCGTGTTATTACATTCAATAAATCAATCACAGTGCAAAATAATATCTATAAACGAATTTGAAACAACAAAAATTCTTAAAAAGCCAAGTGAAACAGGAAGAATTTAGTCCCTAATAAATAATAATTCAAGCTAATACAAATCACAGGGCGCCGGGGGGTGCCCACAATGCCAACTGTCAATTTGTCACAACAGGAAGAGAGATTATCTACATTATGCGTTAGAAAGTGGCGTTAATCCGTCTTTTATTGGTTTAAGCTTTAAAAATGTTTGTAAAACGTGAACGATCATAATGACAGCGCGGCGACCGCACACCGTTTGTCATAAAAATTTAACATCTGATCAAGTGAATGGGCCGAGGAGGGACGAATAATGGGCCCGATACCTTATTCATGAACTGCTCGGAGTTTACTGAATTTGATTGACCGGCTTGAGTGTAACGTAAATGATGTAAAGAGGTTTAAAAGTCTATAAAAAAACTAATAAAACTTTTTACTTACTTTATTTTATGAAAAAAGAACGTGAACGCCTTCATAGAAATACAAATAACGATATATCTTATCATCATCGTCTTCTGCGCTGTTAGTTTTGTCTTTATTACGAAATGTGTCTGTAAATGCTTTTATTAACACAACTCATTACATTCAAGCACAAAATACTTTATTAACATGTTTATTATTAATTATTATTTCGAAATAACGTAAGCAACAGCAACAACAATGACGTAAGCAACAGCTAGCCTACTATAAAACGACCCAATTGTGTCAAAACGCCTCTTGAAGATAAAAAGTTTGTTTTAAAAAACCGAATCCCAATTGTTTTGTGAACGCGTTCTCAATAAACTGAAACAAAAAAACACAAGCCCATTTCACTATAACAGTAGACGCTAGCGATGCTAGGTGCGTACCAACTGATAGGAATTTTCGTTATTGGTTTTCCCCTAAAAACAAATTCCGAGAAGGTTTTTGTTTGCTGCATCTATTCAACAAGAGACAAGACACAGCTTAGTACTTTGGGTCATAAAATGGAAATAAAAAAAGACAATCGCGATTATAAAGAGCCGTTTTGCCGACCAGATTGTGTTGTTAAATGTGCTAAGCGTGCAATCACGGATTATTGTATCTAAGTTGAGTAGTTTTGGAGAATGTGTGGGATTGGACAATATTTGCTGTTTACGTATATAAGTTACCGCAAAGCATTATTGACTTGCCCATGCATAGATTTAAGACTCAATCTAAACATGGCTTATGAAAAAGGCTTATTACACTGTACAAGATATTTTTAATGATAAAAAATTGTAATACCTAGTTAAAATGTCCATCTGCACCTAGATAATCTATATTATTAATTTTAAATATTTTAATGCCATATTATATTAATTCGAATATTATTAATTCAAATATTTTAATGCCATGTTTGTAATTTATTTTAAAAGAGGATATCTGTTGAGTTTGTTGCGGCGCTTCTTCTCAACAGAACCAAGGTCAAGGCGTTGGTAAGAAAAAATAATTGACGTGTAAAAGAATTTATTGTAAATCCACTTGCAGAAATAAATCATTTCATTTCACATTTATCTACATACCTATACTAACGGCCCGCCGCGTCGTCGAACGCGTACTGTCCGCTTATTTCCACATTTTCGATATGCGCTATATTGGGCATAGCATAATGTTATATAGCTTAAAGCCAGTACCGTCTTCACCATAAGGGCACACGGCGCCCGTGCCCAGGGCCTCTAATATCTGGGGGCCCCGAAGGACTGACATTTGTGTAACTAAACAGCAATCTAAAATCATAGATGGCATGACATATTATTTCTAAAATGTTGGTATAAGGCCCAAGGGCCCCAGGCTAGTTTAAGACGGCTTTGTATATAGCCTTCCTCGATAAATGAATTATCCAACACAAAAATATTTTTCAGTTCGAACCCGTAGTTCCTAATATTAGCGCGTTCAGACAAGGAAAGTCTTTAGCTTTATATTACTAGTAAGTATAGATTTTTATCATGACATCAAAATTTCTGTCGCGAACTACCTACATTGGCGTAGGTAGGATGCAACATGCGGGTAATATTTATCGCGCTTGTAACAAATATAAAAATCGACAAAATTCAGTGCATAATTGGCTGCAAATAAGAGTGCGGTGTGCTATTAACTTAATAAACAGTATCAAAACTTTAATCGACTCATGCGAGAAAATTGACTTTTGCGCATGCCAGCGCAGATAGTCGCGAAAAATGTTATTTACGATGTAACACGGTTGTTCGTTGTTCTATAGTGCTTACAAGGATACCGTGGATACAAATAATCCAGTTTAAGCTTGCTTCAAGCACAGTCGGGTGAAGACGAGAGTGTTACTGTAAGTTGCGTATATGGACAAGTCGTTTAACACTTGATGTGAGTTTGAATGCGGTTCACTTTATGGATTATGTTATTTATCACCCAACTACATATTACTGAATACAACAACATCCAATTTATACACTAAATCCTACTAAAATTATAACCTTGAAGGGTTTTAAGTAGATTATAAGGATGTTTGCATTTATGTATATCTGTTTTATATACATAAACATCCATATTACCATAGACACATCCATATTAGACCACATATACTATATGTATAGAGTGTCCTAATTGCACCTGGGCAAAGCCGAGGCGAGTCGTCAATATTTCATCAAACTCCTGAGATCCAGTTTTGCTGTAATTGAGCGTCTACAAAGTATGCATATAATTTAACTAAGTGAAAGTTTATCTTAGGTTATTAAATTTTGTAATTTATTACAGTTGTTACAAATATCGCCGGCAACATATTCACTTTGCCAAACGGTTGACTAGTAGAGAATGCCCTATGGCATTATATCCGCCAATTACATTTTACCATTTTGCTATCGGCCTCCGAGTGGAATTTGGACCGTTTAAATTTTTCTTTAAACCAACCAGGAGTCAGCTCGTGACCACGGTTGGTGCAACCTAACCGAAACGTCGGGCAGTAAGTAGTTCGTATTAACTACTAAATAAAAATGGTGTCGCGTTTTGACCCGTTAAATTATTTTAAAAGTAATTATTTATATATTTGCCAAATTACATTGCAATTCGTTCAGTGGTTGAAGCTGTGTGCTGATAAATCAGTAATTTGCGGTTGCCTTTTATTATATTATAGGGAAGGATAAATAAACTCGATTGAATGCACACCAAAATTGCAATAGCAACTTCACTCACAGGTGCACTGGAAATCTGACACAATACAGACAGACAAAAGGACTCGCTTACATCTGTAATTTTAGATAGCGCAGAAAAACTACAACGAACCATTGTCACTACTCCGTGGGAAAGGCGCAAGGTGTCTTCAGAAAGAGGTATATTGTGCGGTCGACTGTACATCAAGGTTTTCACTTCAATATTAGTTCTTATGTGCATGACATAAGGGTGGTGCTGAGTACAAAGTGCGTGATCTGATGTGCTTTCGTATGCACCTAATGGAAAGGTTTACTTTACCGGCGATTACCGAAAGCCGAAATGTTCACAGTATTGCAGTATGATACAGATTGTTTGAAAGAGTTTTTGTCTACCTGTGCAATAATATAACGAATTTAGTGTATTGGTTTATATGTATTTCTCTTGACGATGTATCCATAAGTGTTACTTGTAAATATTAATGAATGAATTGATTATGATTATGAATAGGAAGGATTTGATTGTTTTTTTGTTTGCATAGAATGGGCTCCGAAACTACTTGACCGATTTGAAAAATTCTTACACTGTTGGGAATATTTACCGTGAACAAAGGCTATATTAAATTTTAAAAAAAAATTAAGATCCGTACTAAAACTTTAATATTGTAACCCAAGGTGCAAAAACATTACCAAAAATAATTCTTACATAGCACGCACTGAAAACTGTTGATTATAGAACAAAATAATGTACTTCGTCTTTGCAGAACATATATTAAATAACTATTATAACTAACTATTATAATTATGTCACAATAAGGCTTAGGCCGCACTACGGCTAAACCGACGCGGATTTTAACCGCCTAATTTTGTGACTTAAAGAAACTAATGGAAGCGGCCGCACTGATGATTTTTTGCCGCGACTGATTTTTAAACCGAGTTTTTTCAGTGGAAAAAAACCCGCGCCAAAATGTATAGTCCATAGAACTTATATCGGTTTTTAACCGCTGTGCGTGCGTTTCGGCCGGTTTCGCGGTTTACCGCTTGCGGGAAAAACCATAGTGCGGCCTAAGCCTAACATGTAAAAAATGGGTATAGTAAGCGTGCGGAGCCGCGCGAGCCGCTAGTTCTTAACTAACCTTCGACCAATTCGTAGATTCACAGCACTTAGGTATTACATTATACAAACTCATTCTAATATGCAACTTATAGTAACGTCATAAGAGCTAAAGACTTTACATATTATTGCTTGTGACTTTACGGCGACCAGTACATCAAAGAAAACACTTGAAGTTCGATTTTAGCTCTTATACCCGCGACACTAGCGCTTGTTCAGTAATCCCGCGTTCCAATTTACGAAAATGTCGCTCCTAACGTTGTGTATTACGGGCACAACGTTTTAGTGATTCGGGGATTCCCGTTCCATTGACGCTTTCGGAACATACGTAATGCTGGTACGCATTCATGCTTAATCGATAATTTGTACAACCTAACTACACACTTTGGGTATTGCACAGTCCTTATACAGTTCGCATAAGTACCATAATCGAACTGAAACTGTTTGTCTAGCTTGTACTCGTATCGTCGTATCTCTTGTTCATTCATACTTATTAAGTGTACTCACGAACGTACTACGTAACGTAACGTAAAAGGCGTGTTTCGTATTGTATAGAATAAACTCGTAGTACACAGTTAAGGCATTGTAAATGCTATGTAGGTGTACATAAAGTCTCTTATTTCATTGATTTTATTGATTTAACATGCTATCATAAACTAATCTATATTGGATTAAAACAATAAAATAAATTACTGTTAGGGTAAAATTATGTTTTAAAGAACATAATCTTTGTTAAAACAATACACAATTAAACAAATTTGCAAGAGCAAATATTTATATCTAATTAAGAAGTTATTACGTCATTAATCAAAAGAGGCACTTTTAAGATTGTTGTTACAAATTGTATAAAAATTAAATCAAAACTTGAAACTTGAAATTTAACGGAATTGGTTTACATATTGGGCGATTTTATTCATACAGTTAAGTTACCCTTTTGTTGGTAAATAATGTTAGTTTTTGCTTTAGTTTAGTTAGTATAATTGATTGTTATTATTTATAAGTTATTAGTTATCGAGGGGGTTACATACTTCATCAATTAGAAGGGGCATTGACAGTATGTATGGAAGTATGTATGGAAGTAGAATACTTTTATTTTTGAAATTAGAAGATTATAACTTGTTTTTGTTTTTGCTCTTATGGAGCGGGGAAGTCCCACACACGCCGCTGACGTCCTTAATACGGCAGCGGTACGGTACACAATAGTTTATATTCTCCACTTAAAAACGGGTAGGGGGCGGGTCGTGTCGCAGGGGAGGGGTAGGGGGGTGGAACGTAGAAATGTTAATGATAAAAAATGCTACCCAAAGTCACTACTCAACGCGGACATAGTCACGGTAACAGCTAGTATATAAAACAAACTTAATGCAACAAACTGTGGCATTGAACTATCCTATCTTTCAAAGAAAATCAAGCGAACCCTTTGCATATTTGCTTTGGGGCAGCCATTTCGTTTGCTTTCTGATACGGGTGAAAAGCAAACAATTATTTCGCGAAATCACTATCTACCGGTTCAATTGCTACATTATGTACTAAGTATTAGCCAGAAATTGTTATCATGGCGCTTCTTGCTAACTGATTCGGTAGTTTAACAGTTTATGTTGAGAATTATTTGTGCTAGTTTTTGTAGTTGTACAATATAAGGGCCGATATTTCAATTGGCTACTTGGCAGTTTTTGAAACAGTATTGTAAAATGTGCGCCCGTTCATTTTATATCCCAAGCAATTCGATTTATCTGGAAATAATGTAAATAACCAGAGAAAAATAAGATTTTGTGTAACACATTTAAAAACCGCGCGAAAACGCCAAGGCTCGTCACTGTTGCAATTACGATGTCAACGTTCTAGACAACGAACCGATAGGAACGACTTAATTTAGATAAACGGAAAATGTTTCAATAAATTCTTAATATGATTAGACACAATAATTCAATTTAATCGGTAAAATAATCATTGTTTCGCCACATTAAAATAAATATTTTTTACCGACAGCTGTCATTTCCGAATTGCATTGGTGGTTTCCGTTTACCGAAACGACCATAAGAACCGTCTTTTGTTCCACAGATAAAAAAAGTAAAATTTATTTTGCAAAAATAAAATACTAACTATGCTTTTAATTAAAAAATAAAAATGTAAAATTATTACTTATTTAATAAGGTAGCATATCTAACACTTTTCATATTTTATTGTTAACACTGTCAAGTAGCCAATTGTCATATCAGAAATAACAGTCGACGATTGGCTACACAAACAAATAAACTTAGGATAACATAAACTAAACTAGCACTCACTTTTTATTAAATATTGAAATTCGAAATACCTAATAAAAATATTTTGAACTGAAACTGGATCCTATATTTATTGCTAGTAATGACTAGACAATTTTTTTTTAAAAGTAGCTCAATTGACAGGCCAGTCATCGTTCCTATTATTTTAGGATATCTGCTTCCTTATTTTAAACCGTTTTTGGCCTTGTTCCGACCACAGCGGACCAGTGGCCTTGTCGTATATCCGCCATTATCAGACCCGCCTCCTATTCGTCATACTTATGGGAACATCACCGAAATATTCACATGGAGATAAACATATCCCGTCCCTTAAATAAATGTACAAAACGGGCCAAGTTCGGTAGGAACGTACAATCGTTAAGTAAATATTAATTTGATAAATTAATATAAATAAATGTATAAATTAATTTTTATATAATTGAACAACATCATGTGATGTTGTTCAATGTATGTACATTGCTCTGATTCTGTGGTAAGTAGCTAAAGCACTTGTGTTACAGCAATCAGAAACACCAACGGTACCACAACACCCAGACTCGAGACAATGTAGAAATATTCGTTTCCCATATTTACCCGACCAGGTAACGAACCCGGAACCTCAGAGATGGCGCGACGCCAAAGTCCAGAATATAATAAAAATGTTTTGTTTTTTTTCAGGGCAAACTAGTATCTGAAAATAAATATTAACATATAACCTTAAACATTAACATAATATTTTCCGAAATTGAACTGTGCGCTTTAACTTTCACACTTTAACCCCTTTTTTTACCTGGAGAAATGCCCACGCACTGTCACTCTCTGCCACGATACAGAGACGTCAGGCAGAGAGTGACAGACAGAGAGTGGTGTCACAATCCCCCCCCCCCCAACACTATAACCACTGAGTAACCCAGATTGACATTTAATGACTTCGCACACGTCATTTTTGGATAAAATGTATCTTATACGTTAATCTAGTATATCATCCCTCTTCCTACCTAATTTGACGCCGCCCCGTCATTCGCCATATTTGTTTGTAATTTCGTTTGTTGTTTTTATACTATTAATTTATGGTATGTTTAAAGGACTAAATATTTGTTTAAAAGAGTTTTCCAATTTTAATTTGTGTTAAAAGACAAAATAATTGTTTCATTTTGTTGTAATTTTCAATTAAAATTTTGAGTGTTTTAAGAATAAATATTTCGGTACAATTTTTTTTCAAAGTATGTCAGGATTATTGATTACCTAGTAAATAAATACTTGAAGATTTTTTTGAAGTGCATTTAATTTATTTAAACGACATCTCTATTTTTTTAAATAAAAGAAATGATTTGATTTGAATTTCATTCCTAACTTTACGGGGACATAAAAAGGTTGGTCGTGATTGGTCGCTCATACAATAAACCGACCAATCAGGAAGAGCTTTCGGACAGTTGACAGTTTGACGCCGGACAGATTGCAATTTAACGGTTTCACTTCGATAGATTACAATACAGCGAAAAATAATCCGTTAAATTGCAATCCCAAGTTACGGTTCACAATCAGTTTACAATCTCGCGAGATAGATTGTAATCTAACGGTTTTTACAATCTTACGGTGACATATATATTAGACGTCCTTCGTAGCCTAGAGGCGTGCGAGTCGGACTCTGGCGTGCCTTGTTCGATTCGCGATCGGGTCAATATAGAAAACGAACTTTGCTATATTGTCCCGGGTCTGGGTGTTGTGGTACCGTGGTTGTTTGTGATTTCTATAAAACAAGTGCACACAAAATTAGAATAATGTGTGAGATTTAGTTCAGTATTTATTTATACGTTTAATAAATACCTACACATTTTTGTATGTTCCTTTATCAATAATTATTTTATCTCAGAGGCACGGTAGTGCAGCCCAGTGTTATCAACCCTATATTTATATTTATGTTAAAAGTAGTTTTGCTATTTTCACATTACATACCTCCCTGCTTTCTTTTTCATTCCTAATTGTTACGTAATATATGCAAATATTTTTTAATAACCATCACAGACAAGAAATTAACTTTAACTGTGCTAAATCGGATGTCATGCACTAGCTGCTAGTATCTACACTTTTCGGGATTCGGGGGTATTCCCCGACCAGTCTATGTAGTTCATAGACTACAGTCGTAACTCTTTGCACGGGGAAATATCAGCGTATGAATATCAGTCACAGGCTATAGCCCTGTTGTAATACTTATTGTATTCTAAGGAGTATTAGACACTACTTATAGTTAGTGCTACTAATTTTTTTATAAAGTTGTGATTAACGATTAGGGTATGTTAAGAAATTAACGTATTGCTATTAAAATTGGATACTGTTAAATTTATATGAGGGAAGTTTAAAATTAGCCGTTTTTATTTTACATACTGTTTCTAGAATATTATTAAATACTATTTAAATATTATTTAAACTAATATTATTTACTATTTTTCTTTTCTTCAAGCCTATACATGTGCGATGTCTATGCATAGGTCTTCAAAAATTATATTAAGGTTTCTGAAATATTTTTTTCTAAATTGATTAGTTTGCACAAGAGACACTTCCAAAGTGGTAAACAAAGTTCCACCGAAAATTGGTTTGAACGAGATCTATAAGTGGTGTTGTTTTTTTAATACGTCATAAATCGTAAACCGCAATTTATTCTTAGTCGTGCACTCTTGACAGAGTGGTCGTGATCATAATGCATCGCTTTTCAGTGTAGCTTTTGCCAGTTGCCTCCATCTACTCCTATTGTTCGCACTTCTGCAACACTCATTCAGAGAAATGTTTGTGGTACTTTTGATGAGGTCCGTCCATCGAGTTGGCGATCTTCCGCGTGAGCGCCGGCCTTCGACATGCCCCTGTATAACCAGTCTCTCCATAGAGTCTTCATTGCGAGTGATATGCCCAAACATTGTGAGTATTCGTAGTTGCACAGTCGACGATAACCTTCGTTTTATATGAAGCTCGTTTAGGATGGATATATTTGTGCGGTGTGCAGTCCAACTGATTCTCAGTAATCGCCTCCAGCACCACATCTCTAGTGCGTCAATTTTCCTACGGTCCTGTTGCCGGATGGTCCACGTTTCCGCTCCGTACAGAAAGATTGGAAAGACCAGGCAGTACTTTAGTCGAACCTTGGTGTTTTTGGTTATCCGGCGGTCTTGCCAAATCTTTTTGAGTTTATCAACAGCTGACCTCGTAACGGCGCACCTTCTCTTTATTTACCTTTAATTCAATCAACTCTTAAACTTACTTGCTGATGTGGAACCCTTCATGGGTGAGGCCTGCTTGCACTTGGCCGTTTTTTATTGGTTAGCTAGGTGCAGCCGCATCGATCTGCCGCCGGATGAGTGCACGCGAATAGATGCACTGAATTATTGAGTGCAAGACGCCTCTGAATGTTGCATGAGCCGAGTGCTGTTGTAGTAAAACAAATCTAGTTTGACCAATGCTAGTCTAAAGCACGTCCGACTACATTTTGGACTTTGCACCGCCCGCGCGCCCTTAGAGGCCGTACAATTAATCATTCGAGGTTCGAAAGAGGGGGGGGGGGATAAAAAATCACGAAATATCATAAAGTGGGAGGGGTGTAGTAATATTTTACGAATATTTAGTTTATGAAACGCCACCTAGCAGAAGTGTGTCCGCATCAAGATAATAATGGCGCCCTTAAGCCGGGAATTATCTAAATAAATATCTAATTATATTATAAAATTTGATGATACCTTAACCTGAATAAATATTAAAAAAATACATTATATGTAGGTACTAAAAATACACGTGATATAGGGGGGGGGGGGGGGGGGGGGTTATCCTCAACCTTCCATGTATAAATATGTTGTTTTATATAATACAAGTGCTCGCCTTTATTGGTCATGGCGTGATGTTTTGTAGCCTAAAGCCCTTCTCAATAAATGGATTATAAAACGCAAAAATAATTTTGAAAATTCGAATAGGTAGTTCC
Source organism: Glyphodes pyloalis (assembly GCA_037074685.1). Taxonomy (NCBI): domain Eukaryota; kingdom Metazoa; phylum Arthropoda; class Insecta; order Lepidoptera; family Crambidae; genus Glyphodes; species Glyphodes pyloalis. Next base: position 16,185,641 of record JAYKKO010000006.1, on the reverse strand, counting down.
TGAGATAGCGCGTCCTAACAAAAGACCTCCAGTAAAAAACCTATAAAATAACGCGTCTAATGCGAATGAAACTATTAAGAAGCATTTAGATATATATACCTACTGAGTGGCCGATGACACGATCAACAACAGATCGATACGACTTTCGACTTACAATAATTCCCCGTCTATCGTCAGAGTATCACTAAAATTGAATTTCAATACTATTTTTTATTGAACACGACGAAATAGATGCACTGAATTATTGAGTGCAATTCACGAATGAAACATGACACTAGCACCACGCGGGCCATTGAAGGGTCGTTCGGAAGGGTTGCAGAAATAGACCCCATGCTATTTGTAGTTTATTCGCAGTAAAGTAAAGTTGTAACTTTCTACATTCGGTTAGATGGCGCTGTAAACGAGTGACACCATGGGGTCAGGCCCTATCAGCCGTCTCATCATAAAAGTTGAGGCTAAAATTGTTGTTTTAGTATCTGCGGATTTGCATTTACGAGTACATTGGTCAGTGAGAACGATTTCATTGTTTATCCAATGCATTTACACTGAAAACGTTGATACCTTACTCAAAAACAAGCCGAGTAATCAGCAGTTATGTTATGGGATTAATAAAATTTTTAATCCTTAGTGGTTTATTAGATCTACTTAAAGGTAGATATAGAGTTTCGTCGTTTTTGGTAATTTGAAAATAATGAAATATATTGTTCTTAAAAACTGCAGTTGGATTATTAAAAATTGAATGTGATTTAACCTTCTTTGTTAAGCTTTAAAAATATTAGGCTAATCCTTTAAGCTTGAAAAACGTTAAGGTTTGTGTGGTTTAAATATCGAATAAAATTACTAACGAAGTCGCTAGCAAGAGTATGTACTTTTTAAAGCCTGTTTTTGATTTGACCTGATTTTACTATTGTAAAGGTAATGCTTACACTTCGCCAGTTGGTGTAAAATTTCAGTGGAATGTGAAAAAATGTACAACTTAAATTTCAACTGATACCCGAGTTTGTAAACCGATATTGCCTTATAGTCGGTATTTCAATCACTTTGTTGAGCAATATTTGTCGTGTGTGAAGAGCACGTTGCATTTGATGTCATTAACATTAGAATTTAGACCTAAATTCCTTTAAATTTTGACGTCACGTATCTAAATATTAACTGAGTGCTGTTCAGAGTTTATTCGGTCGATTTTAATGCATACAGCGTGCCCCGTAGTGGTCTCTGAACTTGTAAATACACACACTGTTTACATTTTGATAGATCAGTCATGATGATGATCATCATCCCAGGTAAACTAGGGGGATGTGGAGTTCAAAGTCCCCCCCTCCCAAAAAAATAATCTACATGCGTTAATCAGGATGAAAGAATTGACCGTTTCAGGATCCGAAATTTTTGTATTTTTTTTTCAAACTAAAGAAGAAAAGTCGTTTCAATTCATATTACGAGTTCAATGGTAAGTCTGCATATATTTTGAGGGATTCGCCGGTCAGAGTATAAAGTTCTCTTGTATGGTAGTCAGTAGTATCCAACAACATTGACACCGGAATGCGCTAGAGTTTTTATGGGAGTTTCAGAAGGGCGCATGTCATATTACAAAAGTTGTAAGGTGAAGGCCTTTCTGGTCTTTCTAGGATCGAAAGACCTTCACTATCAAACGGTAGTCATTCTGCGCCAGGCTAGGTAGGCTGGAAAAGCATGCTTAAGAAGAAGGAAGAAGCGAAAGACGTAGGACCATAGCAAGAAGCAAAGGATGGTCTCTGTGTAGCCTGTTGGGAACAAGACATGAAAATACGTGTTAAATAATAAATATGTACTCCTTCCCTTCTTTGAAAACGACATCGTTACCATAGTGAGAACTATGTTCATATCATTTACATAGTGATAGCTATGTTTAAAAAAACATTAACATACTTTGGTCAGCCCAGGAATCAAACCTAGGATCTATGGATTACTTTTTTTAATGAAGGGGGAAATGCTTCACCGTCACCGTAGGGAGGTGACGGCGTGTGTGGACCTTGAAAAGAGCAGGACTACCCAATAAAACCCCCCGGTTGGGCCTCATCGCTTAAGTTGTGGTGTAGATTACCTAGTATTCAAACCACTTACTATAAAATACGTTCTTTTAGTCATAACAAGGCCGGGGGACTCCCCGCTCCCAGTCGCTAGGCCAGGGGAATTGCGTTTTTCCTGAGTACGAACAGGATAGGACTGTTCCACAGCAGTTCTTTGTCTAACCTAGTTACAGGAAGGTGATACGTAAGCAACTGAATCAACAAAATGCCTTTGATAAAGACGTGTGTGTTTCGTGTCACCGCTAGCGCACAATATGTACGTCTTTTTAATGTTTATGACCAACAAAGATGGCCGAATGACAGATGTGTTACAGGGAAATGCTACCGGAATATACAAGAAAACGTGAAGTTTTTAGCAAATATAGACATAATGTTGGCATTATTTGCAACCTACACTACTATTTCTGGAATTGGAAAACCTTGGCTTTGTATAGATAGAATAGAATGGCAAGATTATTATTGAAATAACCGCTTTTTACTACAATTATATTTATATGCATTATAAGTATAATTGTACGGTAAATACACCAAAATAAAATTTTATTTTTAATTTTGTCTGTCTCTTTATTCCGACTTATCTCTGAAATGACTGGACCAATTTTGACGGAACTTTAATTGACAGATAGCTGATGTTATAAGGAGTAGTAGAGTATACACTTTTATTTTAGAAAAAAATATAAGTGTAGTAATCCTGTAGTCCCCGCGAACGAAGTCGCGGGCACAGCTAGTTTATTATAAAACAGTAACATAATCAGTAATCGTATCATTAATATTATCTTTATTAACATAATTTATTGCAATGGAATAGCTGTTAGAAGTTTTATTAGACTTCCCAATTCAAGTGAGTAGCACATTGAGGCCAAGCCTGTATCTAATCTAATGAACGCCGAAACATTATGGTACCTGAGCCTAGATAATAAAGGAGCAATGTATTTATTTATTGAGTATTTACATACTGGTCGGTGATGATGGAAAAAGTCTCGGCGCACACTGGTCCGGATTTTTAATATGGAAGACTTAGGACCCAATGTCAATATTTCGGGCTGAAAAAAATCATGTGGATAGATAAATAAACGTTCATCAACGTTTGTTCTAGCAGTTTTTATGAAATTGGTTATTTTTGCGAAAAAAAAAACATTGAAAAAAAATTTGTATGGAGAAAAAGTGAAATTTTTTTTTTTTTCGAAAAGTTCAAAACTGTTAGCAGTGAAACCTTTTGTGTGTTATTGTATTACACTTATTCGTTAATTCCATATTTTTTTTATTTGCATATACTTGCAGCCTTGGCCAAAATATGCATCGGAACTTTCATTGTATTTATTTCAACTATTTGTGACAATTTAATTTTTTTATTGATTTATAGTCACATAATTTACGCATATTTTCAATATAATAAATTTTAAAATCCATTAATGATTTTGAAAAATAGATTACAATTAAATTTTAAAAATCAAAATAATATTTTACTTCTTAGTGGTTAGCTGTTGCTCAAAGCGCAGTTAGTGATCGAATGAGGCATTGCCTGCTAATATTCCCCTCCCATTCCCTAATATTGCTATCTCTTTCATTTCCTACTATCGCTATCTCTTTCATTCCATACTTCTCTCTCTTTCGCTCCTTGAAACCCTTGCTAGTTGAGCGCTTATGAATCAAATAAAACAGACGGGAGCTCATGTTGGAGCGTCATTAGACATTCAACCCTTGAAGAGTCAACATACCTGGAAATTTTAACGTGAATAATCTAGCAACTTGATCATGGCTGGATTTGGCACTAACCTGGACATTTACGTGTTTCTGCGACAAGAGGACCTCAAGGATTACAAACGACTGCATCAAGCAATTTTGGATTGCGTTTTGCTTGAAATTTCGCAAGAAGATTCAGAAAAATTATTGAATTTTGCAAGATCTTTTACTGTGAACTTAAATCGTCGATGGACCGAGGCACACAGGGTGCAAAAAACATTCATGAAGAAGCATATGAACTGGTTGGAAACAAGAATTAAGTGGCCTGAATGTGAATCAGTAAATCTCACCGAAATTTTTGAAGGGACCGAAAATTTGGATCCTCGTTCTACAGAAGAAGAAGCAGCTGTTCAACCCATTCCATCTACTTCGAAGGCGACTAGTGACATTGGAACATCTACAGACATTGCATCAAGGAAGCCATTTGAAGACTTGGGGAATAAGCAGAAGAAAAGGCGATCGGGTACATTACTCGACTATCCGGAAGAGGAACTGACTTTTGCTTTTGTCACGAAGCTAAAGTCTAATGGGAAAGAAGGTCTTGCTCGCATCATCGATCACCTTGTGAAGAATCCTGAAAAGGTTGAAGCTGTCGAATCACTTTTATCAACAAACGAGAAGACGGACACTATGCAGGAAGATCAAGCGTTGGCCCTTACTGCATCATTGGATCTGTCAAAGTGGAAGTATCTTACTTTACGGTCAGCATTGTCACAGCAATTGAAGCTTCCGTCTTACTACAAGTTGTTGGAAGCTAAGCAGAGGTGTTATCCAGATACCAGAGATATTGAAGTATCAGAACATTTAGTGAAGGTGAAACTACAAGCACTGTTAGACGTGACAACTCGAAGAATACTGCAAGTCGTTGGTGATGATTTAAATATGTGCAGTGAAAACTTGAAGCTTACCTCCAAGTGGGGATTCGATGGATCTTCAGCACAGAGCAACTACAAGCAAAGAAGTGAACTGGCAGAATTCGACGACTCCTCTGTGTTCATGACGAGCCTCGTTCCTTTGAAGCTCGAGAGCGGCAATGTTGTTATTTGGAATAATCCAAACCCATCTTCAACATCTTATTGCAGACCTATTAAATTTCAGTTTGCGAAGGAAACGACCGAATTTGTTAAGCAAGAACAAGCGGCAATGGAGGAAGAAATACGAAATTTGACTATTTCAAGTTGCGGAAACTTGGAAGTTACTCATGAGTTGCACATGACAATGATTGATGGGAAAGTGGCTACAATTATTACAGATACTCCATCTGCAGCTACGTGCAATGTTTGTCTTGCAAAACCTAGTGAGATGAATAATCTTTCAGAAATGTTTTCAAGACCTGTACGGGACGATGTGTATCAATATGGACTATCAACACTCCATATGTGGATTCGAAGCATGGAGTGTCTTTTACATATTTCATATAATTTAGATTTCAAAATGTGGAGTGCACGAGGTGACAACAAAAACCTTAAGAAGTTAAGGAAGGATATGGTGCAATCGGAGTTCAAACAACAAATGGGACTTTTGATTGATGTTGTAAAGCAGGGCTTTGGAACTACTAATGACGGAAACACGGCCAGAAGATTTTTTCGGGAATACAAAAAAAGTGCTCAAATAACGAAGATTGATGCTGATTTGATAAAGCACTTCGCAGTTATATTGCAAGTGTTATCTTGTGGAAAGGCTGTCAATATCGATAGTTTCCGTGAATACTGCAAGGAGACTGCTGAGATCTTTGTACATCACTACCCCTGGTACAATATGCCTTCCAGCATACACAAAATGTTGATACATGGCGCTGACATATGCAAACATTTCTCTTGCCTTCCTATCGGAATTTTGTCAGAAGAAGCAGGAGAAGCAAGAAATAAGGACTTTCGAAATACCAGAGAGCGACACACGAGGAAAACAGGAAGACTGCAAAATAATGAAGACATTATACACAATTTTTTGATATCATCAGATCCATATATATCTCATCTGAAACCTAAATACACCAATTTTAAGTCATCAAGGATGTTTCCAGAAGCTACGCAGTTGATATTATCAGATGAATTAATAGAAGTTGAAGAAGAAATTGAAGTTGATGAAGAAGCTCCAGAAAATGTGCCAGATCCTTTAGAATAAGTTTTAAGTTATTTATAACTATTATTTTGCGTGTTATATATAGATAGTTTTAGTCAATAACTTTAGTTTTAATTTCATTTTAGTTATTTTATTATTATTTCCTATTTACTAAATTAATGAAAAATGTATTAAATTTAATGTAATGTAAACAACCTTCAATTATTTTCTATTGTAGTTTTAAGTTATTTATATTAATTTGTATGTTATGTATAGATAGTTTTAGTTAATTACTTTATTTTTAATTTAATTACTTATTTTATTATTATTTATTATGTACTAAATTGATAAAAAATGTATTAAATTTTATGTAATGAAAACGACCTTCAATTTATTTTTTATTGTACTGCAAGAATTATGCAATAAACAATTTTTAGTTATTTTGTAATACATTTACATACATACCCTATGCTACTTAAAACTTCGTCCGCGTGAATAGCGTCGCGATAACCGACATTAATGCGGACGAAGTCGCGGATGGCCACTAGTTATTCATAAATCAACTTCAAAATGTATAACAAAATAACCAGAAATAGTTTATTGCACAATTCTCGCAGTACAATAAAAAATAATTGAAGGTCGTTTACATTACATTAAATTTACCGCTGCACCACTGAACCGATATAGATGAAATTTGGTATAGATATTCTTTGGGACACTAGATTTATTTAGTAGTTTAGGCGTGATTGAGCGACAGAGAGACAGACAGACAGAGTCACTTTCACATTAATAATATTAGTATGGATTTTATCTTAGTACCGAATTTACTTTCCCGAAACCACTTAAAGAAGCAAAAGTACTGATTTTAAATAAATATATATTAGGATAAACGAAATAAACGCCAAAGCTGCAAGTAAATATTTTGTATTACCAGTAGAGCTCTTGTCTATTTTATCTGATTTATAAGCGTGGAACACCACTTGTCTTAAGAAGAAAAAGAGTGAGCAAAAGAGAATGAAAGAGACAGCAATAGTAGAAAATAAAAGTGATAGCTATATTAGGGAATAGGAGAATATTAGCAGGCAGGCAATGCCTCATTCGATCACTAGCTGTGCTTTAAGCAACAGCTAACCATGAGAAGTAAAATATTATTTTGATTTTTTAAATTAAATTGTAATCTATTTTTCAAAATCATTCATAGTCAACAAATAATGGATTTTAAAATTTATTATATTGAAAATATGCGTAAATTATGTGACTATAAATCAATAAAAAAATTAAATTGTCACAAATAGTTGAAATAAATACAATGAAAGTTCCGATGCATATTTTGGCCAAGGCTGCAAGTATATGCAAATAAAAAAAATATGGAATTAACGAATAAGTGTAATACAATAACACACAAAAGGTTTCACTGCTAACAGTTTTGAACTTTTCGAAAAAAAAAAATATTTCACTTTTTCTCCATACAATTTTTTTTTCAATGTTTTTTTTTTCGCAAAAATAACCAATTTCATAAAAACTGCTAGAACAAACGTTGATGAACGTTCATTTATCTATCCACATGATTTTTTTCAGCCCGAAATATTGACATTGGGTCCTAAGTCTTCCATATTAAAAATCCGGACCAGTGTGCGGCGATCCTTTTTTTGGACCGTCTCCCCGCGGGAAACAGAAAGCGGTGTGTTAGGCTCGCACTGACTAAAACTCCCAACGCTGTGGGGGAGTTAGGATTCTTTGCGGATTCTACGTACTCCCGCGCCTGTTTCTAAGTGGCCCACGTTGCGACAAAAAAAAATTGTCACTTATACGAACCCAGGATACCAAGACTGCCTTTACATTTGTGAAGTTTGATCCCAACTATATTGGCCATCGAGATTGGTTTACTTTGGTCCTGGCTGAACCAAGTTATACCAAGGGTCGTGGGTAAGACCACCACTCAGGACAAATATTTTTGGTTGGCCTGTGTCGGAACGGGATGTCTATTAAAGTATGTATCGTGGTACCACCATTGGTTTTTATTTCCATTACACAAGTGCTTAAGCTTTTGACTTTGGAATCACGTCAATGTTATTTTATTCTTGTAAATTACATCAGTAATATTTATGAAATGTCCATATACTTATTTATCCTTATATTATTGATCAAAGAGTTTTTTTGTGACTATTTATTTTCTAAGAATATTTCGACTATGCTTACTTGACTTCACTTGAAATAAATGAAAAAAAATCTTTAAACTTTGCAGAATTAAAAATGTTTTTTTTACACTAAGTAGACCTGGACATGCCTTCTCCGTCTCTACCACAGACTTCTTACTATATCTCCCCTTTGCACCTCTAATTGCCTAATTCCCGGTTCCAATATCTGAAAAACGATCGATAGTAAAAAATTACACGAGACGTAAGCTAAAAACGACTGACAGACAGACAGGTGAAAGCTGATATGGAAAGTAAATTATGGAACGGTATTAACTACTCGTAGTCGGTTAGAGAAAAACGGATAGTCACTTTTGACACATTACGAATCGTAAAATATTGGAACCGGGTATAAATGGTGGCGCTATGGGAATATCCCTACTAATCCCTACTTCCCTACTAATCCCTACTTCCCTACTAATCCCTACTATCCCTACTAATATTATAAATGCGAAAGTAACTCTGTCTGTCTGTCAACCGATTTTGATGAAATTTGGTATAGGTATACGTTGAATTTCAAGAACGGACATAGGCTACTTTTTATTAGAAAATAAGGGAGGGAGGGGGGTAATACCACCTTTGAAAGTTTATATGGAAAAATGTTTATTTTTGAAGTAAGAGATATGAAATTTGGCACAAATATAGCTCGAAACTTGGATTAAAATATAGATTACTTTTAGGGGAGATAGGGGTAAATCCGACCATGAAAGGATGTAGTCCACGCGAACGAAGTCGCGGGCACAGGTAGTCATATATGTATATGGCCAACTTTATCAATTATCGCTTCTGGTCATTTACATGTTAGTGTTTGCCTAAAGTCCCTTTAAGTGTACACAAGTGAACTCAATGCTTAAAGCGGTGCTGAACTAATATTTGTTATCTATTGACAAAGAAGAGCACACGTTTGTGGTCGGCTACTATCCAACTATTGCTATTTCGAAATGTATTGATAAGATTTGTGTAAAAGATCTTTCGTATATATGTGCAGTCAACCGTACGAGTTCGATTTTAGATCGTATCCGCACGACATAAGGGTGGTGAACAAAGTATAAAGTAGTGCTTTGGTCTGTATTTTGATAAACATATATATATGTTTGTATGGAAATATATATTTTAGTACCCTACGTGGGAATAGCTGCCGAAAATCCTACAGATATTATAAACGCGAAAGTTACTAAGAATGTATAGATGTATGGATGAATGTTAAGCAGTAACAGCAGCTACTGAGCGGATTTATATGAAATTTGGTAGAATGAGAGAAGATATATATTTAACGCGAAAACCCGAAATAACGCGGAAGAAGTCGCGGGCAACAGCTGGGGTCCTAACCCTACTGGTTTCAATAGTATTATATTGCTTTTCAATACATTATACTGTATACTGTTGATATTCCTTTAGTTTATTTATTAGTTTCTCACTATAACTTAAAAAAATATTAAACTTGCACAAAAATATATTACAGGTGGACCTAATGCCAGAACCAATCTCATTCATAAATGACTGTCTTCTATTAGATTGAGGAACTCCATATCAGAGAGGCGAGCCGAGTGGACTTTGGCATCGCGCCTTTTGAGGTCCCGGATTCAATTCCCGGTTGGTTCAATATGGGAAACGAACTTTTCTGTATTGTATCTTGCTTATCATCAGGCTGGGAGGAGCCAATATACTGTGCTTTTGTAAAAAAACATTTTGTTTATTTATTAAAGGGCATCGTGAGACGCGCATACGTTAAGATTTGTCCCCTATTCCATTGAGTGTTCATTTATTTGAAAGTGGATACTTTCAAGGCCGGGGGTATGTTTGGCCACAGCATGAAGTTTTTATTTTTATTTTTAACTGTCGATGATTTATTTGTATTTGACACATTCTAAAATTGTTTCGGTGTTCTCACGGGTTTTGACAATATGATGTACTATTTCTTTTCGCTTTATTTTAATTATACGTAAATATATTTTCCACAAAGGATTTTAATTTACCAAGTCTTCGCATAAACAACGAGTTGCAGTGCTCTTACAGGACTTGTAAACACTAAAGATGCAATAAAAATATTGAGTATCGAGTATTTTATGTATTATTATCCTTGGTACCTTGCACTTTGTCGATTTTCAGCTGAATGGAATATTTTAGCATTTAATCGAACACATACATCATTTTTCTATTTAAGCCTTCCGCGATTACACGCTTCTTCGTATTGCCTTACCGAAACGTTATCTCACTTAACCCAATTACTTATGAATTATGAGGTTTTACTCATGTGGATATCTTATCGACAAGATTCCCTCCGCCGACCGAGTATCGCCGTATCGAAGTTTTCGATACGCTTGAAAATTATCGATAAGACCGTGATAGTCATATATAGCCATATATAAATGTTTCATTAATTAGAAATTCTGCTGAAGTCTTTAAATTTAGAATATATTTTGCCCTGAATTTTGCACACAATTGTTTAAAAAAGCGATAGCAAACCGACTTTGAATAGGTTTATGTCACTGTGCAACGTCTTTGGCGTCCGTAGAAAATCACTCGGCAGGGTCCACTGTGCACCATCGTCATGGCCTGCGACGTGGGCCATGACTTATGCTGAGTGAGGACCTTTTATTTAAGACATCATGACTTGCCATTGTCTGTATCGCCCTGTTGACGAGGAGAACGTTGATTTTACATCTTTCTGTGATCAACATTGAAGACATCTTTCAAAATTAACTCCAGTTTCTTGACTAAGAATATTTGAAATTCCTTGAGGAAATGTCATTGTTTTGTCCCTGTCCAACCGTACACGAAAAGAGAGAGATAAAACCCATGGATAAAACATACTTTTTAAATTCGAATCCTGCATTGCAAAGGTCATCCCATGCTGTCACTCATCAGAACCACGTATGTCACCACCAATTTGTCACACGACACCTGGTGCAACAACGCGCCTCCATGGATCAGTGGGACCAATTTGAATTTCTTTAATTCCCCCGCCGCCGTGGGTGCGCGTACGCTTGCCAAATAGGCCATATTAAACGTCTAGCGTTGACCGAAGAGCCGACATCGCATACATTGCTCGCTTACATTGTTGCAAATTTAAATAACTAATAGTTCATTATAAGTGTCTAGCTACAGGTACTTTTTTGCTTGGCAATGCTAGTGGTATAATAAAGGCCTACAACCATAAACGAAATATCTTGGATACGATGATATATAACATTTTTTTAGTTCTCATAATCGTAACCAACTCGATTCCAATGCGGATAATGTGTTTACAAAAAACAAAATAGTATTTATTGAAATCAAAAATTTCCTTTTCATTCCCGATCTTTCGATGAATCTTTAAAAAAAACCTGGCGTATGTTCGTTTCGAATTTAAGCCTACAGGATTACTTAAGACAAATGTGGAGGTCTAGATACAAATAAAAACAGCTGCACAGGTTTGGATTGATTGAATTGGGAATGAAGAGTGATGATATACTAGATAACAAATACGATACTTTTTATCCCGGAATACGCGAGTGAAGTCACAAGTAACAGCAAGTTCAACATAAAAAGAACCACTTAGCACTAGCCGTCAATGTATAGCGCGCAGTCCCGGAGTCCCCGACGAAATTTTTCCGTCCGGGTCTAAATTTAGCAGTGTCCATTGTTTTGTCTGTCACGAATTGTGCAACTGCTCGTAAATGTTTCCTAGTATTTGAAAATAGGACGCTTACCGCGCTAATTGTTCCGAGCTGCCGGGAGAATGAACGGCTAGCTGATGTAAATGAGAAGAGATGCAAGTTGAGTTGTGCAGACTACAAACTTTGGACTTTGCACCGCCCAGTGGTGGTTTTAGTATATCTGGCGCCCTGGGCCAATTTCATGGAGTGTCCTGTCTAGTGTGTGAACCAAGATTTTGGTTTGGGGGTCTCCCTGCTACATAAGATTTCCGGCGCCCCATTATGGCTGGCGCCCTAGGAGGTCGCCCTACCACGCCCTATCCTAGCCCCGGCCCTGGCACCGCCCTTATCACGACATCTATATATCTAAAATCAAACTGCAAATGTTTATACCTTGACGTGCCGTTGACAGTACATAATTTTTTCTATCTCCTAACTATATTCTGGCTGCGCATCCCTTACGGAAGAATTGCTATAACTTTGATCAGTGTTCGAGCCTGGCTATTAAATTGCAGGGATAGCCGTGTGACCTTTTTATTTTGTTGAGTTTGACTGCAACTTTTACAAGAGAAACCTATATGAATCACAGCCTAGAACCGACGGATTTGCTTTCCAAAGCACGGAATCATCAATCAGGTTTTTTAACAATATTCTTTCTCTTAGCGCGGGTCCAACACAAATCCGATTAAGAAGTATATTTTACAACATATCTAACTCGCCCAATGGTTAGTAGGTTTAGCATGTCGTATATAATCTCCCAGGCCCCGAGTTCGATCAATAGATCCAACCAGGATCGGAATATGGAGAACGAACTTTTTGACAGTATCCCGGGCCTGGGTGCTATGGTACAGTTGTTGTGTTTCTGTAACAAAAATACGTTAGCCACTTACCAAAGAAGCAAAGCAATGTTGTGATGTCTACCAGTTATAACTATCTTTTCTCATACTCTTTAAATAGAGTGGTTGACCCAGTGACCACTGTTTCCAGTCATTAATGAACTATTGACAAAATCCGACTTGGCTCAGAGCCACACGTCTTTCCATAGTTCGTTGGAGGTAAATAAGTGAGTTGAATATATTCTGTTCAGACAAAGTTTATAAAATCATAATAACGTTTATTAGGAACTGGCGGCCCGCCGCTGCTTCACACGCGCTTTACTCCCGTTTTATCCATATTTACCACAGATTGTTTGCTTCTATTGGTTGCAGTGGGATGTTATATAGCCTAAAACCTTCTTCGATAAATGGACTATCTAACGCAAAATAAAATTTTAATTTGAACCAGTCATTGCTGACATTAGCGCGTTCAAACCAACTCTTCAGCTTTATAATATTAGGATAGTCGAAACAATATTCACATCTAGGCTTATATTATTCAAAATATTTAATAAACCGGAAGTGCCGGAACAGGCATGCTAGAAGAACATTTACGGGAATTAACAAAAAAATAGGCGTGCGTAAAGCAAGTTACCAACCTTAGGATTTTATTATTTAAGTAACGTATTCATGAACTCATAATCAGAGTTTGACCACATCTATTAAAGTTTCTGTACACAGCTTTTAATATATCAAGATACCAGCTAGGACACGGAAGCAAGTTTTCTTTTAAAAATAAATTATTCTTTTGAAATTAGGGTGACCCAGCCTCCGATACCGAACAGGGTGAAGCTAAGACGGATCCCGAGCTGGCGGAGAGCTGGTGGCTCTCTGCGGCAAGCCCGCAAGGGCAAAGGTGCGGAGGAAGAGGAGGATCTCGGTGTTTCGTTGCCGCCTCCCTGTCCTCCACGACCCGGCAGTGGCGCGCTGGTAAGGGTTTGCAATTTGGTATATACACTCCTGTATACTCCATTCCGACACCACTTTGCACATATTATGTCTAATAGTCTTCTAGCACTTACGCTAAGCTAGTACACAATAGGTGGACATACCGAACTCTCATCTGTTGACCACGAAATCATAAAAATGAAGATGCATTTTAGGCCAGACCGATAACTCAGGTGCATAACTGCTTTTATCTACCGAGTGATCTTAATTAGTTCCCGGTTACGCTGAATTAATGGCCGTAATGGTAACTCCAACGTTTTCCACCTGTTTCGTGCCTCGTTGGTTTTTCGAGTTGGCGCCATCGTTCTGAGGATCGTGGTCTAGTATGGTGCGAGGCCAATGCTAGCTTTGAGGGCCGATTTAAAAAGTGAGTCTCCGAGAATTAAGATGAAAATAGGGAAGTCTCCAAGCCGCAAAATTGCCTATTAACAAAGCTTGAAAAATATAATGTTAAAATGAGAGGGTTTTTAAAAGGATAATTTTGAAACTGATCCCAAGAGAGAAAATTACAATACTTATTGTCGAACATGCATTTTTGAAGTCTGTTTAAAATCACTCTACACTTTCCCACATTTATCTACATTGCACCCATGCGAAGCCAGGACGAAACTCTAGTAAAATATATAAGTACTTAGTAAGCTACTTTAGTTAATTAAGGATCTCGTCTATCTATCCATCAAATGTTATCCAAGATTTTTTTTTGTAAAATTACCAAAAAGTCTCACGTTTATTACATTATAATCAAGCATTACCGTTTTGACATATGTCAAATCGGTAATGGTAATGTCAAAGTAACTAGGTAACGCCGTATGTCAAATCGGTAATTAGTAAACGGCTTGACTATAGTAGCATATACTCGGAATAATATAGCCTAAAGTGCAACATCACCCTTTCTCCACAACCAACACGCGATCGCGCAATACTGACACGTCAGGTAACTCAAGCAAGTTCACTCGTTACTGGAATTCATACTTCGGCGGCCACTTTGATCACTCAAAGCGCAACTTATCACTAGTTTGCTATAGAAAAAATTGCACATCTTTCCAGTATTGTCAACGCAAGAAAGTAGGTACAAAAGGTGGACTAAAGCTAGGAGTATTCTCTAAAAGTCTACCCTAAAGATAGCAGATTGTTTTAATGTGTTTATGTACAAATATATAATAATTTTAATAAGTGTATCCCAACGTGTTGGGCTTGTGCCCCCTCGCCGGACCGGTAAGGTAAAATTTTCCGTGTAATCTACAGGATACAACATAATACGAAGAATAAATAGCAATAAACTGAACATTTTAAAGAAACAGAAAAATTTAATCTCCCCTTGCGGTGCGAAGCGTATCGTGCGTGCTAGTGCGGAGTAAAGCATACAGTCATGATAAACAGAATACAATATTCTATTCTAGTAGAATAAAGTAACGTTAGCACGTTTTGTATTTGTCGTTTTATTTTGATGGTACTTAATAGAAACTCGCCTCTGTTGCCAACCCATATTACGACGCCGCTGGTCTACGAAAACATTTGATCCCCAAATCCATTCAAAACAGTAAGTTTCGCTAATGAATATTAGATTTTTTTCTAATATCCGGTATTTTTAAATGAATCGATATTTCGAATTGCTTTTTTCGATGCGGACATTGATGATGCAATCACAATTAAACGTTTTATGATGAGGTGAGGAGTAAACATATTAATCGAAAATACAGATAGCTTGGGCTCATGCAAGCCCGACTTTATCAAGCTAAAATATTGAGCCTCCCCAGTATAAATATATTATATACATATTATATTGAATATGTTCAATAAAAAATAAAATAAATAAATATTGGACAACATTACATACATTGCTTTGATTTCGCGGTAATTAGCTTAAGCACTTGTGTTACAGAAATCAGAAACAACGACGGCACCACAACACCCAGACCCGAGACAATAAAGAAAAGTTCGTTTCCTATATTGACCCGACCGGGGATCGAACGCGGGACCTCAGAGATGGCGCAACGCCAAAGTCCGGCCCGCTCGCCTCTCGGCTACGTAGGTCGTTATTTATAATTTTCACTGTAATAACATTTATGGATGATAATGTTACAATCACTGCTGTTATTCTAGTATTGCTATGCCTAAATGGGCACCACAATGAATAAAGAGTTCGAGTATCTGCCGTTTTTCAAACGTCAATCCCATTCCTTCTTTATTCTCACCAGACTATTTACATTGTGCTGGCCAATATTTATTAGCACTATCAAGCACCACTTTATCAAGACAAAGACACAAGTAAAATATTCCACAGCCGAATTTCATCCAAGGCCAAAGCACAAAGGCTTTAATGATTTACTAACTGTCAAATTACAATTTGGACAAGTGTGCATCATGAACGTGCGAAAGACGAATGCTGTTCCAATATTTGATCATGCAACCAGTATGTATGTACTGTATCGAGGCCAGTCGAGTATTGAGTAATTATATGATGTCAAATACAATGAGCGATAAATTCGAATAATATTTTTGCTTGAGGAGTTATCTATGAGGCGAACTCAAAAATGTGACGTAAATAAGATTAAAAACGAACGGGAATCTATAAAGCTTTGTTCAAGGCCTTATTTCGATTGGACAGATGGAATAGTGGTTGACGTTGGCTATTGAACCAAGAGTCGTGGGTTCAATCCCCGCCCAGGACAAACATTTGTGTGATGAACATATGTGTGATGAACATATGTGTTTGTTTTATGTCTGGGAATTTATAAATGTATTCAAGTAGTGTCTGGTTTCCGTAGTACAAATGCTTAAGCTCCTCATTTTTGTATCAAGTCAATTTATGTGATATTGCCTAGTATTTATTAATTAACTAGCTGACCCAACAGACGTTGTCTTGTCTTAAAGATGACTATTTTTTTTCTTTCATTAGAACCTTCTCCTGACAATAAAGAAAAAATAAATTGGTCCAGCCGTTTACGAGTGATGGCGTGATCAAGGGGAATAGGGATTTAATTTTATATATTAAAAAAATGTTTTTAATATATAAAAATGAATCAGAAAGGGAGCAGGCACATCAGCAAGTGATGATCTTGATATCTCCCTACCCAATGATTTCATTTTCAGTGAGGTCCTAACTACTCTCTTTTCGTACTCGTTTCTCTTCATTTCTACCACTTGGCAAGTTTGGAGACGGTTTGACATCTAACGCTGGAGAGTTAATTTATGAAAGGAATTGATGACTGTTGTTTTCAAAATTTTGTCATCATCACTGTGCATGTTTGAAGAAGAGATTTACCTCTTTTCATAATATTTAATAATATGGACAATTAATTAGTCTTTTTTTTTTATTTATAATGCTATTTTGATGCGAAGGTAGACCATTGACAATCTAGCACTGGCTGAGATGTCTCTTCAACATACATAAACTTCATTTGCTCTTCTGAATCCAAGTCAGCTTTACTTTCCTCAGTATGCTGATTCGTCTACCTTCAAATTTAGTGTCCTATCGATCCGATCTATCGACAATATGTTTGTTTCACACGTGCCATGTTACGATTTACTAAATTGAAGAAATCCTGTATCACATACATTCACATACATTGTTCTGATTCTTTGGTAAGCTTAAGAACTAGTGTTAGATACACAAATTAGAAACCACGACGGTACCACAACACCCAGACCCGAGACAATATAGAAAAGTTCGTTTCCCATGTTGGCCCGACCGGGTGTCGACCCCGGGACCTCAGAGATGGCGCGTCGCCAAAGTCCGGCCCGCTCGTCTCTCCGCTACGGAGGTCGTCTCTACGAACATCGGGAAACTTGGCTGAACGATAGACAAGTCTATCCGCGAAACAGGTTACTCGCACTTACGACTCTCGCTTGAGGTGGGCACGCCGTTCCGACGGCTACTAAACTCATTGACGGTTTGCGGAATGTTGCATGTGTGTGTGTGTGACGTCATCTAATGGGAAATGGTGCACGCTGCGCCTCCCGCGGGCCCCGGGCACAATGCGCTCTCGTGCATTCCTGCCGGCGAAACGAGAGTTTGTTGACTCTGCACACGCGCTGTGGTGACCATGCCTTATCCTGCTGGTATTAGAAACGCCAAAGTTTGTGAGAATGTAAGGATGTGTAGATGTATCAATGTATGGATGTATGGATGACTACATGCATGCTAGTTACTCTTTCACACAATAACTACAGAACGGATTTGGATGAACGTCGGTAGAGAGATGAGATCCTAGATTAACTAAAAGGATACTTTTTATCCTAGTTTGGTTTTGGCTCACTACTTCACTCACATTTTATTCAGATTACGTCATTCACTTTATAGACATTTCTCCGTACAAACTTTGGACATCCTAAGGGGATGAATTATTGAAAAATCTCCATAATCTCTAAATTGGCTGGACCGATTTGGACGGGACTTATATTGCCAGGTAGCTGATGTAATAAGGGGTAACTTAGGCTATTTTTAATAACCACGTATGGAAGTCGCGGGCACAGTTTGCTAAACATAAATTAAAGATCCTTTCAACATCACAACAAGTGGACGCCTTAGCCCTTGCGCTTGGCGGAAAGGCGGGATGTGTGCAGAATACGGTGCGCCCGCGCAGACGACGCCCAGACGAGCGCTAGCGCCATTTTTAAAACCTCTTCCTGCCATTCAGGGCTGCCGCAGCGTCTGACTCACAAATGACACTTTCTTGTCACGTGCCAACCCTTGACGACGTAACAGGGCTGATGTTGAAATGAAAAGGGATATTGGAAAATTGAAAAAAGGGAAAAGAAAAATAAAGTTACATTTCAGCAATAAAATAATGTTAAGAACATTGGGATAAGTTTTTTACTTTGAAACATTAATTAAAAAAGCTTTAGTAAAACAATGTTTTTCGATTGATAATACTCGTTTATGGCCAAATAAAGATAGCAGTAACAAAGCTATATAAAAGTAAGTATTGAATAAAGTTAAACAAAAATGGCTTGGTTTTATATGAAATATCTTACCGAAAATAAAAATACCTTTGCAATCTATCATACATACTGCAAAATATGTTATTCTAACTAAAAAATAACAAAAATAATCTTTGTGATTCTTAAAAGTTACTGGTGGCACCGTGTGTCATTTTCTTTTTTTGACGATCTTGGTGGTGAAGTAGTTAAAATGGGCCTCGGAAGCGCAAAAGATCCCAAAATGACTGAATCCCGGAAAGCGGACTTTTCTAAATTTATTTGGATCTTAGTTGACGCCTGGTCTGGTCGCAGCATAATGTTAAATATCGTCGATAAATGGACTAGCCAACACATTTTCTATTCGAACCAGTAGCCGAAATTTCAAACTTTCAAACAAACAAACTCTTCGGCTTTATAATATTGATTAAAATATAGATGTCAAGTGTCAGCCCTACATTAGAAGCTATTACGATGACTAATGACTAGTTCTTCTGGCATGCTACACAGTGGCGGGATGACTTTATTTAATCGTCTGGTATTTACAAAGCGTATCTTTAGATTACTGTTCATTGTGTTGGGTCACACACAAACTTATTAGAGCTGATGACTTTATTAGCGCTGTCACGTCCGTCATGGTTTTTAACCATATCCTATTTCTGATTATGGGGTCGTTTTAACATACGTTTCGACTCTGGTAGACTGAGACACAGGTCAAGAAAGTTACCTCTTGAAATAAAATAATACTTAATGCTTTTTTTCACTCATCAAAATAAAACTATATGACTTGGTCCAAAGTGTTCTAAGCCCCATCGCCCCCTTTAGGTGACGATACAGTGTATCAGGCACTTGCCCTCGACGAAAAAAATTATAAACCCACATATTCCAGTCCACCCAAAATATATTTCAGAACACGCTGGATGTCATTTTAGCAGAAAGGTTTGTTAGGAAAATTTCCTTCATGTTTTCGTTTGGAGCAAAAACGGTTATTTTTATAACTCAAGCGTATGTTACCACAAAGCAGCGATCCCCAAAGTAGTGTAAATTGATCCCCACATTAAACGGCATCTATTGGTAAGACTGCCCTTAAAGGGGCAAATATAAAGATTGGGGTTTTGTGAGATGTGAACAGGGTACTCAGGAAGAAGATGTAGAAATCGTTAGACGTGAGGTAAATATATCTCTCTTTTACTCAGTTAATATACAATATACATATATTTAATAGTAGTAGTTTTGAGAAATGTAGGGCATAGCGATTTATCACTCGAACTGGAGCAGCCCTACTGGTGAAATACCTCCACCTTACAGAAGACCGCAGCCAAATAACAATCACTTCTGTGTTGTTGTGTTCCTGCGTGTGAGTAAGGTTTCCAGAGCTCTTGGGGGATGGTACATTAGTAGCAGGGGTCAAGCCTTCAAGGTAAGGGCGACCAGTTCAGTAACAGATTTATTATGCTGTACTTGTCACCCTTAAGCTAGGACCTCATTACCATTTAACATCAGGCGGGATGAGGTCAATCTTGAAGTGCAGTAGTAAGTGCAGTGTGGGGACACCCCGGCCGGCCTTGCACGGTCCTCCGCAGATGCGCGGGGACGGCTTAGCACCTTCGGCCGTTCCCGCCAGTCCTATAGGGGCAGCAATCTCGCCGACGGCGCTGTGGCAGTTATGGGTCGCCCGATATCCCATAGCGCCGTCAATAGGCGATGTGAAGGTGGGGAGGTTTTTTAGTTCGGGTAGTCCCCGCCCTTTGGAGCGGGGGAGACCCACACACGTCGTTGTCGTCCCCACGACAGCGATATGGTGCGAAAAAGCATTTTCCATCCCTAAAAAAAAAAAAAAGGACCTTATTACCACTTAACATCAGGTGGAATGAGGTCAATCTTGAAGTGCAATATAAAAAAAAAGTTACCTGTGTATATTTGACCTAAGTGATGTTTATAGTGTTTAGTTTATTGTAGTCTTCATTATTATTAAAATTACTTAGGCAAATTTTCACTATTACCACACTCATAAACAAATTCCGTGGGTCTTGCAGAGAGTTTGATGTCATCTCTTGGGTTGACTGGTAGAGAAAGCTCTGATACTGACTGGTAGAGCATTAGGACAACTTACTGTACTTTCTTGAGCAATTAAGGAATTTTTGATTAAAGCATATTGCGTCTTTGTAAAAGTTAACTATAAGACACTGGGCATGCTCACGGAGAACTCAAACGCAACTTTATATTTGGTATTTTAACTTCTGCTCTCCAGGATACTTAAGCGACCCTCGACTAACCATATTTTAAGAAGACACAAACCAAAAAATGAGTGTTATGCGAGCAACAAAAGATTGGGAATCTCTCCCATAAAGTGTTGCAGACACTGCTTTATAGATCCCTCGAGATCTTTTTGTAGATAAGTATTTTTATTCCACTATTACATACACTATCGGATTGTTCTTTTTCCAGATTCCTAGACTGTTTCTCTTTAAAAAATAGGCAGCCGGTTAGCGTGCGGCAGGTTGTATGCTTTGTGGTATAGAAACCCAAAAATATATTTAATTAATTAATCTATATAATGTATTTATATTCGACGAAACGCGCATAACTTGTATAATTTCTATAATTCTTTTTTCGTTACGTTCATGGTAGTAATTACAAGGTACAAACCCAAACAAAAAGGGTTGTAAATTTATCGGATTCGTACGCATGCGATGTCTGTTTGCGCATGCGCATGACAATTGGGTATATTGTGTGGTTATTTTTATAATTATGATAGGTTAGGATACCTTATGTTAACTTTTCTTTTCCCTCTTTTTGTGTTGTCTCTGTTAATTCTATTGTGATTGGACCACACAGGCAGCTTGTGGCCTCTAAACGCTTTCAAACGTAAACGTATTAAAAAGAAACAGGCCCAGTGCGAGCCAGACTAGCGTACGAAAAGTTCCGTACCATTAGGTATGTAAAAAATAGTTACCTGTTGTATGGGATACCCCTTTTTTAAGGGGGCAAATGCATTAGCGCAACGTACATTATAAGGAGGCTATTAGCTTCGGGTTTGGTACCCCCTGCCCTTATAAGAGCAGAAATACCCACTAAAACTCCCCGTTGGACCTCAGCGCTTTGATGATGTGATGCTGTGGTAACAAATGACCTACCACAGCATCATCGGCGTTATGGCCGCTTACTCAGAGCCCCGTCCTCTCTGGAAGAGAGGATGGCCGAATTACTGGGTTATTCTTGCCTCTCATTACGGCTGAAATGCCTTCACACCATCAGTCAGGTCGTCTTATGGTGATGAGAGAGAGTGTGGTTATGGTGCCGCCGTCGTGTGCTATACGCGGGGGCGGACGGACAGTCGTCCCATTTTCATTCGATGACTCCTTCTGCGTCATTGCATCCTCGCAGAAAGAAATGAAGGCAGCTTCAGGATGTCTCAGTATGGGATCCGTCTAAACTATTTCTTCTTTTTCTTAAGTAAATACAAGGTTTAATATTCTGTAAATAATTCAAGCATCTTCTCTGACCGTTACCCATATCAAGAAAAATGAAAAAAAAACTCCTTACATTTTTTCATATTTGTTTTTTTCGATTCTTTAGTTATAGCTGCAACAAAAACACGTCTGTGAAAGTTCCTACTGTCTAGCTGTCCAGCATAGTGGTGACAGATCGACAGTGGAACAGCGAAGGTTACCCTGAGGGTAAAACGGGATTCTATTAGGAATAAAGGGTCCCGTTTTACCCTCAGGGTACGGGGCTCTTGTAGGAGTTATCGTACCACAAGCTTTGCTGTGGCATGTGTTTTGGCTGAGACCCCACCTTGGGAACTTGAGGCACGCGTTCAAGCAAGGGCCTACAGCTGGCAATCTGAGCAGCACGCGCTCGGTAACCGCCCAGCCCCAACGGAAGTTGCGGCTGTTCGGAAAGAAGCGATGGAGGATCTTGTCCGTGATTGGACACAGGACCTTGCCACATCATCAGCAGGACGTCACACATTAGACGCTCTTGTGCCAGTTTTTCAGCAGTGGCTTGGACGCAAGCATGGATTTTTGTCCTATCGCCTGGTACAAATACTTTCGGGGCATGGTTGTTTTATGAAATATCTGCACCGCATTGGACGCGAGGAAACCCCAATGTGTGCACATTGTGGTACAGCGGAGGATACAGCTGTACACACATTATGTGAATGTCCTACTTGGTCCGTTCAAAGGGCTCAGCTCGAAGCCATAGTGGGCACAAATCTCTCGCTCCTAAGTATGGTTGAAGCCATGCTCGGGAGTGAAGAGGTTTGGACGGCAGCCGCATCTTTTTGTGAAGATGTCATGGCACAGAAAGAGGCGGCAGAGCGTGTGCGAGAAGAAGATCCTGCCGCTCCTGCAATTAGAAGGCGTCGGAGGTTACGAGCGAGAAGACGCTATGCCCATCTTGAACTTCCACGAGGAGACCAGTCCGCTGTGAGTGTGAGGGCACCACAGAGGGTATTGCACTAACGGTCTCCTTTGTGAGGCGGGGGTGGTCCTGTTGGACCGGCCATCCTTGCTCCCTCCTGTTCATGATGTGGAGGTATGTCGGGGCCGCTTAAAGCAGCCATTCCGCCGGTGATGTTGTGGTAGTCTAAGGTTGACCCCAGATACCCATGACATCACCACCTAAGGCGATGAGGTCCACCGGGGGTTTTTAGTGGGTAGTCCCCGTCCTTTTCAGGGCGGAGCCGGGGTACGGTCTGCCCCTGGGAATCCCACACACGCCGTCGCCTTCCCTCGGGCGGCGGTATGGTCCATCAACGGATTTCCCCCCGTTAAAAAAAAAAAAAAAAAAGGGTACGGGGCTCTAAAAAATCAGTAAAAACGTTCTCGAGTGTGGGCCAGACGATGGAAGTTTTTAAGCATTCTCTAGTGTCACTCGGTGTCAGCACATTGTCATGGGACGGGAGCCATGCGCATTGTTTCAGAGTTCAAATGTCAAATACAGCTGTGAAGTTGGTCGCGGCCGCTCGGAGTTAGGTAAACATACATTTTTGTGGCCGGTGTGACTTTTAAGATAAATTTACATAATACTATCAATGATATAGCATAGTTTAGGGTTGACAGCTACTAGGTTGTCCTATGCTCTTAAAAAACGTTTCGTTTGGCATCATGCCATTTGCCCTATCCCTTTTTTCCTAGTGTGAATCCTGGTTAAACACCTGTTACTAAGGCTTTCATAAGCTCGATTAGTAGATTGGGGTGATTGCTATCTGAAATCTTTAACCGCTACCAGACATGTGGGATTTTGAGACCATTCTCAAATGATTAATAATGCCGTTAAATAAAAATGTCTTACATCATGCTGATACTCTTACTCTGCTGGACCAATATTACCCAAAGATAGCTAAGAAAAACCGTATGGAAAATGGCTTTCCAAAAAAAAACCGCGTTGAAATCTATCATTTCATTCGAGAGCTGCGAAGTCGTAGACCGATCATACAAAGACAGGCAGATAGACGGACATCGACGTGAAACTTGTAACCCCCCTCTTTTTGCGTTGGGGGTTAAAAAAATCACTTACATCTTCGACCTCGGAATCTCTCTGGCAACCCTAAGAACGTAAATTATGTTGTAGTTTAAAAACGTGGTACTCATTGTTTTCATCATTTCATTTCAAAGATATTTTCTATTTTTAGACAACCATTCGTGTGATAAATATTTGTGTGTAACTATCTGGGTATTTTTATCTTTTTTATATTTCTGTCCTTTATCTGAGTTCCTGGGTTCAAATCCCGGTCAGGTCGAAATGGAAATCGAACTTTTCCATATTTTCTCTGGTCTAGGTGTTGTTGTACCGTCGTTTTTTACAGTTCTTTTGATTTTGTCCAATAAAAAAGTTATAGTCGCTTGATCAAAGAATCATTTGACTGACATATAGTTTTACTAGCTATCGTTTGTTATTTTGGGATAAGTATCCTTTATGAAAATATAGTAACTTATCACTCTTTGAATAAAATTTCATTCAAATCCAGTAGTTATTGCGTGAAAAAGTAACGGAAATACGTCTAAATTAATACTACAAGCGGTTAAAATAATACAACCGGTCGCGGCTGCTCGCGACGCGACGCGTTATTACGGGATAAAAAGCATCCTAGAAATAAATCTAGTATAACATATCTCCTCCTACCAATTTTCACCCAAAGCCGGTCAGTAGTTTTTATAAATAAATAAATAATAAATAAATATTGGACATCACATACATTGCTCTGATCCCGTGGTAAGTCGCTGAAGCACTTGTGTTACAGAAATCAGAAACAACGACGGTACCATTTATACATTGTATACATCCATTTTAGAGATTACAACCCGGTACTTTTTCAACCCGGCCGGGCCCAACTACATTCGGCGCCAATCCGGTCGGGTTCGACTACATTAGGCGCCAATCCGGCCGGGTTAAGAACCCTCTCCTTTCCTTCACAGAACCACAAAAGCCGGCCAACGATGTCATCGCTTCACCGTGGAAAATATTCCATCACGAACAAAAAAGTTTGGTAACTCCTATCTTTGCCGGACCATAAAGAAGTGGAACTCGTTCCCGGCTCATGTGTTTCCTCCTTCCTTTGACATGGATTTCTTCAAAAGGAGCGTGAAGAAACATCTTGCGGGCCAGTATGGCGATGCTAAAGGATAGGATATTTCGATATCAAATCCGTTGTCATCGCGATGTGGGTTCCTCTCTTGCTTGCCATCAGGCTGGGAGGAGCCAATTTACTGCGCTACTTTAAAAAAAAAAGTCGCCAGAAATTAAATACTAACACGAAACAGAACAAAATTGAAGACCTGCTTGCTTAAAGTTAATTACTATAGCAGAACGGTAACATCGCGGTTCGCTGCGCTTGCCCATTTTCTACAAGGGCTTCCGTTCTGCAGTTTTCCTACCGGGCCTAGTGGATGTCTTATGCCCGCTTACAATATTTGAAAAACGATCCGTTCTAATTACGGACAGTAATACATTATACGAGGCCTTAACTAAAAACGACCGACAGACGGCTGGCATGGAAAGTAAATTATGGAACTGTATTCACGGCTCGTAGTCGGTTGGAGAAAAACGGATAGTCATTGTGACATATTACGAATCGTAAAATATTGGAACCGGGTATAAATATTGAAGAGATATAGGGCATATTTTAAGAGAGGTAGGGCATAGCGATTTATCGCTCGAATTGGAGCAGCGCGACTGGTGAAATACCTGCACCTTACAGAAGACCGCAGCCAAATAACAATCACTCCGGTGTTGTTGTGTTCCTGCGTGTGAGTAAAGGTCAAGCCTTCAAGGGCTACAAGTCCATACATTCTCACAAATTTTCACGTTGATAATATTAGTAGGATTTACAGGAGCGTCCAATGAGGGTGTTTGCGCATGATAAATCCACTAGATGGCGATACGTAGGCGCGGGATCCAATAGCTATGTAATTGGTCATCTAAATGTCATGGTGACATGCCTGTCAATGTAATGTAAACCATAATCAATCACGTAGCAGTTGGACCTCACGCCTACGCATCGTCATCTAGTGGATTTTTTATTTGTGATGGCTTCAAAAAGTTCTACTCGCAAGTAAAATATAATGCTAAACCAATGGGAAAACCTTTCGAAGTGAAACCTAAAACTTATCAGCATAAATCACCGTATCGTTTACAATATCTCACGCTACTTAACGAGCAAAAACTATTGTCTGACTGTCCATTCCCAAGCGCTGTCACACGGCCCGCCGCCAAGGATTCTGTTCGCGGATTCGGGTCAAGTTTGTGTCACGTCGAGTGTGTGCCAGGAAAAGCGCTTTCAGATACATGCTGTATGTACCGGGTCTCTGGGGGACTCGCGTTTGATTCCCGGGTCGAGAAAAGTAACTCTCTTGGGTATTGGTAAGAGCGGCGTGTTAGGGTCTAAATTGAATGGGCCCTCTGCAGGCTCTCACGACATATCCTACAGGATCCTACAGGATTAGGGTAGGATTCCTATATACAGGATAGGATCGTATCATAATACCCTGCAGGATAGGATCATAATATGATTCTAACAACTATTTATAGTGCTTTACGCCGCACTAGTGAACTTTAAATATTTTAAAGAAACAGAAAAAAATCAACTCCGGTAACTGCCGAATATGTTTCGAACTTATATTTTAAATAGCATGATTATGTAAGAGATACAGATTTATGATGCATATTAACGGTTTATCTATCAATCTATATATTTCTATTATTTCCAGCGATGTAAGCTATCCCCTGCATACGGTTGTAAGCGCTTTTTCCTCACTGGCACACCTATTGTTTTGACTTAACACGTATAACATGAATTGTCTATTGATTGCTATTGGCTTTTTAGACAGATCGAATTCGCACGAACAATCCAATACTGGATGGTAACAGTATTGTTATAGAATAAAAATGACTTATGATCTAATGAGAAATGAAACGGGGATACATTTCATTGGACATCACCATATCAAGAACACTAAAATTGTAACTAAATTGGTAAAATAATGAGATAACTCAAACTAAAAAAAAAACTTAAATAAAAAACACCGATTTTTTTTAATTAAAATAATTTTCTCCCCTTGGAGTATGGGATAGGAAGGGGAGAAAAAATGTTTTTTTTTATATTGCACTTCAAGATTGACCTCATCCCAACTGATGTTAAGTGGTAATGAGGTCCCAGCTTAAGGGTGACAAGTACAGCATAATAAATCTGTTACTGGACTTGTCGCCCTTACCCTGAAGGCTTAACCCCTGCTACTACTAATGTATCACCCCCCAGGAGCTCTGGAAACCTTACCCACACGCAGGTACACAACAACACAGAAGTGATTGTTATTTGGCTGCGGTCTTCTGTAAGGTGGAGGTATTTCACCAGTCGGGCTGCTCCAGTTCGAGCGATAAATCGCTATGCCATAAATCTTATTTGTGTTTCTTTAAAATACTCAAAGTTCGCTATTTGACTGTTAATTTACATCACATATTTTCCTCAGATTCTGTGGCAAGTAGCAAAAGCACTTGCAAGAGAAATCAGAAATAACGACACCACAACCTACAGACTCGAGAGAATATAGAAACTTTAGTTTACCATATTGATCTGACTAGTAATCGAACTCAGGGTTCAGATATGCCGGTGGATAGCACATACTAAATGATTAGTGGTTATATTTTGGCTCAAACAAGTTGGATTTAGGGTCGTGGCTTCTATCCCTGGCTGGACAAACGTTCGTGTGTTGAACATTCATGGTTGGCTGTTTCTGGGTGTTCATAAACGCATTAAAGTATGCATTGTAGTTCCACTGTAGGTTCTAGTTCCCATAACACAAGTGCTTAAGCTACTTTCTTTAGGATCTGGTCAATGTATGTGATGTTGTCCGTATTTAGTTATTCATGTACGGAACCCTAGCTCAAGTGTGTTTGAGTGACGGTAGTAACTGTCCAAAATTTTTGGTAATATTTAAACTACGCATTAAAAAGAAATTAACACAAGGTCGTCAATCAATAAAACGATTTAAACAATGACCACGTATTGTCTGCCGATCCATATCACTATTGACTTTTGTATGATTCAAGAGTTAAATTTGGAAGGTAAAGCAGGGTGCACAAACTGTATTTAAGAAAGTCAAATTGCACTAAACTTCATTACTGTATCACTAACAATATATTACGCTACTCACTTACTTATTAACTTGTAATAATCACCATGAAGAAAATATGATTAAAAAACTGAAAAAACAGTGTGTACTTTTCACACATTAATTAATCAGCTCTTCAGCTATTTCGAATGTTAAACAAAATTTTTGACCTAAATTCCACGTTAAGCAAATTTCCTAAAATGCCAGGGTTCTCTTCTATGTATTCTCAGCCTTACAACTCAGACAAAGGGTGTGGATCAAAGACAAAATTAATGGTTTAAGGTCACTAATGACGCAAATTACCGAATATTTTGTATATAATTACAATACATTTACGATTGGAGTAGAAAACGAGACAACTGTGCAAATTTGCTCACGAGAACAATCATACTGCCTATAAAATGAGTATAATAGTACGTTTTACCAGAATACTTTATGTCGCCAGAACTCACTAATTGAATACTCACCTAGATAGGTGACGTTCTAAAACAAATTAACGTCGCAATTTGATTAAAAGTGGTTTTACAATCTTTGTGCGGAAATAATTTAATTTCAACCTAATTTTTTTTACATAATTATTTTAAAACAGCTCATTTTAGTAGCTTCGTTTAATATAAGTATATAATACTTTTCTCATGTAGGTTTATTCAATTACTTTGAGATATAAAGATCCTTAAATAATTGCCATAATATAACATTATAGACATAATATTATTACCCAACAAAAGTTACAGCCGTAAATCATTATGATCTAAGAATCAACGGTTATTATAACAATTAAATCGTACTAATATTATAAATATTAATGTAGTGGAATGGGAAATGAAAGAAGCAAATAGGAATAATCAAAATATATTAGCCAAATAAATTAAATTTAACACACACACGTCGTCTTGCACATCGTCGTCTTTCGTCGTTCAAATCTAAACTCTCTGTCATTCTCTCTCTTTGAAGTTGGTAACTAAGCATGTCACAGCCTGTAAAATTTACTGTCTCCACTAAAACCGATTAATGAAGACAGTATGGAAAATTCAATCATTTTTGAAAGCGGTCTTTCTAAGTCCACACGTAAGTCCACGGATATGGTTCTGGCTGAGCCGAGTTTCCCATAGCACCTTCACTAAATCGCCAAAAGGTACAACCAGGAGATCTTAGTGGGTAGTCTCTGCTATTTTTACAGAGGAATTCCTCACACGCCGTCGTCTTTCTTTAAATATTCGTTAGAGCGTTTCCCCCTAAACAACGATTGTGGATCCCCAGTTCCCCTAAATGTTTAGTGATGATGAAAAGGTTATCTGCAGCCGTCATCATTAGACAGTTACCAAAAAATCAATCTGCTACAATAATTACATTTTGGAAAAAACACCCAAAATTATTTAATTTTTCCAGTACACTACCCCACACTCATCAGCTAAATTCTCAGACAACTTTTGACGAAAGCGTTTAAATTTTTGTTGATTTTTTTTAACTGACGCGCTGCGGTTATATTTAAATAACACGTGCATTTGCCCACGTGACGGTTAAATTCAAAATAGGTTGTTATATATTCAGAACAATAGTCTTAATTGGTGTCTATAGAATTAAGAGATACCTTATTTATATAAAGTTAAGCTTTTTATTACTGATTAAGTATCTATTCAACTGCTTAACTGCCTACCTGAACACGCGATGTGAACAGGTGACGGCTTAACACAATAATTATTAAATAAGAATTAACAAAAGAGGGCCACTGCAAAGGAATTATTGTTTCGAAGACTTTCTAATCTTTTTATGGTGTTAGCAGATAACACTTTTTCAGATAAGCAAGGATCCTTTTAGCCAAACGTTGTTACAAATAACTGTGTTTGTTATGCATCTTTAATGAAACAATAGTGATTTAGATTCTCCTTATTATTCACTAAGATCCTTTTGGACGTTACAAAACAAAACATTAGAAATTTTAAACACTATTGCCTGCGATTTCGTACGCATTATTTCGGGATTGAAAGTAGAGATGCAACGGATATCCGGTTGCTAGCCAGTATCCAGCCTATCCGGCTAATATTTTACTATCCGGCCGGATACCGGATAGTGATTATGTTTGGTAATTAACTTTAAAAAATGTTTGTTGTTTTTTTAAGTTAAAAAAATTTTACTACTTCACTATACACACTATACACCACTATACACATTATACACAAAAAAACTAATCTATTCAGCAAATTAGGCGGGCACACCCGTACTGCATACAAAATAGTTCTGCACAATGAGTTAATAAAACTCCGCGCGAACCTACAATGCGTAGCAGGTTAAAACCTAGACATTATTTAGGTATCGTTTGGCCAGCCGAATATCCGGCGGCCAGATATTCGGCCTGATCACCCAAACTAACCGTTACATCTCTAATTGAAATGGAAACACTTGCAGTTCGATTTTAGTTCTTATCATCATCAGCCTATTGCAGTCCACTGCTGGACATAGGCCTCCCCAAATGTTCGCCACTTCGCTCGATTTTCGGCTACTCTCATCCAGCTTCTGCCAGCCGTCTTGCGCAAAACGTCACTCCACCTGGCCTGAGGGCGTCCTACACTACGTTTACCGAGGCGTGGTCTCCAGTCCAGAACTCGTTTACCCCAACAGTTGTCGGCTCTGCGGCTGATATGGCCAGCCCACTGCCACTTCAGCTTGCTAATCCTGTAAGATATGTCGATGACTTTAGTTCTCTGCCGGAGCACCTCATTATGGATTCGGTCCCTTAGAGAAACACCGAGCATAGCTCTTTCCATAGCCCGCTGAGTGACTTTAAGTCTGTGAACCAGTCGTGCCGTCAGTGTCCACGTCTCGTCACGTTTAGTTCTTATGCGCCCGACATAAGGGCGGTGCAAAGTCCAAAGTATGTTGTCTGACATGCTACAGACCGTACCTTTATGTGACTCGATTGACATGACACTGTACATACTTACACACCAGACAGTCCCCTTATAGGGAAACATTTGCACAAGAACCTTAAGGCCTTGTGTTCTTGAGAAACGTAAAAACCGGCCAAGTGCGAGTCGGGTTCGCGCACTAAGGGTTCCGTACCATTATCTATTCAATATAAGACACAATTATTTTTTTAATTAAATATACAACTAAATTTTTTGTGAATATTTCAAGCGCCTCCCTGTTGCTGTTATATAACATCGAGTAAAAAACAGCTAAAAATCACGTTTGTTGTATGGGGGCCCCACTTAAATATTAATTTTATTTAGTTTTTAGTATTTGTTGTTATAGCGGCAACGGAAATACATAATCTGTGCAAAATTTCAACTCTCTAGTTAAGATACAGCCCGTAGACAGACGAACGAACAAACAGTGAAGTCTTAGTAATAGGGTCCCGTTTTTACCCTTTGGGTACGGAACCCTACAAACTGACACTCTCCCGAGTTTGTTGTATCTTCCCAAGAGACTCATTATCGTAAAACATATCGTAAACGCGAAAATTAAAAAATATCCGTTGGGCTGTTGTGCCTCTGAATTTGCACCTTACCGAGAAGGCGTGAGCAAATTGAAGTAAGTTTTTAAAATCATAAGGTAAATTTTATTGCTTTCGAGGTTTTTGGATTCAGGAGACCTTTTTTGTAGGGGATGAGTGTTTCGACCCACCGTATCGTTACTTGACTATGAGAGCGATGTGTGCCTGGGATTTCTCTGCTTACTTCGACTCTAATCTGATGGTTCGCGCCTTAAGCTGACCTGACCCAGTTTCGAACCGGGAGCTTTCGCTGTTTGGGCGCCTGTCTTGGCCACTGTCACAGGCAATGATGGTGATTAAAATTAAAGATGCCAATAACTTAATAGAAAGTGAGACAACTCGTCTTTTTCAATATCTTACTAATATAATGTATCAAGGCGAAATTTTATAAGTGTGTGGCTGTGTGGTTAACACATAAATACCCATTTTCATCCAAACTTATTACTGGACGAATTTGATTGAATTTTCGCAGAAAAATTGATGAGATAATGAATATTTTAATCTCAAAATAACGTTAATGAAGTCGTTGGCCACGGCTATTTGTTTACATTTCTTATATAAGTAAGTAAAAAAAATGTCAAATGTAAGTGCGAAATTAAAGAGTCATCACTGGACATTGATGACTCTTTAATTTGACGGAATCATTGCGTTGTTTCTAAACGCGGGCTAGAGTTCATTAAAAAAAAAGTGTCAGCAATTTTAATTGAATAATATGTAGTTCATTTATTAGTTCAACCCACAAAAAACTACACCACACGAAGATGCAACAGTATTCGTAGATATATACTAAATTCTTAGCCTTTCAAAAGACTTGCTTTGACTTGCTAAAGTGATGTATGTTGAAGCTGACAGAAAAGTCGTAAAAAACATAAGTAATGCACCAGACACTTTATGTATTGTTTTTAACAGAGTTTCTACTCGTACGTGAGAATTATACGAGTATTAACAAGTAAAGAAATTGCTTGGTCTGCCATCTTAAACAGTGTTGTTCGAATTTTACGGCCCAAAATCCCAAAACGAAACTTAATTTTGTAAATTTTTATAATTCTTTTTAATATTTATATTTGTACCACTATATATATAACATATAATTTTTTTAAAAATATGGGAACTCCATCCATCCGTGTCTGTGGGTTGTTTGGTATCAAGAGAAGATTATGTAATCAATAACTGTGCCCCGCGAAATAAAGAGTATGCCATATGTAAATAATTCTCCCAAATTTCGTCAAGTTTTCGCCTGAAATAGCTACTAAGATACTCGTACATGTAGAAAAAACACTATTTAGAAAACCGCTCAATATTTTACTTTATGTATTTGTTATCATGTAGGTTGCTTAATCGAAGATGAATATTCAGTATTATTCAAACATTTCGAATTGCTTTCTATACGTAAGTAACACGATAATTGTATTTTAGGGCAATACACAAGGTAGTTCAGATAGTGGAAACATTTTTTTAAGATTAAGCTGTAAATGTACGAAACCAAGTTCAGATTACTTACTTTTTGTTGTAGCATAGTGATCAAATTGAAGATTGGTAATGAATAAGACATTAAGCAAAATGATTGTTTTAAATTTCGTATTATCGTTCAGTTATTAAGTTAGTATTATTTGTCAGCAATACCAACTTCTTTATACATTACAGGAATAAGATTGATAATCGTATGAAATTTAAACTGTTTGACGATCTTGTAGTAAGTAGCCGACGAGCTCGATTCCTGGTCCGGTCAATAAGCTTTTCCATATTGTCACTGGACTGGTTATCGTAGCTCTGTCGTTTCAGATTTCTTTAAAACAAGTACTATATCTACTTACTATAGAATCAGTGCTATACATGTGATGTAGTTCAATATTCGTGTATGTATATTATCTATTTCGCATTTTATCGGTCAGTTAAATCCCACATAGGTATATATTAATTAGTACTCGCTAGTACTGCCGTAGTTTTACACGCGTTTATCCCTGATTTTTACACATATTGCACTGATTCTTTGCTTCGCTTTGGTCGCAGCGTGATGTTAAACAGCCTAGAGCCTTTCTCGATAAATGGAATATACAACACGATTATTTTTAATTAGAACCAGTTTAGCGCGTTCAAACAAACCAATAATCAAACTCTTCAGCTTACTAATATCAGTAAAGATTACTCCGGTTGAACATATTACAACTGGAATATTGTTGATGTATGGTTTCGATACCATTTAATTTTACATCATACAGCTGGCTGTATATCAAGCACTGGTGCTTGATATTGAAAATTATAAGAAATGGTTTATTTATTACTAATAATTTTAAGAGAGGTGGGGCATAGCGATTTATCGCTCGAACTGGAGCAGCCTGACTGGTGAAATACCTCCACCTTACAGAAGACCGCAGCAAAATACCAATCACTTCTGTATTGTTGTGTTCCTGCGTGTGAGTAAGGTTTCCAGAGCTCCTGGGGGGTGCTACATTAGTAGCAGGGTCAAGCCTTCAAGGTAAGGGCGACAAGTCCAGTAACAGATTTATTATGCTGTACTTGTCACCCTTAAGATAGGACCTCATTACCACTTAACATCAGGTGGGATGAGGTCAATCTTGAAGTGTAATATAAAAATAATAATAATAATAATAATAATATCCAAGTTTCGGCCCAAGAGCCGAAACTACTAGTGCTGTGCACAGACAATGCGCCGGCTGATCAAGTATGCACCAAGGAGATGGAAGGATATCCGCCGATTCAAGCGCGCGTGCGCCGAACGGAATCATGTTTATACCTACTTACGATTATCACCAGCCACGAGAAATAAATATTAACACTTGAACCCTAACGACGTTAACATAAGCTTCACTTTAGAATGAGGCCGTACCCACATATAAGTGTCGCGTACCAATCAGCACTCGGTATCTTTTAGATTTAAAGTTGTTGGTTTGCACACATTTTTAGCCATATACTGTGCTACAATATTTTTTCTTTTACACTGTAATTTCTTGTTTCTCTTCATTTTGCGCTAAGGTTTAAGTTGCTTTGAATTCAAGTTATTTATTTTAGGCCACTTGCCCATATATGTATGACTAGTATTTATTTTTAAGAACGTATGTTTATTTATCTATATGAATGGGGCATCATGCTACTATCAAGGCGTATGTTGTATCGGTCGACATAAACCCTGAGAATAGAGACTAGGCACTGCCTCGTAAATGCGTTAGCATCATTATTGGTAAAGGTTTTGCGACATACTATGGCATAAATAAACATGGTTTAAGTATGGTATGGTAAAATATGGACTACTTTTTGTTTTGAATATTAGGGGAGATAGGGGTTAAACCAAAAACTATATATATAGAAAAAAAACCCGTAGTCGACGTAAACGAAGTCGCGGGCACAGCTAGTATTATATAAAGTAAAGCCTTTCTCACTACATGAGTTATCCAAGACAAAAAAACCAATGCGAACCAGTAGTTCCCGAGTTGGGTACCAAAAATTAAAAAAATGTAAAAAAAAACATATCAGCCTTATGATATAGTATAGATGTAAAACAATACGCACCGTTTAAACGTAGTTTGATTAACTATAATACGCAGAGATGTTAGATAACCATTTCCTCTAGGAAGTGGTTGGTAACCGCAAACAATGATGGTAATACACGCATCCCGTTATGATTTTGACAAATAAAACATTGATTTCACATGACAAACATACTTACTTCGACTCTTGAGAGTAATTAAGTACAGTTCTTTTTTAATTGATTTTTTTTTTAAAACATACTAATTACTAACTTCGACTCGTGTCTTAACTAATAGTATGTTTTTTAATTTATTTTTTAATCAATCGGTACTAATACTTATGAGAAAAAATTTAAAAACCCCCGTCATACATACAGACGAATTGAGAACCTCCTCCTTTTTAGGGTTCCGTAGTCAATTAGGAACCCTTATAGTTTCGCCATGTCTGGCTGTCCGTCCGAGGATAATCTCAGAAACCGTTTGCACTAGAAAGCTGAAATTTCGTACAAATATGTATATCAATCACGTCGACAAAGTGCAAAAATAAAAAAAAAATAAAAAATGTTTTTTAGGGCTTAATTGGGGAGTGTTTTTTTTTAATTCCAATCCCAACGGGTGATATATCGTTGGATAGGTATTTAAAAATGAACAGGGGTTTACTAAGATAATTTTAATATTTTGGGAAACAATCGCTTCAAAAGAAATTAAAATTGTGTCCCCCCCCCCCCTCCTCCTCTAACTTTTGAACCATAAGTTCAAAAATATGAAAAAAATCTAGAATATAGAACTGCATAAAGGTTTTCTAGGAAAATTATTTTGAATCTGATGGGTTTAATAGTTTTTGAAATTTTTTTAAAAATATTTTTTTAACTAAAGTTGCAATTTAAGGTTACTTAAGTATTGTGATGCACTGAAAACTACGGGACCCTACACTGAGCGTGGCCCGACTCGCTTTTGGCCGGTTTTTTTGAAGTCGATTAAAAAAAGGCGTGAAGTCTTGTTTTGTTAGTACCATTTTTAGGTCACAACCGCTTATCTACAAAATCTTAGATCGGAGGACAAATTTAAATAAAAAATTAGTAAAAGGGTTCACCCCTTTTTATTGAAATTTTTGTCTAAAGTCAGTTAAGTAAAAATATAAATATATGTTTAACAGTCATAGTTACGAAAACAAAATGTATCGGTAGCTGTTGTAACAAACCAAATTTTAATTATTTTTACTGTCGGTGACATCCATGCCAGCTCGTTTTATCATACTATTTATAAACGTGAAAAGTTTCAAGAACGTATGAATGTATGTAGAACTAATTTTAAGTAAGGTAATACCTTCACACAATATTAATTAATTTAAAAATTACATATTGGACAACATCCATTGCTCTGATTATATAGTTAGTAGCTTAAGTACTTGTGTTACAAAAATCAAAAATAACGACAGTGACACAACACCCAGACCCGAGACAATATAGAAATGTTCGTTTTCCATATTGACCCGACTGGGGCTCGAACCCGGGATAGCGCAAACCTAAGTCCGATCCACTCGCCTCTCGGCTACGGAGGTCATCATCAATAACTACTGAACGGGTTATTACGGAACTACATTGGCAAGGAAGAGATGACATACTAGAATAACGTATATGATGCTTTTTATCCTAAAATAAACAGGCGAAGTCGCGGGCATTAGCTAGTGGTCCATATAAAAATGTTATGATGGGACGCTCAATATGACCATGTGTGTGATATTTTTAATTCATGAATCAAACGCCGACGGCCGCTCCGTACCTACTCCGCGAACTGAAAGGAAAGTTGTTATTCTAGATTCGATCGACAAATTTAAATAAAATGATGACAAAAAATATTGGGAGCAAATCAGATTTTTTAGGTCAGCTCGTCCACGACTGTTTCTTCATACACAATATACAAAGACACCTTCATGATAAATCTGGTTCACTGTGCGGTTTATTCATAAGTTAGCACATAAGGCTCCGTTTAACTTTGGTTAGTGATTAGTCTATCATACATTTTTTGCGAGGTTTCAGTAGGACGAGGGGGCTGCCCTCCACTGCCCCCTACACTTAATGCCTACCACTTGCTTAACAATCTATCATCTCATTTACCGGTCAACCACAGAGTACCGGTGTTCGGTTTGGTTGTCTTGCACTCCAATTTTAAAGTTCGATTAGTGAATAGTTTATTTAAGTTTAAAATAGCTGCGCTGCGCCATTTAAATATTAATGTATGTATTGATTAATTAAGTCTCATTTTAAGTGAACTGTATTTTTATAAGTTTTTCTATTAACATAGCCTATAAATTGTCCCCCTGCTCTGCAAAGGCCTCCCCCATACACTTCCAGCGTGCTCTATCTGGTGCCAAGTCTTGCCAACATTATGAGAATAAAAATTATTTAAACATAAACACAATTTTTAAACAGCGTCTAGTACCTAATAGGTAATTTACGTACGCCTCCAGAATAAGTCTCACCGCTGAACGTTTGATGCGCCAATGTTGGGCATTTCCGGAGCATTTTTGCGTCTCGCGACGTGACCGGCGCATGCGGCGCGATTCGGCGCGACTGGTGCATTGCCCCTCATTGTTCGCTAAACATCTAAGTATAAACTACATCTTCATTTCCTGCAGATATCATTTTTGGGTACAAAATAAATTTTATGGGTTATTCTCTCGTAATAAATTTGTCTTCATGGTGATCAGATGTTTCATTTGTGAATGCGGACCACCAATGAAGTTGGTTAACTCTTTTATACTCACATGGCATTGTTTGGTGGCATTTGGCGGTTGATGTTGCGCGGTAAGTGAATAGTGGTTGAGGTATCAACGATGCTTAGGAAGTATAGTGTCATTTATTGTGTGTCTACCTACGAGTGGTGTAAAAATCATTTCATTTGGTTCCTAAGGTGTATGTTTGTTTACTTGTTACATAATTTAAGCCCAAAATGTGTCAATAAAAAAGACATATCATAGATTTAACAAGTGTGACACAGAAATCTTACAGTCGTTACAGGTGGCGGGAACGGGACATGATAATCATCATCATGTAGTTGCTAATAACACATCTATCATAGGCACTTTTATCCATTCCTTCAGAAGTGGATAAGAATTTGGCGAGTTTGGCGTCGCGCCATCTTTGAGGTCCCGGGTTCGATTCCCGATCGCGTCAATATTGAACACGAACTTTCTGTATCATCTTGGGTGTGCCTGTTGTGGTCCTTACCACCAAGAAATATGATTTCTGCATCGCAAGTGCTTTCACAAAATTGTACCAATTTAATGTCTTTTTTTTTAAATACATACAAATTCTATCGTAAATCTATTTAGTATCCAAGTTGGTAAAAAATAACTTCACTAAACAACTTGACGACGAAAATGAAACTATATTTATAAAAAAAGTTTCGTATAGTTTCTTTCATATATTCATAATGAACCGATGAAGCCACTAAGTTGTAAATATTTTGGGTAATAAACAACCGAAATTCTAAGAAATATTAAAAATAAACACTTTACGTATTCATAGCAAAAAAAACTGACTCATCACTACCAACACATACGTTTGTTAATAAACAAATTTATTTGCGATAACACCACTGCATTATCGGATTTTGTTTACTCAACGTTATTTTCCTTGAACTTGCAGAAAACAACTTTGTGACTGACTGCCAAAGTACACAATCATAAAAGTACGCGAAGTTTAGACTCCGAAAGTCAAGTTTAGACTGTCAGTTTGGGCGAATTAACGTACACAATTTGGCAAAACTTGTACGATTATTTTGAAATAAATAGGCTATCGATAAGGCAAAAACTATAAGAGATTTTACGTACAGAACTGACACGAACTATAGATGAACGAAAAAAATGCATATCACAAAATGTCCTAACATTGCTTATATCACAGGTTGATTTTTAGATTTTCTTAAAATAAATATTTTCGCACTTGCTATTACTCGGGATACCGCGTTTTTTTGGGATAAAAAGTATCCCTCATCTATCTTTCAACCCAATACCATTTAAAGGCATTCAATAATTGTATCAAACATACAACCATGCATCTATAAACTATACATCGTACAAACTTTCGCTTTTAAAATATTGGTTTTGAATCCAAGTATAAATAAATATAGAATATAAAAAATAAAAAAAAAACAAACAAAAAAAATATAAATATTGGACAACATCACAATTTTACTCTGATCCTGTAGTTAAAGCACTTGTGTTACCGAAATCAGAAACAACGACGGTACCACAACAGCCAGACAATATAGAAAAGTTCATTTCCCATATTGACCCGACCGGGGATCGAACCCGGAACCTCAGACATAGCGCGATGCCAATTCATTAGATCTGTCTTATTTTCCTGGACTGTGCTTTGTACTTAATACAATCCTTTCCGCAGGTTTCACGTAAATCTGTTATCGAATGCAATTCCGATAAAGCCAATAAACTGTTATCAGATAGTCCTCTCTGAATGCATTAGATAAGGACGCATTACGCTCGATTGCTATTGATATTTCCATCACTAGAGGCGTCAGGCCTGGTATATAGATGGGAACAGAGTGTCTAAAGTTTAATTGCTCCTAGGACAAGCTAAGGTAAAGCATTTTTCGACATCATAGTGACTTCTTCTCTAAGTCTTTACTGTCCAAGCCATTCGGCTTTGGAACGCTCTGCTCGCTGATACTCGATCATTACTAACATAAGAAAATTTGCAAAATTAAAGTTTGTGAATGCTTTTCCTTTCTCCCTGCTACATAATCTTAGTCATGAATTGTCAATTGCTGAATTTATCTACTTTTTTTTTTAATAGAACTACAAACATTATATACATTACATAAAAATACATGTAGTTTTGTTTTTAAATGTTAAATATAAATAAATATTTAGCACGTATGTTGATGTATATTTAATAGTTCCTGTTAATAATATTTATAATGCTCAGTTTATTGTTGTTATTAAAATAGTTTTTCATTATTATGCGCTTTTGCACTGTTACCGCGCACTACACTGTCAGATGTTAGTCAAAACATCTAATTACTTGGATACTGGAAGAGATCACTTTCTAGCAATAAAACCACCTAAACTATACTTTAATTCGTGAATATAATTAACATGCTTTGTAAAATAAAGTATACCTGTCTATCTATTTA
Source organism: Glyphodes pyloalis (assembly GCA_037074685.1). Lineage (NCBI taxonomy): Eukaryota > Metazoa > Arthropoda > Insecta > Lepidoptera > Crambidae > Glyphodes > Glyphodes pyloalis. The sequence continues at coordinate 16,145,443 of JAYKKO010000006.1, read as the reverse complement.
TCTCGGCAAATGAGTATTTGCCATTTAAGTGACAACATTTTATTTATATGTTGCTGTTCTGTAAATACTACGTCATATAAGCAAATTAATATTTCTTTCTTTCTTTCCTCGTGGGGGAAAGCAGATGAATTACAGAGACGCGCTGCAGCAGCCTTGCGTCGCTGCAGCATACAGGTGTGGCCTAGTTGACCACTTTCCCATTTGATTTTTCTTTGTTTTTTTTTTATCTTTATTAATTACTTCATGTTTGTTTCTGTTTTGCTTTTTCCTGTACTTCTTTTTGTTTTTGTTTTTTTTTTGGTTTGTCGTGTTGTGCTGTCAAGTGGTCAATAAATGTGTTATCTTTCTTTCTTTCTAGACGAAACAATTTGAAATGAGCATTTCTGTTACGCGTTGCATTCGAGTGACTTTTCCAGCTTGCAATGTTTAATATTTACTTTTATAAAATCGATCCTTAATCAACTTTCAATAGTAGCCGTATTACATGGATTAACAGTGGAATGTTTCCGTTATCTAAGAGACGGCGCCATTGCGGGCGCTTATCAAACTTACGCTTTATATGCTGTGTTATGTAAGGCAGCTACTGTCAGCTTCACTTGCGGTTGTCCTCGAAGCGAACAAATCATATCCAACTTTTGTATATATGTACAGATATATAAAAAAGTAAATAATTAAATAAATCACAAAAAATCAACAACTACTCTTCAATGAAATCTTTAATTCATGTGTGTATTTTATATAATAAGTTCGTTTTTTTGATAATGAGTTTACGAAATTTTAAAGTATACGAAAGTAAGTAAAATTTGAAGTAATGGCCCTAGACTTGACGTTGTCCAATTCAAACTTCGAACCCTCTTTTTAAGGGGTAGAATTTCGGTAAATCCTTGCTTATTGGATGCCTAAGTCATACAAAAAATACTACCTCAAAGTTGCAGATCTCTACGATCAGTAGTTTAGGCTGCACGTTGATCCGTCATATTCATGTATATAGTTTATGTATATTTGGTACACGTATTATTATCAAAAGGTGCTAAGTCAGGTAGGCACCATGTCTTGAATTATTTTTTATTATGAATATCGAAATAAAAAATCATCCATCTATGACGATATGAAGATAAAAATATGTGTTCCGGATTTTTTTCTATTATAAATAACACTCAGTAATTAAAAATCCTAAATTTTAAGCCTATCCACCATATTAATTTTATAGCTAAACTATTTAAGTAACTCACTCTCCTAGATAACTAAGTCTCGCGCTTGACCGCAATGATACGGCTGACATGGTAAAGATAACCTACTGTACTTTGGCCGGAAGTGACATAAATAAAAAAGCCGGCCAAGTGTGAGTCGGACTCGCGCGACGAGGGTTCCATAACGTGCTATTATTCTTTTTTACTTTTTTTATTTCAAGAAATTTAAGTATGTAGGTATCCGCAAAATAATTTTGTGTGTTTTCATAGAATATTCAGACTTTTTCCTTGCACTTGTTATAAAAATAAATCTCTCGGCAATTTTCATTCTTTTAAATCACCGACAAGTACATAGGTACTCGGTTTGATTTTTTGTATCGGGTATTTATTATCTGTTCTTCTACATGTTCCTAAGAGGAACGACTTGGCAGACAGACAGAGGGACTAACAGGGTGATCCTGTAAGGGTTTCATTTTTTACAGCTTAAGCACGGGACCCTAATGCCGCATTTAATTCGCGACGCTGACCTGAATTAAGTAATCGTTATCTTTAAACGTGTCTCTGTCCCAAAAATGTATCAAGTAGGTAAAAAATGCATTTGGCATGCTGAACTTTTGAAAAGTCATTATGATAAAATTGATAACGCCGGCTAAGAGGTTTCAACCTCTTGAGTGATGTGACCTTATTAAACAAACATCGACACCTGCATTCTCGCCCGCGTGTCGACTGAAAACTTCTTCTAGTTCTGGGATCCTGTGTACACCTTGGACACTTCATCCTATTATAAATAAAAATAATTATTATTTTTTTGTAAAGGCTGGATCGTCACCTCCAATTCAATCTAGTAAGTATTTTACTTTTTAATATAAATAGAGAGATAGGGCATAGCGATTTATCACTCGAGCTGGAGCAGCCCGTCTGATGAAATACCTCCACCTTTCAGAAGACTGCAGCCAAATAAAAATCACATCCGTGTTGCTGTTCCTTGCGTGTGAGTAAGGTTTCCAGAGCTAATAAAGAGTGTTACATTAGTAGCAGAGGTCAAGCCTTCAAGGTAAGGGCTACAAGTCTAGTAACATATTTATTATGCTGTACTTGTCGCCCTTAAGCTTTAAGGACCTCATTTCCACTTAACTTGAGGTGGGATGAGGTCAATCTTGATATATATAAAAATGTTCAAATGCAATATATAAAAATGTATATATAAACATTTAGTCCTTTAGTCACCCACCCCTCCCCGCCATAGATCCGGTGCTGATCACATTGCATGAACATTTTCAGGATCACGTCCTGGATTTAAACAAACTTAGCACTAATTATGACGAGTAGGTAGGTGGGTACAGGTGGAAAACACACTATGTCACATACTATTAAAAAATAACATTAAACCCAGTATTTTCACCCTGCATCAATAAATAAGTATGAAACTGACGACGGTCACATGTTTTATAAACTTTTAAAAAATAATGCGCAGTCACACCACGAGGAAATATATAAAGTTGTATTCACAAATGTTTAATTCTCGATTTTTTAAATCTGTGACATCACTTATCTCTTTGAATATACTAAGACACTAAGTGATTCGTATTTACAGCAATATACTTTCAAATTAGGAAGTATGTAGCTATGAAAAAACTCAGTACAAGAAATGTACACAAATGTACTTAGTGTATCAGGTGTCAAGACTATCACGCAAGAAATATGAGATCCTTGCATAATAATTTTTCAAACAGTTAAAAACGTATGTTGTATTCACAATCGCTGTGATGTAGGTTAATAACATAACGATAAGATATACGCGCTCGCGACAATTATGGCTCTTGAGGTTATAGCAACAAAGTACTTATCGCTTTGACGCGCTTTCTTAGTATGTTTTAGAATAATTTAAGCAAGAATTAAATAATGAATTTTCCCGAAATTTGATATAAAAGTTTTGATTGAATTCTGGAACTTCATGAATATGTCAAAGTTTTTGTTTATTATACTTTTATTTATTTATTTAAAAACTTTATTGCACAAAAAAAGTACAACAGGTGGACTTAATGCTATGGGCATTCTCTACCAGTCAACCTTTGGGTCATGCGGAGAGTTAGTTTATGGGTGCCGTAATAGTGACAAAGTGCATAAGTAATCTAAAAAATAAAATAAAAACATAATACACGAGAATAGTAACTATCAAGCGTTACAAAATTCATTTATTTACTTGTATTTTATTAACTGGTTGAATTAGGCATTTGTTCTACATTGTTAAGTTTATACAAAAAATGTACTAGTAACGATTGTACAACTCCATCACATAGCATTTACATTTGAATTAATTTCATATGTAATGGATTAAATAACATAAATTCTCCGTGGTTTAAATTTTAATACCTCATGCAACGTATTTAACTTTTCGATTTTGTTTCAGCTTTTCACCACGACGGTGACGTTTTATAACGACATATTTGTATTAAATATCATTAAAATTTACAAAAAAACAGTAATTTTCCTATTAGACCAACGTATGTAATAAATAATTCTTACTCTTTTTTATCTTGAAATTTTTGTTATCTCCTTCTAGGCCTAGCATGCGCAATACGTCAAATTTCTCGCATGAGTCGACAAAAGTTTCGATACTGTTGATTGGCTAATAGCGCACCGCACTCATATTTTCAGCCAATCAGCAGCTGACGCACTTTAAGAGCGCGATAAAATTTAGTCGCGTGGCGCATCAGGTAGAATACTTTATTTGTACTGACGATTCATAAATGCTTTTGTAAAACTTACATAAATAAAGATATTTTCTATTCTATTCATGTTAGGCCTGTTCCTTTATGAGGTATTAAGTTGCCCTTAAAGAGCTTTAACACCTTACAAAACTAGCATGAAAACAAAGGGACAACAGAAATATTTTTGTAAAAAATTTAAAAAAATCTTAAATAAGATGTGCTCCGCACACGGCAGTGATACCTTATCGGAACTGTTGTCGAGGTCATGATTCAGATATTCGCGTCCATTATCACTGCTTATTACGACTTATTTAATTCTCTCATCGTGTGATCGCGTGACTGCAATCAAATAGACGAACCTTGGAGGCGGGGCGATATGAGCCTTAGATAGATAAGATACACAAAAGATTTCAAATACGAAAATTTTATGAAAAATTTGACGTCACTTGGTAAGATTTTTCTTGTTTGGAGGAGGAAATCCGTGACGGAAAATATTAATTTATCGGGTGATTTACATATTGTATAATACCTAGAATTTGTCGAAGATGCCATCCAATATATGCGACTAAATTTTATAAACATCATTAAAATTGTATAATATATATTGGTGATAAGAGACAATCTATGCTTTTGGGCCACAAATAGCTTCAATGAAACAATTTGTAGTCAACCGATAGCAACTTTAAAACGGCATTCACAAAACAAGACTATAAGCAATATTACGCCATTTTGACTTTAATTTGCTAATTTTTTTAAATTTGCATCGAAACGTTTATCGACATTTTTTTTTATCGAAGTCAAATATTGCTTTTTTGTGTTTTTATTTTGTAATACAGATTTTTAAGTCTTACCTATAATTAAAACCTGCAATTTTGTAACGATAGATATTTGTTAACCTTTCATGCAAAAACCACTGAATGTATTTAGGTGAAATTTAGCACCTAGTTAGTGCTTAAATTTGAAACAGTTAGTATTAAATATATAAGCATATAAAGTAACCAAATTATATTGAAAGGCACTTGAAAGCGTGTTAAAAGCACGCAGACTACACAATTTAGACTTCGTATCACCCTTAACTAGTTGGTATAAGACCGCGAGCGTTTACCTTGTGCTGTTGACGGTACCTACACACCAATAACTGGGCTTCAAAGTGTAAATTCCTTGCAGAAATCTTAAAATTGCAGTGTCCACTACCATGCCTATAACTATCGGCGTTCGATGCTAAAATACCAACAAAATTGCGTATGGCAAAGCCCGTTGCGAATTTCACCGATGTCTAATAAAATTGTGTTCGGACAAGAAGCCTTCCCCAGCGGGGCGCAAGTCATTATTGGAGGCCGACGCTTCTCAAACTTTTGAAAATGCCATGGACATTTATATATGCTATAGACGTTTTTGCTGAAGGCAATGTGACCGTTATAGTTTAACCTTAGAATAAGGAATGTTATAAATATTTAGAGTTTAACTATATATACATGTCGCCGTAAATACGGGCTAAAAGGTGAAGGGGGAGGGGTTTGGGGGTTAGTGAGTAGTCTCCGCTCTTCTAAGAGCGGGGGAATCCCACACACGTCACTGCCTTTTATTCCCCAGACAACGGTATGGTGCGCCAATGAATTTCCCCTCAGGAAAGGAAATTCATTCATCAAACAAATATAGCTATATTTGTTGTCAGTTTGATCCTTAAAATAAACTGGTCAAAGGCTGCGGTCTTCTGTAAGGTGGAGACATTTCACCAGTCGGGCTGCTCCACTTCGAGCGATAAATCGCTATGCCCTACCTCCCTTGAATTTATTTCAATATGTAATGCTATAGTGTTGGTAGCAAATTAAATTAAATCACCCTATTGTTATAAAGCTGAAGAGTTTGTTTGTTTGTTTGAACGCGCTGATCTCGGGAACTACTGGTGCGAATTGACAAATATTTTCTGTATTATAGTCCATTCATCGAGGAAGGCTTTAGGCTATAGAATAAGACATTGCGACCAATAGGAACGCAGCATCAATGAAAAAATGTGGAAATAACGGGGATACTACGCGTGCGAAGAAGCTTGTTTTATTTATAAACCATCAAAAGGGACCAGACTTTGAAAAATACTGGTTAGCCGTTGGTTCTGCACTGGGTGAGCGTGGGAGTGGGCTGAGGACAATGAATATCTGGAGACAAATGGTAAAATGTGGCCAATTCTTGTTAATGGGATATTATTTAGATTCAAAAATTACTCCGGACGCACATTTCTAAGTTACACCTTAAAACATCTTCCATTTAGGGTATAAATAAATGTATTTTGGTACATCGTTGGGTGAATCGGCCACTGGATTTAAATATGTTTATTGAAACCCCTATCGAAACCAATCTTAGGTACTTGGTATATAGGACTTAAATATCAAATCCAAGGTTGGATTTATTTCCGCAAGCATAAACTCCTTTAAAACCATCTTCGACATTTACCGAAAATTAAACACTTGTCAGTAAAACAAGTAACATTGTTGTCTGGGTGTTGTGGTACGGCCGTTGTGTCTGATTTCTGGAACACAAGTGCTTTAGCTACTTACCATAGAATAAGAGCAATGTTTATGCAGTTGTCCTAAGTTTATTATGTTTATTTACAATTTAGAAAAGTTCGCTTCCTAAATTGACCTGACTGAGAATCGAATCAAGAACTTTGCGCATTATGGGCGTTCAACTTCAGCCCCTGCTCCCCTGAAGTCATCCATTTGATACTTTGTAGGCAGGTAGGGATCCCTATTTGAAACAGTCAGACAAATCCTTTTAGTCGCCATGAACATGCATAAGTAATCTTCAAACCTCTGGAGGTTTGAAGACACAGCACACCTCAGTGAGCAACAGCAGGCTACAATGAGACCCGCCGTCGTTTGATATCGGGTGTTTCCGCGCCGCCGGCTCCGCGCCTAACAAACTTACTTGTTGCTGAGATTCAATAACTGAACTATTGTTAGGTGCAAACCGTCTGCCGTTCACGTGTACTGGTTATTATATTTACATATATATATATATATATATATATATATATATATATATATATATATACCTCTGCAGTAGGTACCAACCTACGGGTGTGGGAATATAAACTATTTGGAGCTTTAGTGGAACAACAAATGCACATCGAATGGCAATCCTCCAGTCTGCGTGAACAACTTGCTTGAGACCCAATTGTGGCTTCAAAACAGTTTTAGCTCGAACTCTGACCCCTGCTAATAATGGATAGTTCGTTTTCCATACTGTCCCGACCGGGGATCGACCCCGGGACCGATAGATAGCGCGACGTCAAAGTTCGGCCTCTTCACCAAATCATAACATAGCATGACAAACTTCGCGCACCATTAGGACCTTTTTACACTTTTGGCTTCTTATATGATATTCGAATTTACATGGGATTCTTAATTATTTATTTCATAAAATATTTACAATACAGAAAGACATCAATGTGGCCTATGAAAAAGATAAAAATAATGCTGAAAAAGGATAATAAAGAATATGTATAAAATATTTACAAAAGTTAGTCAGCTACGGAATTTAGGGTGCCCAGAATGCTGGCTACTTTACCTCTTTGAATAGACAGACTGAGTGACACGTTGGCCGATACTGATAAGTATAGCTTCATATTTGAAACATATACTTTACGGAATTATGTATATTCATGTAATGTTATTTAAAATTAATAAATATTGGACAACAACACATACATTGCTCTGATTCTGTGGTAAGTAGCTTAAACACTTGTGTTACAGAAATCAGAAACAACGACGGTACCACAACACCCAGACCCGAGACAATACAGAAAAGTTCGAATCCCATATTCAACCGACCGGGGATCGAACCCGGAACCTTACAGATGACGCGACGCCAAAGTCTGGCAAGGTCGCCTCTCGGCTACGGAGGTCGTCAAAAAAATGTTTAGTTTATTGTTGTTTATAGTAATTTCTCATATCGATTACTTACGCACTTTTTCACTATGCAAATATAAAAACTATCAGCATGACCCAAAGATTGACTAGTAGAGAATGCTTCTAGGATTAAGTCCGCCTGTTGTACTTTATTTGTGCAATAAAATAAATAGTAACCAACACAGTAGTATAATGTACTCTGTTATGCGTTTAAAAGGAAGTACTAGATTACATTTTAATAATTGCCAAACAACAATAGCTAATCACTTGTTGGACGCACTGCAGAAATGCGACCCGCCCCATTTAACTTGAAGCCGGATATTAAATATTAATGTCTGCAAGTATGCGATGTTAGTATAAAACAATGCGTTAGGCCTGCCGCACACTGAATCATCTTTATTTTTGTTCTGACCGTTATATATTTTTTTATATTGCACTTCAAGATTAAACTCATCCCACCTGATGTTAAGTGGTAATGAGGTCCTAGCTTAAGGGTGACAAGTACAGCATAATAAATCTGTTACTGGACTTGTCGCCCTTACCTTGAAGGCTTGACCCCTGCTACTAATGTAGCAACCCCCAGGAGCCCTGGAAACCCTACTCACACGCAGGAACACAACAACGCAGAAGTGATTGTTATTTGGCTGCGGTCTTCTGTAAGGTGGAGGTATTTCACCAGTCGGGCTGCTCCAGTTCGAGCGATAAATCGCTATGCCCTACCTCTCTTTAAAAAGTAAGTAAATGTAGTTTTTACGCCTTTTTTTGGGACGGGTGAAATGCTTTGAGGCACCGTACCGTCACCCGATAGAGATGACGGCGTGTTTGTTTGATGTTTGTTGTGTGTGACTACCCTAACTAAAACCCCCGGTTGGACTTCATCGCCTGGTGGTGTTATGGGAAATCGGGTCAACCTGACTAACCACAACAAAGTAGTTGTTACACTTAAAGATATGCTTGTTGCTATGACTCTTAAGGTTCAGATTACTAATTAAGACCACCAATGGTCTTGTGGTTAAGCATTGGTTTATTGTCCCGAGGTTCGATTTTCGTAAGGAGCAAAGTATATTTTGTACGCGTCATGCAATTTGTCTTATACTGCAAAAGCAGATGTTTAGAATACCGGCCGCTTCGTACGCGTGGAGTTAGTCTTTTCAGGCAATATATAATTATATTTAGATGGTCTGTTTTACCCTATCTACCCTAATAGTCAAATAAACAGTAGTCCATATTTTAATCCAAGTTTCGGGCTATATTTGTGCCAATTTTCACATCTAAATTAAAAACCATTTTCCCATATAAACTTTCAAGTCCGGTACCTCCTCCCCCTTATTTTTAAAACAAAAAGTATCGTATGTCTGTTTTAGAGGTTCAATATATACCTGCATATACCGAATTTCATCAAAATCGGTTCTGTGATAAAGGCTTGAAAGCCGGACAGACAGACAGACAGAGTTACTTTCGCATTTATGTGGATATTGCTAGGGTAAATGTAGTTTTCCAATCGTGAAAAAAAATTGAAATCAGCACAGTAGTATTTTAATTATTGATTACAAACACACACACATACAACAGATTTTACAATTATTTTCTCTGCGAATATTATTTATCTACATTAGTATTACGGTACAGACAAAGTATATTACGGATTTTTTTAAATATACCCCAGAATTGTGCTAATTATAAAGTTGATTTGATGAAGCCAGTACTCATTACTGTAACGACCTGGTATCAACAACTAATTAGACGATCAGATTTTAATAAATAAACTCTCGGTGGACAGCAAGCAATACACGAGTTTCGTTTTAGATTCTCGGAAAATCTAGATACCTATTCAGGTCAACAGTTCGCCGAAACATTTAGCCGTTACGTTACTAACCAAAAAAAATAATGAGTGAAAGAGTGAACGGTACAATTAATTGTATATACCAACGTGTGCCAATACTAAATAAATGTGTGTCAGTTAAATATTATTATGCTATTAGAAAATTGTCAATAAAAAAAAAGAATATTCGAACAATGAAAACTATAAATTTTCTTTTCTCTAAGTATAGACCTAAGTCGTACATCAATAGTTGTCTAATGAAGAAAGGCCCTTCTAATAGAAGATATTTGAATGGCAAAAAATGTAGGTTTCATGGCTTGCTAGATTTCACGGTCATTATGGGTTTACAATTAATGGGTTTCGTGGGACATTCGTTTTAGTTTTGCACATTTTATAATTTTAGTAATGTTCGGAGATAGTTAATATCTAGTTTTTTTGCCATTCGAATCAAATTAAATTCCAAACACGGACATCAAACAGACGATTAATAAAAAATCGAATGTCAAAGAGACTTGTTACATGAAAAAGTTTCGTCTTGAATGTTTGAAAACGAGCAATACACTCGTAGTATAACAACATTTTGCATATACACAGATATTATTGGGAATATGTGATCCGTATAAAATCTTTATCCATCTACTTCAGGACCAGAGGCATGACTTACTTTTTAGCGGTCTTTTAGCCAACCTCAGGTTGCTATTTATACCATAAGAACCTTAGACATGCACATTTTGAAACAAACGAAAGCACATTTTTATTTGTTTTGGATATCACGGCAACGTGGACAGACTTCGGAAAAAATTGATACTTAATTTACGCGATCAAAATTTAATTTGCCAAAAGAGAATTATTAAATTTTATTTTTGTTGAATAATGATCCTTAAATGAAAGCCGTAGCGTCTGGCGAGCCTAATGCTGAAAACTGTATGCGACAACGCTTGCACATGCGCCGCTAAATTATCGACGCCTGCGCCTGCGCCGTTTCCCACACACCGCTAAGTACCGTTCGCAAAATACTGCTTACACGTACTTTTTGATTAGTTTTTTGCAACTTAGATGACGTTTAACAACGCGGGCTATGTTTATGAGAGCCTTCGTGAACGGTAAGCTCTTTGATCCTTAAATGACTTAATGCTAACTTGAAAAATAAATTAGTTGATTTTTGTGAAGGAGAGCAGAATGGATACCATAATGATCTATTATTTAGTATTCGTTTTGATATTAATTACGCCTAGAGAGTCATCAATTTAAAAAGTTATTTTCACATAAAGATTAAGGAATCGTTTATCCAAATTGATCGGAGTGGTGGATCATCCAATTCTGAATGACTTATCACACGTACAGAGTCCCAGTACACAGACCCAAGCCAATTTAGAAAAGTACGTAACCAAGTTGATCTGACCAACTATCTAACTATGGACTTGCGTAGCCGAGAGGCGAGCGGTACGGACTTTGGTACCGTTTTTTTGTATATTGCACTTCAAGATTGCCCTCATCCCACCTGATGCTAAGTGGTAATAAGATCCTAGCTTAAGGGCGACATGTACGTAAGCATAATAAAGCTGTTACTGGACTTGTCACCCCTACCTTGAAGGCTTGACCCCTGCTCTGCTACTACTATAACACTCTACCAGGAAACCTTACTCACACGCATGAACACAACAACACAGAAGTGATTGTTATTTGGCTGCGGTCTTCTTTCAGTTTGTGGTATTTCACCCGTCGGACTATTTAGCCAAGAGCCAGTTGGGTCAATACAGAACACGAACTTTTCTACGTTGCCACAAACCTGGGTGAAGTGGTGACGTCATTATTTACAATTATATGTTATTTATTATTTACTATCATTTAATATAATACAAAAATCCTTTTCTTCTGACCGTACCAAGACAGGATGCTATTTCGTCGCTCACTTAGCGCTCGCAAATAAACTTAAATTGTCTAGCAAGTAATGAATGAGCAGCACCGCCCATCTGCTTTGTTGACCTTTGCTAAGCGAACTCTTGAGTGCACTTTTTATATTGGAGCAGTATATTGACTCCACTTCATTTGAAGAAGAGAGGAAAGCCGATAGACATCAAACAATAGTACTATTCGCACGAACAAAAACGATTGTAAAGTTACGTTGAGAGTTATGGAATTACATTGTGGGAAAATAGTATGGAAATAGGGAAGCTGGGTCAAAAATATCAGATTGTTTTTAGTTCGTTAAATATATATTAATAAACATTAGATACATTTTTTTTTGTTTTCTTTACAAAAACACAGCATATGGTCTCCTCCCAGTCTGATGGTAAGCAAGAGAGGAGCCCACATCGCGATGACAACGGATTTGATAGCGATAGGTATATCCAATCCGTTAGCATCGCCACACTGGGGCGCAAGATGTTTCTTCCTCCTTTTGAAGGATTCCATATCAAATATATCAACGGTATCTTTTAATTTGCCAAATTAAAAAAAAATCTTAGATAAAGCGACGCCAAGTTGCGGGTTGGGGGCTAGTTACGTCATTGGTGGGCAAGAATGTACCCACTAATGACGTAATGGGACATTTCAATGAAATGTATCGCTGTCCTTTTTTGATTAGGTGCAAATGCATAGATACTTGGCCCTTTTTTTGATAATCTGCCAGACGGATTTAAAACAAAAAAAATCTTTGTTTAGGTGTGCAAATCCGAATACCACTTGATTAAATTTTTTCCACTGTAAAAACAATAAAAAAACATTTCAAACAGCTGCTATTAATATTACTTTAAGACCCTATTTTTGTTACTATGCGGAATTCGATTGTGCAAGCCCGATTTGCACTTGACCTTATTTTATTTCAAGTCAGTTAAAGTACTATGTATGCAGTCTACAATTCCGCATTATTACGTATTCCATGATTATACCAATGGTTAGGTGGATAATAGTAACCTGCTTGCAACATTGTTGCCACGCGATATCAAACATACGAATCCACAGTGTTGTTGGGCAGAGCTGACCAAGCACAAACCTGCGGGCCGCATTCAGCCCTTATACCCGGTTCCAATATTTAACGATTCGCAATGTGTCAATAATGACAATCCGTTCTCCAACCGACAACGAGTCGTCAATACTCCTTCTGTGAGGACGAAACGTCGCAGTTAGAAACCGCTCAGAGAGAGCGAGAGGACGATCCTCCCGCTCCCGCATGCCGCATACCGCGCCCAGCTACCCCCCTGACGGTGTGTCCTCAGCCGCACCGGTCCCCACTGCGAGGTGGATCTGCCATCCCCAGTCTACCCCCAACCAACGGCGCGGGAAACACACGGAGCCGCCTAATAAGGGGCATTCCACTGGCGGAGTTATGCCACCACTACTAAGGCGATGAGGTCCAACCGGGGGATTTAAGTGGGTAGTCCTGCCGTTTTTAGTGCAGGGAGTCCCACACACACCGTCACCTCCCTCGGGTGACGGCATATCAATGCATTTCCCTCTGTCATAAAAACCGGTTGTTTCTTAAACTGTTTTTTTTCTTCTAAAACGTTTTTGTGCGGCCCTCCAATTTATTTAGTAATTTGAAGTGGCCCGGGATCATATCAAGTCTGAACAGCCCTGTTATAGAGTAACGACAGTTGCTATGTCGCACGAAAGTTCTGCCTTATCTAAGTTTGCCTTATATGGAGTTCGCATGTTTTTATGCTAAGTCATGCCAATGTGTCTATACTGTAGAACTATACACACTTGCAATGGCGGTTTAAAAATTCTGAACAATGTTTTACCGCTATTTTTTACTTAACAGCTTACTTATTTACTGAACTCTCCATTAACCACAAGCAAGCAACTATTGTTTTATTTATGTTTTGAACCGTTAACTTATTTTACATGTTTAAAATAGAAATTAAATTTTCCAAAACCCCCATTTAATTTGCTTTTTTTTGACAAATTAAAGAAGGCGGCTTTCCCTCAATTGCTCTTTGATGTCATCATCAGCGGAAGTCAGTTATTTTTGTTAATGTACGTTTTATTATATACTTGCTGTTACCCGTGACTTTGCCTGCATTATTTCGGGAGAAAATGTGTCCTATATATATTATTTTAGAACGTCATCTCTCTTCTTACCAAATTTCTTCCAAATCCTTATTATTACAATCTTTCACGTTTATAATATTAGAAGTATTATTACTTCGCCAGCCAAGGAGCTGAAGATTTTGTGGCCTTTCATCAATTTTGTCTTCTTTAACTATCCCCATTTCAGCCATCTGACAGCTTCACGCCACAGACGAAACAGGAACGTTTGCGCAACAACTAGTTGAAGATCAATCAGCCGGCAGGCTCAAATGTCCCGTTTAAAACTGAAAGTTTAAAACATTAAAGGGACATCACGTAACACTAGTGTGGCCGATGCCAAATGCCTCTTCCCGACCAGTCGTTGAACCCGCGACCGTTCGGTGGCACGGTTCGGGAAGCGATGACAAACGCAGTTATTTTAGGGCTAATAGGAGAGGTAAATAAAAACTGTGGAGCGGGGTAAACGACTGTAAGATTTGACGTGTCTGGAGCAGTGGATTTCAACCTTTCGCGACTGGTAGACCAATTATTCATTCAAAAAAGAGACAGATCTAGAGATCGCAATCCGAAATTTCAGCCACCTAAAACAAGACAGGAAAAATTTTCCTTAAAAATTCATATGAGCTTTTTTGATTGTGAATATTTTTTTTTATATTGCACTTCAAGATTGACCTCATCCCACCTGCTGTTAAGTGGTAATGAGGTTAAGGGCGACAAGTACAGCATAATAAAGCTTTTACTGGGTTTGTCGCCCTTACCTTGAAGGCCTAACCCTTGCTACTAATGTAGCACGTCCCCCTGCCCTCAGACCCCTGGAAACCCTACTTAAACGCAGGAACACACTAACACCGAAGTGGTTGTTATTTGGCTGCGGTCTTTTGTAAGGTGGGTGTATTTCACTAATCGGGCTGCTCCGGTTCTATGCCCTACCTCTTCCGTTATGCCCTACCTTTTTAAACGGTTTTATTTAGCTTACCCCGTTTGTTTTATTATTTATTCTTGGTTTTCACTTTTTAATAAGGTTTTATAAGATTAATAATTACTTACGGATCCCTTGAGACTCACTAAGAGCCCCAGATTGAGAAGCCCTGGTGTTGAGCATGAACGTTTTGATGGGACGTTTTTTATGCGACAAATATGGTGCCAAAACAGTTTGATGTACAGTAAACAGCACGTCAAAGTGAACACTTGAAGCTCGATATTAGATCTTGTGCGCATGACATAAGGGTGGTGCGAAGTCCGAAGTGGTATAGTCTGACGTGCTTACTGATAGGCCATCCACCGCTACCGTCATTTTCTGTGGCTGATATTGTTTCATGCCATGCTATCTTTGGTGGTCCATGTGAATGTGAAGGCAACTGTGGGGGCTGGGTTCTATAAATGTATAGTAGGGTTTAAAATAAGTAAACGGTTCAAAACACAACATTTTTTAGTAGTTAATACGACTGACTGAGTCAGCTCGTGACTACGGTTGGGGCAACCTAACCAAAACGTCGGGCAGTAAGTAGTTCGTATTAACTACTAACAAAATGTATCTTTCACGCAAAACCTTTTCAATGGGTTCGGATGAAAATTGGTAGTAAAATAAACGAAATGAACGTAAATAACATTACACATTATTGCACAAAATAATGTGGACAAGAATAGAGGCACCAGTTAATGCATATTATATCATCATCAACACACACAAACACTACGTAAACACACGACTTACCTATAATTTATATTAAGCACGACATCCGGGAGACTGTACCCCACAACGCAGGGAATCCTATGGAGGGGCGTCGGGATAATTTACTTTTAATATGTTATCCCTGATTACCAAAGAAACTTTCAAGTGTCGCTATCTGAAAACGATTTGGCCCACTTTTCATACAAACTGAACGGCTATTTTAAAATCTGCAAAGGTAAAGTATCAGTATCTACATTGAACAGTCACGTAGCTTTGGGCGAAAATTGAGAAACCGTAAATGAGCTGATATCCGGCCAATTAGCGGCTTTTGAGGAATTTTTAGGCCGCCAAAGTCTCTTATTGTTTCGTGCTTCCTTCGTTTAGTCCAATACAGTCACGAGATCTTACGTGTAGATGCTAAATTTAATGCTTTTTGACAACAATTTGACGAACAAATGTAACCACAGTCATGAACAATGAAATTAGTATTTTACGTAAACAAAAAAATTGTAGACGAGAGATAGATGAGTACAGTCATCATTTATTTGTATATAACTAAGTTTCTTGTCTCATTAAACCTCTGCGTGACTAAGTCACTCAGTACACAGTTGGCTTATGAGACAAGTTGCTAAGTTGTTTACAAACTTAATTTGCTGACTACCACACCATGAAAAGAAACAGAAAAAATTGGTGTCCTCTTGCAGTGGGCAACAACCCACAGTTCTCCACATAATGCGAGAATGAGTTTTACACTACATACTAATCAGACCATCTACGGTACAGTAATGTACAAATATTAATTACAAAAATAAGTATAAATATAGGAAAACATCACATACATTGCTCTGACTCCGTGGTAAGTAGCTTAAGCAATGTGTTACAGAAATCAGAAACAACGACGGTACCACAACACCCAGACCCGAGACAATATAGAAAAGCTAGTTTCCCATATTGACCGATGGATCGAACCCGGAACCTCAGAGATAGCGCGATGCCTAAGTCCTGTTTGTCAAAATGTTTGAAAACTACATAAAAGGGGGTCACGTGCGGGCGTATGTTTGTTAAGTACAATCTAAATTAACAAAAAAATATCGTGGTTGTTAATCTCGCTAAGACTCAAGAACGGTCAGACCGACATAGACAGATTAGATCTAATTTTGGTTGTGATAAAATTGTTGAAGTCGAAGGAAGAATAAAAAGGTAAGGAAATTGGGAAAAGAATTAGGCAGCACAATGCTAGTAAAAACCTCGTAATAAAAACCGTAAGCATTAAATTGCCTCAAATAAAAATCATTAAATATTGTTGTTGTTTTAGATATACAATTGTTTCAGTTTAATAATGCAACACATCACATTATGAATACTATTGGTAAAAACGTGGAACCTTGACCCGAACGTTTGTAATAAGCTTCTCGTATGCAAATGGACACTTCACGAAACGTACGCTTTCTATACAGTCAAGCGAATGACGGTAAAGTATCTCCAGACTGCATTGGGCTTGTTGGAACTGGTTACATATAAGATTCAATAAAATTGACTAAATGACCATAAGTAGATAAGCATGTATTCAAAGAAAATTAAATTCAAGAAACTAATAACGTTAAAAACTAATATTCTTTACCTTGATCTGTGTTTTTTTGTCACTTATTGTGAAATGTATGTTTATTGTGTAAAAATTTAAATTTCTTATTATCTGACATACGTAACTGAAATACGTTATTATCTATGGTTTAGTCGATATAGGATATAGATTTTAATGACCTTTCTGATTGTAAAAGGTTTTTTATTTCAGAGCACAGCCAATTTTGAATTGAAGTTAATTCAATAAAAAGCAATGTTCAAATAGGAACACTAATAAAATTCACATTATAAAATAAATTTAAATATGTAAATGATAATAGTATTTTAGATAGATAGATTAATGCACAGAGAAAAAAACAGGAATTGGTTTTACAGGCATATTAAAGTACAATTTAGGCGGTCTTATTATATATAGGGTCTTATATAATATAACCTTCAGGTAGAATAAATAGTAAAAATAAAAAGGACAACATAAAACTCATACTCACATATAATTAAAAAAAAAAGATAAATAGAAAGTATTCCTGAAATATAATTTGACGTTTAGGTGTTTCACTGTTATCGCATTGCATTGCACTATCATTTTACAAACTCATTCGTACGCGGTTACAATATCGATTCATACCGTTACAGCAATAGTTACCATTTTGTTCTCCAAATAAGGTTCAAATTGCTTGTGCAGCAATTCATGAAATCACTGTTGCCAAGCATCGGCCTAACAGGCCTTAAAATTTCGATGTTCCCGTCTCGGCGCTTCCTTGAACGGTTCAAAACGTGACGTTTAATATTTGGAGAAATCGGAGTTTTTCGAATCTACTGAAGTAAAGATGCCTAACCTTTTGAACAAAGTCACAGGCAGGTCACTGACAAAGGTTTACTTTAGTAATAAGTTAGTTCGGTACGTACAATATATTAATATCAGTACATTAAGACTTAAAAATAAAGGATTAATCTTTGAGCATATTAGGCCACAAGATTTTATTTTAGAAATAGGTTTCATGGGTTAGACCCCCCCGCTTGCATTGGAGTCATGAATGTTTAGAAAATTTTTTGAGAAATAAACTTATTAACACACACAGTGCCAACTACATAATTTTACGTACTAAGTGTAATATTTAGTACTTGGTTTTTATTGTATTTTAGTACATGCTTAACGCTTTTCATATGTGGTAACCTGTATGTACATAAATATTTATTTTCCCTGCACAATTTATAAGACTTTACTTATAGTAAGTAGCAGCAAAGTATTCCAACTTTTGAATAATATCTACTCTGATAAACCAATTGACTAATAAACCAAAGATCGTAAAAAAATGTCTAGCTGTACTTCAATTACAAATAGTGTAACTGACGCAGCTTTGCTTCATGGTAATATATATAGATGTATACTAATTCATCTATGAATTTTATTAAAATTTGCTATCACGACAAGCGCGTCCAGCTTTATCCAAATGACCCAAAAAGACAAAGACCTTGCACGGAGACAATCCAGCCGAAAGACCTTAGACGCTTTTCAATCACAAGTATCATCATCATCACTACTGCTAAGCCTTCCCCAAAGACTACCACTTCTCGGCTTTGTGCCACTTGCATCCATTTCTTGTTTATTTGTGTGTGTCAAGAGGTACGTTCACAAATTTCAAATCACACCTCAGCTGCGCACTCAACTTTGAAAGCTTCACCAACCAGATCATGATACTTCTCGCCTATTTAGCCTCTGGCCTAATCAAGCGTATATAGGGCTGTCAATATAAACAGCGGATGCACCTTTGAATCCAACTAAGTAGGAGACTCCAATGCTCATACGCAGTGCTCATAGGAATTGAAATACCTCCACCTTACAGAAGACCGCAGCTAAATAACAATCACTTCTGTGTTGTTGTGTTCCTGCGTGTGAGTAAGGTTTCCAGAGCCCCTGGGGGACGCCTTCAAGGCAAGGGTGACAAGTCCAGTAACAGATTTATTATGCTGTACTTGTCACCCTTAAGCTAGGACCTCATTACCACTTAACATCAGGTGGGATGAGGTCAATCTAAAAAAAATATTTAAAAAAGGGAAGGTTAAGAAATAAAAAAAATAGGCGTTCCGAAGTTCGTCGGTACAGCTAGTAAATAAATATTTTCTTTGCGGACATGTAGGTTATTAATTTGAAAACATCATCATAAGCACACAAAAATTGTGTGCTTATGACGACCTGGGCACGTGCCTTAACTCTCAACCACTGGGCAGGTGAAACTAATAAAGCTTGTTAAACGGTCATGTGCCCAATTTACGGGCTCAATGGAAAATCAATTGTGCCCGGCGATCTACGTTCCGGCATGCAACGGATTGAGTAAAGCAAGCAACCCTGCTGGGAGCATTTGGGCATTTCCTTTCGGGCCCAGGCCTGGGTCGACGGGTCGTTACACCACTGATCCAGTGGCCTTTGTTCAATTCGTTTTCACTTACCCGTTGGGTGTGGAAAATTGATTGTATCGGATCTCGGTCGGTAGTTTCCTTTAATTGATAAGTAAATATTGCTGTAAACAAATCTAACTTTCACCAGTATATCCTTAATTCTTGTAATATTCAACAACATCTCATACATTGCTCTGATTATGCGGTAAGTAGCTTCAGAAATCAGAAACAACGACGGTACCACAACACCCAGACCCGAGACAATTTAGAAACGGTCGATTCCCATATTGACCCGACCGGCGATCGAACCCGCGACCTCAGAGATGACGCGACGGCAAAGTCCGGCCCGCACGCCACAGCAGTCAGTCTCAGACCTGACAAGACGTAGCTACCGAACCAGCACTGACCATCAAAAGTAAGAGTGCGTCGTGTTAGAAAGTAATCCCTTTGTAAATATGCCAGTTGGCACCTCGCTGTCTGATTCCGAGAATAGTAAACTGTGACGTCATCGTATGAGCTATTCACCTCTTTTGGGATACGCGCGTAGACCAATAGAATATAAATCATGCTAGTATTATTTATAGTGCGGAGGAAACGAGATGATGGGTTGTATTTGGTGATTACCGTTTATAAACATCCGCGTCACTAGAGAAGTTGCGTTTCCTTCGAGACGGTCCTACGAGCTATGTGGCATGATTCACTTTAATTTTTCAGTTCTTAAGCTGCGCCAGTGACTCTTAATTGGATGCATGATGATACATTTTTGTTTGGTCAATTAGTTAAAATCCGAAAAATGTAACATAATATGCATTTATTAATTTTATTATGTAATCAAATAGTTACTGCTTGTGCTATTTTCACTTTTTAAAGAAATATTAAACTCCATTTCTGTTTTTGGTTACAAACGTATATCGCCATATAATAAAATAGAGAGGCCCCGGGTTCGATTCTCGGTTTGTTTGGATTATGTGTAAACATGTGATGTAGTTGAAAAGATAACTATAATATATTAATTTCTTACGAGAAAATCATATTTCAAATGCTAAGAATCCAGTCCCCAGGCCGTTTGATCATAACTTCATTTGAAAGTTCCATTGACATTATATCTTATTGTAAATATGGATAACAATAAATTGGTATATAGACATAGTGTATTGACGTCAATTTATTTTCAATAGTACCTATTTAGAATTTACTTAACAAACCTAATATATCAGGATTTGTCTGTTTAATGTTATGTAAATAGTAATGATAAATTTCAACACCAGAGTACAATAGATAAAATTGTATGAAATGAGATTGTAATGCCAGTTTATTGTAAAAGTATGATATTTAAGAGTATTTATTGTAAAAGTATTTATTTAAGAGAGGTAGGGCATAGCGATTTATCGCTTGAACTGGAGCAGCAAGACTGGTGAAATACCTCCACCTTACAGTAGACCGCAGCCAAATCACAATCACTTCTGTGTTGTGGTGTTCCTGTGTGTGAGTAAGGTTTCCAGGGCTCTTGTGGGGTGCTGCTACATTAGTAGCAGGGACAAGCCTTCTAGGTAAGGGCGACAAGTCCAGTAACAGTTTTATTATGCTGTACTTGTCGGTCTTAAGCTAGGACCTTATTTCCACTTAACATCAGGTGGGATGAGGTCAATCTTGAAGTGTAATATAAAAAAAACATATTTTTTAGTGCTAAAAGGGCGTTATTGTATTAACCTCTTTCAAAGGTTACTACATACTACAATATAACACCTAAAATAATAACTCTGTATGCTGATTCATACTTATAATGCTTATTGCTGATTGATTATTGATATTGACCCTATTAGCACCAGACTACATAAATAATCCTATATGTCAATCATATATTGAGTGAAGCGATGGCTGGCACATACGTCATGCTTGTGAACAGGTGCCACCTTTGGGGACTGGTCTGCTCCAGCTTACCTCTCGAAAGTAAAAACTTACTTGAGTACTTAATTGTTTCATCACTCATCAAAACAAAACTATATAACTTGGTACAAAGTGTTCTACACACAGCTATAAGTTAGATACTGATACTGTAAATGATCTGCTGAGTTTCTTATCGGTGTCTTCTCGGTAGATATAGGTTCCGAACCGGAAGTAGAATCACTTTGCATTGTATTCAATGACGATTCAAAAGTGTTCCAACTTGAAGAAACAAATATTTGAGTTTGAGTTTGATATATGGAAGACAAGTGCCGGGATGTCACCCCGATACCTCGACAATTGCTGAGTATTTGCCTTTTACCGACCGGTTCTAATATTGTCCTTAGTAGTCCTAGTTACGGCTAGTAATAAATTATACGAGGTGTAAGCTATAAACGGCTGACGGACGACTGATGACAGCTGACATGGAAAGTAAATTTGAAATTAGAATTAACGGCTCGTAGAAAAACAGATAGTCATTTTTGACATGTAACGAGTCATAAAATATTGGAACCGGGTTAGTGATATAATTTGTGGTTAATTGAACTTCCTAAGTGAACTTCAACCAAAATTATATTAATTGTTGCATCCGTAAAGGTTTAATAATATGTAGTACGTTTATCTGACGTAATGCATCATCACACTATTATTTTAGATTTATTACTATAAAAAAGAAAATTAAAAGTTGTTAAACGCTCCGACTCGTGTCTAGTTCCTGAAGTTGCCGACAGGTGGCGCTCATTCGTTTCAGAGTTAGGTCCAGTCATCGAGTTCTGCAATTAATTCATGGGGTTAAATTAGGGTTCCCCCCCGCTGGGTTCCGCATCTTGTCGCGATGGGGGGGCTCAGTAACCCTGTGGTCCGGGACGTTGAGGCTGGCCTTGTCACCCAGCCTCCAATACCGCACAGGGTGAAGCCAAGACGGATCCCGAGCTGGGCTGCGGAGAGAAGGTGGCTCTCTGCGGCAAGCCCGCAAGGGCAGAGGTGGATCGCGGAGGAAGAGGAGGACCTCGGTGTTTCGTTGCCGGCCTCCCTGTCCTCCGCGACCCGGCAGTGGCGCGCTGCCGCGCGGGGCGCGAATCGCGTCGTGGTGGGGTCGCGGAGGAAGAGGAGGATACGGTATTACGTTTGCCGGTCTCCCTATCCTCCGCGGCCGGTGGGTCTCGGGACTTCATCTGGCTCTCGGAGGGAGAGCTGGATTGAGAGTCTCGGTGTCCACAGAGGCGGTAGGCAGCGGAGCCGCACAGCAGATCCGCTGCTGGGACCGGAGATGCCAGGCGTGGGGTAAGCCTGGCGTCCGTTACCTCGGTCCCGAGGGGGTGGGGCGTGTCAGGTGGCCTGACACGCTCCAGCTGCGTATTTGCGCGGCGAGATGGGCCGCTTGGCGGTAGGCGCTGTGGGGGAGCCTGTGTAGAATCGCAAGGAATCCCGACTCCCCCACAATTGCGCAGCGTTGGCCACCGAGGGGGTTTTAGTCGGTGCGAGCCCGACACACCACTCTCTGTTCCCCACTGAGAGTGACGGTGCGGTAGGCATTTCCCCCTCGAGTAAAAAAAAAAAAAAAAAAAAAAAAAAAAAAAAAAAAAAAAAAAAAAAAAAAAAAAAGGGTTGGGTGGGTTCTTAAACCTTTACGGATGCAACAATTAATATAATTTTGGTTGAAGTTCACTTAGGAAGTTCAATTAACCACAAATTATACTTCATTGTTGCATCCTAGAAGGTTAATAATATGTAGAAGTTTAGCGCTCAATTGCAGAAAGATTAGATTAGTAAAACTGGTTTGTTTAAAGACAGTTCAATTAAAATGAATTAATCACAGACATATTAACTTTTCCATTCTTATTAACATGGATACACTTAACACGGCTTATCTACACTCAACCGCGTTAGTACAGCTTTAGCGAAAGGCCCATCATGCAATGTATCCGTCAAAGGTAAATTGTAAAAATGTAGCAAAACAGAGAACAAACACTTCTATACCGCTCTCCTTCAGGGTTTATTGACTGAGCACTGGCATTTCAGACAGGCCTTCTAGTCGTTAAAACAATTTTGTTAATATTCAGTGCGTCACAAAAATATCTTGTTTGGTCAATATAAGCAGAGAGGGCATTCGCCAGACAAATAGGCACATGGTTTATTTCTATACACGGTATGAACAAATAAATCGTCTTATCACAATACGTGCCATAGATTCCCAGAAAGAAATGTTATTTAAATAAAGTTCAACTCTATTATATAAATGTATATTACATAGGGGTTCAAAGGTTAATTAAGAAATTGCTTCACTATATGACATAAAACAATGTTTGGTTTCCAACTGCAATGGTATTTCAAAAGATTAGATTTTATAAATCTACTAATTAAATTATTTACGCAAATTGTTTGTCTATTATTATTGATAATACATCAGTGTTATTGATCACACTGAGAATTTTAATTGCCATACCGGGCTTTTTCATAATGCTTCAATAAAAACTTCAGTAAATTAGTAACCGGAACTTAAATAATCAAATTTATTTTATCAATAAATGCAAACCAAGATTTATTCGACAGGGAGTGTAACATCACGTCCACTGTGTCATCATTTAAGTAATGACTGTCTAGCGAACGCTTGCCTGATAACGTCGCGCACACCAGGGTAAGCTTGGACCATAACGGGTGCGAGGTTCTGTAAGAGAGTAATAAATGTTCATACTGGCCCAAACATAGAACATTTGAATAGTTAATGACATACAAACTATGGCTGGCTTGGCCAGCAAAGGACAACTAGTCATCTTGTCATTCATTGTTTTTCGTGCACATTGTAATATGAAAGTAAACGGAGTAAAAGCATAAAACAGGCGACTATGCCATGTTAATATGAAAGCGTCGATATCATAGGCTTCCAGATATCTTTTCCAGAAAAAATATTTCAAATATTTTTATTTATTCAGGACGCAAATAAGTCAATACTAGATTGACCAATTTCTTGAAACAAGATTGATGCAATTCCCAATCAGTATCAATATTTGTAAAAAGAGACTATATATTATAAGTTCCTTCTGTCCACACCACATATTTTGTGAGCTATTTTGTTTAAGTGTGGAAATTGTATTCCACCCATTTTGTTAATATAGCAAACAGCTGTAGTATTGTTTATTCTATTATTCATAAAAATAATTCTGTTTATTTTCTCTGGTGTATAACTAATATTCTGAACTCTGATTCTGAACAAAAATTTTAAATTTGTAATATATTTACAGAGTCACCTCCAACAACTCAAAATAATTAATATAATTTCTTTCATTTTGTGCAATATACATATCTCTCTAACTAAAAATTATTTCTACTGATAAAATTGTTAACCTTGTTAATTACATTTTTCCACCATAAAAAATCAGCAATTAACAGATGGTTGATTTTTAACTTTCATTACAATCTTGATATAAGTGAAAAGATAAGATATTTTTTTTTTTTTTTTTTTTTTTTTTTTAAGTTTTTTGTTTATACCCCGCCATATGATACTGCTGAGCAAGCACCTGCGGGGTTGGTACCCTCACAGTAATGAGTGCAAGGCCTCTTGTTTTAACAACATATTTGACATATGCTGGGCCTGTCAATATATCTTACTAGGCCTGTTAAAATTTTTCAGATGGTAATTTTAAAAAAGGTGTCCAAACAATTAATTTGAAGTTCTAAGGTGTACAATTTTGACTAAGTTCAAAATAGCTTTTTTCATTATTTATCACAAAACTAAATTTTCCTCATAAACCATATCTGCAGAACACTAGATGTGATGTAAAATCGTACAATTACCGTCATACCGGAATCTTAAGTATTTTCTTAGGGACAAATACCTCTTTTAAATCAATTGTTACCATAAATTGATTGTTTTTATCAATTTTGTTGCAATATGAATATCCTCAAATTGGAACTGATATGAAATATTCTTAGCCTTTTTAGGTTTAGAGTAAATGTATTTTATTTCTACATTTGAACAGGGCGGATTGGTCGGTTCAATTAGTATTACCGGCGTATGAGTAAGGTTTCATTTATAACCTTTAACTAAGAATTGTAATACTTGCCAATTGGTAGTTGTATCGAGGCCATTGTGTATGAAGCCTTGAATGCGGCCAGCATGAAGTACCTCTAGCTCAGCCGCTGCAGCAACTGCTCCTGCGGGCGCGGCTGCGACCGACGGCGGATGGCGCGAGGTCGGCGGCGGCGGCTGCGGCGGCTGCGACGGCCGCGGCGAGCGGCGTGCGGCTGGCTGCAGGCGGCGGCGGCGGCGGGAGGTAGCAAGCGTGGCCGGCTGGCGCGCGCGCTGCTCCCAGCTGCTCGCTTGGTGAAGAGGCGTCCTCGAATTTTCCCGAAGCGCCGTATTGATATGTCCTTTGTACATCAAAATCGATGGAGGAGTTTGAACTAATTTCTTAAGTTGCAAGCTAGATTTTATATATTTTCCCCAAATTATCACCAAATATGAATTTTTCTCTTATAATACTTTCTCTCATCATGGAAATAATAACTGTCTTCAATTTATAGTCTCTTCATCATTGCTTGACAAGAATTTGATTTATTCACATAACTTTTTAATGACCTCTATCTCTTCCATATCCTGATTGATTAACAATGATGTTAAATCAGATATCCGCTGGGGTAGTAGCTGTACTACAGATTGATTTTGACAGACATGTACTTGCCACAGTTCTATTGTTGATTCTATTGATTATATACTTTGGCATTTAATTAGCTAGCTGGAAATTTTCAGGGATCAAAAATGTTTGCAGTAATGATTCCTTGTATTCTTTCACCAGTCCTTCAATCAGGATTTTTCCCCAAACGTTCAGAGATTTTTATTAGAATTCTTCTTCCAAATTTATCTTATAAGGTTTTAACTATGCCTAAAAATGAAAGGGATTTTTATCAGGGTTTTTACTACAGAGTTAATCAAATTGTTAGGTGTTACTGTTTCTGCCGGGGACCGGCAAATCTGTATTTGATTGGGAGACTGTCCTCAATAGCAAGTCAATACTGCCAGCATCTGACATGGTATAATCCATAACTACTTCCTCCTCAAGCTCATCACCACAGCTAGCGTAGCCATCTGAGTGTGTCTCGTCGTACACATAGATAGTGTTATACTCCGGTTCTATCAATTAAATACATCAAAATTAGCTTAATCATTGACTCTTTTGGATGACATCACATGCTACCACCATAAAAAAAAAATTTTATATGTACACAAAGGTTTATAACATTCCGGATGACATCTCGTGCCACCACTGAGGAATGTAAAAATTTTAAAGGACCACTTTTGGAAAACATCTCCAGCATTCACTGCAAATAGGTATTTCTTTCCGGATGACATCTCGTGCCACCACTGAGGAAAGATAAAGTATAAAAAGCATTGCTTTTGAAAAGCATCTTGTGCTCTTGTTGCAAGTATATATTTCTTTCCGGATGACATCTCGTGCCACCACAGAGGAAAGATCAAATAAAAAGCACCACTTTTGGAAAACAACTCTTCCTTTCGTTGCAAGTATGTAGGTATTTCTTTCCGGATGACATCTCGTGCCACCACTGAGGAAAGATAAAGTATAAAAGGCATTGCTTTTGAAAAACATCTTGTGCTCTTGTTGCAAGTATGTATTTCTTTCCGGATAACATCTCGTGCCACCACAGAGGAAAGATCAAATAAAAAGCACCACTTTTTGAAAACAACTCTTGCTTTCGTTGCAAGTATGTAGGTATTTCTTTCCGGATGACATCTCGTGCCACCACAGAGGAAAGATAAAGTTTAAAAAGCATTGCTTTTGAAAAACATCTTGTGCTCTTGTTGCAAGTATATATTTCTTTCCGGATGACATCTCGTGCCACCACAGAGGAAAGATGAAATAAAAAGCACCACTTTTGGAAAACATCTCGTCCTTTCGTTACAAGTAGGTATATAGGTATTTCTTTCCGAATGACATCTCGTGCCACCACTGAGGAAAGATAAAAAAATCAAAGCACCGCTTTTGAAAAACATCTCGTTCTTTTGTTGCATGTATGCATTTCTTTCTGGATGACATCTCGTGCCACCACTGAGGAAAGATATGTAGTTATCAAGATAACTTTATGGCGGGTATGTTCACATTAAAAATTATGATAGTAAAACGCCGATAAGTATATGTTATTTCGGGACGACACCGCGTGTCCCCACTTGGGAAACAATTTGAAACATACTTTTTTGCGTGTTTCAATCGAGATTACACCATACAATACTTGTTAATCCAAAATATTTATTTACCAACCTTCATTACGGTCTCCATTTGGCGGGTATTAAGTACATGCCGCTAGTAACTTTTTACGTGCTCGTAATTCTTTTTCCAAACGTATAATCTTTGATTCCAGTTCTTCATCTGACTTTTTACTTGTTTCAATACCCATTTCCTGAAAATCAACACTTAAAACATCGTATTTTAACACAAAAACTATAATTTTCAACGGAGCGAAAGTGGATGATGCACACACAGAAAACGAATGAGCGCCACCTGTCGGCAACTTCAGGAACTAGACACGAGTCGGAGCGTTTAACAACTTTTAATTTTCTTTTTTATAGTAATAAATCTAAAATAATAGTGTGATGATGCATTACGTCAGATAAACGTACTACATATTATTAAACCTTCTAGGATGCAACAATGAAGTATAATTTTATTTATAACTTGCTGTTTTATAAATACTATGTCATGTCACTAATGGATCAAATATTTTACGATTCAAAATCTGTCAAAAATGATTATCCACTTTCCTCCAACTGACTACTAGTCTGGAACGGTTTTAGCTTACGCCTCGTTTTATTTTTTACTATCCTTAACAAAAACGGATCGTTTTCCAAATCTCTAATCTATTAACAAAATTCAATCAAATCATTGCCCGTGACATCGTTCGCGTGGACTTCATCCTTTGATGGTCGGTTTAGCCCCTATCTTCCCTAATATTCGAAACAAAAAGTAATCTATATTGTAATCCAAATTTCGAGCTATATTTTTGCCAAATTTTATATCTCTAACTTAAAAAATAAAACTTTTATAGGTGGTATCACCCCCATTCCCCCCTTATTTTCTAACAAAAAGGAGCCTTTGTCCGTTCTTGATGTCAACGTATACCTATACCAAATTTCATACAAATCGGTTGAGAGGTTTAAGCGGGAAAGCGTAACAGACAGACTGAGTTACTTTCGCATTTATAATATTAGTAGGGATTACGAAACAAACTTTTGCGTTAATAATATAACCTACTAGGCTAACAACAAATCATGGAAAGTTTTAACCAACTCATCCAACCTTATTTTATAAATTTGAGTAGGGACATAAAATCCGAAGAATCTAGGACACATAAAAAGTTTCTTTGATGTCGTATCTCTATCACGCACTACTCCTACGCGTCTAGCCAATGAACTAATTTCTGGCCGCAAACAGAAATTCGAGACTTCCTTTGAAACTAATTACTAATTAGGTATTAGAATTATAATTATCTCGTTGATTAACCAAGCGATTAGTTGAATATAACTCAGTAGTTCAACTACATTGATGGTAATGGCGTTGAAAGTTTTGAACTCAAGCTTACGTTATAACCAGGGATGTTATTGATATGTCGCAGTCATCTGGTTTAATCAGCTATTTGATTGGATCACTAGCGCGTTCATTGAATGACGACGTTTAATTGAATGACTAAAGGACAACTCGTCAAATTGTTTAATATAACGTTTAACTTCTTGACTGAACGTCATTTAGCATAGTCGTTGAATGGGATATAGCTGACTTTGTAATGTTTCATTAGGGTGACCATAAGATCGCAACTTAAAAGATAACTAAGTTTAGATAAAAAAATGAGGACATGACATAACACACCTTAATAAGATTTTTTATATATTTTAACAATTTAAAGTCTTAAGACACTTAGGCTAAAAAAAATATTTTTTTTACGATTAAGTCACTTTAAATCTCAATATCACTCAAAAAAATATCAACACAGTGCTATTCGATTAGATCTGTACCAGCTGTTCGACGCCATCTTTGTTTTTATGAGCACTAACGCCGCAGTGGAAAAAAAATGAACTAAATTACAATCACCTGACTGATTTTACGTCCGCTATGTTCAAAGGGCTATGTTACAATCCGCTAACTTGTTGGACGTTGAGTGAGGCTTGTTCATTCACCAGGGGGGGAGGTGTACCCCTACCTGGCGCGTCCCCCGGTGGCGGATAGGGGAAGCCGTCGGCCGCCGCCCGGAGGGTACTCCCGCTTACAGGGATGCCCTGCGGACGGCGGCCGGGGGTCGGAGCGTAGCTCCCGCGGACCAAACGCATTGGGGGGGTTGGGGTAGGTGGGTTGGGGAATGGGGAATGGGGGGGTGGGGAATATCGTCTTCTGCTGCCCTTCTCGGTTTTTGAGAAGAGCAGTGGAGGGCGAGGCGAGTGGGCGTGGGTCGGTGGGTCGAACCGGCCAAAGTGGCTGGGGAGACGCGGTCCTTCTCAGGACCAACACCGGCAAACCTGTTTCTCCCCCCTGTAGCTCAGGTAGGCCTGGGGAGGGGGGAGGGGTAGGGGGCTTGCCTTAATTGGCCGGCCCAAGAGGAAGGACACCTCCCTAAAAAACCCCCTAAGCCCGACGTTGGGCGAGGCTCGAGACGTCGGGGCCATCTCTCCCTCGGAGGGATGGTGAGGAGCTGGGATAAAGCTCCTCATATCGACCCCACCACCCGGCACCGGCCGACCCCGGGTGAGTAATAGGCTTCCCCGTACAACTGGCTCTGTACGGGGTGACCGAATGTTTCCAGTAATATTCGTGGGAACAAGTATGAGTTCGAACAATAAACCAAAACCAATTGGGGGGGGGGAAGTGTAGAGAGTGAGATCGATTCTGACGACGTTTCGGATATATCCGGAATGAGTATGTCGGATGTGGAGTCAACCCGGACAGCAACTCGGCGCTCAGAGCGTCTTGGTGCCCGTAGCCGCAGCAGTAGTTGCACGTCAGGAACAGACGGAGCAGGAACAGTCGCTGGGCGCAAACGTCCCAGCCCGGACGTAAAGGAGGGGGGTGTTGTCCTCCGAAAGGGGCAGCAGTCAAAAAGGGGCCGCGGGCGTCCGCCTACCACGGGGGAGTATGTGGGAATGGCGGAGGCCAAAAGGGAGTTCAAAAAACAGTTGGCGGAAATGGAGAAGAAGAAGTCCGATGAAAATTGGGAAAAAACCATCTCCATCGATATTGCGAATGTCCAGCACACGGCCGAGCAGATCGCGTACGTTGAGAGGACTCTCTCACCCGAGACGTTAGCGCGGGAGGAAGCTTCGAAAAACTTGGAAGACCGGCCTTCTTTCCTCCTCGTCGCCCAATCCATAAGGACGTCGGATCTGATCCGGAACATTGCCAAGGGGTCCGGCAATTTAAAGGGGACCTATCAAAAGGCCCTTAAGCTGGCAGCCGATGAGATGGAGAGGGTGGCTGCCAAAATGTACAAACACACAGCCACCCAGGAGAACAAGGTGCTCGAGACGGCAGCCAGGCGCTTCCAGGAAGATAATGACCGGCTCAAGGAGCGCCTGACAAAGCAGGATAAGGAGCTGGAAAAACTGCGGTCAGAAATCACCGAGCTGAGGGTGAGCATGGAGGCGCAGAAAGCCTCAGAAAAGCAGGAGATGAACGAGGCTAAACTCCTGAGCTATCTCGACTCCCGTTTTCGGGAGTTCGAGAAGCGCCTCCCGCCGGTCGGAGAGCGCCAGGGAGGGACACAACCATCGTCCCCCCCACTAGCAGAGAAGGAGATAGCCGCAGGACCGAAGCCGCGGGCTCCCGTAAGCAGTTCCACTGCAATGCGAAAGCCTGCCGCCCCAGCGCCCGAGCCGAAACCCCAAACCAAGGGCAAAGGGAAAAAGGGGGGTGCTAAACAGCCCCCTCCTCCGAAGGAGCCCCGCCCCCTGCCACCTCCACCCGCGTCAATGGATGCGGCATGGACAACGGTGGCAAAGAAGGGGTCGAGAAGAAGAGCGGCCAAGGCTTCCGAAGCCCCACCGCCCCTGTCCAAAACCCAGCAGAAGAAGCAGCAACCGAGGCGGCCAAACCTGCCGAACCTCCGCCCTGCTAAAACGGCGGCAGTAGTGCTCACACTGCCGCCGGAAGTCGTCGCGCGGGGAGTTTCCTACAAAGAGGCCCTCATTAAGGCCAGGGAGAACATCCCCCTAAGGCCGTTGGGGATTGAGGGTCTCCAGTTTCGGCAGGCTGTAACGGGGGCGGCTATTTTGGAGTTGAAGGGAGGCTCCGAAGAGGAAAATCGCGGGAAGGCCGAGGCACTGGCGGCCAGACTAAGAGAGGTGCTAGCAGCGGACGGAGTCCAAATTTCCCGGCCGGAGAAGTGCGCGGAGTTGCGCCTCTCCCAGCTGGATGACTCCGTATCCGCTGAGGAGGTGGCTGCCGCTGTAGCAAAAACAGGGGAGTGTTCGGCGGATTCTATAAAAGTTGGGGAGATCCGCCGAATGGGGCGAGGACCCGGTTCTTGTTGGGTCCGCTGCCCGGTGTCGGTTGCCAAACGATTGGTGGATGGGCGTCGCGTCTTAGTGGGGTGGTCTAGTGCAAGTGTGCATCTACTGGCGAACAGAGACCTGCGCTGTTTCAGGTGCCTCGAAAAGGGGCACACCAAGTTACAGTGCAGGTCTGAAACTGACAGAAGTAGCCAATGCTACAAATGTGGTGAAGTCGGACACCTGTCTCGTGTGTGCACGAATGAGCCGCATTGCACGGTCTGTGCTGCGGCAGGTAAGGCGGCGAAACATAGGGTTGGGGGCACTCAGTGCAAAGCCCCCAAGCCCCCCCGAAGGAGCCCCACTACGGCCCCCAAGCCGTCTAGTGGGCCAACATCCTCCGTCCCAAGGGACGTCGAGATGAGCAGCAACAAGGACTAAACCTTGGATTACGAAGGCGCCAGAACGGGGAAGTCTGGCGCCGATCGAGGGGAACGGGGCGTGTTGGGTGGCCCGGCACGCCCCGTAAGGGGGGAGAGCTGCGCTCTTGTGCGGCAATGCGTGTAGGGGGGGTTTGTGTAGAATCGTCAACGGATCCCAACCCCCCCCCATTTGCACAGAGAAGGGCCATCCGGGAGGTTTTAGTCGGTGCAAGTCCGACACACCACCCTCTATCTCCCCGTGATAGAGGGTGACGGTGCGAAGGCATTTCCTCCCGGCCAAAAAAAAAAAAAAAAAAAAAAGGCTTGTTCATTCAAAGTTCGGCCTAGTCATTCAATTAAACGTCGTCATTTAATAAACGCGCTAGTGATCCAATCAAATAGCTGATTCAACCAGATGACTGCGACATATATAAAATTTCGGATACAGATGTGGATACGGATGTATGTAAAAGTATTATTTCGGTTTCGGTTTCGGTTACGGATATGAAATAATTTCGGATTATCTGATAATATCGGTTATGGATATTAGATTTTTAAGGAAGTGTAGAAGTGAAATACAAATAAGAATTTAAATGATTTGGCGTTAAATTGTGGAAATATAAATATGGAAATATAAATATTGGACAACATCACATACATTGCTCTGATTCTGTGGTAAGTAGCTAAAGCACTTGTGTTACAGAAATCAGAAACAACGACGGTACCACAACACCCAGACCCGAGACAATACAGAAAAGTTCGTTTCCCATATTGACCCGACCGGGGATCGAACCCGGGACCTCAGAGATGGCGCGACGCCAAAGTCCGGCACGCTCGCCTCTCGGCTACGGAGGTCGTCAAATTGTACTTTGTAGGTTTTGAAATCAGTCAAACTAGTTATTCGTTTTTATAGCTACTCACTCGATTATGTATATAATTATTTCTTACCATACAAAAACTAGCCACAACACGTTGAATTTACTAAACGCTTACGATAAATTGCGGTGATGGTGCGGAAAGTAGTGGGTTCGATTCCCACACCGCATGGGGAGTTAACATTTTTCTGTTTCTAGAATTTAAAGTTTGCTAGTACGGCGTAAAGTACTGTAAAAATAAAAAATCGATGTACTCGTATTGTACAACATTACACACATTGCTCTGATTCTGTGGTAAGTAGCTTATGCACTTGTGTTACAGAAATCAGAAACACCGACGGTACCACAACTCCCATATCCGATACAATATAGAAAAGATGGTTTTCCATATTGACCTGACCAGAGATCGACCCTGGACCTCAGAAATGGTGCGACACCAAAGTCCGGCCCGCTCGCTACACGGCTACGGAAGCGATATACACCGTGACATTTTAGTGGTTGTTTTCCCGCAGCAGAACGATTAACCTTTAGTAGCACTATCGAATAGTGCGAGTTTTTTTTTTAAATAATAATATTTTAGTTTTCAATTAATTAAAAAAATAATCATAAACTCGAAAGCGTGAGAAACGAATAGTTATATTCCGAGATTCTGACGTATGAAGGTACTTCTTTCTGCACTAAAACCTTCTTTAAACAAAAAAAACTCTTAAGTCCTAAGCAATACAGCATAAACTGCAACGCACGCGCTCCGCAAAACGAACCGCCTCGTGACAAACGACACAGACACAAAGGCACCGCTCGCAGCGCTCGTGCGACTGTCTCACTCACTCATTTCTACTCCCAGTGCACCGCGAACGCCGCCCGCGCAACTACTCAACCCCAGCCAGTGCGCTATTGTTGCCGCCAAAATGGATCGCCATTACGTTTTTTCAACCTACCAACGTCGTGGATTACCTACGTCGCTATGGTGCAATTGTACGCGAGAGCGAATTATGATTCGCATGCCGCTCGTCGGCTTTACGCAGGGCCGCAGCACATGGAGTCCCTTCGTCTTCGCGGTGTTCTGAACCCGCAAGTACCACAGGCTCGGATTACTCGATCACGGGCAGTTCCAGACGCCAGCTCATGCCCAAGGCAGAGGTCACCCGGCCATTCATTCTTTGGAGCTTGACGAATACATCATAACCGTCGCGGCGGGCCAGTGCCGTGGCCACCACGAAGCCCGGATCTTACTCTGTTGGACTTTTATTTGTGGTCTGAGGTTAAGCGGATTGTGTATCGGGAAGAGTACCAAACTCATGACGCCTTAAAAAGTGCGATAGTGGACGCTTTTGATGTGGTTAGACGTGATAGAGACACATTATTGAAATTGAAAGCAAATCAATTAAAACGTGCACGATTGTGTGTAGAACGCAGTGGTTTACACTTTGAACAATTACTCCGTTACCTGGAAGTGTAAGTATTTGTTTGTACATTTGTAAATAGGGATATTAGGTTAGGTAATTAAAATCATTGTAAATAGGTTGATTTCTATTTTTTAAATACGCCTTAAATACTTTATTGCCTAATTCAGTAATAAATTATTATTTTCAGACAATAATCTTGATTACAAAATTTAAAAATTATGTCGTGTTTAGTTAAGTATGGATAAAAGTTTTTACGACGGTCCTAAGCCCGTTAAAGTATGAAGGGAAAATGGAAATCACTTGTTAGTAAATAGTGAGTTTTCAGCGAATTGATAAGCGCGAGAGGCAATGACCCGGCCGGCCGGCGATCAGCTGCGGCGCGGCTCCTACTATTGGTTCGAGGTTGCTTTCGAGTTTAGTTTATCACTATCCTAATATTGCTATTTTTTGATCTGCATAAAAAAAACCTGCACAAATATATTGTACTACTCAGATATAATGATTTTACTGCGGGAAAACAACCACTAAAAAGTCACGGTGTATAGCAAAATAGGTATGCTTAATAGCCAAAAGCTTATTAACCTTTTTGCGATCAGAGAACCAATTGCTTCGTTCATATCGTGTCTTCATTCCCATTATCACACATGAATCACTACGCTTTATGATTTTATTTACTGTCATAAAGTAATACAATGTGTATTATAATGCAAAGTGGCAGATATTTCGCCGCGGGCGTAACACAGTCGTCAACATAACTTCAGTATCCAACGCCCTTATCTCGAACCAATAAGGTATGTTTACCTTCGGCACGTACTTTCGCCACGCACTGTATCTGCGCAGATATTAATGAACTCGCAATACTGTTACTCGTACACTCATAATTTTTTAACCAGTCCAAATCGTTCGAATGGACATTTCTCAGCTAACACGCGCCCAAAATAAAGAGACCCAAAGGTGTAACAAATTGTTGCTTGCAGCAGGTTCACGTGAGCTGGTCAGTTTATAGTCACGCCCTCGTTTTTTGTGTGACCAAGTGTTCAAATACCAGTAACTGGTTTGCTGCTATGACTGATTAGCGGCAAGCAACGCCTGGAGGCAAGTGACCAGCCGCGTGCGGTTGTTATGACCGTATACTACTTACACCCGGGACTTCGCCGTTGACAATTAATGTGAGATAAACATTGGAGATTAACAATTGAATTGACAGGGAAATGAGGAAAATGCCACAACGGTAAGTAGTTGAGTGAACAGTCAATGCCTGCCAAATGTTGGCGTTCCCAACTTTGATGGTAACCGACTTAGAATTTAGTGGAAGGCCGGTTGATCCATATAAATAGATATATATTTATTAACACAACAATATGATTTCTAACACCGGTTTGGTGGGACCCAAGATTTGTACAAACAAACAAACAAGTATTTTTGTACAATACAATATACAAGAGTATACTAATTGTAAATCTTGATCATATTTTTAGTATTAATGCGGGAGAATAATTTAATTTTATTGAATGAAAGCGGATCAAAGCATACCTACATGTTTTTTGCCTTGTTTAACTGGTGCCATTATTAAGGTTGCTACTATGTATCTACAAAATATTTGATCTCAATTTGTATTATTTAAGAAAAATCATATTAATAGAATCAAACAGGAGTACGAGACATCTTTTTTAAGGAATCCCTCCACATCATATGCACAACTACCCCTTACTCAGAGTGTCTAGAGTGGTGGTATTTTATATCTGTCGTTCTTTTTTAATTCGAATTACCCAACAGCTATTCGAAGATCTTCCAAGTAGCAGTAGTTTAATAACTCTTTTTTAAAATAAAAATAAACCTTCCAACCTAAACACCTACTTAATAAACCTTGCAAGAAACAAACAAACACAAAATCTCATTCAATTACACACAGTACAAGTCTCAAGTAAACGCCGTAAAATATCCCCCACACAATTGCTCTAGCAAGATTACTAAACAATCTATCGACCAGTACAGTTAGACCTTTTGCCAGACCAAAATCCTCCTTACGCATCACGAGTTAGGTGCCTGAAATTGGATACAGAGCTCGACGTGTTCTGGTGATTGGGACACTATAATTTGGCCCATCCCAAAAATCGTTCTGCTCTATCTTATTAGTTTTGCTTTATGAATTGAGTTCGGCTCTCTCGGACAATGTTGATAATTTCAGTAAAATGCATTATTATGGTTATCCATCTTAGGAGACACGTGATATTTGTGGAAGTCAAGGCTTAGCCGATCTCCCACAACACCGCCACTAAGACGATGGTGGTCCAACCGGGGGATTTTAGTGGGTAGTCCTGCTCTTTTCAGGGCGGGGAGTCCCACACACGCCGTCACCCTCCTTCGGGGTGACGGTACGGTGCATCAACGCATTTCCCCCCGTCAAAAAAACGCACGTTAATCTGGGATAAAAAGTATCCCATGCGTTAATCTAGTATATTATCTATCTATCTATACCATTTCATCTAAGTCCATTTAGTAGTTTTTGCGTGCACAACACACACATCCATACATTCTACAACAAATCGCTTTTATCAAGTAGGCAGGAATTAAATCTTCTATGAAAATACAAAACGATGACGTCATCAATGTTACATATCAACACTATCACGATTCGATAGTTTCAATCAAATCATTTATGTGCAAATGAATTAATTGTAAATCGACTCGAAGAAATGAATTATATCATTTCTTTGCAATAAGTTTTAATATCGTTTTTTAAACATAATTTGCAAAATAAAATAGTATGGCTGACGTTTCATAAAGTCCTCTCTTAAGGCACATCTTACATATAATTATTATTTGTGAACGGTGAATACAAAAATTACGAGTTTGAAATTTTAAGCGACGAGAACAAACTTGTTAATTGAAAAATGCTGTAAATTCTTTTCATTTAGACCTTATTTCGTCCTACCCCATTTGGGCACTTCCACTCACGTAGTAGCTTAAGTTAAGAGTAAAGTTCCTTATTTCCCATAGTTATGAGTCGATTGGTCGAACGATTTATCCAAAAATGTCAACGGTAAAGAGGCGATTAGCATTCTCCAATCGACAGGATAATTGCGATAATAAACGTCGCCACACAATAAAAGGTCGAGTGAAACCTTTGAATTACTTTTTGTATAACTCATTAACGTAGTTTAATTTGTTTGGACCAAAATGTTTAATGAGCACATAAGGAATCATTTAAGAGTTTTAAATCTCTCGGTAATTTCGTCTATCTTCCGACATATGTATATACAAGCGGCATTCCGGATCTTTACACGCGTGCTATCCCCGTTTTTATTATATTACTCTTCATGGTTGACCTCATCCCACCTAATGTTAAGTGGTAATGAGGTCCTAGCTTAAGGGTGAGAAGTATAGCATAATAAATCTGTTACTGGACTTGTCGCCCTTACTTTGAAGGCTTGACCCCTGCTACTAATGTAGCACCCCCCAGGAACTCTGGAAACCTTACTCACACGCAAGAACACAACAACAACGAAGTGATTGTTATTTGGCTGCGGTCTTCTGTAAGGTGGAGGTATTTCACCAGTCGGGCTGCTCCAGTTCGAGCGATAAATCGCTATGCCCTGCCTCTCTCCAAACTATACACTTTTTCCACTGATTATTGGCTCCAATTGTTTGCAATGTGATGTTAAATAGTACATACTATATACTATATCCACCACAAAAAAATTGCTATTCGAAATTATTGTGAGTTAAAACTTTCAAACAATCAAACAAATTCTTCGGCTTTACAATATTAGTCTAGATATAGTATAGGAAAGAATCGAAACACACTTCTAAAATGAAAGTTTGGACAAATCTGAAAAAATGGTTTTTCATTCTTTCACGCAAAATCCACTGAACGTACCTATTTGGATGACATTTGGTAGATAAACAGAGTAAATACTATAATGACATAAGATACTTTTTACTAAGAAATAATGTGAAAAAAGTTGCAGGCAAGAGCTAGTTAGATATATTAAGCTATAAATCCACCATGTTTGAAACTTGTTTCATATTTTTACTAATTGAAATGTTACCATTGCACAACATAAAGTATTTTTAAATTAAGTCAGTTATGTGAATAGAAAATTTCTTTAGTCATGTAAACTTTTACAAAAGCATTTATGAATCGTCATGTCAAGTAAACTACCGCCGTACCGTGTGAAGACACTCCCTTCTGATAAACCATAGAAATGAAAATTTTCCCCCTTTTTTGACAATATTATTATTATAATGATGATGACGTTAACGTGACACGATGAATAAATATGATAACAAACAGAAGCTTAGCTTGCCATAGATTTTTTTTTGTTTTAATATTTAACGGAAACTAACTTGACGGACAGTCAGATAACTCCTAGTAATAGGTTCCCGTTTTTACCCGTACCCAATGTACGGATTTCTAAAACCAGTTAATCGTATTGAACATGATTTTACCTCCATTTCTTTCCACCGAATCCCTCTAGACTTTTACTTGATACTTAAAAAAGTTACAAAAGTCAAAATTCGGTATAATTTACAGATAATATGCAATTTTATTCAGGTGGTCGATTTTCATATATATATGTATAAGTTAGTAACATTAAAAGTTAAAAATGTGAATTCGCAGTTCCAAAATTACTTAATCACTTGCTAGCGTCCGAACTGCCTCGAAACGAGCACAGTAAACTAAAGGAAACAAAAGATAAGTAACTTATTTTTTATTGATTTTTGTTTGTAACTGTGAAGATACAATGGGGCTGACATATCCCTGTGGATAAAAGCCCCAAATTAAACGTAGAATAAAATAAAAAAACCATTTTTTTTTCCGTAAGGAAATACGTGATGCAACGTGCCTTTATCCGAGCGAGGTGTGTGTAGGTACCCTTAAAAACTACCGCTGTAGCTAAAAGTCTACCGACTAAAACCCCCCAGGATTTCTCATCGCCTTAATGGTGACGCTATGGGAAACTTCTTAAACCACCACAATAGCACAGGTAGAATATTTTTATCCATCTATATTTCAATTGGTTCTCGGTATTTTTTTTATATTACACTTTAAGATTGACCTCATCCCACCTGATGTTAAGTAGTAATCAGGTCCTAGCTTAAAGCATACTGGACTTGTCGCCCTTACCTTGAAGGCTTGACCCCTGCTTCTAATTTAGCACCCCCCAGGAGCTCTGGAAATCTTAGTCACACGCAGGAACACAACGATACCGGAGTGATTGTTATTTGGTTGCGGTTTTCTTTCTACGTATAAGTTTTTATAGTCCAATTAAATTTTATTAATATTTAAGTTAACCAAACCAATTTCTTCTGCTTCTTCAATTTCGTAACTAAATAATATTCTGAAAAAGTAAGACCTTAGTATCCAAACTTAGCTTTAGCTAAAATTATGAAGAATTTATTTCCGTTGTCTCGTATACTTCATATTGAGATGTCACTCTGTCCTTCGCGGTCCTGTGGCTCATGTTCAAAGCCAAACTGTGCACACTCACGGAAATAAGTCCAGGTAACATTTTGACAGCGTATAATTAGGACAGTGATGTTTATCCACGAACACCTCCCTCCAAATTAATACGAAACACGAAAAGGGTATTTCCTGTGTTATTGGCCATTAATTAATTTTCTTTTCGTAGTAATTTCGTTAAACAGAGCGTTTTCTTCGACGAAATGCGCGGGGTTGGTCTAATCGTCTCAACGGTTTGAAATGGAGTAGTTTTTCAATAATGAATTTTTCATTTTTATAGTAGGTATTATTTTTTTGTTTCTATGCTATGTAAAAAAATAAGACATACATTTTCGTCATGTTAAAGAAAGATTTAGAATATTAAAAAGGTTAGAAGAGGATTTAAAAAAGTCAGCCAAAAAAATAATATGACTAACTCTCAAAATTTTTTAATTGAAACTAATTGGGAAAGTTCTTTTGTTATCGAATATCTCATATAGGTCTGTATCTATCTACCAAATTTCGTTGAAATAAATGTGTGAAGTAATAAGTGTGCAATCATTACACATCATGTACCTATAGATATACATCTTTATGAATTTTGATGTACCTATATAATATTAGTAGGATGGAATTCTGTTTTTGTTTTCAGCGGCCATTACTCGTCACTTATTATTCTTAAAAAAACATCAAAATCGAAACAACAGTTATCCAACTGCTGATTGCCATAAATACGAGGGCGGTCATCAGCCAATCGCAAATTTCAGTCATCGTCTCGTGCGAGAAATTTAACGTATTGCATATGCTACTAGGCTTCTATTTTTTTTTTTAAAACAATATATTGGCTTCTTCCAGTCTGATGGTAAGCAAGGGAGGAACCCACATCGCGATGACATCGGATCGGATCTGATCGGCGTAATATCCTATCTGTTAGCATCGCCATACTGGCCCACAAGATAATTCTTCACGCTCCTTTTCACGGAATCTATACCAAATCTATTTTTAGGTACTTACAATAAATTCAGTCATTGCTGACTTAGCTCAAGAAATGTTGGATACGGAACCTTAAAAACTGTTAGTCTACGAGCAGCAGGGTTAGCCCCCAAACGGTAGACATGCGACAAAAGCCGTTCGTGCACACCGCCCGGCACGAATACAAATCTGTGATAATATCTACCGATTTAACCATTTCGCCGCCAATTACTGGCCACTCATTATTTTAAGAAAACATTAACTACTTAACATAAAAATTTGAGTCGAAAACGCTATGCAATTACGCGCGGTACAAAATTGCGAAGTGCATAATGTTGGTGCAGGGACAAGGAACTGCGCTCGGGTCCTGGAAGCGGCACCTCTGAAGTCAGTTTAAATAGAAAGGACAAAATAAAAACGTAAAAAAAGACTTAGTTCTCCTCTCGGTAGGATTTGGTTTCGAACTAGAGATAGGTAATGACATACTATGCTATCTTACCGATTTCGTATTCCCTTTTTTGTCGCGGGCACCCTATTAATATTATAGAGGCGAAAGATTGTACGTATAGTTATTTTTCGTTAACAATATTGCCTTTACTAAGTCATGGATTGAGCTTCCATTTTAACAAATAAGGCCTGTGTTAGAAAGCTCCGATGTACCTAGATGTGATATTTAGTGTGAAATATCATGACTAACACATAAAATGCATATATATACGTATCATGCTAATATTTGGAAACCTTCGTTTTTTAAAATGTAATTTATTACTTTATTACAACAAGAAATAAACTGCATAAAA
Organism: Glyphodes pyloalis; assembly: GCA_037074685.1. Lineage (NCBI taxonomy): Eukaryota > Metazoa > Arthropoda > Insecta > Lepidoptera > Crambidae > Glyphodes > Glyphodes pyloalis. The sequence continues at coordinate 16,103,779 of JAYKKO010000006.1, read as the reverse complement.
AATAGAACCAATAACTTATAACTAAAGTGTTATTTTGCTTTACATCTTTGCGCAATGAGTCCGGCCCTCCCCGATGCGCTTGCGCCGAAACCAATGCTCTCGAAAAACGACCGCTCCAGATCAAATGAGCGCCCCGCGGGCATACAGGGTAGTGACAAACAGACACCGCAAAATGCTACTCTTATTAATTTAAACAATCCATAAATTTAATGTAATCGTAGCGCAAAATCATTAACTAACCCAAAGCAAAAAATCATAGGTCTATGTGACTTTTCCTTGCTTCCTGTTCTTGGTCAAAGTCACCGTGACACATGTTTCGTATCTGATACTTCTAATTATCATTCATCATTGCGATATTCACGTGATTTTATAATTACCACTGTGATAAATTAGAGATCTCTTAACAGCCTTTTTACAAACTTTTAAAAAACTACTGACTTTAAAACTAAAAAAATATTTTCGTTCTCGTTATATTCGTCATCGGCTCTATGATTTTAATCTTTCGATTTAGAATGATTTTACCGCCCTTTTATATCTATATTGTACCGCTATTTGGTTGCCAATTGTAACATGAATTATTTTTCATTTCCGTCATTTTCCGCTTGACATTGATATTCATTCTCCATAAAGTATCTGTAGCTACTCTGTGACCGAATTACTATATAATAACGTGTTTAACGCGGAGCATTTTCGATCGGGTTGCTGCCCATTGATGCAAAATCAGCACCGACCGGTTCCGAGAACCCGGGCTATCATTACTGACGCCAGGAGACAGGTGAATTCGAAATCAGGACTTAAGGGATTGCACAGAATACTAATATGACCGGCATCGGGACATTGAGAAGGGAGAGATATTAGAATTTAAAAAAGAGACTGCATAATGGCAGATAAAGATAAATTATTTCATCCAAGGTAAAAATGTCCTTCTGACAATCACAACCATAACAAAACGTAGTGTTTATAATCCCTTTTGGATGGCAAAAATATAATAAACCCAAAATCATGTACATTGATCTCTACAGATACTTATATGTTCATTTTATGTAGTTGATGTTCCATCTTTAGATAAAGAGAAGGGCTTCCTTCTGCCCTTCTTAACAATATGCCCTTAGTACCCTATCACAGTATCTCTGGATTAAGGAATTCTGCCATTTTTTGGGGAGATTGGCCCAGACACAGGCATTTGTTCCACATTTCTATTCTCTACTATATTTGTATATTTTCATTTATTTCTCATTCAACATGACTTTACAGTACCGCTGCTAGTAGAACAGCGGCGTATGTGAGACTACCCACTGAACCCATAACACCTCTTATTACTTAAATTATGACAGCACCTACCGTTTTGTAGTCCGTGGCAGTATAGTTCCACTATATTCCCATGGCGTCATTAATAGGCGATGTGATGTGGGGGGTTGAGTGGGTAATCTTTTTCAAAGTGGGCAAGTCCCACATAAGCTGCTGCCAAGGCCACGGTATGATGATGCACCAATGTATTTCCACCCCATAAAAATAATGATAAACTATAACGGCCATGGGAAGAATTGCCATCCCAATCGATTCTGTGCCTGATCTTGTCGTCATGCGGCACAACTGACTACATCCTGAGTTATTCGGCATTTTCATATCGCCGACCGATCTGACAGGGGAACGACTAAATTTGCCCGCACAACCTTAACCCAAATGTAAATAAAACAAATAAACGTTACTTAGATGCAACCTGCAGCCCGCCTCGGGCATAACTTGAGAAAACAAGTGCATACCTAACCCCAGTCCCACGACGTAGGGCTTTTTTGGCGAAATAATTTTGGACCAGTTTTCGGAGCGTCGACCCCGCGGTGCGCAGGAATTTGAGCTGATTTCGGGACGAAAATCGCACGTCGTAACGTTGTTTTTGCCGCGCGCATTATTATTAATTGGATCACCGACTTGTCCAATGATGGCGATCGTTAAGATTCGGTCAAGGGTGAGAGTGGTGGAAGGTTGGTCGTTCCGGAGGTCAATGACAATTGCTTATTGAATATTGCATTGAGGTTGTAATTAAAATATGGTTTGAAGATAAAATAAGGCTGTCAGAAAAAATTTGGTTGAAATCTCCATAACTGACTTGCTATTTATATATATTCTACTTTATTATTAATTACTCTAGGTACCTATCCGATATTTTTGTCATTTTTCAACTTAGACACCTTGATGGTCTAGTTTAAATATCGTGATCTTAAATTTCTGGGTTAAATTCCCGAGTCGAGGAAAGTGGTGATTAAGCCAGTATCCATTGTTGTAATTATGTAAGGTTTCATCAAGCCCCAAGTCTGGTGGGACATTACATATACTGAAACTTTATTTTACTGTACAAATTTCTTACAGTTAGCGCAATTAACCATATTATAGGCCTTAATTCCTAACCCCCCCCGAGAAAATAACAGTGTCTTTTTAAAAGACTTACCAGCACATGTAATTCTTCTGATATGTTACCTCTACACGGAAGAAGATCTATAATTTCAGTTGCAGCCTGTCATGAAATAGTATCTTTTCATCTTGAATATTTACCCTCTGACCTACAAAAATACCTCACCACATCTTCCGTCTTCTCCACATCACCACGGAGAGGTCTTTGACAAGATCCATCCTGATACTATGAAGATCAACACATAGCCTGCGTAAACTACAAGTTTATTCGAGTGTCCCGTCTGTCTGCCAGGTCCCTGGTCATCCATATGCTTGCGGGCGCTTCCGAGAACGCCGGCGCGTTTCGTTATATTAGCTTAATGAGACCGCGCGACTTTTTACCTCGCTCTTTTGTGCCGACTGCGGTCCAAGCACCTCGATGTTCACATGTATAATGTACTTACTTGTTATTATTTCGGTGGGCCGTGACTGTGCGAATGTATGGCCTGTCCGTCAATGTCGATGCCGTGGTGGGAGGGGAATAAGAAGTCAGATTACAAGATCAGGTACACAGGTACGAAAACGTGAAACCTGATTCGGTGCCCTTGTTTCTTGAAGGTTCTGACATGAGTGCAGGTTTGGGCTTAAGGATTTTTTTTACTAAAATATTTTTTGCACGAACAAGAACAACTGGTGAACTTAAGGCTAAGGGCATTATCAACCAGAAAATCCAAGGCTCGCATGGTTGGGTCATGCAAAAAGTTTTAGTAGACACTCAATCTAAAAACAATAATTCATAATAAATAACAATAAATTAAACATCATAAATATATTTTGTTGGGTTATCATCAATTATCATGAATTACCTCACGTCTTTCATCGGTAGAATAACAAAGCAAAGTGTCTAAAAATCTCACCGATCAACTGACCTCTAACTAAGGTCTACGACTGATACTTACGAGGGGCGTGAATCGAGAACACCCAGACCCAAGTCAATGTAGTAACACCCAAGTTTCCCCAATTTACTTGTATCGTTACACAAATTGACTTGACCGAGAAACGAACTCGGAATCTTTTGCTCTTCGAGCGCCTTCTTTAGCTACTACTGGTGCAGAAGACCTTGGTGGGCTAGATCTTCTAATACTAAAATAAATCAGAGAAACCCAAGCTATGACGGGGATTTTTATCCACACTACGATACTTTAAGCTTCTATAGAGACGAATGACTAGGTTTCAAGCATCTTCCAATTCTATCTTTATAGTTTGTGAGACTCTAAACAATATGTTTCAACTAGAGAAAAAGTATCTAAATTAAATGCAATAACGGTGATCGCTAACTGCGGTCGTCAATCACTATTTGTCTTTATTGAAAGACGTTGTCTGATTAGCCAGAAGTCGTGCCACTGGGAAGCGCGGTATGGACGTACAGACAAAAGCACATCAGACTGCACTTTGGACTTTGTACCGCCCTTATATCTGAAGCATAAGATTTAAAATCTAACCGCAAGTGTATAACTTGCCGTTCAACGCATGAACTATTGATGAATCATTTTAACTATTAATTTAAGAGTGTTCTTAAGCAGAACACATTCAAATGAAGATCGCAAGTCATCTAAAAGAGAAAAAAATTGTATTGCGATAAAATCTACGAACACGGTCGACGATTTGTGTTTAGAACTAGCTGTACCCGCGACTTCGTTTTTGGATTCATCGATGTAAATCTATTCGAATGTCCCTACTTTTGTGGAACGGCAAATTTCCGCGAAGGATTTGAAACGGGTTTTCTGCCTATCATATAAGTTAGCCCGTCACCTTTTTGTTCGTGCACAACAGTTAATTTATTTCGTAGTAGCGCGTAGGCCTGTTGGCGACCACGCTACTCTGTGGTTACGAATATAATAAGCAACAAACTAACCAGAACGTGGTGACTAAAGTATAAGCACAACGAAGGAATTTACTTATTACAACAATAGAATTGCAACGTAAATAGTAACCGAAAACAAACTTTTCATCTTTCTCATATTTATACATAAACGACATAAAGTCATGTTTTATTGACAGCGTTTCAATCTAACGGTGCAATCATTGTGATACTAAGGTTTTCTTGTTAAACTTTTGCTGTTTCATCTTATCGGAAATATTCTTTGAAATTGTCGTCATGCACAAATCAGCACTTAGTAATCTTAAATTAATTAATTTGTTCATTACCGTAGTAAAAGGCACGTCCGGACTTTGGCGTCGCGTCATTTATGAGGTACGGGTTCGATTTCAGACCGTTTTCGGTCTGGGTGTTGTAGTACTGTCGTTGGTTGTGATTTCTGTAACACAGGTGGTTTAGCTATTTAACGCAGCATCAGAGCAAAGGACGTGATGTTGTCCCATGTTGATTCCTTTCATCAAAAAATGGTCATTCAGGGTGTGCTGGGATGACGCCCCCAGTTAGTATCCGTCGTCTGGTACTCATAGTACAAGGGAAAACCTTAGTTTGAGACCAGGTGATTGGTGTGATTGTTTGGCGCATTTATTATTGTTTATTATTATTTCATTTGAAAAGATGAAATTCTCTTAACTGATCAGAAACCGGTTCCTAACCCGTAGGCAACGCATTTGTGATTATTTGCGCAATTAATCCGACTTTGAAATAACATTACGCTATGACATTGTTTCCATTAATGCGCGTTTGAAGTCAATTTCATTCGAATGGTTCCGTGTACAGTCAGCAGCTTTAGTTCGTGAAAAACTCTGTACCTTGTCATATTAAGTCACTGTCTATCTGACTTGCTTAGTTACGCGGAGATTCGGTATGACAAGGTACTAAGGTGTATTCGAACTGATGATGCTGGCTATACGACGTGGCTTAATGCTGGCTGTACGACGTGGCTTAGTTTATACTCGTAGCGTACTATCGCCGATAACGCGTGAGTGATTATCGCGCGATAGATCGACCGATAGCGACCCGATGTGTATCCACGCGCTATCGGTCGGCTATCGCGATATACGGCCTGTAATTAGATCTCGTCGTAAGTCGGAACGGAGGTGGTGCGATTTGACAGATAAAGTTTTTGTTAGCTCACCAACTTTGTTTGATTTGATAAAAAAAACTCGTGATTGCACAGAGTTCATGCAACTCTGTGAAATATTTGTGATGAGTTGATAAAATTGTGTGGTTTTCTTTCCGCGTTCTTGCACAATACAGTTTTGGGCAGTAAAATTTTGTTCAAATTCAAATTTCGATTTGTATGAATACTTTTGCCAATTAACTCTATTTAAAAACAGAATTGTACGGTGAGCAATACTTTAGAACTCAATGGAATTGTACTATTGAATTGTTAATTAATCTGTAAGTGAGTTAATAGAACTATGTATATATTAGGTCTTAGCCAGATAATAAGAACTCACCAACACTTAATAGCAGAAAGCGTTAGCACCTAGCCACTCATTTGCAATAGAAAATGTAACATGGATGATGATGGGTGTCACGCAAATTTTACTGATGCTTAAATAGTTACCGTGATGTTGTCGTATACATCCTTTGTCACATTCAATTCAATTCAATTCAATTCAATTCAATCATTTATTGCATGCCACATAACAAAAATAGTTACATGATGTGCAACAAAGAATTTGAGTTGAGTATGAGATTGATTGATAACTGGTGGACTGACTTCGCTAAGATATCAGAAGGCGAGAAAAGTTTGACGACCTCGGTGACACAGTGGCTAAGGTAGGCGGTCAAAGCGCGAAAGGTCCCGGGTTCGATTCCCGGTCAGGTCTTTTGGAAAACAAACTCAACTTGACTTGGATCTGGGTGTGCTAGGATAATGCCCCCAGTTAATATCCGTCGTCTGATGCTCATAGTACAAGGGGAAACCTTAGTTTAAGATGAGGTTCCTAAGTACGCAAGCAGTTTCAGTTTGTAAACAACGCAGAAGTTTAATGTGACAAGGTACAAAGGTGTAGACAAAGTATTGATGCTGACTGTACAATATGACAAAAGTACACGATCGCGAGATATGGAATTTGAATTTACGTCACTTTAGAAATCCATCTCATAATACAGGGGAAAACCATGGCATTCACTTCACTTCTCAGTGTACAAAAGTCAGAATTTTTCTTTCCAAAAAAACCCACACCTCAATAAACAGGTGCAATTTACTTAAAGTCGTCTCGGACATTTTATTGTTACGGAGATCGAATTCCTTTCAGTTTTGAACATTCAAAGTTGTAAAGTTTATAAAAATGACTGATAAAATCCATAAATCAAATATTAATTAACTTAGTTGCATAGAATAATTAGGTACCACGAAAACTTCGTTGTATTATTACCTAGTTATCTCTTTTAACTAATTTTCAAATCCCTTCAATATTATTCTAAAGTATATAAACGCGAATTTGTATGGATGGATAATCTTGATTTAATTAAACTTTCGCTCTAAAACTAACGATGATAAATCCGCGGAAAATACCAAGTCAACATATTTTAATTATACTTTTCATTGACGAATATCGATGAATAGAAAAACATCAACATGATCACAACTTATGTAATAACGACTTAAGAGGCGAGTGGCCTGACTTTGGCGTCGCGTCACCTCTGAGGTTCCAGGTTTGATTCACGGTCAATGTGGAAAACTAACTTTTGTAAATTTCCTCGGATCTGGGTGTGTCGTCGCTTCTGGTTTCTGTAATATAAGTGCTTAAGCCCCGTACCACATAATCGTTATACTTTATACTATACATAAACGCAAATAACTTGATTTAAACCGATCCCAGTTTTGAGTGACAACCGAAGTTCGGAGGCAAGTTTCTTTTTAAAGTGTTTCAAGTTTTACCTCCCAAGACGCTGCCTCAAATTATCTGATATAATCAGCTCGGTGCAAATATGCTTAATGCAATTGCGAATTTAATTTTCGCCCGTATGTGGAGTAGCGAGGCAGCCAGTGAACTCTTATGTGGTCATTACGCTCCCGTCAGGTATACATCTAGAGTCCTGGAAGGTTGATAATAGCATGTAGCGGTTGTTGAACATTTCTGGCGACGGAACTCTTTTGGGAAGCGATTTTTTACGGGTTCATCGCTAATTTGCATCTTATACAAAGCATCTAGATGTAGTAACAAACTATGGGGTGCATGTTAATAATTACGGATACTTAATGTGAGATTCAAATGGTTGTTTGCTGTAGGATAGGGTAAGGTGACTAAAAATAATATTTGGTGTAACAAAAATATAACCAAAAAATGTAAGGTACATATTCTTACTTTTATCGTGTAAACAAAAATTTACTTGCGTTAAAATTTATTGCGACGTCACATCTTTGAACAATTTTTGTGAAACCGTTACGTAAACACCTCACCACTGAACTTAGCGCGGTATCATTATACATTTTTTATTTATTTGATGAAGCAAACAATACGTTTTCATTGTAGTACGACTACCTAACTGATGGATAAAAACGAATCTTTGTTTTTTTACCCTACCTACCCTTGAGAACAAAGGTTGATGCTACAATCTGAAGAAAAGCAGGTCATCAGTTTTTTTCCCTTATAAGGTTTCCATAGTTATTTAGTTACGATACTTAAGCATTGATGGCAATGCTTGCTTAACTTCTTGACCATTCAAGAGGTTTCCATTTTCGGTCGAAGATTGTAATGGATTTTTGCGAACAAAGCTCGGGTTTGCGATACCAGCCCCAAATTTGACAAGTGTAGTGAAGTACTTCTTATTGTAGGTGACTTGTTGCTTATGATGAAGACCATTACCCTGCCAAGGGTCATTAATCTGTTTACTTATTTTTGGAGACCGGCTCGCTGGATGCGTGAGGGTATCCCAGTCGGCAATGAACCCACGGCCTTAATTGCGAGGTGCGGTTGGCTCTGTTGGATCGGCCACCCCGTTCTTCCTAGATTATCTGGGGCTGCTTTTAATAGCGGTCATTCCGCTGGTGGTGTTGTGGTTGGTAAGATCGACCCGTTATCCCACCACATTAGGCAATGAGGTTTAACCGGGAGTTTTTAAGGGGAGCAGGGAGTGCCATACACTCCGTCACCTCGCACTGTATTTCCCGTTGTTAAAAAAAAGTCTGCTTATATTATTTTGCTCTTTTCGAACGTTGGATTGCATCTAGGGTCTCCAATAACATTTTTTTATATTACACTTCAAGATTGACCTCATCCCACCTTATGTTAAGTGGTAGAGGTCCTAGCTTAAGGGCAAGAAGTACAGCATAATAAATCTGTTACTGGATTTGTCGCCCTTACCTTGAAGGCTCGACCCCTGCTACTAATGTAGCACCCCCCAGGAGCTCTGGAAACCTTACTCACACGCAGGAATACAACATCACCGAAGTGATTGTTATTTGACTGCGGTCTTCTGAAAGGTGGAGGTATTTCACCAGTCGGGCTGCTCCAGATCGAGCGATAAATCGCTACGCCCTACCTTTGTTTTGCTCATTTCGAACGTTGGTTTGCATCTAGGGTCTTCAATAACTGGTTTCGTACAAAAAATATTCAGCAACTACTGATTCATCAATCAATTCAGTATTCCGTTTCCGATGAAGAGGCAATGGACTTATTGAATAGCCGATCTTTTAGACACACGACACGGAACTATCTCTGATACGACGCATGACTCAAATCAGATTAGCAATTGATGTATTGTAACATCTGTATCAAATGATCCATTGTTTTGATGTAAATCGACGTCTGCCTACGACCGTGCCCAGTGGGCTACATGGCAACTATGTTTTACTTTGCGAACCGTCCACTATGTCATCGCTTCACCGTGGAACTAATTCCATCGTGAACAAGCAAAATTGGTAACTCCTATCTTTGCCGTATCATAAAGATTTAGAACTCATTGCCAGCTCATGTGTTTCCTTCTTCCTTTGCTATGGAATCTTTCAAAAGGAGCGTGAAAAACATCTTGGGAGCCAGTATGGCGATGCTAACGAATAGGATATATCGGTATCAAATATTATATAAAAAAAACAATATAACTTATTAGCTTACAACTTATTTGATTACAAATTGGTTTTGCAATTATTATGAGGAGAGAGAACGTAATACGTTTTTGGTGTAGGAAAAAGTAGAAATATGAAGTCCATTTGTAGATAATTCTTACATTTTCTTACACCAAATATCTTCAGTCTAGAAGGAAAGTATAAAAGAGCACGGCGGAAGAAGTAGACAAAGAAACTAACTAGAAAAGAGTGTGTGCTAACCACCGTATCACAATTATAAAAAAATTATACTAATTCGATCTAAAATTCATTAATTTGAAGCTATTTCAAAAACAAACAATTAACAAAACAATAAACCTTATTATTTGTTTATTTTGTACGCGACTGAAACGTAAAATTTCCATAATATTGTAATGAAGGGGTTTTGACAACATTAAAACCAACCTTTATTAACAACTTAATGGGGCAAATAAGAAAATGAATCTTCCGAGCACCAAACATCGTAATATTATGTATCTGGTACACAGCAAGTATCTACTAAATGTTTTTCGCGACTTCGTTCACTTTATTTCCGAATAAACATTATCTTATAAGTTATTAAATCCACTACTCTTTGCCTAAAAAGTAACAATGATATTCGTAAGGGCAAAAAATATAAACTTACACGTTTACGATATTACACATACTCGGATCCATCGACACAAGCTTCTTGACACGCGTATGCAATTAATTGTACCCAAAATCTCAGTCACAGGTGAAGGTCAATCATTAAATCGCAAGTAACTGATTAATGTATACGACTTATGGAGTGTCAGTTGCGGCTTTTACACCAATATCCACTATCGGAAGCATTATACTAAATCGTACCCAACGTTCCCTGTTCAATAATCATTAAACCGCGCTAAAGCTGCTATTAATCCCAGCCAGTCACTAAATTAGACGAGGCAAAGTAAACACCATAACTTTATTTAGAAAGTTGGGATTAAACCAGGGAAAAGGCCCCTTGCGGTCCTCAATTTAGGGTCCAAATTTGGGAGGTGTTTCGTGTTGTGACAATTGTCATATAAGACGATGCCGGTGAGTGAGACTGAATCGACTCCTGTCGAACACATGTGTGCGATAACGTCTATGGTTTAATTAGTTCGTGTTGTGTCTCTGACGGGGCGTGTTTAAACGTATTTGTGAAGTTTTATGTAGTGATCGGTAGGAGTGTAGTACGTCAGATTGTGTTAAAACTAGACGCAAAATTTCAGCTTTCGGGTACCGTTTGGTTGGTGTATCACCAGCCTTTTTTTGAGTGCTGTACATAATAGTGTTGTTTTACTATCGACAGATTTTATTTATAAATGTCAGTTGTATCGATACTATCATTTTTTTAAACCCCGACTCAAAAAAGATGTGTTTAAAAGCTAGACTAGAGAAATGATTTATGTAGTCCGTCTGTAAGACTTACAAAAAAAAACGAAAACCTATTTTTTTCATCAACAAATAAATAAATATCTATGATGATACAGCGCATCATAGTTTTGTAGAAGGATTGTGGAAGGGTGTGTTTACGCAACTATTTAGTAAAAACTTTACTTAAAAGTGACGTCGCACTAAATTTTGACGCAATATTTTTCCAATATCTGAAAAATGATCCGTTTTAGTTACGAATAGTAATAAATTATACGAGGCGTAAGCTAAAAACGAACGACAGACGACTGATGACAGCGACAGTATTATTTAACGAATCGTTGTCGGTTGGAGAAAAAGGGTAGTCATTTTTGACACATTACAAATCGTAAATATTGGATCCGGTCTTGTATTTGTTGAGTATCTAACTGATAGACTAATTAAAATTTTACAATCATAAGTTTTCAGTCAGAAGCAGATTGCTTACGACTTTACCAACACAAGAGTTCATGTTGAACATAGCTTAGTCATACGATTACAAGCGAACATTATTCATTCGATAATTACAGATGTTCTTAACCACGCTTAATTGGGTCCAGACTAATGTTTCTTATAAAAAACCAAATGTTTCGAGCATCCAATACCATTTCCGCTAGAATGGCGCTACGGACACTATACCAGCTAGGTCTTTAACGCCAATATGGTGAATAACAATACAAGTGCAGTGATCACAAAAAACATCCAGACTTAGAAAAACAAAAGCTTTTTCAAACCCAGACATCAATAGTCAACGCAACGCAAGAACAATTCTTAAAACTTAAAAACATTTTCTTTGCAAATGGGCACGTCTCGAATGTCTGGAAAGCGATTGGAAGCAATAAAAAGACACTAATAAACATTGGTTGGTAACCAAATGCAATTAATGCATGTTATAGTACAGGGTATGGCCGAGGGAATTTGCTATTACTACGAGTACATACCTTTTTTTGTTTAAAATGGTTGTGTCCGCGGCTTCTTCTGAGGCAACGAAAATAAAACAAACCCTTACAGTATTTTTATATAATAAAGTGGACATCATTTAGTTTGCCACAAAAATAGTACGTATTGTTAACATTAATTAAATTAAAAAATAAATTATATATATGGGACTCCAAATTGCAAACTTAGCTACATATAACTTAGATAAAAATTTTGAATGTCATCTTTTATTAGATAAGGACCAATGCTATGAATCTATTACTTGTTGATCTTTAGTTAAAATATCTTCAAAAACATTCAAAATGACGAATTCATAAATAAGCTGCTACTCGATATTTTTGTCAAACAGCGTAATTTGAGGGTATGCTATTTTGTTTGAATTCGTCAAAGTTACTAACGGGTTTTTGTAGGAAAAACACTTATTTTCTACTGATCTCTTTATCGAGTTGTCTTGGTACTGAAACCCCCCTTATAAATTAAAGCAACAACCAGAGGGAGCCTCTGGGCTCGAACTTTATTTCGGTCTGCTACTAAGTCTTTGTATTATCACATTTAGTGATAAAACCGTCTTGCTAGTAACGCGAAAAGGTCCCTACAGCTAAGGGAAGACGCATGCAACGTAGACCCACGGCGGGGTCGTAACAAATCGTCGGTGATAGCGTAATACCGCGTAAGTACATTTTTCCGTTAGCTCTTATTTGGATTGCAATAATATGAATTATGATCTATATAATATCCCCGACGAAATGACGGTGTGTCCTGTTGGAATATGTCGCGAACTGACTACAGTGTTATCATCTTCGGGGTCTAGGAGCAATCTTATTCACGATGACCGATTGTCATACGTTACCTCCCGGACTAATTAAGCCAGCAGTGAGCAGCCGATTGCACATACAAATATATCTCAAACCCCGATCGGTCGGTGTCGGTTTTTCAGCGCAATCCGACCCGATAAGTGTTAAGACACGCGATGAATAGTTAATGGCAACGGAATTAACAAGCGAGCAACATTGTTACGAGCGGGCACCAGACCGTGGGTTGCGCGCGATCCGTCGTCGCGTGCCGCGGGACAAATCGTGTTGTTTGCTATGTGCCCGGGAATCTATAGTAGTATAAGCCTATTCATATATAGACGACCTCGGTGGTGCAGATATGCCCCTTAGGTGTCCATTTTTTTGTGATGGGTGGAAATTATTTGACGCACCGTACCGTCACCCGAGAGAGATAAGGGCGTGCGAGGGACTCTGAGCCCTAAAAAGGTCAGGATTACCCACTAAAACGCCCTGGTTGAACTTCATCGCCGTTTGGTGATGTTAAGCCATATGTGCCTCTAGCACGAAAGGACATATACGGTTCTCTACGTACAGTTGTCACAAATATATACGGTTAAATTGAGAAAACTCCTCCATTTTTTGAAGTCGGTTAAAAACTCACGAGGCTTGTAATATTGCCGCGCGGCCTACTGTACGGCGCTGACGGCGTTTGTACCTCATTGAAAGTCAAAATCTAACATATGTATTATGAAAACTATTGCAATAAGTTGTATTTCTGTATTCTGTTTTCAGTTGTAGATTCTGAACATACAGTTTTACGGTTTCGCAAAAACTAAAAAAGGTTGTTTAAGCAACTGTTGTATTAACGGCCAATCGGCCAATTGTCCGATTCTCGTACGCGCCTACAGCGCCGACAGAAGGACGATCACGCGATGAAGCTGCCTACTTAACGAGCAGAACAACAAGACTCCATATGACTCGGATTAAAGGTCATCAGCTTAACTGCTGCCACTATTTAAATAAACCTTTCCATTCAAGTCCGGTGCCGCAGTTGTGAACATAATTTGCAATTCAGACGTTGACACGACGAAGCTAATTGTTTGAATGACTCAATCTGTTGTGGAGCCTTCGCAAATGTTTCTTTTCAACCGACTTCAATCAAAGGAGGTGTTTGTTACTTAACAATTCTGTCATTTGTTTTTGTTTTCGATTATTTTTTAATTTACTTAACAATTCTGTCATTTGTATAGCGTTGTTTTGTTTTTTCATTTAGTTTTAAAAGTCGCCGTTTTTCTTGTTCATTCACTCACTGTTATTCAGGTTCCGTTCCAAGTAGAATAACAAATGTCATTAAATTTGACAGAATTTAATGTGTCAGATACTGGTTGGCTGAAAATACGACAGCGTTGTGCCACCAGACAATGACCAGTTTCAAAACTTTTGTCGTCTAATTCGAGAAATTTTACAAAACGCGTTGCTAGCAGGGTACAACATTGAGGAGACTGCTCACCGTGCTTACTCGTTATATAAATAGAAATAGACTTTCAGAAAAAGACTTCGGTATAGAAGTCTAACTATCATTAAAAGAATATGGCACTTCTTTTTTAACTTTCTCTCTAACTGTTATAGCATACACGATCTGTTCACCAAGTGGGTGCTCACAATACAAGATTACCAAATGTGGAACCTACAGGTCAGACCTTCAGTATCCTTGTATAATAAATGTGAGAATTTTATATATTGCACATCAAGATTGACCTCATACCGTGGTAATTGTAGTATACACTATTTACACTCAAAGGGATCTGAAAACTATAAAATAGAACAGTTTGATTGTTTACTGTTTAGCTAATCAAATACGCTATTTACAATGCGACAATCTTTTAATTATTCTACTTCAGTAATGAGGTTTTAGCTTAAGGGCGACCAGTACAGCATAATAAAGTTGTTATTGGACTTATCGCCCTTACCACGCAGGAACACAATAACACCGAAGTGATTGTTATTTAGCTGCCATCTTCTGTAGAGTGGAGGTATTTCACCAGTCGGGCTGGTCCAGTTAAAGCGAAAAATCGCTATATCCTACATCTCTTGGTACATGTATGAATTCTTAGTTATGTAACTATTTACTGTAAATAAATTGTTTGTGTGTTCTTTTAAATAAATTTTGCTTTTCTTCCAGGTATACTAGAAGCATGAACAGTATCAATGAACGCTCGAGCTGGTCAGTCACAACAAGGAAGCGGGGCGCACCGCTCGGCACTCCTGCGCAGCTTTCCCAGGCTGCACTGCGGTCGCGCACCGCAAACTAGGGACGCGCTCCGGTCGGTACGCGAATGAATTTTACAACGCAAAAACGACCGGGTGTTATAAATTTGACGTTATCTGTCTGTCTGTTGGTAAGTCTGTCTCCGGCATCGTAGCTTCCAAACCGATGAATCTATTTGATTTTTTTGTTTGAATGGTATTACTCAGCCAGGAGTGTTTTTAGTTATTTTGGATCAAAATCGATTCAAAATGATGGCCTCCACAAAATGTCGGATAACATATTTTGACACGGCACCCTGAATATAGGTATCAAAACAAACAAACATAACGGCTAGAGTAGACTATACACTATGACAAATTTCAAATGCATAAGTGGCGAAATTATATACATAGTATTAGGTATGGTCAACGTAATAGTTTGGACTTTGACCGCTTTTATGCGCTAAAATCAAATATTCGGGTTTCATTTCATTTAAAATCTATTCGACTTTAATTTTGTGTTCGCATTAGGCATAGGGGATTGGAATCAGATGTGTCAAACACAACCTACCTTCAAGGATTTACACGCGTACCTACTGCCCCCATTTTTCCCATATTTTCCACTGAATCTGTAATGTAATACAGCTTAAAGCTTCCTCTCTTTAAAAAAAGGGAAGTTAATCACAAATACCAAAAGGCGGTTACACTGGTTCCTAAAATACCTAAAACTGAACCATCAAAAATTGGTTCTTTTCAAACGGAAAATTGCTATATTGCAAAAAATAATCGAAAACCGAACAAAGCACAAAGCAGGCACATCCCTAACGCAAACAATTTACATATTTGCTATAACAATTCCCTCTGCTTAGGATTACAGCAGGCTTCTCGTTTTTCATATTGCTTCAGATATTGTTACGGCGACGTGGGATACTGTTACGCTTAACTTGTTTCTAGTCTTTTTGTAACAGCTTTATAACCACACTATTTCGAACCAATTCTTAGGATTATAGATATCCTAGTATTTGCCAGTTCCAGTAAACGAAAAAAACATAGAAGCATTTCTAACTCTTGAAAATGCCACCACGAAAATTAAGATACGGTGGTCGTAGCTTAAAAAAGTGAGCTAGCGTCGGGACGAATACCGTTTCCACGGACGCCGGGAGTCGTAGGCGCGGACCAATCACAACGCGTATTCCATCTCATTCTATGAGATGACGTAACTAACGACCCTTTTAACAAACGTCGTTTTGACGACCTAAACGCATTAATTAGCTTTAAAGTTTTTTTTCATGTGTCGATACTTTATAACTATATTGCGTAGGTATCTATTGCTTGTGCTCTCTACATTTGTGTGTGTTTTGATGCCAATATTCGATTTAAGTTAGTATGACGGGTATCTTCCATGTTTTTTTTTGTTCACTGCCAGTGAACACAAAAACAGTTCAACAATTTTCTGACCCTCAATTGGCTACTTGACAGTTTTTGAAAAAGTATTGTAAAATGTGCGCCCGTTAATTTTATATCCCAAGCTATTCGATTTATCTGGAAATAATGTAAATAACCAAAGAAAAATAAGATTTTGTGTAACACATTTAAAAAGCGCGCGAAAACGCCAAGTCTCGTCACTGTTGCAATTATGACGTCAACGTTCTAGACAACGAACCGATACGCATAGGAACGACTTCATTTAGATAAACGGAAAATGTTTCAATAAATTCTTAATACGATTAGAGACACAATAATTCAATTTAATCGGTAAAATAATAATTGTTTCGCCACATTAAAGTAAATAATTTTCACCGACAGCTGTCATTTCCGAATTGCAATGGTGGTTTCCGTTTCGGTTCTTTTGTTCCACAGATAAAAAAAGTAAAATTTATTTTGCAAAAATAAAATACTAACTATGCCTTTAATTAAAAAATAAAAATGTGAAATTATTACAATTGTCAAGTAGCCAATTGGCTACTTGACAGTGTCATCAATAAAATATGAAAAGTGTTAGATATGTTTGCTTATTAGTTAAGTTTTCAGTGTACATGTACATTTTTTAATTAAAAGTATGGTTAATATTTTATTTTTACAAAATAAATTTTACTTTTTTTATCTGTGGAACAAAAGAACCGAAACGGAAACCACCACACATTGCAATTCGGAAATGACAGCTGTCGGCGATAATTTTTTATTTTAATATGGCAAAACAATGATTATTTTACCGATAAAATTGAATTATTGTGTCTCTAACCGTATTAAGAATTTATTTAAACAATTTCAGTTGATCTAAATTAAGTCGTTACTATGCGTATCGGTTCGATGTCGAGAACGTTGACGTCATAATTGTAACAGTGACGTGACTTGGCGTTTTCGCGCGCTTTTTAAATGTGTTACGAAAAATCTTATTTTTCTCTGGTTTATTTACATTTTTTCCAGATAAATCTAATTCCTTGGGATATAAAAAGAACGAACGCACATTATACAATACTTTTTCAAAAACTGTCAAGTAGCCAATTGTTCTAAATTTCCGTTGAATACCACGTGTCTTCTAGTTCTTTTTAGGCTTTAGGCTAATCATTACATTAGGCGTGCGTTTTTCAAGCGTGTTATCGTAGACGCCGGGAGCACTCTGAGATCAGCAATAAAGCACTCTAGCGAAACGCGGCGCGCAATGTTTAGTCAGCCTTAAAGTAGCTTGATGATATTTACTAGTCTTCATATATTATTATGACTTTCTGCTATTCTTTTTAATGTTACTTTGACGGGAACATCTTATCAGCGTATTTGTTTGTTTATATTAACAATGACAGCTACAAATCTTTAATATTATGTCTCCACAATGATGACGACCTTTGCAGCCGATAAGCGAGCGGACCGGACATTGGCGTCGCGCCGTCTGTTATCCCGGATTCGATTCCCGGACAATATGGAATACAAACTTTTCTATGCTGTCTCGGGTCTGAGTTTTGCGGTTACATCATTGTTCTTGGTTTCTGTAACACAAGTGATTTATTCTTTATAATAGAATATAATCCATCAATTTTACTACACAATATTCAGTATATTTTTTTATGTTCCATGCCATTAGCTTAGGCACACCTTGGCAATATTGATTCAATGTTTCTGTTTGTTGTTTAAAATCCAATAGGTGTACTGCGATGAGAATCCAAACGTCTTAGGTCAAATCAAATGTCATCCCTTGTAACCTCATTGGAAAGCACTCAACTCAAAACCTCATAATCAATTAACACAAACAAATGATTTACCATCATTACCGATCGGAATGCTTAAGTATTTCTTATTTTATTTACCCAATACCCAATACCGCAGTGAAAGCGGGCGACCAGCTACAGATAAAAACGTAAGCGTACAGACGTACGGACAAAAGATAAAAAAACTCGTTCATTACTCCCCAGCTTCTGAGCGAGCCGACAAATACAGTCGGCAGAAAAAGGATTAAGAGTCCGCGATTACTTTTATAGTAGGTAGTAGTTTTTAACGTGTTTCTTTTTAATACGAGGCTACTGGTATGGCAAATAAGGTAGCATGACTTCCGTTGGTTCTTCTAGATTTCTAGATATCGAGCTTTTTTGACGACCTCGGTGGCGCAGTGGCTAAGGTAGGCGTCCAAAGCGCGTAAGGTCCCGGGTTCGATTCCCGGTCAGGTCAATTTGGAAAACGAACTTTTCTCAATTGACTTGGGTCTGGGTGTGCTGGGATGACGCCCCCAGTTAGTATCCGTCGTCTGGTACTCATAGTACAAGGGAAAACCTTAGTTTGAGACCAGGTGATTGGTGTGATTGTCTGGCGCATTTATTATTTATTCATTATTTTTGTGTATATGATAGTCCCTCGGGTCGTTTGATGATAAGAAAGTTTATGTCTTTGATGTCTTTGCCTATAAAAATTGTGGACCACTTAAGATAATCTTTGCATCGTTGTGGACCAAAGTGTGGTACGGATTTTTCAGACATTTTTTTATACATCGCACTTAAAGTTTAACCTCATCCCACCTAATGTTTAGTGGTAAAGAGGTCCTAGCTTAAGGGTGACAAATACAGCATAATAAATCTGTTACTGGACTTGTCGCCCTTACCTTGAAGGCTTGACCTCTGCTACTAACGTAGCACCCCCAGGAGCTGGAAACCTTACTCACACGCAGGAACACAACAACACAGAAGCGATTGTTATTTTGCTGCGGTCTTCTGTAAGGTGTCGAGTCCGGCTGCCCCATTTCGAGCGTTTAATCGCTATGCTCGACCTATTAACATAGTTAAACATAGTTTGGATTTAAAATAAGTTAACATGTCAAAACGCGATAACCTTTTTAGTAGTTATTACGAAGTACTAATGCACGGTTCCAATGTTATGCGAATCGTAATGTATCAAAAAGGACTAACCGTTTTTCTCCGAGTCGTTACTTCTAAAAATATTGCCGCGTGACATGTTTAAAATGGAACGTGAATATCTTAAATTCTGGAGTTTGAATTTGTTATCTCCAATTTTGGCAAGCGTGGTTATTAACTAGTATGATCCTACTACTATTATAAAGGCGAAAGTTTGTAAGTATGGATGTATGGATGTTTGTTACTCTTTCACGCAAAAACTACAGAACGGATTTGGATACAATTTGGTAGGAAGACAGATGACATACTAGATTAACATATAGGATACTTTTTATCCCGAAATAACGCGGGCGAAGTCGCGGGCAACAGCTAGTGTGGTTATAAAATTGTAACGATATCTTTTTTCTGTTAGGACACTTTACTATACCTCTTTTATTATTAGAACTTCTTTTTTTAAATTGACCTTACAGTAATGGACTGAAACCAGGGCCGGCGTTAGTGGCGCGCGGTTGGGCAACAGCCCAGGGCGCTCGGACTTGAACGGGCGCTAGAAAGGTACCCTGAGGTACCCAGATGTATTCGCCTAAATCAATGTATTGGTATACGCTTTTACAGGGGCGCTGGCGGAAATTCGTCCAGGGCACCAGTAATGCTAGAACCGGCACTGACTGAAACTCGCGATTTTAGACAACGCGATTATTTTGCCAGTGTCAAGTGTTTAGAGAAATACATTATTTTGCGGTTAATGCGCGGTGGTTAGAGCTAATTCATTTTTGACATGAGATCTTCATTTTCTCCCAACCCCCAATGTTATAAATAGCAATCAAAAATTAAGGAAGCCAAATTCCCCTTGGACAACAGACAACCCAAACAGTTGGACTCAAGTGACATTTTATGTCAATCTGTGTTTCAAACAGTGAAATGACGAACATGAATTATGCTTCCTTAATGTTTGGTCACTACATTCATACAGAAGTATGTATGTATGATATATGACACGTGACAGTGAACTTGCTGTAATAAAAAAAATGCAAGCTAAGTATATGTAGCTCCCCAGCAGGGCTGTTCGGTTTAACGACGTACTCGTAAACTCAAAGTGTTTCGGCGGAAGGTATACTCCGCCTAATGTGTGCCAATTATTGCTTTTATTATTTTTTAAGTTAAATTATTTTGTTGCTAATAAAGATGGTTTTGCTAAATATAGTGCTAGTATTTCATTTGCTGTTTATTTGTTTTTGGGTCGTTAGCTTCAGACTTTAATAATTTAATTGAACAAACAACCTGCTAAATTCAAATGGCATGTTAATGTTTTATGACAGGTAATTATGAGTACCTATGCAGGTGGTATGAAAAGCAAGCTTATCATAATTACGGGTTATTTTTAAAACTATACAATGTTTTTTATTGTATGCGCCTTATGATACCAATATATACCTTTTATATTTCTATCAACATAATTGAAAGAACACATTATACATATTTACTAATGGTTTATGATTTACAAATTTACAAGTAATTTCTTAGTGTAGCCACATCGAACCAGCAAAAAAATATCTCTCAAGATTTCTCTCATCGAAAACAAAATACAATCATCGAATTTTACTTGCCTTTTTATTTCTCTCGGGCTGACATGCCAAACTTAACGACGAGAACAACTCGTCAAATATCGAAGTACCCGCGACCTCTATAACGCATCTACCTGCAGAATCCCACAAATGCGAAGCTAATCCCATCAGAAAAGATCTTAATGTGATGTAGTAATTACTTGAGAGTAACAGCCGTGTTATTAACAGTTTAAGAGCCTCAATTAAACGCACTGCGGGCGAGAGCCTCCAATAAAAGTTATCATTCGAAACTTGCAATCATAATACGCGTTTATTATGCACTTAACTCCTCAATGGTCTGGTGGGTCCGAGTGGTCAGGACCAAGTTCAAATGAAGTGTGTGCCAAAGTTAGTCAGTCTTCGGCCTTTTGACTAAGGCGCTGTTGACACGACCCTGCTTTCTGCATAACAATTTTTGCGATTCAAAAGGAGCGTGAGGAGACATCTTGTGGGCCAGGAGCATAGCTAACTAACGGATAGAATATTATGGTATTAAATCCGTGTCATGGCGATGTGGATTCCTCTCTTGCTGATAAGGCTGGGAGGAGCCAATATACTGTCTACTATTATAAAAAAAAGTTTTAGTTTTCATTTCCAC